>OW119933.1:23742911-24449184 GCA_933210815.1 Meta bourneti | reverse complement strand
GTGAGTTATCGATAAAGACTCAAATTTTAAAAATTTAAAATTCCGAAAGATAGATAAATCATCACTTACTCTTTCCCTCTATTTCTTTCTCTCTCTGTCACTCTTTCTCTCTCCCTTTATTTCTCTCTCGCTCTGTGTGTGCTTGTGTGTGTCATAATATCGTCCGCTTACAAGTGACACACACGCTAAGTCAAAAAACATGGTTCTGTGAAAACGAAGGGGAAATAATTCTACTCAATATGGCTATACTCACTAAGTGTGTTTTTCAAGAAGAAATTTAAAATTCATGCAAATTCAAAATGCCTTAGTTGACTTCACCAGTCTAAAGATATTCTGATCTAAAAAAGCTAAAAAACTCATATTTCGAAAATGTTGTCATTGTTTATTTTATTTGTAAGCCGACGATATCGTAAACTTAGAGCATAAACTTATTAACTGCAATTTTTCGGAAATGCGTTTTCTGACATTAAATGCTTGTTTTCATGATGATAACGAATACATTGTCACATCGTAATCTGAACCAAAGTGCACTACCAAAAGTTGTATTTTTGACCTAAAAACTAATAGTTAGTCTTTAGGATCGGGCTCTTTTTCTGACCTGTAAAATTCGTTTTTTGTCAGTTAATGAATTTCTGCCCTAAGCCGACGGTGTATAATTTTCGCCATCGATTCTGTGCAAACATCCCACAGCCTCGAACGGCGCTTCACACAAGCTGAAACCGCGTCCCTCTAAATCACAACACAAGACAGCCCTGATCTTTCCGAACAAAACAACTTTTAATTACGCAAAGAGTAATTCGAAATTATTTCATTGAGCAGCATTTTCCACTCGGGTAAGTTCCCATTCAAGAATCCCCGGATAGCCTTGCGGATTCGTTACAAGCGAGCAGGGCTATATCGATTTCGAGGGTGCATTCGGAGAGGCTAAATCCCCCTCCCTTTCAAAAAGGGACCCCTCGCACAGCATCTCACCTGTCTTCATCCCAAGAATGGATGCCCCACAAATAAATGAGATTGCAATTGGAAACATTTGCGTATCAGGCCACCGGCTATTCTTAACGTAACTACCTTCTCTCGCCGGGAAAGGCGTTGGGATTAGTAAATGTGGGTAGTTAGGAGAAGGGTAGAACAGCTTGGAGCCTTTCTCCCCTTTCCCTGTACCGTCATCACCATAAATCACCCCGTTAAGCTATCGGTTTGAAATCTCCGCCCCCCTAGGGGGGATACGGAATTATGAGGGAGGGAGTAAGCAAATGAGAAAGCTTACCAATTGGAAAGCTTGCCCGCTATAAAGATGTGGAATTATTTTTTCTTTCTCCTTCCTCGAGAAATGCTCCTCCTATCCGTTTATCGTTCAAAAAAAGAGCCTTTCTTTGGGCCCGTTTTTATTTCAATGTGGATAAGATCAATTGCATTTCAATGTAAGAATGCTTATTTTGATTTGGAGAATTAGAATTTCGGAGGGTCCTGGCTTTTTATCTGTCATATTTTCCGACGGGGAAATGAAAGGTATGGATTTTCACAGTCGAGCGTTTTGTAATTTTAATTAAGTCTTTCAATAAATTTTTCTCCTCTTGCGGTTTTCCCCTTCCTGATGGGAAATTATATGGAGGATTGCGAGCTGTGGGTGGAGTTCCGTGCAGAGGGATGACGATAGGGATGATGACATCAGGGGATCGTGAGTTGTTAGGAGATAAGAGTTAATAACATAGTTTTGATAAGAACGCGTGTGTTGACGGGTGTAAGTGTAACCGGGATGTAAATACTGATAAATAGCCAAATAAAAATTTCCATGCACTTTGAAATGATAGGTTTAGTCTCGAGTTTTGAATTAAAATATCTACCCCTAGAGTTGTTAGAAATTAATTACAAAGGATATCCACCAACGAAAATTGATCATTCAAATAGTCTATGTTGAAGTATTCAGTCAAGAAAAATATTATATTATTTTTAAATATTATTATATTATTTGAAATATTATTATATTATTTTAAAATATTATTATATTATTTTTAAATGTTATATTATTCTTAAATATTAGGTATTATATTATTTTAAAAATTACTATAAATGATTTTTAGATATTATAAAAATTACTTTTAAATATTATTATTATATTATTTTTAAATGGTATTATATTATTTTTACATTTTTTATAGTTTTTTTAAAAATCTTGTTAAGCTTTTTTTAAATAATTTTTATATATGCAGACCTTTTCAAGTAAAATTATTCCCATAAATGGAGTATACCTACTAACGTACGAATTTTAATTTAATTCAATAAATTACAAAGAATATCCAGCAGAGTATTGATCATCAAATGGTCTACTTTCATTAAGTAGTCTGTTGTATTCAGCAAGAAACATGTTTTCAATTAAAAAACACAGCGTAAAACAAAAAACTTTCTGAAAAGTTTTTATTCACTTGAAAGAAAGTCACAAAGCCTTTTACTGTTATTGACTAAAGATAATGCCATATTTCTAAATACGTCTAAAACGGCAAATTTGGGATTTTTGCAGCAAAAAACAAATAGTTTAAAATAATTTCACATGTTTTAAAATGCACAAAAATACAGTTTAGTTCATTGACACGACGGCTGATTCTAATCCATTCTCCAACACCCAGTAAGATTAGAAATTGAACTGAAGATGGTGAGAGTTCAAATTGGCTAAATGGGCGTCTGGTTTTCCTACTGTCGGTAAAATAGTCAATCCTACATTAACTGAAAGAAACGAATACCGTGAGATAGAAACTGCAGTAATGTTTGCGAATTTCGTACAAAAAAATAATTTTCTATTCGTGTCTAATATCATGCATCAGTAAAAAGTTATTTTAATTCCATAAACGTACAACAAAACATCTTGCATTTCTGATACTAGCACTAAATACATTGTAACATTTTTATATAGTGTAAGATGCGAGAGCATAGAATGCATTTTTATGCGAGGTTATAAATAAATTATCTGTGAAATCATCTAAAATACTTTCCTTATTAATGTGTTGCAATTCTCTTTGTTCATATTATTAATATTAGTTACTTAAAAAACTAAAAATTACGATGTAACGTCAGAATTTCGTTCAATTTAATATTTAATGGAAGTTACTTAATACATTTAATAGTTTCAGAGCAATCAAATTCTTTCATTAGTTTTAAACATGAAATAATATACAGGGTGTTATTTAAACTATTTAGCTAATGGCCACGTTGCAATTGTAATAAACTATAACTAACGCTATGCTGTATGTAAATTAAATTCCATTGAAAACAAAGGGAAATCTTGAAGTAAAAACTCAATAAAAATCTCAAAATAAACAGTTTTAAGTAAATATCACCTATTTCTGTTTCTATTTAACATGGCAAGAAGTAAAAAATACAAAATGAAAGTTTTTAAATGAAACTATAGTTTAATATCTATTTCTTCTAGAGTTGTCCTAATAATAATTGAAGAAATAATAATCTTTATAATTTTCAAGGGTTTAAGAAATCTTTCGTAAAATACTTTCCATTTGTTTCATTTACTTTTCTTGTTATTAAATCTTATATGGAAAAATATTTTAAATATCATCGGAGCTAACATACTTTTTAGACATTCGAACTTTTTCCAAGATATTCGCTTACACTATGTGTTAATAATACACTCATGCGTTATTTGAATATCTGTGTCTGCTGCTATTGACATTCTTGAAGAGTTTTGTAGACACATATTATTAAACACATCTCGTATATACTACTTACATACAATTGTTAATTTCCATAGAAAACCAATTCAGCCACATTAAAAAATTTGAACCTTAGGAACGAGTATAGTACAGAATAATAATTATTTTAAATTTGATTAAATAGTTGATACAGTATAAACCCAAACCAAAGGAAGCATGTTAAAGGTTTACTTTATATCTGGTCTCATCACTGAAATTTGTCATTTTGATACGATGTTTTTTTTTTATTTATGCACGACCAAAATCTTGTGGCTATTCATTTACTAGTCACTTTTTACTATCTTCAGTATAAAAGAAATTACACTATCGTACCAGCTACTCCAAAACACTTCGTGATTAGCTTGTTTCAACTTCATAGGACAAGGATAAGTAACAAAAATCCAAAAAACAAGTAAGGAAATATGTCTTTCGGTAAAAAACCGCGTGATACAAAACCATCAACCGTAAAATGTGTCGCAGCACGGAAAGGAATTTTTATTTTATAACACAAAAGCCATTTGTTACCGAACTATGTAACGCACCATAATGACATATAAAGTTATCGTAAAATTAAAAAATTGCCTGTCATTGTTGAATGGAAGAGTTCTCAGAACATCTTTTTAATGAGTCTATATCATAGTCAGGAAAATAACACGAATTAAAATCACTGGTTAATATTTTGTATTACGCTATTTCAAATATATATGCACAACTTTTATCTGAATAAAAACAATTAACATCGACATCAAAAAAGGTTATCTTCAAAATGGAAATTTTATTTCAGTTGAATCTATTTTGGGAAGTGCGTAGTTTACCAAAGTTAAACCACACTTTACAATGTGCTATTACATCACAACTGCATTTTTCAGTTATTTGTTACTTTATTTAAGCCTTCAAGTGGTTTCGACGTGATATATCTCCCATCACGGTCTGTGCTCCAATTGTGCTAATGACGATATATCTCGTTAAGAAGGGTTAAGACTTTCGTGATTTTTTTCTTTCAGAAACAGAAAAACCAATTTTATTCTGAAATTTAGTAAAATTTCTCATCCATTGGAGGTATTTAAGGTAGGTAAATTGGTATTTTAATTAACGTCACACTGGAGCAACACAACGAGGTATTGGCGACGGTCCGGGATCAAACCAGATAGGAAAGAACCGAGGAAAACACGTAAGTTTGAACCACGGTGAGATGACGAGGTCGCATCTGAACTGGCACCCCACTCTCCAAACTTCCACACCACGCCAACGTGAGGACATTTGAGGCCACGACAGATTTAACGTGCACCAGCCCCCTTCTACACGACGGTCTTTGGTTGGATTCGAACTCGCAAGCCTCCGGTTGTTAATCCGTTACTCTTCCAACCCAGCTACCGCGGCCCCTGAAAGTACTTAAAAATCATATCAATGCCCTGTTTGCATAGAAACTCGATAGCTTCTCTCGCGATCACAGCTTAGTACATTTTCTCATGTAAATAACAAGTATAATGTAGAAGAGAGTAGGCTTGAACTCTACTAGGACTTTTATTCAATTTTGTTACTGTCATTGTCGTTATTATCCTGGAGGTGTCTCTTTCCCTACTATGACGATACTACCAGGGAATACGACATCTAAATGACTTGATATCCTCCGCTATTTTACCGCACACAACGTAAGGAAAACTCCATTTGGCCGACACCACTGGGGAATTCGTTGTCTAGGCTATCTCTTAACTTCGTATTCCGAAAAGGATCATCCTTTTTGAAGGAAAGGGAAGAGAGAACAGCTCGATCCCAGGCTTGGAGGTTGTACCACATCTTTTCATTTCATGATTACTCCAAAAATGACTTAATAAATACAGCCGAGTCGTTTCCGAATGTGTTTTGGGGTGTAATTCAGATATTATTCAAAACTTCTCGAGCTATCGAGCACTCAGATAAATCGATATTTTCATTAATTGTAACATTTCACTTCGTTTCTCAAATTTGTAAAACAAACTGCTTGATTGTACTTTCCTAGTCTGATTTTTATCATGCAATAAGAATTAATGGCCAAGACTGTTTTAAGGTATGCTATGATGACTTTATGAAACTAAAAATTGTACCTGCTGTTGAGAATACAGCTCACTTCAATATAAAAGAACACAATGCTTAACCCTCCAAGTGGTTTAGACGAGATATCTCGTCCATCAAGATCTGAGCAATTTCACTAGTGACGAGAAATCTCGTCATTAAGATATTGCCGATTTTTTTATGACGACGAGATCAAGAACTGTTCAGTTTTCATCTAATGATAAGATATCTCGTCCATCAAGATCTAGTCAGTTTTTCTAATATGACGAGATACCTCGTCGAAATAACCACTAGTATAATGTTAAGATTGAAACACGAGTGTTAACATAGAATAAAATGTGTCTTGAATAATTTGTATTACACGTTTCTGGAAATTAACTGAAAGCAAATAAAATATAAGTGTTATAACTACTGTGATCGAAAGAGTTGGTTAGATCAAAATGAGGGAGGAAATATGTGCACCGTTTCTCAATTTCATTAGTATTATAAGCAATCCTCGAGTCAAATAAAAGGACAACTTCAATTCAAAGCGAAATAGGAAATACACTACGTAAACAAAAGTGATTGGACACCCCAACTAATGAGGTATTCCTGCAACAGGCAGAATGGGTACAGTAGTACTGATCATATCATTTCCTAACGAAATTACTTGTCTGAAAAAGCTCAAGTTTGTAATCAAGTCTGTAATCAAGTTTGAAAAGGGCATTATCATAGGATGATCGATCGGAGGTATCAGTGTGAGAAGCATTTCTAATGTTAGAAAGATTCCAAAGTCGACTGTGGGAAGAAAGTGGAAGAAAGGTCCTTTCAGGAATGCACATCTCTCTCTAGAAGATACCTAAAATTATAGCCCAGATATGTCGAAAACACAGGACTTATGCCGTGTATATCATTGCACACGAATTCCAGATGACCCCTAATGTGCAGGTTTCGACGAGAACACTTGGTAGGAAGGTCCATGCACTTGAACATCACGCTCGATCAACTGCCCATAACCTCTAATTACGCTTTACACTTTACGGATCAGATGAACGTGGGTGGTTTTGGAGATTACTCGGAGAATGTCTGCTGCTAGATTCAGTGCCTAGACTAAAGCATGGAATTGGTGTCGTTATGCTGTAGTTTAGTCTCAGTCTGTAGCATGGATCACTAGTTGTATGAAGCATTATAACATGAAATCTGAGGTGTCTAGAGATATTCTCTATAACTCTGCTCTCTGTGCACTGTGGCAGTTCTGGAGACAAGTGAAGAATGTTTCTTTTTGGAGAATTTCCCTCTTGTTTTCAGAACCACGCTGGACTGGTATACAAAATATCACAGGTAACCTGGATTACCAACTCAGGCGTTCAGATCTAAACTGAGAAGTTTGGGGACGAATTGGAGTGACATATACGTTCTAGGCAGTGTAAAGACTTCTGTGGGGACAGATAGATGGCGCTCCTTGCGCATGCCCAGAAGGACTTGGTTGGACGAAAGAGATGGTAACGGGTGTGGTTGGACACTCTCGTTTTTAAAAATAAAGTAGAGTGATGATAGAAACTGGAATGTTTCGACTTTGAAATGTTCTACCTTTCATTTTGTGTTGTGTCATGCCTGTACTGTGACTGTGAGATTATTAAAAGTGGTTTAAACAAAAAAAGAGAGTATGCCTTGTGATGCTTTTAGTGTGATTAAATTTTGAGCAAGTCAGTACAGCAGACTGGACCTTCAATGACAGAGTTGGTTACTGTATTCAAGGCGGAATATCCCTTTTGCTGTTGTCAAGAGACTAGAGTACAGTTTGCAAAGAAGAGTGTCTGCCATAATCGCTGCATGCGTGGGGACCTACAAACTAGTGACATACATAAAATCTCGTTGATCTATTTCCTATATATAGAGATAGCGGACAACAGTGGTTCCAAAAGTGCTGTCCACTACAAGGTTTAAGGGGTGCCGCAGAGAGACATGTGATACTTCACTAGCTAAAACAGAACTTCTAAGAAAAATAAAATATTCCATTATTTCCTAAGATTCTTTTTTAAAATCTTAACTTTAGAATCTAAAACAATTAGTGGAAGATTTGAAATAAACTTGAAGTTGAAAATGATTTAATATTGAACTGAACATTGCTGAGATGATTGCTAAAAAGCAGTTTTATTGTTCACGTTAAGATTAAAGTAACATGTATGGAAAAAATTTAGTAAAATGTTTATTTTTCACAGTTTATGACTTTAATTTTTTAATTCACACAATAAATGAACTATTTGCAATTTTTATGCTTTTGTAGATGTTTGATGTGTGATGCAATAATTTATCTTTAATTGTTAGTGTGACTTTAATAAACCCGCAATTGATGAGAGCGATTGTATCATCCTAAGCGAAATGCTGTTAAAGGCTGCACGTAATCCAAGGCACTGTGAGTGAATATTGGTGTTTGTGGTAATTTTATGTTACAAGATGGGTAGAGCATTATACTTAGCACCTTGAAGACGTAAATGTATCGAAGTTTTGCACTTTATAGGGATGAAGAATATGGGAAATTCTGGACAGTTAAACTGCTCTGAATCAGTTGTTTCCCAATTACTAAAACACTACAAGGAAATCAGAAATGTGGATCCAAAGTACCCTACTTGTCTCCGAAGACCCTTTTTCTAGGGAAAGCAAAATATTGTTAAATCTGGTCAAAAAGAATACGCTCAGAAGCTCTACTGATGATGCTCAGCAATGGCGACAATCCACAGGTGTTGCAAGCTCGAGTATTGTTAGACGTCGCTTATGAGAAAGTGGATTCAAAGACCGCCAACCAAGGAAAAAGCTGTTATTAACTGCCGCAATGAAGAAGAAACGTTTGAAATGGGCCAAACAGCACAAACCGTGGACTGTTGATAAATGGTGAAACGTTTTGTTTTCGGATTTTCCGTTCGGGGGTTTCCTTTTCTGTGCAAGGATGCTCCACCTATTTTCAGGTTTTTATTTTCGCACTTCATTTGAGGCAATGCTTCCAGAACGTGTGCATAGAAAATCTAAAACACCCTGCTTCAGTTATGATTTGAGGTGCTTTTTGTCTTAACGGTGTTTGCCCTTTAAGTTTCGTGACAAATAAAGTGACAGTATGAAAGTGTTATTGTATCAGCACGGAATCTTAATTCTTTACCATGGGTGGTTCAACAAGATTTGGAACTACGACTTAAGGGAAAATAGTTGATTTTAGACCTCTTTTCCAACAATCCTTTTGAGTATTAATATTAAGTTGAGATTACAGTTATAGAACGGGTTCAAGGAACTGCATAATAAAAAATCTTAGTGAAAGAGTAAAACTGTTATACACCACAAAGATATAATTAATGCGTGTCACATATATCACTGCGTTGATTAGAGTGTGTTATGAAACTTTTTGACTATGGTACACCGTATTGCTGCTGTCATTAAACACAAAGATGACGTAATGAAATATTAAAAGCCCGAACAGGCTTTAAGGACATAACCTAACTGTAAGCCTGTATAAATAATTAACATTAAGATTAATATTGATACTCATGTGTTAACATTTCAATGGTGAGTACTTCATTTCTTGAGCATATTATAGTTATGTCAAGTCAGGAACTGGTATCATGGTTAAAATAATCATCATTTATCACTCACAGAAAAATTACATTTCCCAAATATTGTAGAAAATAATTATCCATTTAGAAGTTCAATTGTAGCATTTTAATGTGTGTATAGAACAAAAAAATATAACCTCAGAAAGCACAACGTTCATAAAAAAATAAAAAGTTTGCCAAACCCTTGTACACGTATGTACATTTTGATGTCATTAATAACATAATTTTGCATGTTAAGAGCCTTTTGATTTTACTACATTTTATTTAATAAATAAGGGTTTGTACAGCATTTACTATTTAATTTATTTCAGAGCTCTAGGTTTTTTCTATTTCAGAGCTCTAAAATTGTCATCACTTATCATAAGTGTGAAGTTTTAACATTTTGTAAGATATTTTAACATAGATAAAAGTATTTTGCTTCCAATATCAAGGCCAAGTATAAGAATTACTATGGTCTTATGTAGGTCTCGTGTTCCTCATTTAATTTTAAATTCCAAGGGGTCCACAAAAACTTTTAGACTGAAAGGATTGGAAATCACTGGTGTACAATATATCAAAAAATATATTGATTCAGAAATATGACTTGCACTTGCAAATTGTAAAAACTCTAATTTCTCATTTTTATGCTATGCATTAACCCTCCTGGTGGTTGTCTCAATGCAGTATCTTTTCAATAACAAAACTGGCCAGATCTGGATGGACAAGATATCTCATCATGAGATGTTTACTAAGATCTCGTCATCATAACAAAATCGGCAATATCTTGATGACGAGATATCTCGTCATTAGGAAAATTGATCAGATCTTGATGGACGAGATATCTCATCGAAACCACTTGGAGGGTTGAACAGTCTCTCTCTCTCTCTCTCAAAGATATTTCAGCTCTTGTATTTATTAATGCAAATCTATTTTGTGTAAATGTAAAGCTTAAAAATTACATACAATCAGGGGCTTTGTAAATTGTAGAAGATGCGAGATGTTTACTAAGAATTTTGGATATAAAAAGTATAAGAAAAGGGGGAGCGTGTATGGAAAATATGATATTTTAGAAGATCCTTGATCAAATGAATTACTTGAAATAACCGATATGTATGGATAAAAATATATAACTTATTTTATTTTAATCTAAACAGGATTTTAATTTAATTTTCAATACTAAACAGATTGAGCAAGATAAAATACACTAAAACCTTCAGGCCACTATGATCAAACAAACTTTTTATTTAACTTGTACAATGTGAAAAAGTAATAACCTTTTAAATTTGAGTTCAGAAATAAGCAAAAATATCTATCCATGTTTAACTTGAATTGTTAGAACATAAAATAAATATCTGAATTTTAAATCCCATTTGTATCGCTTCAAAATATCAAGTAAATAAAATACCGGAATTTTAATCCCAATATATATTCTGAGTTTTCTTTTTACTTTATATTTCAAAAAACTTACAATTGAATAACTACAAACTCTCTGAAGAAATTAACCGGAAACTTTTATTTGTGGATTTCATAATTTTTTGTTCGCTAATATTCCTCTTTCTAATAACTAGCGAAAAAGAAAATATGTTAAAAACTAAGTTGCATGTCACAAAACGTATATTTTGGCAAGGAAAAACAGGATTGCAAAAGTTTCTTAAAAATACCAAATTATTTCATACAGTAATAAAGGTAACATTTCATTTCCTTTCGAAAAAAGTTTTGCAGAAAAAGCGCTGTTATTTGAAAGAGGATTTTCTTTTTGAAAAGTCTTCTTTCTCCTAAATGTCATCAATCTCCTCGAATATTAATTAGAATTCTTGATTAAATATTTAGTTGATCTATAATCATTATTCAAACATCTAATGAAGGATGATATGATGCAAAATTAACAGTATGTAATGGATACATATAACCTATATGAAACATTACGTAATTTTTACGAGTGGGGAAATATAGAATAATGGATCCTAAGGAAGTGAAGGTCAGTACATCTGTTGTAATATTCTTATATTAATTGTTTTATTTTAGAGGAATTTTGCATTTATTATTTTCAGCTGTCTCTTGTTTCGTAAATTAGTTAATCATTGTTTGAAAAATGTATTCTCAATTCGTTACTTGGCTTAAAATTACTTAATTCTAGTCAACGTGTTTGAAAATCTACCTATTATAGTTTCTATCCAAGTTGAAGCTTAAATATTAAAGAAATCCTTAATGGATTTAATACATCAGTTGTATTTACTTTATGTATAGTAAGAAATCAACTTAACATGGTCACGTGTTCTTTTTATGACCTAATACGCTTATTTCATTATGAATATATATGTCGCCTGTTTGGTTATATTAGTCATCAAAATATCATTTTCGCTTCCAAAATGTGTTTGTTTCTGTGTAGATACAAAGAAATGTGAAAGTTCATATTTGTTTTGTTTGTACACTTATGCGTAAGAAATCCACGACACAGATAGAAGACATCAATGCAAAAATAGTTTAAGTGGACCTCAGGGGCACCACCTCTAGCTATGTACGGGCTTCAAGGTACCTAGATACTTTAGTGATATTTTCTTTTCACATGGGGTGCACTGTCTTTAATAAACAAAGGGGTCGCATACCAAAGCTATCTTTTACTGCTTTCATCCCACTGCTCTGTTGCCCAATCCCTCTTTTTTCCTCTTGCACGACATATTTTACTTGAAGTTGCCTGTCTTGTGTTTGGCCAAATATGGCCCTTGCGCCATAAAATGTCAAAACAACAATCTAGTTTAAGTGGTAGTTCCCGGTATAATTAGTCCTCCTTATCAAAAACTGACCATAGAAAGAGAAACCAAAGTATATTCTTTTCTGCAATAGAGTAGTGCTCAAGTGATTTATAACTCATAATGTCTGATGCGCTGCCGGGAAATACTAGTTAAAAAGAATTAAATAAGCTCATGCTTCTGTTTTAGAATTGAAGTGACAATTTTGTGTAGTAAATTTGTTACGCTTTTGATCCGAAAGCTTTTCGTCAAAATTTCTTTAAATGAAAATATTGATACATTAAATTTGGATAGATTACTTCATAGATGAGAATTCAAATTTAGAATGAAAATTTCAACAATTTCTTTCAAAACGAATAACACTTATTTATGTAGACAGCATAATATTCAAACTCAAACAATTTAAAATTGTATTTCTCCTTTTTTAGTACCTTTTTATTCTTTTATCAGCATAATTCAAGTCAACAATGAAAATATATTATTGTAAATATATATATATATATATATATATATTTGTCTCACTTATGCTCGGGTGCACGATTAGATTTTTAACCCTCCAAGTGGTTTTGGCGAGATATTTCGTCCATCAATATCTGACCAATTTTGCTAATGAAGAGTTACCTCGTCATCAAGATATTGCCTATTTTTTGATGATGACGAGATCAAGAACTAATCAGTTTTCTTGTAATGAAGAGACGACGACATCTTAAAGGACGAGATATCTCGTCCATCAAGATCTTGTCAGTTTTGCTAATGACGAGATACTTCGTCGAGACAACCACCAGGAGGGTTAAATTACTGTCAGACGTTTATCGTAAGTAATGTATACAAACACATGAAAATGGTAATTATATATTGATTATAAGTAGAGCACAAAATATTAGGAATATGGTGCCATAATATATATTTAATGCATTGAAAACAATGTTACACAAACTTGATTTATTAATGTTTCCCTCTAATTTTATGTCTCTTTTGAGGTGTCTTGAAAACGTTTGTCCGGACAGTTGACTGTCAAAATACATTCCCAAAGAAAATTATCAGGCAACATACATTTTGTCAGAGAAACTATGAATGGCAAATCGTCTTAATGGAAGTTTTATGGTTATTCCGATTGACTATATTAAGCAAATCATTTATTAACAAACTATCAAATGTCGAAAAACAGGTAAATAAATTATACATGCAGTTCTAGCCAGTTTATGTGAAGTGATATTTTAAATATTCGTAAAAGATAAAACAGAGGAGCATATAAAATGAATCTGCTTAAACACTCAAGTTTTAAGTATGGGCACTAAGTTTTCATTCGTTCTGAGAATAATTCCATACTTGCATTATTATAGTGCATTTGGTTACGTAACACAACTGTTCAAGATAATCCGTTACAATGCATTGCTAATTGTAAATTAGAAGGTGGAAAAGATTGCATCTAGAATGCACAATCATGCTTTTTAAAGGCACAGTCCTTGTTTGAGTTACGCAGTGGAAGAAAATAAAAATAATAATCGTGTTCTAACTCAAACATTACAATATGTTTTATTCATACTAGAAAGAACAAAAGCCAGCAACCTTAAATTTGCTGATAAACATGAAGTATCCCGTCTTTCAAATTATTTCGTATTCAAAAAGCAATTTAGAAGAACAAATAGTAAAAACTAAAATGAAGTTCAATCTTTCAAAATGAGACTACATTACACCTTTCTGGTAGCACCGGCTATTACTCACACCCTTATTAGACTCCAACTACCACGCGGAAAGCATTTCCATAAGGAAGAATTAAAAAAATCCTCCCAAAAACCACCACTAATTCATTTATCCTTTCCCAAAAAAAGTAACTTTGAAAAGAAACCATTAGCAAGATGCCATAATAAAACAATTCCGCACGCTAAACTGTTCATGGGGTAAGTGAGCTGGAAGGATAGTGCGGGTTCCGCAATTTGTATGATGAGCGTGTTGTCTCAACATTGGCGAGAACACCTCAAAAAAATGCGAGCGTTTAATCGCTGGTGACTAATGAGCCTTTTCAGTTGCTTTAACTAGTCGAGTCATTATCCAGATTTGTGCTCAGAGAATCATTTGTCTTTTCACGGCCAAATTATTCCAAGTGACGACACAGTGTTCAGTAAGGGAACAGGACACGACAGATTTATTTTCTGGTCTTTTTTCAAGCCCCACACGTCACTTTACGTCAAGTAGTGATTAATTGTCCAGTTTTAGAATCAATGCGTGAGATACTTCTAAAAATGCCGTGAAAGTGGAACTCCCGCTATTTAGAGAGGGGATTTCAATACCCGATATGAAATTTAAAGCTCCATACAAACGCGGTTTTATAAGATCTTATGAAATTATACTCGGGAAATGGTCAGTGCAGGTATAAAACTAACCTCTTCAGGGTAAACATTTTCAGGGTCAAATTGTTCCAAGTGACGATACAGCTCAGTTAGGAAACAGGACACTATTTTAAGATCTTTTTCAAGCCCTGCATGTCATCACTTTAAGTAGGGTTTAACTCCTCAGTTTTAGAATCAATGAGTGAAATACTTCCAAAAATGACGGCAAGAGGAAACTCCCACTATTTAAAGATGGAATTTTCGATAATGAGCCCCAGAGGTGAAACTTAAAGCTCTATCTATGGGGTATTATAACATCTTATGAAATTATACTCGTAGAATAGTCAGTCAGGTATAAAATAACCCTCTTCAGGGTAAACATCTTCATGTTCGAATTATTCCCAAGTGAGAACAGTGTTCAGTAAGGGAACAGGACGCAGATATATTATCTGGTCTTTTCTCAAGCCCCTCTTCAGGGTAAAGGTTTTCACGGTCAAATTATTCCAATTTACGACAGTGTTCAGTATGGGAACAGGACACTGCAGATATATTTTTTGGTCTTTTTTCAAACCTCTTCGGGGTAAACATTTTCACGGTCAAATTATTCCCAAGTGACGACAGTACTCAATAATGGAACAGGACACTACAGATATACGAGGTCTGTCCAAAAAGAAACCGAACTTTGAAATTAGAGCTCTAACGCGTCATCCTAGCAACACAGCTGTAATGATGTTGTGTAGCGTTAACCTTGAGCTTGTACCTGCTCTTTTCTCGAGAACGTCACGTCATTTTGTCACTGTTTTATGAGCGGAAGAGTGAACCAGTATTTTGTGTGTTCGGCGATTATTTACATTTCCAAAATGAAAGATCTTGAAGAGCAACGAGTTTGTGTGGAATTTTGCGTAAAATTGGCAAAAACCTTTACTGAAGCATTTCAGATGTCGCAACAAGCTTATGGAGAGGATTGTTTTAGCCGGTCCCCAATGTTATGAATAATACCGATGTTTCAAATCGGGCAGAACATCCACCAAAGACGATCCGAAAACTGGGCGCCCTTCCACATCAACGGGCGATCTTCACGTCGAGGCGTGGTTTGATTCGTACAAATCGTCGTTTAACTGTCCGTGAGATTGCTGAAGATCTAGGCATCAGCAAAAGCTCATGTCACACAATTTTGACTGAAAATCTGCAGATGCATCGCGTTGCAGCAAAATCTGTGCCTCGTCTCTTGACTGATGAGCAAAAAAGGAATCGTGTCGCAGCTAGTTAGGAGTTGTTATATCGTTCAAATGCGGATTAAAACTTTCTAAAATATGTCATAATAGGTTATGAGACTTGGGTTTAAGGATATGACCTTGGAAACGAAAAGGCAATCATCGCAGTGGGTGGGAACATCGTCGCCAAGACAAAAGAAAGCACATCAGAGGCGATCGAATGTGAAGGTCATGTTGATCGCCTTTTTTGATTGGCAAGGAATCGTTTATCATGAATTCGTTAAACGAGGTCAAACAATCAATGCACGCTTATACTTGGGTGTTATGAGGCGTTTAAGAAAAGCAGTGCGACGGAAGAGGCCGGAAGTTTGGGGAAACAAGACCTGGATGCTTCACCATGATAACGCACCTGCACACTCGTCACTCCTTATCCGTGAATTTTTGGCCAAAAAAGAGGTGACTGTCATCCAGCAGCCTCCCTACTCTCCATATTTGGCCCCTGCGGACTTTTTTGTTACCAAAGTTGAAATTCACATTGAAAGGTCGACGATTGGAAACAATAGAAGAGATGGAAGAAAATTCGCTGCGAGACTTACGTGCAATCCCATAAAAGGATTTCCAAGAGGCATTTCCAGAAATGGAAGACACGTTGGGAGGGGTGTATAAATAGAGGAGAGTATTTTGAAGGAGACAAGTCTGATTAAAAGATACTCTTATCAATTATTGATTTATTTTAAAAATTCAGTTTTTTTTCGACAGACCTCGTATTTTCTGGGGCGTTTTCAAGCCCCTCTTCAGGGTAAACATTTTAACGGTCAATTTATTCCATGTGATGACAGTGTTCAGTAAGGGAACAGGACACTACAGATATATTTTGCGGTCTTTTTTAAGCCCTGCATAGCACTTTACATCAAGAGAGTAAGGCTTGAATCTTCAGTTTAAGAATCAAGGAGTGATGTAGTTCCAAAAATTCCGTGCAAAAGGGACTCGCATTATTTAAAGAGGGGATTTTTGATAACGATAGCCAGAGGTGAAACCTAATGCTCCATCCATATGGTTTTATGAGATTTTATGAAGTTACTCTCGTGGAATGGTCAGTGCAGGTATAAAACAACCCTCTTGGGGCTAAAAATTTTTGGATGTTTAGAACGGAACGGATGTTTTAGAAAGAAGCCCTCTAGAATATAAAAGAATTCTCACAGAATCCATAATTCTAGCCGGAAAGAGAATTCCATAAATGTTATGGAGGAACTATCTCAACATAAGGAAAGAAATCTGAGCTGATTTAATGCGACAAAAATGCTGTAGTAATTAAATCTTCCTCGCTTAGCTAAACGCTGAATTTTAAAAATATTACATGGAAAAATTAATCCGTCGTGAAACCTTAATTAAACCTCTTTCTGTCTACAATTAGAAAGAGAAAAAGTTTCGTCTAGATGTAGATTTGTTGCTCTTAATGAAAGCTACTCAGAAAGAAAAATTAATTTGCTACGTGAATATAACAGAAACTTTCGTAATAACATTTTAAGGTTTCAGTTTCTCAAAGTAAAGGAAATCTATGTCGAGACGTTTGAACAGAATTATTCACATTGAAATTCTTTTTGGAAATATTTTCAGAAAACATTATGCATAGTAAACTAATTAATACTCCATTCGCTTAGATTCATCCATCACTGTATGGATCCCTCCCCATTTGAGACGGTAGCAGTTTAAATTTTAAATTGATAATAAAGTGAAACCATAAAACTTAGGTTTAGACACATAAGACTTTGGAAATGAATTCAACATCTTTTGGGAGCCCTATTCAGAGTTATAAGGAAAATATATTAACCTCGTGGGAGAATAATTTAATAGACTCCATTAAGTATGTCTTTGGTGTAGAAAACAATCTTTGAAGTACTAAAGTGTAGAAATTTCTGCAATTTTATGTAAAAGTTTTATAAAACTTGTTTCAATTTTAAAATTAACTATCGTAGGAAAGTTCATGGGAAAACGTTCCCTGTACGAATTGTTTTGTAAAAAAAAAGTAATTTTCTAAAACTTTTTAAAAGTAAGTTTTTTACTTTTAAAAAGTTTTTAAAAGTAATTTTCATCCTTACTTTTCCAGTTCGTTTAATCATCGAATAGGTCCGTGCATTGCAAAGATCCTAATTAATATCCCTTTAAGAACAATTTAAACTCCCCGTGCATATCGGAGCCGTCGCGGCTCAGTGGGTATGTCCACTGCGCTAGTAACCTTCCAGTTGTAGGCGGAGCATGTTCGATTCCTGTCAGGTGCACTCCTCCCTGGGTGTATTTCTCTCTTCGGTGTCAGTAAAACTTTCATTGTGTGTATGTCTATTGCTTGATATTGTATGTCTTGTGGCGCAGTATGGTCAAATATAGCCCTTGTGACATAAAACCCCAAACCAAATCCCGAGCATATATCTTATTAATTTTAAAATAAATCTAACAAAATTATTTCTAATATCAAAAATATTATCGAGTTTTAGTACCTTTATGATCCAAAAGTATTGCGAAATTCATACTTTTATCAGTAAATATTTTAAGTATTTTAATACTTTGCTCATTCTCCATTTATAGTACAAGTAAAACCCACTAAGTCGAAAAAACAGCTCTGAAAAATGAAGGGAAAACAATTCTCCTCCTTAAGATTTAATCATTAAGCGTATTCCTCGAGAAGAAATAAGCAGTGGTACCTTGAGTATACGAGTTTAATTCATCCCTTGACCGAGCTCGTAAATCAAAATGCTCGTATCTCAAATCAATTTTCTCCATTGAAATTAATTGAAATGAGATTAATATGTACCAGCCCCCAAAAAAAATCCAATTTCTTATAATAATGTATTTACAATGAACAAATATTGTAGATGGGGTTATAGCCTTTATCGAATGCTTCAGAATAGTACATATCGTAGAAGTAGTGCGATCGTATGGCGTTGCCAAGTCTATTACTCTACCCCTTGCTCATGTTTGTCTGTTATCTCACTCTTTAATTCCATGGATATTACTCTTTTCCTTTTCTCACCAATGTTCTTTACACTCACCTTTGGGCTCATGGTTATACGAAAAAAATTAGCTAAATAACTACAAACCCCCGTTTTTCCGTTTTCAGAATTGACGCATCTGGTCGGAGAAAAGAAAAAAATTAAACAATAAGAAAGGGACTCGGGCCTCCCGATGGCAGTTGACAATAAATGTCAAACCAAATTATGAAATTGATTGATTTTTGTGACAGACGTTAACTGGTCATCAGGTGAGGTAAACATGTGAACTGAACGATTCGCAAAACGGGAATCTGAACGGAGTGGTGGTTGTGACGTCAAGCTCGTATCTCAAATTCTGGCTCGTAACTCAAAGCAAAAATCGACCTAGTGACGGCTCGTATCTCAAAAAAATCGTATGTTGGGGCACTCGTATCTCAAGGTACCCCCCCCCCACTGTGTACTTCATGCAAACAAAACATAACTTAACGGGCGCGCGCGCTTTACCAGTCGCAAGATCGCCACATTCTGGTTTTGAAAAGCTAGAAAACTCGTATTTTGAAAATTTTGAAATTTTTTGTTTCACTTTGAATCCGATAATATTTAACTAAAATTTTACTAGACATGGAAAAAATGAATTTTAATATGAATACTAGGGTACATATCTTTGTTGTAATCTATTGTACTGAAAAACTGATGCATAACGATTTTATTGAAATTACGGAAAAAATGTGTACAAACCTTAAATATGAGTGATTTATTCAAAAAACTTGAAGTTGAACAAAATTTCTGAAAATTGAATCTGAGCACCATCATTGAAATCTAAATACGTTCTTTAAAATTTCATAAACATCTATTATTGCCTTTGTCAGCAATGTAATATTATGTTTATTTTAGTTTGTCTTAAAACACTCTTCAAAGCATTGATAAAATTTTGAAACAAACTATGTTTGAACATTAAGAAAAGGCCCATCGAGAATTTTCAACAATTCAACACCTCTTCCAGAAAGAAATTTTTTTCTAACGAAATTTATCTTACTCTTTTAACGAAAAGATACTGTGGTGAACATAGCCAGATAACATACCCTGCTTCTACACGTATCACAGATTCACTTTTAGTTGTCTCGCAAGCTCCCTTCAAAACTGCCGGTCTACACTCACTCGGCTTAAAAAAGCAATATAGGACACTCAAACGATCGCAGTCATTTATTGCGCGATCACGCATAGTGAGGTACAGCCATGATCTTAATACAATTCGACTCCAGTTAATTAATATTTGAGTCAAATGGTTTTGAACTAGTCTAGTCTTTAAATGAGATGATAGGTTAGAACGCACATAAACATGGCGATTCCACGACTGGCATTTTCGACTCCGGCTAATTGACATTTGAGTCGTTTTGACTCAAATGTCAATTGATCGATTGACATTTGAGTGGTTTTGAACTAGTCTATTCTTTAAATGAGAGATGATAGGTTAGAACACACATAAACATGGCGATTCCACAACTGGCATTTAAGGACAGATTCTGGTTTTAGGTTGATCCTTCGGCTCCGAAAGCGATAGCACTGATAACGAGTTGGTGGAGGAAACATTCACGGCGATCTGCATTCATGCTTTTGCATATGGCAACCTTCTCCTAACGAGTTTTCACACCTTTTCAAAATTCGACTGACCTAAGGTTGACTGACTTCTGGTCAGAGTGGCACAATGCAACTCACGCAATCAACGATCAGTCAACTAACTAGTGCTAGCATTTATCGAATTCAGGCACTGCTAAATTCAAAAGAGAAGAACGTTGGCAAACTTGACCACGACTACAAAAATTAGCTTACTTCATAACAGTACGTACAACAGGGTAACCAATCTCAATCCATTGTGTTGCTCCAGCGCGACGTTGATTAAAATACCTACCAATCTCAATCATTTATTACGTTTTCATTGACTGAAGTTGTACAGTCTTTCCAGTTTGTACTACAATATCACAACAAAGCACAAAAATATTTATCACGCTCCTTTCAATCTGCTTACATTTTAATATCTAACACTCTTTTTGAAATAATGTGTTCAAATGCCATAATTCTATCCGAGTTTTAAAATTGTATTAAGCTTTTCACATAATTCGAATACGTATAGCTTGCAAGAACCGCATCCAATATATGTAAATCAGCAGAGGAAATATACTTGTTTACCTCCTGCATTCTCCGTTCTCCCTCCTGTATTTTCAATATAAATCGGTCCAGTTTTATACGATATTAAACAATCAATAGAGAGTAGCGCGGAATTTCTTCCGGAATGTCTTTATTTCCACTGCTGCTCCTCCACTTGCAGATCATTTTTTAGTCGTAAATAGTACTTCCGAGCTACCATTTGACATAGATATATCTATGTCATTTTTTCTTGAGGATGCAAATCCAGATGCGACATGAGATTTGACAAATACTCCCTCTACTATGGACGACAGATAAAAGCGACGTCATTATATTGTCATTTTGAACATCGTTCATCAAAACGTCAAGTTACAAAGAGAATATTCCTTGCAAGCTTTTAAGAAAGATAAAATGTCGCATTTCTTAATTCGGAAGCCTGGAGTCTTTTTCCGCAGCCGCATCGGGTTTGTAGGGACTTATTTTAAAAGTGGAACCCCAATTTCTTTAAGAGAATACACATTTACAGACGCTCTTGTTGTTGTGGTTTTATTTCAAGAGTATGAGTAGTAAAGTTAGTAGAATTTGTCAGAATAAAATTAAAAGTTACGTAATGTGAAGACAACTTCTGTGTGAATAATCCGTAATTTAGTGTTTTATGAAGTACAAAAATTTACTGAGAGCGCTTAGTAAATAAAGAAACATGTTTTGACTTTATTCTTTAAAACTACTGCTATTAACCAAGTAGTGTTTCATAAAACCCCCTTAACCTCCTTGAACGTAAATCCACAAATGGCCATGCCAAAAACTCAATCTAATTACATTTTACGCCTAGTCATTTTCCGATCCCATTAATTTATTCTAATTAGTCCATCCCCTTTAATGGATGAATAGTAATCTACTAATTTAGATAGTTTTAATTTAACTTCATTCTATCCAAAATAGATAATTGGCCTGGATTCAATCCTTTGATAACTTTGAAAGAAATAACCGGAATTGATGCTTTTTAAATAGATAGAAGGCCTGAGGGGTTGACATGTAGTTAAACCGGCCAAGCCGTTTTTGAGTAATATCATTTCCAGGCCATGTGTACCGAAAACGGTTCACATTTTAGTTTGATATATATATATAAAATATCTATTTTTAAATTATATTAAACTTAATTATTTGTAATTAAATACTGAAACTATAAAATGTACAATATAACAAACAATTTTTTTCATATTGAAAGTATGCAAAATTGCTCATCACTCGGCGTGAAAAAAATTCCAGTGAGTACTGAAAACGATACATTACTATTGAACTATTACTATTGAAACTATAAAAGTTACAGTATAACAAATTTTTTTCATGTTGAAAGTATACAAAATTTACATCACTTGGCGTGAAAAATGTTTCGGTGAGTACTGAAAACGATACATGTGGCAGGAATCTATTATTAAAACTATTACTATTGATTGTAAGAAGATTCGATATTTTCTCCTTGGAAATGCATTATGTACCAAACAAACAAGAACATTATTGTAGTTTTCTATTGTTAAAAAGTAAGACTCACGAGCACGCTCTTTTGGGAAGACCATCGTACTAAATACATTAGTATTACTTTTAATTAAATTGAATAATAGAACGCGAGCGCAAATGGAAAGTCAAATCTTGCTTCTCTGCATGAATGGTTCTCAACCGAAATGCGATACGAAAAGAATTTGCCACAAATATTCGAATGGGCCCCCTGCCATTTACATTATTTAATTAATATATTATTTTAGCTAGAAGCGAGGGAATTTTACCTCCTCCAGAATATAATATTTATTTGTACGAAATTTGTTAAAAATGTCTCACAGTTTAGTCTTTCAAAAAATTTCCCATTTCATTCATTATACACCTTTTAATAAACCAATTTATGAATCAATAATTTTCGTTCTAATTCCTTATTAGAAGGTGAATATAATATATATAATAATTTATTTATTTACTTGTAATTAACTATTCATTGTTTAATTTGCTATATTATAAATTATTTCATTTATAGTATCATTCAAAATTGGCTTCAGAAATTGAACATAAATATTCCTTTGCCTAAACCTCAAACTAAATCTGTCCTATAATCAAACTAAGTATCAAAAATGTGTGTAAACCGCTAAATTTCAAAATTTTATATGTGAAAACAGGTTGGTATTAATGAGTGAATGCGAAATACTCGTACGTTTAATTGATCGTTAAAAAGTTCATTTGTTGAAGACTTCTAAAACCCATATCATTGAATTCTAAAGTTAATTCTTTAAATCGTCATCATTACAAGCAGAGTCATATATGTGTAATAATTACATTCGAGTTTTATTCCATTTGTTTTGGAAACATTGTGTTTGGTGACTGAGAGAATTTAAGTTTGGGTTATGAATGGCTATATCTCTTTTTGAAGGAGAGAGACTTTGTGTAATCCCATCTCCTTGAAATGGTTATGGCTACGTATATAAATAATCTAGATACATTAAAGCTGTTAATGTAGACAAATATTCTCTCATTTGATGTTCTGATTCCTAGGAGTATTCTAGATAGACCATGAGACATAAGAGGTCCCACCACTCCTTTGTGAAAACGAAAACATAATTTTTTTTGATACGTACAAAATACATTCATTTATGATAGATAGGTCTTCAAGGGGTAAAATCATGAATATCGGTCGTTAACCCTCCGTAGGGTTCACATACATATATCCATTCTGCAATTTGCAGTCTTCCCTGAATAACATCTAACCCGTTTTGACCTTCTTGACCAATAGAATCCTTCCTAGTATTTTTCAACCAATAGGTGTGGTTGTTCAGTTTTTTATGCTGTAGGACAGTACTCGAAAGTTTCGTAACCGTCAGAAGGTTAAAGTCGCAATCTTTGCTATATATCCCAAGGAAGAAAGGCTGTCGAGTTAAATTTTGGAAGTTAATAACCAAGGTTTTACGTCACTTGAATCGGGATACTGAAAATCGATCAATAACTGTCTATTATGCGTGCCAGTCGACTAAGTTAACAGAGTTCTATTTGTGGCCCCAACAAAAATAGACAACGTATGATTTATGTAATATCTGTGTGTGTTACCCCCGGATAAGCTAGACAGACCATGACATTCATCAGAATTCTCATTTCCGATTAGGTGTGGAGACTTTGAAGTAGTACCAATATTTACCAAGTGTCTTCTAATCTTTTCTTTTAATCATTTCCCGTTTCCTGTTGTCCGTTGTCAGACCACTCCTTCAAGAAAACGAAAAAAATTATTATGTGCAAAATTTCACATTTTGTATTCATATAAGGTATTATGTGCATTCATATAAGATAGATCTTAACCCCATAAAGTTTTTCTAACATCACTTTAACTTAGGGTCTTCAGAGGATAAAAGGATGAAATATCGGCCGTTAAAGTCGAAATCTAAACTATATATCCAGAGGAAGACAAAGGCTGTCGGGTTAAATTTTCCTAGTTAACCTAGCTTTAAGTCACGTGCATGGGAATACTGAAAAACAGATTCAATAACTGAAGCCTCTAGATCTTAAATCTCTTTCCTAATCATATTTGGGGGTCTATTACGGTTGGCAGTAGACTGAGTTAACGAAGTCCTATTTGTCATCCCAAACAAAAATAAACAGCGTATAATTTATATAATGATATCTGTTACTGGGATAAGTTAAACAGACCATATGACATTCACCCGAATTCCCATTTCTGATTAGGTGTGGAGGCTTTGAAATTGAACCAATATCTGCCCGTTGTCCTCTAATCTTCTCTCTTAATCATCTCCTGTTACCTGTTGTCACGCATTCAATAATTAATGCATAAATAATCAGGAAGTTAGTTATTTATGGCTTCGAAATCCTATTCACATCTATCCAGTCTTTGGAAACATTAAGGGCATTAGGTAGTGGAATTTAAATTAATTAACGAGGCGTCTCTTCAAATGCGCAGCCATAATTCTGATGGAGATATTTTCTTAATTGCTCTCCTTTGTCATTGAACTTACGGCGGAGAAGTTGCGTCGGAGAATAATGAAGTTCAAACAAATGATAAGATTACAGAGTCTACGTAAATGGTGTATTAACTGGTAATTTGTAGCTTCATAGGAATTTAAATGAGCGATTCATGTGATAATCTCAACCGCTCCAAGGGACGTTCGAAACAGGTACCAAAATTTCAGAAATTACAGGTTGAGACTTGATTTGCGGCGCATGCATCAACCGAAATATTTAAATGAGAGGGGTTTTAATTTAAAAATAAATAGCAATTCATTAGGGGTGAAGATGAAATGTGATTTTGAAATTATTTTCTCCTCAGTCATTGTAATCAGTTCCCTTGATTCAAATGTGCGTTTGTTATTTACTGTGGAGTGGTTTCAAGCCCATTCTTCATTCGATACGCTAAGCTGCCTGGATGAGTTTGGGTCTGGAGCTGGAGCGGCTGAAATGAATTGAGTGCTCGCCTCTCTATAGGATCTTAACGACATTAGGGTATTATCAATCATTAACTCTTCATTGATCTTAATTGATAGGCTTTTATCCGATTTCAGATCGAAATAGATCCCTAAAGTAAAAGGTATTCTAAATTTATTTTCAGCATACGCATTGATAAACGTTTTTTCGGTTTCAGATTGGAAATTTTTTTATTGCAAAGGCACTTAAACGAATACATCTATTAACCCCATGTGTCACTATGTGACACTTGGGGTTAATGTGTCACTATGTGACACGTGAAGTTAGAGTATAGAACAAATATAAAGGTTGCAAAAAATCAAAAAGATTTCGCATCTTCGAAAGTTCCCAAGCTTTCCAATAACGTGCGCCCTCAGAGGTATATCTCCTTTAGGTGTAGGAGGCGTCATGTCTCAGTGGGTATGTCCACTGCGCTAGCAACCTTCAAGTTGTAGGCGACGCAGGTTCGATTCCTATCAGGTGCATTCCTCCCTGGGTGTATTTCTTTCTTCTGTGTCAGTAAAACTTTCATTGCGTGTGTCTATTACTCGATATTGTATCCCTTGTGTATGGCGCAACATGGCCAAATATAGCCCTTGAGCCATAAAACCCCAAAAAATAACCAACCTTTAGGTGTATTGGCCAAATATGGCCCTTGTACCACAAAACCCCAACAAACCTTTAAGTGTATACGGACTTCGCAGACCCGAGGTACTCTCTAGTGATCTTTTCTTTTCCCATGTGGTTGACTGTCTTTAGTGAACACAGGGTCACGCTCCCTAGTGATCTTTTTCTGCTTTCGTCCCACTAATCTATTCCCCTATCTCTCTTTTTTTCGCTTTAACATCTTTTACTTGTCTCGTGTTAGCCAAATATGGCCCTTTCGCCATAGAACCCCAAAACAACCAACCAATAGCGTGCATAGACGCTTTTTCGTGATAATGCCGAACATTTCAAAAGATGGTCACGTCCATGTCAGCCATTCCTCTGCAAGGACATATTTCGGGCTGCCATTGATGTCAAAACGATGCTAACGCATGACCAAGCAATCACGCTCTGTCAATAATCTAAAAGCTACCACCTATCTTTAGCGAGGGCCGACAGGGATCTTACAAATGGACTCCCTCACTACTTTTTATGTTTTATGCTCTCAGCCACTCTAAATTAATACCTGCCTTTTAATTTATTCAGATTATTCGGACTACAGATCCCAAAGGGATATCATGTTGATGGGTCTGAAGGATATGTGCTCCCTTTTTGGCCAGTTAGAACTCCATCTCATTACCATAAGTACCACAGAGGGAGGGGATCCATTGTAGAACAACCTCGATCCCCCGAGATTGCAAATAGATTCGTAAAGTAAGATGTAGTCTATATTTTGAAATGTAAAGTAGGACAGTTGAATTTGTACCTCAATTCAAACTAAGTTTCCAGCGGACACATTTTCAATTTCCATTCTTTATTCGATACATTAAGCTGCCTGTAAGCGTGTGGGGAGTTGGATCTTAATCTGGAACAGGCTGGAATGAACTGTGTGTTCACTCTTCTCTTACCGACATTATACCTAACTCTTGATTGATATTCATTGACTTACTTTCAACCGATTTCAGATTGCAAATAGATGCGTAAAATGTATTTTTAAATTTAAAGTAGAGTGGTTTTATTCGTAACACAATTCAAACTAACTTTTCAGTAGACACATTTTCAATTGCTTTAAATATTTGTTATAAAGAGCACGCAAATTTCCATTCCTTGACCGTTTGAGTGGGTGACCGTGGGAAGGCTTTTATAATTAGATGTTATGAAATAACATGTTGAATGATTCTGGCCTGAGATAACCAACTCCTTAACAGGGACACAGTTGTTTTAGAAGCTTCTATGGAAGTTATGGAAATCAATGAACAAATTTACAAATATCTGCTTTCAAATAAGTCGCACTCGTATAACATTAACCTTCTGAAAAAGTATATTTGGTTTGGAAGAATAAAATTTTGATAATGGTAGTCTACGCGATCGTTTGGAACTACTGCTTTAGTGAGGCCTTTTAACTGGATTGCAATTTAGTGTCATCCATTGCATTGTATAATTTGTGATGTTTTATTCATGAAGATACAATTCATCATGCAAATGTTTCAAACGTTTTCACGTTCATTTGTGTCAATAAAATCAGCTAAAAGTGCAGTAGCTTAAATCTAGGTACTAAATCAAGGGGCTTCTAATTTCGAAAAATGTTGTGTACAAAATTGGCAAATAGTTCAGGGAATGTATTAAAGCAGAGTACAGTGCAAATATTGACATTCTCTCGTTTACGTATGACGTCTGTCCTGAAAGTAGACAGCCATTGCAAATATAACGAGAACGGTTTGTGCGGCATTGATGTAACTTGGCAGCCAAATGGAGGGAACATTGATGCACATGCGTGGGCACATTTTGTTTTAGTGTTTTTTGATATTGAAGGTGTTCACCACGATAATGCTACTCCAGGCCAAACAATTAATAAGGAGCACTATCTTCAACTCTTCGTTGACTGAGATGCAGTACGAACAAAACGGTTGCAGCTGTGGGCAATTGGTGATTGGCAGATTCATCAAGACAACAAGCCCGCCCATTCATCACGTCTCGTACAGGATTTTTTCGCAAAACATCAAACAATCGCCCAAATAACTCAGCCCCCATTACAGCTCAGATTTGGTTTATTGTGTCTTCTGACCTTTTCAAAATTTAATATCACCTCTGAAAGGGTATTTGGTATTTTGGTATTTTCAATTAACGTCACACTGGAGCAACACAACGGGCTATTGGTGACGGTCCGGGATCAATCCCAGAGGGAAAGATCCGAGGACAACACCACGTAATCCTCTGAAAGGGAAGATATTTCAGACCGTAGATGTGATTCAGGAGAACACGACGAGGCAGCTGATGGCGATTCCAATAATGGACCTGGCAGAGTGTCTTATCCCTCCCGGTGGTTGTTTGGGCAAGGTACTTCGTCATTAGCAAAAGTGACCAGATCTTGAAAGATGAGATATCTCGTCATTACAAGAAAAATTACCAAATTTTGATCTCGTCATCATCAAAAAATCAGAAATATATCTTGATGATGAGGTATATCGTCATTAGCAAAATTGGTCAGATCTTGATGAACGAGATATCTCGTCGAAGCCACTTGGAGGGTTAAAACGTAGAAGATACACTGGGAGAATTGAGTGAGATTCCAAGGTACCTGCTTTAAAGGAGACTACTCCAAAAGCCCTAGGTATACTGTATCTTGTTTATGGCTGTATACTTTTCCGACAGACCTCATAATAGTGTACTGTGTGTTTGGTCAAAAATTCAAACCCTCCAGAGACGCTGTAGCCCAGTTGAAAGAGTAACGGATTAGCAACTGGAGGGTTGCGAGTTCGAATCCAACCAAAAGCCGTCATGCACAAAGGAAGCTGGTTCACGTCATATCTTATGTGGCCTCAAATGTCCTCACGTTGTTGTGGTGTGGAAGTATGGAGAGTGGGGTGCCAGTTCAGATGTGACCTCGTTATCTGACCATGGTTCAAAATTCAATTCATGGTGATGTTGTCCTTGGATCTTTCTAATACGAAATAAGCGTTAACTTCCTAAACACTGTACAATATTTAAGGCCTAAAAAATATCTATATATATAAAGCAGAGTTCGCGTTTGTTTGTTCTCTACAAATCTACACCGTTTGACCGATTCACACCAAATTTGGTACACGTATACTTTAGAACCCTCCGGGAAACGTAGGCTACATATTAACCCCCGTTCTATCTGTCCTAGGTGTGCAGTACCAACAATTCGAAATGCCCATAGGAATAACATTGAGCATAAAACGATTGCGGTACGCAACTCAGTTTGTTTTAAAATGACCGGTAAAAGTAAAATAAAATTATTTTAAAATAAGATAGGTTACGTTAAATCAAAAGCCATATCTATAAAAGGTCTTGATGGACGAAATATGTCGTCAAAACCTCACTTGGAGGGTTAATAGTTCTTACCTCTGCGTTTCTCTTTCATATAAGTTTATATTCCCATTTCGATTTTCGTCATCTGATCGTGGTCAAAATTACGAGGTGTTGTCCTCGAATTTTTCGCTTAGGGATTGATCCCGGACCGTCACCAATAGCCAGTTGTGTTGCTCCAGTGCGACGTTAATTAATTACCATTACCCATTTCAATTTTGGAAATAAATGAGTTACCAGATATGAGGTGGCGGAGTTTTAAAGGTTTTTGTTAATCCATTCAGGAATCGAAAGTTTCGACAAATCAATTTCTTTCCTTTCATTTATCCAAATAAAATTACTATTTACCTCATTTTTAAAATTTAGAATTATCATCCGAAACACAGCTTAACCTAACAGCTTATTCCTATACCGGTATTTCATTCTTCCGTTCATAAGATCCTCTCTGAATAAGACGGAGAAAACTAAAAGAGCGTTTGCAAATAACCCAGAGACAACGGCTGAACATTACCCTTCAACCCTGAAAGTAAAGATCTGTTGAAAGCCCATTCTAAATCTCCATTATCTTTTGCCAGTTTCTACCCCAAAACTGCATTTCATTCCCTCCATTCATAAATTCTTCTCTGAATTATAGAGGCGAAATTAGAAAGACCATTTACAACTCGACAAGAAGGATCTACCGTTCATTTATTCGAAGGAATTCTCCCGTACAGGAGTCAAAAGCACGTTCCGCCAACCCTTCCACGTGCCAATTATAAACAGAAACGTGTAGCATTTCAAGGCATTTGCATCAGCTCTCCGACCCAAGGAATGAAACCCAAAGTTGAATTGTACAGGCTTTTTTATTCCAGATGAGGGGATGGGGAGCAGAAACTGAAAAGAATTGAATTTCTCCGAGAACATTCCCCGTCATACTTGCATACTTAACATGATTGCACGTTTGTAGTGTCCCTGGCAGATAACAAACTGCTTAAGGGATCCTTTATTCTGAATGTGTGTCAGCGTCTTTTAAGTACATTTTCAATATGGAAAATGAATTACCTCCAGTCTCCTTGCAACTGATACCGCTCGTTCTGTTGTAAAATGGTAGCTAAATTCATATGCCTATCACATCTTCCGTCACAAATCTGGAGGTGCAGGGAATGCCTCCTGTGGGGCTAAAAGAATATTATATTATGGTGTTCGATTTGTGGTAAAATTTTTATGAAGAGTTGAGATGCTGAAAAGACTTTAATGTTAAAACGAATGGAGTAATATTAATAGTAAAAAGTATTTACAGCTGTTCCGATTTGTTCTGTAAATAATAGAAATGCAGTGACAAAATATTTTATTTCAAACTATCGAAATATATTGGAGTTTTCCTATAGTTCTTACTTTTCGTATTAAACGAACAAAACTTGCCCGTCTACAACTCTTATTGATTTCTTTTTATGTATTGATTACTTATTATTTTTATTCTATGCAATCAGTATGGCGTGTATTCCCATTTAAGTCCTTTTTCTTGTACCAGTATAACTCTTAGGTATTTGAAGAAACTACTCCCTCTTCAACATTGTGTGTTAGTTGAGAGAGAAACAAAATCTAGACATCTCTTTAAAATACAAATCAACTAATTACAATTTTTCTGCCAAGCCGAAAGTCGCTATTTTGTTAGTAAAGCATAAATTCCATTACAGAAGCCAAGAAAAACTACAGCTTGCATTTTTGACCGTCTGTATCCAATAGAATAAGTTTGAATTTCAAAATATTTAATTCTCCAAGTGGGGTTGAAACGAGCTATCAAGTAAACAAGATCTGATCAGTTTTGCTAATGACGAGATATCTCGTCATCAAGATGTTGGCAATTTTTTGTATTACGACAAGATCAAGATCTGATCAATTTTCTTCTAATGACGGAATATCTCGTCCATCAAGATCTGGTCAGTTTTATAAGTACCTTGAGGGATGACACGTCGAGACAACCAACATGAGGGCTGAATGTTTTTAGTTTTTGTGCCAAACTTAGATTTTTACTTCATAAGTCTAATTGCAAAGCAGAACTTAGATCATGAGGCAAATTTTCAAAAAAGAGTGATTTTTTATAGTACATAAGCCTATTTAGCAATTTGGTACCATGCTTTAAACTTAAAATCTGTTTCCATCTCTACTGAAATTACAGAAGTACACTTTAAATCAGCGATGTCACATTGTTCAGTCTCTGAAATTTCATCAATGGGATAGTTTCTCCCAGACAGGTGAAAAATAGTGTTGTTAGTGGGAAATTCTTTCGAAAATTCTCTTTTCCTGGAAGACGCAAAATAATGACTCAGAAATTGCCTTCAAAGGACCGAAAGGGCCGCGATTACCCAATTGGAAGAGTAACGGAATAGCAACCTGAGGATTGCGAGTTCGAATCCAACCAAACACCGCTGTGTACAAGGGAGGCGGCTAGTTCCCGTTAAATCTTTCCCTTCGGGTTTGTCGTCATCTGACCGTGGTTCAAAATTACGTGGTGCTGTCCTCGGATCTCTCCCTTCGGATTTGATTCCCACACCGTCGTCAATAGCCCGTTGTGTTGCTCCAGTGCGACGTTAATTAAAATACCTACCTACATCTTTTTATCTCTACTGAAATTACCGAAGTACACTCTAAACAACATCACATTATTCAGTTTCCTGGAATTTCATCAAAGGGAAAGTTTCTCCCTGACAGGTGAAAAATAGTGTTGTTTGGGGGAAATTCATTCAAAAATTCCCTTTTCCCGGAAAACGCAAAATAATGACTCAGGAATTCCCTTCAAAGGACAGAAAATCTGAAGAAAATAGTTTCGGGTAAATATTACAAAAAATGCATTAAAATGCCCTAACAGGGACACCTAAACCAGATTCCTTTTCCACGACACGCCTTCCCATTCACTCGAACAACTTTTCAGTCTGAAAAAGGAAGCAAAACCACCAAAATCCCATCCCTACTTATCAATAAACGCAAAACACGTCGATGTATCCATATCATTGATAAGATCCGACTCAACCAATCCACGAAATCCTGATCACATCCCGTCATTCGGAACCAGAAACACGAAAAACGAAACATCCCGTCAACCAAAATGCAGTCTCTTTGCATACTTTAATTCGAAATACATTTTAAAGGGTTTTATTCCATAACTCACTATTACACGGTTGCGCACAGTTGCTTCTCAGATCGTGCATCTGACCCTGCAGGGGAATAAATCAATCTATTCACCGGATCGTGTTGCATATCTTCCTTCTATCCTCACTCCCCTTCGAGGGTCCTGTGGTAGACGCGCGTTGCGAGGAAGAAGTTTACATCAAATATTAAAATGGAGCCTTTACGAAGCATCCGAATGTGAAAATATTCACACAACTGAACATACCTCGCCGTGTGTACCGCCGTGTGGGAGAAAAATTCAGATTTTATAAATATTTCATTTTTGTGATTGGTATGGGTGTGGTGAGAAAAGGAGGCGCGCTGTTTTTTATCCGTGAATTAATGTGGCTTCGAATGTTTTCTGGGGGTTCGGGATACGTTTGTCGTCCAAGTGTGTGGCCGCGACGGGGTCTTTTCAATAAGAAAGAGCGATCCTTGGGTTGTTTGGGGTTTCGTGACACAAGATCCAAAAGTGGACAAACTGATCCAAAAGCAAGACGGGAAGCCCGGTTGGACGAGTAACGGATTAGCAACTGGAAGGTTGCGAATCTAACCAAAGATATTTGTGTACAAAGGGGGTCGGTGCATGTTAAATCTGTCGTGGCTTCAAATGTCCTCACGTTGGTGTGGTGAGGCGGTTTGAAGAATGGGGGCCAGCCCAGGTGTGACCTCGTCATCTGACCGTGGTTCAAAATTACGTAGTGTTCTCCTCGGATCTTTCTCTTCGGGTTTGATCCCGGACCGTCGCCAATAGCCCATTGTGTTGCTCCAGTGCAACGTTAATTAAAATACCCACCTACCTACCAAAAGCAAGGGCCGCGGTGGCCCGGTTGGAAGAGTAACGGACTTGCAACCGAAGGGTTGCGAGTTCGAATCCAGCCAAACACCGTCGTGTACAAAGGGGGCTGGTGCACGTTAAATCTGTCGTGGCCTCAAATGTCCTCACGTTGGCGTGGTGTGGAAGTTTGGAGAGTGGGGTGCCAGCTCAGGTGTTGCCTCGTCATCTGACCGTGGTTCAAAATTACGTGGTGTTGTCCTCGGATCTTTCCCTTTGGGATTGATCCCGGACCGTCACCAATAGCCCATTGTGTTGCTCCAGTGTGACGTTAATTGAAATACCCCCCCCCCCTACCAAAAGCAAGGCAAGATGCGACCCAATAAAAATTGGTATGTAGGTATTTAATTAACGTCACACTGGAACGACACAACGAGCTATTGGTGACTGTCCGGGATCAAACCCGAAGAGAAAGATCGAGAACAACACGCAATTTTGAACCACGGTCAGATGACGAGGTCACACCTGAGCTGGCACCCCACTCTCCAAACTTCCGCGCCAACGTGAGGATTTTTAAGGCCACGAGAGATTTAACGTACACCAGTATCCATTGTACACGACGGTCTTTGATTAGATTCGCAACCTTCCAGTTGCTAATCCGTTACTCGTCCAATCGGGCTACCGAGACCCAGTAATCCTCAGGATTTATTTGATAAAAGAAATATGCCAACTAAATGACAAGCGGACATAAGCTTTTATCATGACACAAAGGCCAAGCCTGTCCAAACTTCAACATTTGATGTTCCTATTAGTCTTAAGAGAAAGAAACCCCAGTACTAGCAGAAACCGATACGTAATTACGATTCATTTTATTAAAGTAAAATTATAGCACGAAAAAACGATGGAAAAGTTTATTCGTGTGACAGTAAATACAATGTCAAAAGATGACAATATAGGAATCAGGGTTTAAATTTTGTTGTTCATCCAAACTGTAGCTTCCATTTATAACTCCTTGGACTGATTCTATTAGCTATAATTTATTTAAGAAAAAAATAATCTACTTGATTTCATTTAATTATTTTTCGTAATGGAAAATTTTCTTTTATAAAGTAATTTAATATCTCTCTCTCTCTCTCTCTCTCTCTCTCTCTCTCTCTCTCTCTCTCTCTCTCTCTCTCTCTCTCTCTCTCTCTCTATTGCACTAAAAAAGCAACAGAATTTTCCCTGAAAGATTTTTTATAAATCAGTAGAGTAATATCATTAACAATCCTTTTACTTTGTCGGTCGTTTATAATGTAATGAATTTTTTACACTTAACATCATAAAGTTATTAATTCGGAGGATCTTAACTTTCAATTAAAATTCTTTTTCGTCAAATGGCATTTCAGACTTATTTTCACAGTATGTTCTCCGTCAAATCAAAATTACAGCAAATCATTATTTTCAATTAAAATACCAATCACAACCATATGAAGAAAAAGACTGTTTCACTTATACGTTAACACATCCTTCACCAATAGCCCGTTGTGTTGCTCCAGTGTAACGTTAATTAAAAATACATACATACGCCCAATTCTTTTCGGAGGCTGTCGTGACTCAGTGGATATGGCAACTGCTCTAGCAACCTTCCAGTTGTAGGCGGCACAGGTTCGATTCCTGTCAGGTGCATTCCTCCCTGGGTGTATTTTTCTCTTCTGTGTCAGTAAAAAAACTTTCATTGTATGTGTCTATACTTGATATTGTATGTCTTGTGTCTGGCGCAGCATGGCCAAATATGGCCCTTGCGCCCATAAACCCCAAAGCAACCAATTCTTTTCTTTAAGACTACAGTGAATTTTAAGGCCCAAGGAAAAAGCAACCATGAACATTGAATTTGCACTACATTTCGTATATACCAACATCTCAGCTGATTTATACAAACTGGATGACATTTGTTGAAATGTCATGAATAGAAAAGAAATTACTAAGCATAGCTTTAATATTCTCGTTCTGTCTTTTGCTGGAAATTTTCATTTCGGTATTCCCTAGTAGTATTCACATGCCCCAATGGTTTGCTAGATTGTTTCACGACACAATTACTTGAAAACGTTATACTAACCACATCACAATTGTGCTACATCACTAAATCTTAGATTTCGTTTGAATTTCTGAATGATAAACCAACGATTCCTTGTGAATGCTTCTGAAGAACGATTGTGGAAATAATTATAATAGCTTCATAACTTTCAAATTGAGAATTTATTTTTAAATTGTAACTTCATCCGACCAGGAACTTTGCTTCGAATTTAATATTTTTTCAAATTAAAACTAAACAAAATTAAAACTAAACGATGTCACAGAAAATTTGTCTTTTTTTATCATTTTCAAGCAAAATCAGAAATTAAAACAATAACTTTAAATCAATCAATGTTTAACAATCAACAATAGTTACAAATCAATGTTTTGATTGTGCGAATCGCTTCGGGCCGCGGTAGCCCGGTTGGAGAAGTAACGGATTAGCAACCGGAGGGTTGCGAGTTCGAATTCAACCAAAGACCGTCGTGTACAAAGGGGGTTGTCATGGTTTCAAATGTCCTCATGTTGGCGTGGTGTGGAAGTTTGGAGAGTGGGGTGCTAGCTCAGGTGTGACCTCGTCATCTGACCGTGGTTCAAAATTCCGTGGTGTTGCCTCGGATCCTTTGTGTTTGATCCCGGACCGTCGCCAATTGCCCGTTGTGTTGCTCCAGTGCGACGTTAATTAAATACCTACCTACCCGAATTGTGTCAGATCGTTTGAAATCATTTTCAAGCCATCGTATTTTTTTCCTTTTTTGAAGTGTGACTCCACTATTAACAAAGTTTTGCTAAAAACTTGTTCGTTGAACGAATTTTCAATATTGTTTTTATGTCTAAAAATGGCAGGTGTTTGAAAAATGTATGCCAATGTATTCGGACCTTATTCCTATATTACCTTAGAAAATACAGGGCGTTCAAAACTTCCTCTAGGGGGAGCTAGGAGTAAACAAGAGTACTTTTGCGACTCGATAGTATTTGGTAGACTCATTGCTTGGCCACCATGATCGCTAGATTTATCATTGATTTCTTCTGGGGATACATCAAAGGCATCATGTACTCTCCATTGACTCCGAAACTGACCTCATCGCAAGAGTCTGTCGCGACTGTAAGTGGCCAGGGAATTTGTAACATCTACGGCAATCCATGAGTTGACGCTATCAGACGAGCACTATTATTGGTGGTAGCAACTTTGAGCACCTTCTGTGAAACTGCAAATGTGCAACTACTGCCAAACTGTAAAATTAGGGCTAATAAAATTGTTCACATAAATGCTGTCTTTTAATATCTTCGCCTTAATTTACCTTCAAGCACATCCAGGTGGTGCCTTCGGATATACATCCTTATGGTTGGTTGGTTTTCGTGATTTTATGGCGCAAGGGCCATATTTGGCCATGCTGTGCCAGACACAATATATATAACATCAAGTTATAGGCAGAAACTCACTTAGTGAAAGTTTTACTGACACCGAAGAGAGAAATACACCCAGAGAGGAATATACATCCTTATGTAAATACGATTTAGTCTTGTATTTTCTACCTCCCCTTAAAGTTTATACAAGGAGTTTTGAAACACCCTGTATATTATCATCTTCATTTTTTATTTACCGGGTATTTCAATGAACACCGATAACTTCCCTAGATATCTCATGGCAGTTCTGCTGGTTGATGACAAAAATTTTCAGGATGTAATTGGCATAAGAACATTAATTGACTAGAACTTGTTTCGCCTTGTTTACGTAAACTTAAAACGAAACGAAGTTCTATAGGTGACATTTTTGACCATCAAATACATGAAAACTGACCAGATCATGTATTTGTGTAGCGAGGTCTCAAAAAGTTGTTACAAAATAAGCTAGCGCATTCAAAAACATTAGTGAGCCAAGATCGAATGAACTGATGGCCACCCTTGATCTGATGGATCACTATTGAATTTCTTCCAATGGGACTATCGTAACTCTCCTGGTGGTTGTCTCGGAGTGGTATCCCGTCATTAGCAAAACTGACCAGATCTTGATGGACGAGATATCTCATCCGTCAAAATCTCGTCTCTCGTCTTTAGAAGAAAACTGACCAAATCTTGATATCGTCATATCAAAATTCGGCAATATGTCGAAGAGATATCTCGTCATTAGTTGAATTGGTAAGAACTTAATGGACGAGATATCTCGTCGAAACCACTTGGAGGGTTAAAGGTAAAGTGTATCGCGACAGGTCAAGAGGATATTTGAGGACCTTCAAAATCCCATCGCCAATGAAATTCAATCACATCGAGGTGAAATGTATCACGAGCGTAATTAAAATTACGGCTTAAAATTTTACCATACGAAAACTGTCTCTCTTTGAGCCTCCCATCAAAATAGCTTTATCATTAAAAATTTCGCTAAAAATATTTAAAACATCATAACCCGAGAAATCAGAAACACGAAAGTATTTGGCCGCTTTCCATAAAAAGTACAAATGTTAAACGAAAACATCAAACCCATTGTCTAAAATTTCTTTTGCATTGTATTTTACACCTTAAGTTGCTTTTAGTCTAAATATCATTGTTCGCACCCCGTCATATTTGGTCGAACCAATTTCACAGTCTATTCTGCTCGAAGACATATTTTCAATTAATTTCCCTATTTATGACAAAATAGTGATTTCTTCATATTTCCTTATAAGGGTAATCATAGGTAAAAAATTTTAATTTGATTTCCAATTTTAAGTTATTTTAATCTTTTATATTCCAGCCATACCTTTGTATGCACAGCACGATTTAGATTGTTGTCATGTTAGACCGAAATCTATGCCTTGATTCCAATTTACAGCCAAAAAATTTCAAATTTGTACTATAAAACATCAATATATACTTATTAAACAACAACTAATTAACTCAAATGTACTTTCCAACTGCATCCAGATCAGATTATGATCTACATTTGACAGTGACTATTGACCAATTTTTTATTTAAGCTTCCTCGAAATTAAAAATTGATTTTTAATGCTGAATTAAAGTTTTTGATATCTTATACAAATTCCCCTATTGTAACTATTCCCTATTGAAACCATCTTATACCTATTCCCCTATTTTTAACTTTGTTTATTCAGTTGTAAGTTGTGGCAACTTCATACGAGATCACGAAATCCTAAATAAGTCAAGAATTCTCATATCTTTAGAGCTTTTATCCTCCGACTTTTCTGTAATTTTATTTCGCTCTGCTTTCTGTAGCATTTGTTAATTTAATAAAGTTTTAGCTTTTTTAAATTATAAAATTTATATCAAGCAACCGAAGTTTTCACTTGTCATTAAATTCATACTCGCACCAACTCCACAAGCTTTACAAAAAGCCTTCATAAAATTAAAAAAACTATTATACTCCTATATTTGCTCGATGTACTATAGACACATTGTCATTATACATTTAACTTGTCCTTCAATGTGTTTTTATTGACTTTGTGGAAGCTTTGTTTAGAAGTTACTACATCTCGATTTCTTTTACTCTGAAATCCATATTTTTGTAGTTTAAATTTCACGCTAAATTTATTCTTTATAATGATCTTACATTATTGTTCTATTTTATTCACTAGTTTTCATGACAGTTTTGTGTTTGGGGAATTCCCTTTAAATAAAAGATTGTGAATTTTTGAAAGAATCTCCAAATAAGAGACAATTGTTTTCTCTTTTATTTGAAAATCCAAAAAGCATGAATAATTTTATCTGTAGTCAGTAAACATTAGATAGACGCAACAAAAATTGCTAACTTAAATACATAAAACTCAATTCCTAAAGTTTGATAGACATCGGATATACAAATATTAGGATTGACAAGATAATACAAAAGTATATATTTTATTAAATATTTTTAATGAATCATAGTCGTTAATTGTTTCAAAAATTTTATATTTACGTTACTTTAGAAGATCGTAAAATGTTATAAATGCGCGCATTTTTAAGTGTGTTTCAATGTTACTTCTCTAATTATTTTGTATATTAAATGTAATACTCTGGAGTCCCACATTTTGTTAATCTAAAATTACTGGATAGAAAGAAAAACAACTGGAAAATTTTCCGTTTCGGTTACTTAAAATGCTTCGGGTGATTTCAACTTCTTCCATAATCATCGCGCGTTTCCTTTCCTTCAATTGTTAAAGTCATTTGGTCATTTGTATTCAATTTACTTTAAAATATTGACATTTTTCCATTTGCGGCTCGCGTCGTAAAAAGAAAGACTTCTCAATGCCCATCTTAGAAAACAACTTCCTTGAAAAGGAATCATTCAATTGTTAAATGCCATGAGAATAATTAAAGAAGCTGTTGCAACTTTACATTGCATTACATTTTGAAAAATTAGCAGTTAATTACAAATTGAAAGGTTTTCTGTTTCCCTTTAATTTTCGACAGCCCATTAATTTAATTAAAACCGGAACCACAAAATTCTCAGGCTAGTAATTAAAACACATTTTCTTTGCTTTTTCCATTTTTCGCTCTCAATTTCCGAAATTAACTTATTCTTTTCCCCAAAACTAATGACTCGAAATCTTCCTATTAGAAACTGCAGTATCGTGGAAACTGCACTAGGGAAAATATTTCTCGGTGTAAATAACAATCTCGTCGTTAGCGAAAGTCATTGGAATAATTCGATTGATATGACTTTTCAGGTGGATTCAAATTGATTATGTTCCTGCACAACTATTTTTTACTCAATCTAGCTTTTAATTAATTTATTTTATGCACGTTTAATACTTAAATATACGGAGTGCAATCAATTTTCGCTCGTTAGTTTTCACTTATTAACGATCTTATGATTTTATGTCCTTTGGACCCGGGCTTAAGTACACAGGGAAGCACTAGGAAGGAATATGTATCAAGTATCATTAATTTTCTAATGCGATTGGATAAAGAAAAGCGATAACAAATGAGTTTTCGATAATTAATTTCATTAATTGAGATTATTGACTCAACAATGACAGTATTTTCATGAGGTTTAGTAATGTTATGGGTGGGTTTGAATGCCTCAAAACCGTTTAAAATAAAATAAATTTCTTTACAATCAATGAAATAATATTATATATATATATATATATATCATATTATTCATATATAGATAGATAGATAGATAGATAATTCAAGTATACAAAATATTATAAAGCAAAAGAACTAAATATGATAACGAAAAGCTATGTTTTTGTGTTTACTTGTCTTAAATTTCTTTGTTCCCTGTTATTTATATCACCTGGACTTCCTTGGCTGATTGACTTTCTGCCTATTTTGCTTTTCTTATTTTGCCTTGTTATTTAGGTGTTTGGGGGCTACTTTTGGCGAATTGCCGCCCACAAACAGAAAACACTATATTGTGTTGTCTGGGTCAGGCTCCTCCCTGATGATGCCCTGGTCCACCAACACTGCTTCAGTTTTTGAATTTTTCTCATTTTTCTTGGTTTTCCTAAAATTAATATTTTTAATTTCTCAGTTTTGAATTTTTTGAATTAGTTTTTGAAACTTTTGAAAGTCTGGAATAACTCAATTAATATGACTTTCCAGGAGGATTCAAATTGATTATGTTCCTGCACAAACTATTTTTTTACTCAGTCTAGCATTTAATTCGTTAATTCGTTTCTTTTATGCAAGGTTAATACTTAAACATACGGAGTGCAATCATGCATACTTTTCTGTCTTTCTGTAGTCTTACAATGTTTTTATTTCAATGTTTAAATTTGCATTTCAAAAGATCAAGTAGCATTAAAGTATGAAAATGTCCAGTGGATTGTCAGTAATTTTATATGATTAAGCACTTTACATTCGGTAAATTTTGGTATTCAGAGGAGGTCGCGATAAAAAATGTAACATTACAGCTGTAACTTACTTTTGTCAGAGATTCTAATAATCCACCATTGGTCCTAGACCATCGCCAATAACCCGATATATTGCTCCAGTGTGACTTAAATTCAACTACCTACCTCTAAGATCCACCAATCATATTTTTACTTACAAGTTTTCATAGAGATTAGTGCACTTTTGTTTGCTTTTTAATAATATTTTAAATTGTATCGCAATTATTACTAATCCAAATTTTGTTTTTAAATATTAATTACACTTCACATAATTTTAATTTTCTAAATTCAGAATTTTATTTTCCAATAATATTTTAATTTCTCATCAAAAAAGGTTTTAAATATTATAGAGTAATTTGAAAATTGTGTTGACATTTTCTCAAAAAAGTCTCATCTATAATACATACATCGTGATCCACGTCTTGTCCCTCTTCCATTGAGAGAAATTAATATTTATCTAATTTAATGCACTTTATAGTTATTTAGTGCAAAAATTGACATTCATAAAATATATGTCACTAATATTTAGATTAGGTTATTTCGAGATAAAAAAAATTTGGTTAAAATACTTCCTGGTCTTGAAATGATGGTAATTTTTGTTCAGTTTGTCAATGTACAACTTTTCTCAAATCCGTTGTTTGGATCTTTACTTTCGGGATTGATCCCGAACCGTCGCCAATAGCCCGTTGTGTTGCTCCAGTGCAAAGTTAATTAACTACCTACATCGAATCCATTGTACCACGTAGATTCTAAGGGTTTCTTACTAAATCACAAACAAGTTTTATTTTCCGAAATAGGTTCGTGTTACATAGGCTGTTCAATTCAATGATTTGATACTTCAGCTCATCTAAATTCGGTTGCATGACAGCACTAGCATATGTCATTGACATTGCACAAAAACTGATAACTGACTGTCGCCAATCGCGTGTCAACCAAATATGCCATTTTTTACACAAGCCCTTTCGTATGGTTAAAGTTTTACACAATAACTGATTCTTATTTTATCTACTATGCTAGAACTCGCGTGATCTTCACGGATCACGTTATTAGCGTTCTCTTAGAAGTCATCCATCAAACAAAGTGGATTTTACTGAGTTGGGTAGAACTTTTCGAATAATGACTATCTAATTTTCTTGAGAACAGCCCACGTTAACTGTCAATCACATGTGAAAAGTGATTTGATTTATTAGCATAAAAATTAGACTTCATTTGAAATCAACTATTCAAATTCCTTTGATGGAATGTTTTCATCGATTTGAGAAAGCTTTAGCTACGTAATAAAAACTTTGAAACAATGGAATAATGTTCTTATCATGGTATAAATTTAGCTGAAAATTGTCTGCTATTAGATTATCCGGCAAATCTTACATAAAAATAAAGTAAAAGATTCGTGCAGAAAATTCCAATAATCAAAATTTCAAAAACGAGATCCAAGTTCTGAGGGATTTAAGATGGGTCATATAATAGAGTCTTTACCCCGGAGAGTCCTAGTCGTCTGTCCTCTCGTCTGTTTTACCCTGGCCTACCCTTTTTTTGCTTTTCTTCCTACTTCGTGGTCTTGTGTTTGGCACAGCTTGGCCAGATATGGCCCTTGCGTCATAAAACCCAAAGCCAACCAACTAAACTAGTCTTTGTTGATCGGATATATATCGAGCGAACCGTTGTATATAATAAAATTGTCAAGAAAGACCTTACCACATCCCACCATAACTTTTACCTCTTTGGACTACCCGGGCATATTCGTTGGAATACTCACCATACATGTACTGCCCGGTTCCTGAGAGTTGAAATTTCGTCCAAATAGGGGCAGCTTAAATGTATATAATAGAGTGGTAAAACTCGTGCGAAAAAACTTACTTAAACGTGTGTTAAAAATTTGAAATGAATAGAACAATGCTTTGAGGTGTCTCCAGAGTATTGAATTTTAAACTTTTAATTCATTTTCAAATATTTTGTACATTTTTTAAACACGTCATACTTGGTAAATGCACCCTGGGCAAAAAAATTGAAACACCCCGGAACCAATGCTTAACAGAAATAAAAACTTAGCATGCGTGATAGACATGAAGGCATAAAGAAATTACCCAATATCAAATCTAGGACTTTTAACTATTGTACCATTAAATCAGGTCATAGATTAATAAGTTGTAAATCCCTCTCTGACGACGATACAAGCCGATATACATTTGGAAGGACTCTATTTGACTCTGAGTGGATGGAATCAAATAGTCCTTAAACCATTCCAGTAGAACGTTAAAGAAAAATTATTTCATTGAAATACAACCTGTTCAGAAAAATTTCCATCAGCACTTTCTGAGAATAAGACATCCAAAATGTACATAGGTTCCAAAACAAAATGTGGTTCTGCACATTAAAAACGCGTTCATAAGCACTTGAAAGAATGAGAAAATCTTTATTTTCAAAAGAAATTATCAGTATTTACTCCCACGAGAGAAAAAAAAATCAAACCATACGTTGATGGAGGAAACCATATTTGAAAGTAGATAATTATAGTTTGCAGCAATTCCTAATCTGGTTTGAATTACAGATTTTTGAATTGAGTCATGGACTATAAATTTGTGCAGTGAGTAGATGTAATTTGACAGCTTTATTTAATGACTAGGAATAATTAGTCTACATTAAACACATTAGTTAAATTTATATCATGGCTCTACAGAAGGCTACGATACAGGTCTTATAACATTGCTTCCATTACGTTGAAAGACATTCTGTATTGATGTGATGTGATAATAGGGCACATTATCATCTCGAAAAAGAAGTTTTTAGAATTACCGAACCATTTTCCAATGTTAGAGAGGAAAGCTCTCTAAAATCTTCAGTAATCTGCTAAGACCAGATCATGCTATACACTCCCAGACTACTAGTCTTTAGGAACTTTTCTTGAAACTTTTCTTTCGTGTTGATGTAATCATCATTAAGTTTTTCATGAGCTCTACGCCAGACAAATTTTCCATTACCATCTCAAGTGCATATACGAATTCTGGATGCGTCAACTAAAAATGTCCTTTCCAGTCATTAACATCTCAATTTTAGTGCCTTTTACACTTCCAATAAGAGTTTCTTTAATAGAAGTTTTAAAAATATTTCGTTTCACTTTGGGAAAATAGAAATCATCTCTATTTAGCCTATTTCTGATAATATGATCTCATTGATCTTATAGATCTTGACTAAATTGAGTTGACTTTTTTCAAATTTCCATGCGTTCCTTTGCATTTTAGCATTTGTCTTTCGTTTCTAGCAGTTATTGGGCGTTTATTTGGATTTGGATGTTCGGATAATTTTTCCAGCACTATTACCAAAACAGTTTTTTCCATAACGCTTTTTTTGGGCCGTGGTAGCCCTGTTGGAAGAGTAACGGACTAGCAAACGGAGGGTTGCGAGTTCGAATCCAACCAAAGACCGCCGTGTACAAAGGGGGCTGGTCCACGTTAAATCTATCTTGGTCTCAAATGTTCTCACGTTGGCGTGGTGTGGAAGTTTGGAGAGTGGGGTGCCAGGTCAGGTGCGACCCTGTCATCTGACCGTGGTTCAAAATTACGTGGTGTTGAACTCGGATCTTTTCTTTCGGAATTGATCCTGAACCGTCGCCAATAGCCTGTTGTAATGCTTCAGCGTGACGTAAATTCAACTACATTCCTACGACTTTCTACTTCTAGATTGTATCAGTAATTGTGTAATTGCATATCAGTATAAATACCTTTTTCTCTACACTTCTATTATTCTGTAAGGGGGGGTATTTCAATTAACGTCACACTGGAGCAACACAACGGGCTATTGGTGAAGGTCCGGGATCAATCCCAAAGGGGAATATTCTATAAGGATTCAGATTTCCTGGTCTTGTGTGATTGAATACTTTTTACATCTATCAAAAATATTTCATCTATCATCGGACTTAAAATTAACGAAATAATAAAGATGTTTCCTTTCATGAACAATGAATTTTTTTCAGTACCCGTTTAAAATTTGAGTAAAAATCAGTATATGGCAATTAAAACGATACAGCTTTGACCAAATTCTTTCGGCCAAACTTTATATTTAATGTTTTAAACGAATCCGTAACATACATGGTGATAATTGTTAATACTGTTAAAATCTCTGAATTATAAACTTCAATCTTTATTATATTTTTAAAATTTTAATCTTTCTCCTTTTCACCTTCTCAACCTCTTCTCAACTAAGAACAATGGAACCCTTTCGCACAGTGATTTGAACCACAATAGGAGCAAAACTATTTTTAAAAAGCCTAGTTTAAAACATTGTTTTAATAATATTTACATATATACATAATGTCACATTTTTAAAAGGAATTATCTTAACTTGAAAACGTTAGTAAATGTCACCTTTTCTCTTTTATGATACATTTCATATCGTTTCTGAACTAGGATTTACCTCTCTAGACACCCGTTATCACACAGGATAAGAGCTTGTTTCGTGATATATAGTATTTTCACATGCAATTCTATTTATTTTTACTTGTTTCTATCCTCTATTGCAGATTAAATCAACTCTCGCTGACACCTGTTTCGCACGCGATTTTATTTGTTTATGATATTTTACAAATGACATTTCCAATGCTTCGAGTAACTTTCTCCAAGCCTAGCAATTTATTAAACGCGACGCAGGAAATAACTAATCTAGCTACTGAAGAGAAGTGTATGATAGACATTTTCTGTCAAGCTAAATGTAGATGGCAATGGTGTTTCTGCTACTAAATTTATTTCCTGTACTTAATCCGAACATGACTTCACTTGGCTTGTTTATGAAATACGATTTCAGCACATCGCCAGTAGAAAGTCCAAAGAATGAATTCCTAATTGATGTATGAAAGTTGATTAGTCAACGCCAATTAGATTAAATGCCAAACGTCACCAAAATGGCGGTACATTTTAACCTCCTGGTGGTTGTCTCGAAGAGATCTTTCGTCATTAGCAAAACTGACCAGATCTTGATAGACGAGGTATCTCTTCTAAAGCAATAGGAAAGTTAAGGTGATCCCGATATGTATCATGTGAGAGGATTTGGTGTAATCAGCATTCATTTCTTTCATACTAATAATTTCTTTCAGCCTTCTTCGCAGACCTTCTGGTTTGTTTGCACTAAACATCCCTCTATAAAGTGACAGGGATTTTCTGTAAAGCTAAATACAGATGGCGCTAGTGTTTTGTAACCGCTTTCGTGACTTGTGGCGTAACTTGGTATGTCACTCGAATGCGATTTCAGTACATCGTTTAAATTAACAACTAACGCCAAACATCGCCAAAACGGCTTAAATCAAATCAGTTCTAAACCCGTTGTATTTTTCCTTCACAGTACTTTGTTAACGTTTACACCGAAAAACCCTCATACGTGCTTCAATCATTCGTCGCCACTTGTTTGATATAAAATATCGGTGGCTTTAATCTCAGAGCGGCAAAACTCTGTATCGTCGTATCGATTTCATCTCTGGAGTTCCTTCGATGTCGGAGTACAATTTTCTTAGAATTCATGCAGATATATTAACAGCGCAAACCTCACCCAAAAGCGAAATGCGATATAACCATGAGAACAAGGCGGGATTTAATTTGAAGGGAACCCATAAAGGTAGACACTCGATGCTACCCTTGTACCACATGGAGAACATCGCATCTTAATTAGTCTCTGGGACAATAGACTACAGGAAGGGAACGATATCAACCCGAATGTCATCATTTCACTGTTGCGTTAATTAACAAATACTGTGGATATTCACCAGCTGTCTGTCCTCATTCTCTTGCCGAAATCACTTGAACAGAAAGAAAAGGTAAAACTCGGTTGGTTTTCCTTTTTGTACGACTTTTCTTGTTCGATTTTATGCCACTCCTTTAGGTACCTTACTGGAATAAGTACTAGGTTGGGAGTTTCTTGTTTCGTGGTTTGAAAGTACAGGTAAAAATAAGCAATTCGTAGGAAGAATATTCTTTTTTATTCGGGGAATTTTTTTCTCGAAGATTCCGAAGAAGTGTATGAGAATTTTAAAATAGCTGTTGCGAAATATTTCACTGGTATTATACTAGTTTCGCATTTGCAGTGCACAATGCAAGTAATTGAGCAGTATGGTTGATAAAGTAGTCATTCAATGTAAACCTTTAAAGGTCTGCTTTAATTTTTTGAATGTCTCTGCAACCTATTTTTTTTAAATTGTAAAATTTTGTTAGCTGAAAAATTGGATGCTGTCTCAACAAGCAAGGCAGCGCTATTTAAAAATTTAACTTTACTGGATTATAAAGTACCCATTTTAGCTATACATAATACAATAATGCAATTGTAAATAAATTTTTGAGGTTTATTTTTCTTTCTCCCATTGTATCACTCTTTAGTTCTTTAGGTATGTGAGGGGCACAAACCTCTTATACATCACTTACATGGCATCCTTCTGAGGCCTCTTGCGCTGACTGTTAGTTTGCTGTGGATTAAACTGATCAAATCAAACCATATGCGTTGCAATATGTAAGACCAGCAATTTCACGAAATACATAGAAAGGTAAAAAGTATTCTGATGAAAATATATTTGTATTGCAGAATGGCTAGGTCTTTTTCTAAAAAGCACTTAAATGAAATTTTTCATGTCTGGTTAGTTTCACATAGAGTTCAAGTGGTATATTTAATTATTACACTCCCACTCTCTCTCTCTCTCTTAATAGTGGGACCGTGGTAGCACGGTCGGAAGAGTAACGGATTATCAACCGGGGGTTGAGAGTTCGAATCCGTCGAAGACCGTCGTGTACAAGGAGAACTGGTGCAAGTTAAATCTGTCGTGACCTCAATTGTCCTCACGTTAACGTGGTGTGGAAGTTCGGAGAGTGGGGTGCCAGCTCAGGTGTGACCTCGTCACCTGACCGTGGTTCAAGATTATGAGGTGTTGTCCTCGGATCTATCCCCTCGGGTTTGATCCCGGACCGTCACCAATAGCCCGTTGTGTTGCTCCAGTGTGACGTTGATTAAATACAACAACTCGTAATTTTGAACCATGGTCAGATAACGAATGGGAAATATTTGGATGGAATAACATTGAAATCGTCTCAACTCAAACTTTGAATGAAGAATTGCACGTAACTATTTGGTGATTGTCTCATAGGATTCTATGTAGAGTGTGCTGCCGTAAAGTAACAATGCTTTGGTTTCTATTACCAAAAAAGTTTTTTTTAACTCAAAAATTTCAATAAATTGGCCTTCAATTGAAATTTTTATATCGAACGTATTGATGAAGAACCTGCCTGAAACACTGGCCATGCAGAGTTTCAGGAATATTTTATGCTATGTTTATTTGATATAAAAATTGTATATTACTGCACATTGTAATTAACGTTTACAATATTGCCCAACACATAATTGAGTGTTCCTCCCTGCAAAGAAAGAAACCAAACAAAAGTTCAGTGCTCTGTTTCATTTCTAGTGACTACTTTAAACATTCCACTTCATTTTCAATTCCATTCTCAAATTGATGACTTCAATATGATTTTGAAAGCAGAAAACCTTACACCAAACTAAAAAAGTTTCCGATGAGAGCTGCGTAATGAGGCATGTTACAGTAGCTTCTCGGGCTTAAAAGAACCATTTGGAGAACATCCAATTTTAAATAAACTCTAAACGGTTTCCCTTCCTACAACATCGACAAACAGCGTTTAAATCACGAAATACTTGAGCAGAATTCGTGGAAAGCATTACATCTCGTTTCACTTCTCTCAAGCTCGTTTGTTTTCGGCCTTTCGCGCTGTTAATGCTCCGATCATCTTCCATTAGGGGAGGGACAACAATGGCCACTATTACGGGTCTACAGTGCAGCAGAGCAGTTAAGAGGGAAATTTATGTTTTGTGTCAGATTGACCTGGTGGACAGAAATTGCTTTCAAACCCCCGAGTGTGGTTTGAAACGAAATTATAAAATTTCACATTTGATGAGATCGTTCTTCAGTACATATTCAAAGTTATTCGCAACCATTAGAATAAAATATTTTCGGCACTTGGAAAGGTCTTTACAAAATATCTGCTTTAAAAGCATGTTTTACTGATCAGACTGTCTGTAATAGAACTTAACATGATGCCATGACATTAGATTACTATTGCATGTACATTTTCTTGGCCTGTTTTGTTTAAAATTATTTCATATCATGTTAGTTGCTTGGAATGAAATGGTATTTGGGTTTGGAACAAGTATTTGCATCACGCAATTTCAAAATGTCCCTTTTAATCATTAATTATTTTCAAAAAACATTAACCCTTTTTTATATAGGAATTTTTTCTATGAAATTGACATTAGTTTAGATATAATTCGTCTTTAATCTGATTTTGTTTCCTATTTTATTTTCTGCTTCCAAACGAAGACCAGTGGGCCATTTTAAGCCCCAATATAGAACTCCAGCTCCAAACCTATAGCGTACACTTATTTGTTGTATAGAAATGTTCCTTATGGCTACTTCATCTTGTATGATACATTTCTCATTTACTCTGCTTTTCCATTTAAGGAAATAACCAAGTTCACATGGCTCTATGACTGAAATCAAACTGCTCTAATATTTTAATAAGAACTACTAAATGGAATGCTATATATTTATGTTGACTGAGCACTTTCCCCAAGTCGTTTATACATTAACACATTGACATTAACAGATAAATATAAAATAAATATTAGACTTTAGATGAAATATTGCAAAAACAATGTTCATCCAATAAATGCCCTCCAACTGCACTACATTTCCAAAAGAAACACAAGATTTGAATTAATCAACGAAACGAAACCAGGCTTAACTCTGAAATCGCATTAGTGTGGATAAGGAAGTGAAGAGCAGCCTATAACTAATGCTGCTAACATTCTCAGTGACAACTGCATCGATTTCCACAAACCATTTTTGTGCCGCTCCTATAACTCACTTCCTAAAACATGGGATTGCGTTCCAAAACTTTATTTTCAGTCTCACTATTTATAACGGCGAAAAAGATTGCGTGCCGGATCAAAATCCACAATATTAAACCCAGAAATCTCCACATGCCAATGGGTAGGGATTTATCGCCAAAATATGCGCCACCTTTACCGCTTGGAAAAAGAACAGAAATGCGAAACATTCTGCGAAGGAGGGAGCGTAAACTAAAAAAAACTGTCATATGCGACGACCGTTTTGGAAATTATTTTAACAACGCCGACGGCGAGGGTCATTTTTTCTCTCATAATCGACTTTGGTGGATCAAAGAACAATACCAGCCAGCTAAGGTATCTATTTCGCTTACGAGTCCAACTACTGACTTCCTAAAAGAAGTCAGCTTTGCGATGATCACTTTCTGCGACTGTTTCCCAGAAATAAATGCATGTTTTATGTTAAACGAAAGAGTGTTCGACTTCTTCATTGGGTTGTCGTATACCACAAGTGAGCCCGCCTTGACAACGCTGGCTTTGCGGGCTGCCTGCTGCCCGACTCCAGACATTCATCAAATATGTATCAAATGTTTTTCCACCGGTCTCTGCAAAAAATTGTTTCTGCTGGAAAGATAAATAAATAAAAACAATGGCGGGGACGAAAATAAAGCGCGGGAGGCGTACATAAATATGAAGCGAGTCAGAAAACATCAGTAAACGCTAACACGAAGAGCGAAACTGAAATAAAAAGAAAACGGCTATTTGCTCAATCCTCCCGAACTTCCTTTTTTTCACACCTCATCAATCTATCTTTGGGGAGGACCTTTGCCTTTAACTCTTCCGCATCCAGTAAATCCAGATAGACGCACCAGTGCGGGGAGTAAATGTGCGCGTTTTATGTCACACATGCACTTTACGGAGAAGCCGCACTTCTCCAAGGCTGCCTCCTAAGACCACACATTCATCAAACTGTTTAAATGGACCGCTCCGCGAATTCGATTTTTTAAAAGGCTTTTCCGGCGATAATAATGCCCGAGGTAAAAATGTCCAACTCAAAACTTGTCGCACGCGCTCTCCAGAGCACGAGGTTCGACTTCGCCGTGATTAAATTTAGCAAAAATGCTCTGCAAAGTTTGCGCGTCACGGTTCATTGTGTCACAAATGCTTTGCAGCTCACCAGCTTGAAATGCTTGAAATTGCATTATCCGCCTCCGAGAGAGAAACGCTAAAAGCAGTTTTAAGGAGTATTCGGGACAAATATTTTTTGGGGCATAAACAAAATAAAATTCGATCCGCTCTTTTATCCGGCTTGGGAGAATTTCGCGGAAGGAACTGATTTAATTATGTTTCAATATGGAGCTATTTGATTTGAGTAGACATGATGCTTCAAGCACGCTCAAACGGAGTGTTTTTCTCGATATTTATAAGCCTAATGGGTGAACTCGATAACATCTTAAAATGTTAGTCTGTACGGGTATTTGCATGCGGCTCAAACGAGAGACCAGTATCCGTGTATAAAACCCTCCACATTATTCTGTACATATGAAAGGCGAAGCATAAATTGGATGATGCGCTTAAAAACAATTGGAATAAAACAAAAATGCTTAGTTGTGTATATGATATACATCCATGAATAAAATAATAAAGTTGATTCAAAGAAATCTAAATACATTATAACTTTTTTCCACGGTCTATGAGTTGGTTGGATTTAATGACACGTGGACCATATTTGGCCAAATACAAGGTAGACAATATCGAGTAATGGTCATACACTTAAGGAAAAATTTACTGACACAGAACAGAGAAATACATCCAGGGTAAGTAACATGCATCTCCTCAGTCAACAACTACAGGTTGCTAGCGAGGTGTACAAACCCTCTGAGTCATGATGGGCCCCATGGTCAATGGGAAAATCAATGTAATGTCAATTAAACCAATATTATATCATAATATTTAGTTTTAAGATTGATGAAAATATATGTAATTAAATACTGAAATTAAATAAAATTTATTAAAAAGAATGTAACTTAAAATTTTCAATTTGAAATACCTACAAAAGTGTATATTGTTAATTTTACTTTTTGTAAAGTAAGACTTTCTTCAATAAACCTAACTAGCAGTTTTATTTTAAGTTCATTCATTGATTTTTCGTCACTTTTGAGCTTATTAGTGACAATCTCAATTTCGAATAAAATTTTTATAAGAAAATTTTACGTTATATATTGGATTGATGCAAAAGTTCGTCCCGTTTTTGGCGCTAGACGGTATTTGCATCGCAAAACCGAAGTGTTATCTACTTTGTACTTGTAAAGTTTTGATGTTGTTTGAAAGAAGGAATTTTAGCGAATACTTGGGAAAAAATTGTGTTATTTGGTTGTGATTTTTTAATTTTGTCAAGCATTAAAAATGGCAGAAAGTAAGGAGCATTTTGACATGCGCTTTTTTATTTCCGAAAAGGCAAGAATGCTACGCAGACGCAAAAGATATGTGTTGTTTTGGCTGAGGAGTGCCGTTGACGCTTTCACGTGCCGTAAGTGGTTCAGAAAGTTTCGTCACCTGGATCAGAGTTCTTTAGCCAGAAACCTCGCAACTTCTATGAGCGCGGGATTAGGCAGCCACAGGAGAGAGATTGAGAAAGGCCATCGTACAGAACGGCACATACTATATTGATTAAATGTAATTTTTAGTAAATAAAATTTTTCTTCAATTTTTGTTTAAAAAACGGGACGAACTTTTACATCAACCTAATAATTGAACAAAATGTTACAATAAAAGCTTCATGTAGCAATCCATCTTCCTGGAAATGTGTTAAAACGTATAGCTCGAAGGAAAACTACTTCCTGTGATAATATAAGAAATTTACTTCCAGCTTTACCACCTTGAAAGTAAAACTAAAATCCTCTAAACACCAAACATCTTACATATTTATATTTCACTAACTTTCATACTCTGATTTATCGCATTTTTATTTTTGTTGTTCAAATAGTAAAAGCGAAACGTCGCATATTCTCAGAAGTAAATAAATGGCATTTTTTCTCTTCTAAGTACGGATATCCGGAAGGGTTTATTTTCAGACTTCGTAAGCGTTTGAGCCTCAAAATGGAAATTTCAAGCTACTATAAAATGCTTGAATTTCTTAAAACTTGCTTTAGTTTATCCCGATTGAAATGCTTAATATACAAAAGAGTGGTTATTACAGGGTGAGCCAAAAGTCACGTAGGGCTCTGAAGTTTTAATAACTTCTTAATTTCTATTTTTAATTTTTCTTCGGATGTTTTAAAGAGAAGACTTAGGGAATTTACTATAGAATTACTAGAGAATTAACCATGGAAAAAGTTAAATACTTCTAGTGGTATGTATTGAATGCGTTTTCAATTGATTAATCAGAAACTTAGAAAATTATATAGATAGAACAATTAATAATAATAGTAAATAATTTTTTATTTAAAAAACAAATTATTTAAGGATTTTATTATTCGGAATTTTTTATCTATAATTCGGAGCAGTTCCCGCAAATTCACAACTGGATGTCCCAACTTTTAGATAGGTTTGTTTTTAGTATACTTGTTTGGTTCGCCAATTCCAATGATTTCCGATAACTTCCATGGTTTTAACTCGATATTCTTTAGTGATATCAACTACTTTTATTTCGCAAGGGTAAAATTTCTTCTGGGCTTATCCATAATGACTCAAGTTACAGTTGGATAAAATTTTCAAATAAAAATGAGTTGATATTTTTTACAATTTATGTCCAAAAAGTTATTTTTTCAATTCTCAGATAGGAGATGCATGTAGATTTGAATTGTAGATTATTTAAAAAATATTTTAACATTAAATATCTGTTTCATAAAAGAATTCAGCGTGACTCACATGCTACAGTAAAAAGGACATGGAATTCTCCATTTTATCCATGGATAAAATTATAATTCTTAAAAACTGTTCTAGTCTAATAATTTGTATCAAATTTTCTCGGAACGATTCGTCAACCTACCCACTAGCAACTATTTATACCAGTCTGCACATCTGTCACAAATTAATGCTCTAAACAAACTCAAATAGATTAGTTATATCAATAAAAGATCTATTTCTTTTTTCTTATAATAATTATCTAAGTCAGAACAAAGAAAAGTGTGCACAAGGATTTATTACATCAATCTGACCGTTGCATTTCATTCTGTTTTATGTGTACAATTTTAAGTGAATTTTTAGTTTTGAAATTTTCTACGTTAGATTGAGAATATCGTTCGGCCATCTGAGTTAGTTCTTCAAGTTACCTGTTCATCTTCTATGCATTTGATGAAATATTTTTATGAAAAGTATGATTTTTCACTTCAGTAACATCATTATGCGTTAACCATAACTGACAGTTCTCATCTCAAAATCAGCATCTATAAGAAAATGCTTACTTAGATTTAAAATGTAATCAATGTTATTCAAGAAGTAGCTGTCAAAATTCCATTCGAGAGTTATAGAACGCAGATGATTTGTGCCGAAAGGGGATTTTTATCTTCTAAATATAAAATGAAAATTTTAGACAGATAAAACATTTTGATAAGAAATAAATGTTTTAGAATAGTTTCTATGGATTTGGATGGTTTTAATAGTTTTTATAAATAGGGTTTGGGAATTAAAATCCAATCTCTTTCAATATAAAATTAAAATATTGGTTCTATTTATCCTATGGGGAAATAAATGTAGAACTTAAAACTGTAAACAAAAATTTCATTCTTATTACTTCCTATTCTAATCCATAATTAGAAGAAAATTACTAAACGCGTTTATATATATTTGCCATTGCGATAGAAAATGTTTTCATCTTTTGCTTCTGAAATTATCTATTTTACTCGTTCAGAGATGAATTTTTCAATTACCAACTTATGTCTGATAGTTTCATGAATTTCGACGGCAGTACCACACCGGTATTTCAAAATTTAATTAAACAAATTTTAAAGTATCGTTAAAATATTCCCCGCTGTTTCTTTGCACAAGAAACTTCAGAGAAATAAAGTATCTTTACTATTGGAAGAAAAGAGGAAAAGAGCAAGCGGAACTCCTTGAACTTCCTTTCCCACTTGGGTTCACAACTAATGGTGTCTCCCTTGCCACTTCCTTTAGTTAATCTCCATTAGTTTCCCAGTTTTTCTTTGTCCTTTGCACCTTTTTTCCACCGGTAATTTCATTCCAGGTCATTCTCTTTTCCTCACACTCTTCCCCGATTCGGATTATTTGACGACATTCTTTATTTTCCTCCTTCTCACGCCGTGGCAGGAGAGAGAATTACTTTTCGCATCTCATGCAAGTACACCTCATACCTTGCCCCACTTGCATTCCAAATCGAGTTTCAATTTTAAACTGCGTTGTGGATAATGTATGAATGCAATGCAATCCTTTTGCCAAGCACGCAACGAAGTTTTGTTTTTCGGTTGGGTCGGATCTTATGGCGCAAGGGTTATTATGGTGACCAAACTGCGCCAAATACGAAAGAAAGATTTTTTAATATAAACAAAACCTACTAAACATACATTTCAAGAATTTAAGATTTCAAATTGAAATTAGTATATTATTAATAGGTATTATAAATCTAAATAAAAATTAACAAAATGGATGTCGATGATTAATAAAAATAAATTTATGTGGTAAATTTCTCCCAAAAGTAACAAAAGCTATGGTGAGAATTTCCAAAACGTCGAGGCAGAAGAGAGAATTACTTTTCGCACCTCATGCAAATACTCCTCAGACTTTGCCCTACTATTTGAAATCGAGTTTCAATTTTAGACTGCGTTGTGGAACTGTAACCTTTTTATCAAGCACGCGAGGAAGTTTTTCGTAGATTGGTTGGATTGGGTCTTATGGTGCAAGGCCAGCCATGGCCAAGCTACGCCAAACACAACAGAAAGATTTTTAAATATTAATAAAAACTACTAAACATAAATTTCAGCATTCTAGTATTTCAAATTGAAATTAGTCAAGGTATAAAATATAAATAAAAGTTATAAGATGGAAGTTAATGATGAATAAAAAAATATATGTGGTATCTCCGAAAAGTTACAAAAGTTATGGTAAGTACCTCCAAAAAGCCAAGGCAGAAGAGAGAACTTTACTTTTCGCAGCTCAAGCAAGAACATCTTATACTTTGCCCCACTAGCAATTCAAATCGAGTTGTTTCAATTTTAGACCGCGTTGTGTATAATGTACGATTGTAATGTAATCTTTCTACTAAGTACACAAAGCAGTTTTTCGGTAGATTGGTTGGTTGGGTTGGGTTGGGTTTTATGGCGTAATGGCCATATTTGGTTAAGCTGCTCCAAACACAATACAAGGATTTTAAATATAAATTTAAAAAATTAATATAGGTACTCTTCAGTTAAAGACCTACTTGTTTAACGACCTCTCGGATTTACGACCAACTCTCCAGCTAACAAAACCGGAGCCTGTAACGACGCAGGCTCCAGATACAATGTAATCAAATAGATGATTTCGCACGTAGCCCGATCGGGTAAAAATTTGTCGGTCCGACCTCCGACATAAGCAAATGCAGCAGGAATGTTCTCATTACATGTTCCGTTAGTGGTAGGAGTGCCTTGCTTACCCTTCAACTGTCAATTAATTTTCATATAATTAAATAATCTAAATGCGTTTACTATATAATCTTCCCTGTCATGATTACTCAGCGGCACCAGATTTCTGGATGGTTCCCTAAAATAAACTAGTTATCTACACCGTCAATGTTATTGTGTGTGAAAACCTTTTCTTTATTCATAATAAATAAAAACAATTAAACTCCTCTCAATGACCAATTCGCTTAACGATCTAGTCGTAGGAAAGGAACTTGGTCCTTAAGTGGGGAGCTCCTGTAAAAACAAATTTCAGCAATTCACGATTTCAAATTGGAGTTACTCGAGGTGTGAAATATAAATAAAGTTTATAAAGTGGATGTCAGTGATGAATGAAAATAAATTCCTGTTGTACGTATATCTCCCAGACGTTTCTTTAGGGTAGGATTTGAAATTCCAAATTGGATTTTTCTATGGCTGTTAAAAACTTGACATTCAGTCAGAATGTGTCTGACAGTAAAATGCCATTGACAAGTTGAACACAATGGAGCAAGTTCTGCGAGTAGTGTCTGTGTGTAAAATGGTTATGGCCTATGCGAAGTCTTGTCAATTTCACTTCATTTTTCCAGTTAGATTTTCATTCGTAATCCTGTAATGGATGGTTGGATACAGCGTAGGCTTATTTTGAAATTCTTCGTATAAGGAATCTTGCCGTTATGATTTTATTGCCTTTTTTTAATTCGGGTTTAATGTCTTCAATCGAGACAGTTAAGCAAATTGTATGGTCGCACCCTTTGCTATTAAATCTCGTTTCCTGGAATACCAACATGACCAGTGATCAAACAAAGCATGGTTTCGAAATTTCGTGATGTTAAACTTAAAAATAGATTTCTCGTTTCAAGTATCAAAGGAGTATTTTGGGTACTCTGACGCGTTCTGCATTTATGAATAGCATTAATACGTTCAGGTAAAAAAAATTAAGTGATATTAAAAAATTCTTACATCCAGGGAAATGATGGAAACGATAAATACTTCATTGTGCTCAAGATTACTCTAATTATTTTATGTGCTGGCAACTGTACATTGTATGAAATTCCTTGGGACTGAAATAGCTAGTGTGTTGCTCCAGTGCGACGTTAATTCAACTACCTAGACCAGTTTAGAAACATGCTCTAAAATTCGGAAAAGAACTCTAACGTTAGCTTTTATTATTGTATAGGATTACATGCATTAACTTCATGAGAAGTTTGTTCTATTTTAAAAGATCGCAGAAAAAATTACAGTACGAAATCTGCATTAAAGTATTAAAGGATTTATAGAAATTTCTCTTCGATGCAAGATGTTTCTAATGTATTACCTCTCAAAAGTTCAGCAATATTTACTGTACATGCCTTTTTCAAATATGTCTGAAAACTCCAATGGAGTAATTTCTTCCCCATATTCTTGGACAGTTTTAAGAGAAACATTTTTGCTGTGTTATAAAATAATTTAATTTTGCACTGGATGAACTAGGGAGTTAAATCGTCCATCTAGTTTAGCTTTACTGAATACGTAGCAAAATATAATACTGTCCGAAATATTTTTGTAAAGTTTGCTCTTCAATTGATTTATTTACACAAATATTTATACTAAAAGAAAGATTAATAATTTCACAGCTATATTTCTGAAGTTAACACAAATTTCTGGGACACTAAAAATAAATTGAGAAAGCGAAAAATGGCTATAATCGGCTATCAATCGACTAGAAGCCCAATAGAGTTCTGAAGTGAAAAAATATAGCTTCAAAACACTACAGTATTTATAAAACTAATCATGAATAATGTATTCATAGAAAGTATGTTCTAATATATTTCTTGATCATGGTACTACTGAATTGTAGACAATTGATCATGTAACTACAAATAAAACAGTAATACCAAATTAAAAGTGTTTTCGATTCTATTTCTCACATCTCTGAAGATGGATGTAGTTTTATTAGTACAAAATATTAGAATAACTGTAATGGTTACTCAATAGTATTTTCAAGATTAAAACTGAACTTTTAAATTATTCTCAAAACCAAAAAGCGCGCAAAAGCATAGGTTCAATATCAGAGTACAGTAGAGTCGCTTTATAGAGATTTTCGATTCAACGACTGAGATACAACGACCAATTGAGTAAACTCCGGCAGTTGTCCTATAGCTGTAATGCTATTTTATGATCGATGTAACAACCGTAAAAAAGGATAAAGATCTCGTTACAGCGACCTTCAGTTGGCGTTGTATACTGATTCGCTGAGGTTATTCAGGTTTCGTTGATTAGTTGAAGGTTCTAACCCTCCTGGTAGTTGTCTCGACGAGGTATCTTACCATCAGAAAAACTGACCAGATCTCGAAGGACAGGATAGACGAAACATTATTAGACGAAAGACGAAAACAGACCAGACGAAAACAGACCAGATCTTGATCTCGTCATCATAAAAAATCGACATCTTAATGACGAGATATCTCGTCATTAGCAAAATTGGCCAGATCTTGATGGACGAAATATCTCGTCGAAACTACTTGGAGGGTTAAGCGAGATTTGGCGAAATATGTTACTGTCACTCAGCTAACGATGCTTCTTCTACCCAAAACTAACTCAGTGTTGTCCATTCAAGCAAAAAGAAAATCTTAGCGTCGATAAAAAAACATCTTCCGAAAAGGAGACTGCCGAACTGTTTAAACATTCCTAAAAGCACTCTGCCGTAGTAAAAAACAGGGACACCATAGTAAAAGTTGCAGGTGGGCAGCCAAAACAAGGAAGCACAATTCTCGCTTCTAGAAATTGCAATTTTAGTTATTCATTTGATACTGTTACTCGTTAAGGATAGTTTCTTCAGCAATGAAGTGTTTTTTTGGGGAGGATTTCAAAAGTTTATAAAGAGTATGAAAATCTGCATTCCTTTTCCACGCCGCCCAAGCAAAAACTCAAAAAATGTTCGATATAATGACCACTTAATAAAACGCTCCTCAGGGTCGCTATATTTCGAAATATATAGTTATAAAGTGTGAAAATCTCTATTCCCTTTCCACGCGTACAAAACAAAAAGTGTGAAAAAAAATTCAATATAACGACCACTTGATAAAACGTCCCTCGGGGTCGCTATATTGCGAAATATTTATTTATAAAGTGTGAAAATATGCATTCCCTTTTCCACACACTCCAAACAAGCACTGTACAACAAATGTTCGATGTAACGACGACTTGATAATACGTCCCTCAGGGTCGCTATATTGCGAAATATCTATTTATAAAGTGTGAAAATATGCATTCCCTTTTCCACACACTCCAAACAAGCACTGTACAACAAATGTTCGATGTAACGACGACTTGATAAAACGTCCCTCAGGGTCGCTATATTGCGAAATATCTATTTATAAAGTGTGAAAATATGCATTCCCTTTTCCACACACTCCAAACAAGCACTGTACAACAAATGTTCGATGTAACGACGACTTGATAAAACGTCCCTCAGGGTCGCTATATTGCGAAATATCTATTTATAAAGTGTGAAAATATGCATTCCCTTTTCCACACACTCCAAACAAGCACTGTACAACAAATGTTCGATGTAACGACGACTTGATAAAACGTCCCTCAGGGTCGCTATATTGCGAAATATCTATTTATAAAGTGTGAAAATATGCATTCCCTTTTCCACATACTCCAAACAAGCACTGTACAACAAATGTTCGATGTAACGACGACTTGATAAAACGTCCCTCAGGGTCGCTATATTGCGAAATATCTATTTATAAAGTGTGAAAATATGCATTCCCTTTTCCACACACTCCAAACAAGCACTGTACAACAAATGTTCGATGTAACGACGACTTGATAAAACGTCCCTCAGGGTCGCTATATTGCGAAATATCTATTTATAAAGTGTGAAAATATGCATTCCCTTTTCCACACACTCCAAACAAGCACTGTACAACAAATGTTCGATGTAACGACGACTTGATAAAACGTCCCTCAGGGTCGCTATATTGCGAAATATCTATTTATAAAGTGTGAAAATATGCATTCCCTTTTCCACACACTCCAAACAAGCACTGTACAACAAATGTTCGATGTAACGACGACTTGATAAAACGTCCCTCAGGGTCGCTATATTGCGAAATATCTATTTATAAAGTGTGAAAATATGCATTCCCTTTTCCACACACTCCAAACAAGCACTGTACAACAAATGTTCGATGTAACGACGACTTGATAAAACGTCCCTCAGGGTCGCTATATTGCGAAATATCTATTTATAAAGTGTGAAAATATGCATTCCCTTTTCCACACACTCCAAACAAGCACTGTACAACAAATGTTCGATGTAACGACGACTTGATAAAACGTCCCTCAGGGTCGCTATATTGCGAAATATCTATTTATAAAGTGTGAAAATATGCATTCCCTTTTCCACACATTCCAAACAAGCACTGTACAACAAATGTTCGATGTAACGACGACTTGATTAAACGTCCCTCAGGGTCGCTATATTGCGAAATATCTATTTATAAAGTGTGAAAATATGCATTCCCTTTTCCACACACTCCAAACAAGCACTGTACAACAAATGTTCGATGTAACGACGACTTGATAAAGCGTCCCTCAGGGTCGCTATATTGCGAAATATCTATTTATAAAGTGTGAAAATATGCATTCCCTTTTCCACACACTCCAAACAAGCACTGTACAACAAATGTTCGATATAACGACGACTTGATAAAACGTCCCTCAGGGTCGCTATATTGCGAAATATCTATTTATAAAGTGTGAAAATATGCATTCCCTTTTCCACACACTCCAAACAAGCACTGTACAACAAATGTTCGATGTAACGACGACTTGATAAAACGTCCCTCAGGGTCGCTATATTGCGAAATATCTATTTATAAAGTGTGAAAATATGCATTCCCTTTTCCACACACTCCAAACAAGCACTGTACAACAAATGTTCGATGTAACGACGACTTGATAAAACGTCCCTCAGGGTCGCTATATTGCGAAATATCTATTTATAAAGTGTGAAAATATGCATTCCCTTTTCCACACACTCCAAACAAGCACTGTACAACAAATGTTCGATGTAACGACGACTTGATAATACGTCCCTCAGGGTCGCTATCTAAAAACTAATCATGAATAATGTATTCATAGAAAGTATGTTCTAATATATTTCTTGATCATGGTACTACTGAATTGTAGACAATTGATCATGTAACTACAAATAAAACAGTAATACCAAATTAAAAGTGTTTTCGATTCTATTTCTCACATCTCTGAAGATGGATGTAGTTTTATTAGTACAAAATATTAGAATAACTGTAATGGTTACTCAATAGTATTTTCAAGATTAAAACTGAACTTTTAAATTATTCTCAAAACCAAAAAGCGCGCAAAAGCATAGGTTCAATATCAGAGTACAGTAGAGTCGCTTTATAGAGATTTTCGATTTAACGACTGAGATACAACGACCAATTGAGTAAACTCCGGCAGTTGTCCTATAGCTGTAATGCTATTTTATGATCGATGTAACAACCGTAAAAAAGGATAAAGATCTCGTTACAGCGACCTTCAGTTGGCGTTGTATACTGATTCGCTGAGGTTATTCAGGTTTCGTTGATTAGTTGAAGGTTCTAACCCTCCTGGTAGTTGTCTCGACGAGGTATCTTACCATCAGAAAAACTGACCAGATCTCGAAGGACAGGATAGACGAAACATTATTAGACGAAAGACGAAAACAGACCAGACGAAAACAGACCAGATCTTGATCTCGTCATCATAAAAAATCGACATCTTAATGACGAGATATCTCGTCATTAGCAAAATTGGCCAGATCTTGATGGACGAAATATCTCGTCGAAACTACTTGGAGGGTTAAGCGAGATTTGGCGAAATATGTTACTGTCACTCAGCTAACGATGCTTCTTCTACCCAAAACTAACTCAGTGTTGTCCATTCAAGCAAAAAGAAAATCTTAGCGTCGATAAAAAAACATCTTCCGAAAAGGAGACTGCCGAACTGTTTAAACATTCCTAAAAGCACTCTGCCGTAGTAAAAAACAGGGACACCATAGTAAAAGTTGCAGGTGGGCAGCCAAAACAAGGAAGCACAATTCTCGCTTCTAGAAATTGCAATTTTAGTTATTCATTTGATACTGTTACTCGTTAAGGATAGTTTCTTCAGCAATGAAGTGTTTTTTTGGGGAGGATTTCAAAAGTTTATAAAGAGTATGAAAATCTGCATTCCTTTTCCACGCCGCCCAAGCAAAAACTCAAAAAATGTTCGATATAATGACCACTTAATAAAACGCTCCTCAGGGTCGCTATATTTCGAAATATATAGTTATAAAGTGTGAAAATCTCTATTCCCTTTCCACGCGTACAAAACAAAAAGTGTGAAAAAAAATTCAATATAACGACCACTTGATAAAACGTCCCTCGGGGTCGCTATATTGCGAAATATTTATTTATAAAGTGTGAAAATATGCATTCCCTTTTCCACACACTCCAAACAAGCACTGTACAACAAATGTTCGATGTAACGACGACTTGATAATACGTCCCTCAGGGTCGCTATATTGCGAAATATCTATTTATAAAGTGTGAAAATATGCATTCCCTTTTCCACACACTCCAAACAAGCACTGTACAACAAATGTTCGATGTAACGACGACTTGATAAAACGTCCCTCAGGGTCGCTATATTGCGAAATATCTATTTATAAAGTGTGAAAATATGCATTCCCTTTTCCACACACTCCAAACAAGCACTGTACAACAAATGTTCGATGTAACGACGACTTGATAAAACGTCCCTCAGGGTCGCTATATTGCGAAATATCTATTTATAAAGTGTGAAAATATGCATTCCCTTTTCCACACACTCCAAACAAGCACTGTACAACAAATGTTCGATGTAACGACGACTTGATAAAACGTCCCTCAGGGTCGCTATATTGCGAAATATCTATTTATAAAGTGTGAAAATATGCATTCCCTTTTCCACATACTCCAAACAAGCACTGTACAACAAATGTTCGATGTAACGACGACTTGATAAAACGTCCCTCAGGGTCGCTATATTGCGAAATATCTATTTATAAAGTGTGAAAATATGCATTCCCTTTTCCACACACTCCAAACAAGCACTGTACAACAAATGTTCGATGTAACGACGACTTGATAAAACGTCCCTCAGGGTCGCTATATTGCGAAATATCTATTTATAAAGTGTGAAAATATGCATTCCCTTTTCCACACACTCCAAACAAGCACTGTACAACAAATGTTCGATGTAACGACGACTTGATAAAACGTCCCTCAGGGTCGCTATATTGCGAAATATCTATTTATAAAGTGTGAAAATATGCATTCCCTTTTCCACACACTCCAAACAAGCACTGTACAACAAATGTTCGATGTAACGACGACTTGATAAAACGTCCCTCAGGGTCGCTATATTGCGAAATATCTATTTATAAAGTGTGAAAATATGCATTCCCTTTTCCACACACTCCAAACAAGCACTGTACAACAAATGTTCGATGTAACGACGACTTGATAAAACGTCCCTCAGGGTCGCTATATTGCGAAATATCTATTTATAAAGTGTGAAAATATGCATTCCCTTTTCCACACACTCCAAACAAGCACTGTACAACAAATGTTCGATGTAACGACGACTTGATAAAACGTCCCTCAGGGTCGCTATATTGCGAAATATCTATTTATAAAGTGTGAAAATATGCATTCCCTTTTCCACACACTCCAAACAAGCACTGTACAACAAATGTTCGATGTAACGACGACTTGATAAAACGTCCCTCAGGGTCGCTATATTGCGAAATATCTATTTATAAAGTGTGAAAATATGCATTCCCTTTTCCACACACTCCAAACAAGCACTGTACAACAAATGTTCGATGTAACGACGACTTGATAATACGTCCCTCAGGGTCGCTATCTAAAAACTAATCATGAATAATGTATTCATAGAAAGTATGTTCTAATATATTTCTTGATCATGGTACTACTGAATTGTAGACAATTGATCATGTAACTACAAATAAAACAGTAATACCAAATTAAAAGTGTTTTCGATTCTATTTCTCACATCTCTGAAGATGGATGTAGTTTTATTAGTACAAAATATTAGAATAACTGTAATGGTTACTCAATAGTATTTTCAAGATTAAAACTGAACTTTTAAATTATTCTCAAAACCAAAAAGCGCGCAAAAGCATAGGTTCAATATCAGAGTACAGTAGAGTCGCTTTATAGAGATTTTCGATTTAACGACTGAGATACAACGACCAATTGAGTAAACTCCGGCAGTTGTCCTATAGCTGTAATGCTATTTTATGATCGATGTAACAACCGTAAAAAAGGATAAAGATCTCGTTACAGCGACCTTCAGTTGGCGTTGTATACTGATTCGCTGAGGTTATTCAGGTTTCGTTGATTAGTTGAAGGTTCTAACCCTCCTGGTAGTTGTCTCGACGAGGTATCTTACCATCAGAAAAACTGACCAGATCTCGAAGGACAGGATAGACGAAACATTATTAGACGAAAGACGAAAACAGACCAGACGAAAACAGACCAGATCTTGATCTCGTCATCATAAAAAATCGACATCTTAATGACGAGATATCTCGTCATTAGCAAAATTGGCCAGATCTTGATGGACGAAATATCTCGTCGAAACTACTTGGAGGGTTAAGCGAGATTTGGCGAAATATGTTACTGTCACTCAGCTAACGATGCTTCTTCTACCCAAAACTAACTCAGTGTTGTCCATTCAAGCAAAAAGAAAATCTTAGCGTCGATAAAAAAACATCTTCCGAAAAGGAGACTGCCGAACTGTTTAAACATTCCTAAAAGCACTCTGCCGTAGTAAAAAACAGGGACAACATAGTAAAAGTTGCAGGTGGGCAGCCAAAACAAGGAAGCACAATTCTCGCTTCTAGAAATTGCAATTTTAGTTATTCATTTGATACTGTTACTCGTTAAGGATAGTTTCTTCAGCAATGAAGTGTTTTTTTGGGGAGGATTTCAAAAGTTTATAAAGAGTATGAAAATCTGCATTCCTTTTCCACGCCGCCCAAGCAAAAACTGAAAAATGTTCGATATAATGACCACTTAATAAAACGCTCCTCAGGGTCGCTATATTTCGAAATATATAGTTATAAAGTGTGAAAATCTCTATTCCCTTTCCACGCGTACAAAACAAAAAGTGTGAAAAAAAATTCAATATAACGACCACTTGATAAAACGTCCCTCGGGGTCGCTATATTGCGAAATATTTATTTATAAAGTGTGAAAATATGCATTCCCTTTTCCACACACTCCAAACAAGCACTGTACAACAAATGTTCGATGTAACGACGACTTGATAAAACGTCCCTCAGGGTCGCTATATTGCGAAATATCTATTTATAAAGTGTGAAAATATGCATTCCCTTTTCCACACACTCCAAACAAGCACTGTACAACAAATGTTCGATGTAACGACGACTTGATAAAACGTCCCTCAGGGTCGCTATATTGCGAAATATCTATTTATAAAGTGTGAAAATATGCATTCCCTTTTCCACACACTCCAAACAAGCACTGTACAACAAATGTTCGATGTAACGACGACTTGATAAAACGTCCCTCGGGGTCGCTATATTGCGAAAGATATATTTATAAAGTGTGAAAACATGCATTCCCTTTTCCACACACTCCAAACAGACTGTAAAACAAATGTTAGATATAACGACCAGGTCACTGTATTACGAAATATATATTTATAAAGTGTGAAAATTTGCATTCCCTTTTCCACGCCCCCACAAGCAAAAACTGTGAAAAAATGTTCGATATAAAAACCACCTGATAAACATTCCTTAGGGTAGCTATATTAAGAGTTTATGTAGTTTATATAATTACTTTAGTGATGTAAGCACAAACTGACAGCTGTAGAACTGATAAAAATAAGAAAAAGAGGATTTCATTTGATCGTTAGCTAAATATATGTCAGGCAATACAGGCATACTTACGAAAGGCATACTTAACAATCCACCACCGATTTGTTACTGAAACGTTCTGAATCAAATTTAAAAGGAAAGCATTAAGACTATATCAATAATGAATTCGTTCAAAATAAATTATCTCTCAATAGATGAAAACCTGAAACTTTGTACGCTGCTCATAAGGCGTAGATGAATATCGCTACGAAGCTTGTGAGATATATTCATAGAAAATGATAGCGTCGCTACATCTGAGTTCAGAACATTCGGAAACTCGCCAAATTTGAATTTCAATCTCGTGAGTCTATGTCAAAGCTACTTGTGATTGAGAAAGCAAAAGTTTGACCAAAGTGAGATAGAGTAATCAGAAGTTAGTCTGCGATCTATATGGGAATAAATATTTTTCCAGCGACGAATATCTATTCTTTGAGTCTCGTGGTTTCTAGGTATTCGTATTGGAGATGGCTAGGCACAAATCATTTATCAAGAATATGGATCATGGTGAAAATTTCAGTAAGATTAGCGATATCTGTTATGATGTAGGCCTGAATGTGAGCGCAAATGGTTTAGGTAGATCTTGTATAAACGTGCTATTTAAAAAAGATAAAGGAATACTTGAACAGAATGTTATCCTTATCAGGTAGGCATTTTTAATTAACGTCGCACTGGAGCGGCGCAACACAACGGGCGATTGTCGACGGTCCGGGATCAAACCCGAAGGGATTGTGCACGTTAAATCTGTCGTGGCCTCAAATGACCTCACGTTGGCGTGGTGTGAAAGTTTGGAGAGTAAGGTGCCAGCTAGGTGTTGACCTCGTCATCTGACCGTGGCTCAAAATTACGAGGCGTTGTCCTCGATCTTTCCCATCGAGATTGATCTTTGACCTTCGTCAATAGCTCGTTATGTTGCTCCAGTGTGATGTTAATTAACTACCTACCCAAAAGGAACACATTTTAAAGAGAATTGCTTAAAGCCTTTTTTAGTTGTGGATATCGAAAATATCATTCATAATTTCCGAAATGAATAAGAAAACTTCAACTTCGCATTTTAAGTAAAATTAAACTGTCACTCTCTTCACTCTGAAAGAAGATGTTATCCTATAAATTTTTTATTTGAACAAAGTATGTTGAGTACCATGTACTACGGGGTGTAAGCCTGGATAAGGATACATGTACTACAGCCCTTGCCTCTTCTCCCAATGATTGAAAAATACTTCCCATTACGGAAACGATGTCCTTTGTTCTAAAGGTTTTACAACGAAGTGCTGGTGGTATCAGTAAGTGAAAGGACCCACCTATGCCATGCTCTTGATAAGAAGAAAATCGATGTCTTTTGCATTATGGAAGCCAATCTTAGGATGGAGAAGCTGATATTTTGATTTCCCTGGCTATAAAATAAATTTACCACCCGTACCTCTAGTACTAGCGGTATTCTTGTTGGTGTGATAAAAGATCTTACCTCATCATTTAGTGTCATTAGCGGCCTAAATGACCGCAGCGGTGCTGAGACTTAAGCTTGATGCATGGTAGAAGGAAAGCTATTTCAAACTCTACGCTTTCTACAATCCCCTGGTGATACGGGGTTGGTGATACATGATTTTAATAATATAAAACCCTCGTCAATAAAACCATGCTGCTCTGTGACTTTAACGCCCACAACCTAAGATGGAAATATGGTAGTATAATGAGGCAGAAAGAATTATTGATCCATTGATGATTAAATTATTACAATTGATATTGAATAATTAATTGTTGGATAGAGGAGCTTATATATTTGTGACTGGCACCGCATCTAATCTTCTTTATTGACAAACCTTGTTATTTCCTCGACCAGTTTCAAATAAAAATTATTTACAAATAAGATTCCTGCAAGAATTAGGATGAACTTTAAAACTTAAACTGGAACCTTTTTTAAAGTTGTGTTGCACCACACACACACACACACACAGTGCGCCGTTAATTAAATACCAAACCTAACCTAACCTTTTTTAAAAACACTAGCTGAAACGATCTTCTTGAAATCAACAGCGCTAATGTTACGGGTAAACCTCTTTCTACAGGTCCTTTCAAATGCCAAATTGGCAATTTCCAAAGATAAACAGTACGAATATAGACCACTCTGGATAATAGACTTTTAAAGATTGAAACAAAATTGTAATGTAACAAAATAAGTTGTGGAGCAATCAAGGAGTAGGTAAGTAGGTATTTTTAATTAACGTCCTACTGGAGCTATTGGCGACGGTCCGGGATCAAACCCGCAGTCAAGAGGTAGTGAACATGCAAAGAAATGTAGATTTCTTGTTCTTTTGATAAAGGTTGGTTGGATTGAGTTGAATGGCTCAAGGACTATTTTCGGCCAAGATGCGCCAAATAATTTCATGTCAATGGATATACACAAGGAAAGTTTTACTGGCACAGAAGAGAAAAATACACTCAGGGTGGAATCGAATCTGGGCCATCAACAACTCCTTTTAGTAAAGGAAATACGAACGGAGAAAAAGTTATTCATTTGAAAAGTTATTCAAGATATACACTACTGAAACGATAATCATAAATGCTATAAATGTTTGTCGACAATTTGAAAAACAGCAGTTTAGCCCCTACAAGCCATCCTTTCCTCATTAGTAAGACCATAAAGATATGCTCAATGCTTTTAATTCCTACTTCTGTAAACCTCAGCTATGTTTTCTCAAAAGATACGGAGGCCGTGGTAGCCCGGTTGGAAGAGTAACGAATTAGCAATAGGGGGGTTGCGAGTTCGAATCCAACCAAAGACCGTCGTGTACAAAGGAGGCTGGTGCACTTTCAATCTGTCGTGGCTTCAAATGTCCTCACGTTGGCGTGGTGTGGACGCTTCGAGAGTGGGGTACCAGCTCAGGTAATACCTCGTCATCTGACCGTGGTTCAGAATTACGTGGCATTGACCTTGGATCTTTCTCTTCGGGATGGATCCCGGACTGTCGCCAATAGCCCGATGTGTTGCTCCAGTGCGATGTTAATTAAAATATCTACCTACCTCAAAAGATACGAAAAAGAAATTTAAGGAAAACTGGGTTCTAAAACCTGGTCCCCAAACTGACTTAGGACCTATGTAGGGAGCGGATGCTGATATTAGTTGATGATACCTGGGGGTGTTGAAAGTGACGAGTGGTATTGAAAAATCCATGTGTGACGAACGTAATACATATTCATGTGTATGGTATCACTAGACAAGCTCGGTACTTTTTTTAACCACTGGACTCCCTCAAGGTTATTGACATCTCATCTGAACCGCATTAGAGCTAGACTAAGATATCTTTGGGGAATAAAAACTTGCTAGATTCCAAGCAAGAGGGGTCTCTGAGACAAATCAACAGATCAGCTATTTTTTAAACTGACTTGGGGATCTTGCTAGACAAAAGATCTATCTTCACAGCGTTCGTGGATTTTAAATCTGTTTACAATTATGCCTGGCGTCTTAAAGTTGTTCAAATCCAATAAAATATTAGAGTTTCAGGTAATAAGCTGATTTAAATAAGGAATTGTATAAGTCAAAGATTAAGACGGGGACTTTCTTAAGATAAAATGTTTATCTTGTTATCGACAAACCAAGACAATTCCTCATATTTTCAATCGAATTTATGCCAGGATTTCAAAAGGACAGAAAAAATCTTATTTCATTAATTCTGTTACCGTGAAGTAAGATTCTTACTATTTTGCTGCGATGACAGGATGTTTTATCACATCAAAAAAGAAGTCTTCCAAGTCATCAGACCATTTACCTAAACTAGCGACTAAAATCTGTTTCGAAATCTCCAAACACTTGAAAAGCAGTAGAATTTCCTATAACACACAATATGCTGAGATCAAATGTCTTGAAAATATCTACCATAAGTAATCGTGAGACCCTCTCTTTCGTGTTGATATAATCATCATTGAATTTTGCTTAAGCTGTATCAGCCAGATAATTTTTCTGTAGTTATCTTCTGTGCTACACAAATACCGGATATGTCACTCAAAATGACTTCCTTAATTATCAGCTTCTGGATTTCGATAATTTTCACCCCACTACTGGCGGCAATTTTTCTTACAAAAGAAATTTTGAAAAAGTTTCTCTTTCTCTCTGTAAGAGTGGAACACAACCGTTGAACTTATTTTTCAGTGTTTACATTACACCTCGACTAAGAATTTAATTGATTCGATGAATTTTTTTTTCGTCGTCCTTTCTTTGCAATTTTATATTTTTCTACCATCTCTTTCGTTGAGATACCTTCGAGATTATATTTCTACTTTATTAAAATGAAATGTTTCTATAGAATACTTTGGAGAATCAATACTTTACCGCTAGCATCGCCGCACAAGCAAACGTTCTTTCATATATACGCTTTCAATAATTATAGTAGTTAACAAAGTGGTTAAGCTTTAACTGATAAAAAATAATCAGCAATTCAACCCTTAAATAAAGAAATGTAAAAATGAAAGATTGAAAGACTGAAAATCAATTCCTTTAACCTGAATTAGTCTCCCGTCGTTTTTATAGATATATTTAACTCTTCTCGGAATAACTAAATCAAACCTAGTATTTACCAGTTCCTAAAATGAATCATACATAATTGATATCGGTAACTTTCTGCGCATATACATTTAACATAAATATGTTCATCGGAAATTTAGCTAATGAGCCTAACTTACGAAACCTTTCCATTCCTATTTTTACCCTCATTAGTTTAACCATCTTACATTACCAATACTAAGAATAGAATTATCTCTTTTTTGCATTCCTTTTTATTTTTTAAACACTAGAGACTTCCCTAAATAAATCTATATATACTTACAACTTAAAGCTATTCAAAAAAAGCAATATAATATACTATGTTCAGTCCAATGTTGAATTTCCGTTATAGTAATTCTATTATTGTTTCGGTATTTGATGAGCATCAAAGTGTGGTATGTAACGAATTGTGCCTGATTAGTTTTGTTACAGCAAAAAGTCTTTATTAAATATGAAATTATTGTATCTATATTCTTCCTATGATTGGGAAAATGATTCCTTCTATGATTGTGAAAATATAAACCCCCTGTATTTAATATTTGAATGACTAAACAGTCAACAACCTGATACAGTACTTTTTTATATTTTAGTGTTTGGTTGTAAATTATAGTCAAAATTTCATTGATGCTATTTTATGTCATAATTTTTTTATTCGTAGAAGGTTTAGACGTTTCAAAATAATTTTTTGCGATGTATTATTATATATTTTTAATTTATATTATTTTTATCTTTAATCCCTTCGTCTGGACAGTCAAACTGCGTCATGATTTCCAGGGAAAGAGGGTAGTTCTTAACCCCTTAACAGTTTTGCCCGAACACTTCTCGGGTGCTGCGAAAGGTCACTTTTCTGATTTGCCCGTACGCCGCTCGGGCATCTTATTTTTCTACGCCAATCCCGGCTTTTTGCTTTTTCCCGGATTTGCCCAGCTTTTTAACTTTTTTTTCGTTTTCAATGTTTCTAATAGATAGCTCTAGTAGTCCAGTAAAGATTGAAATGCAAAACATGCGTACACCGGTTTTAATATCAGGTTTTACTGCTTTTCGTTTACACGGGAGGAGTGAATTTTGTTTTCACTTGTGTAGTGTATCACGTTGCGAATACTATTTCTTTTGAATTTTGTGCTAAAATAAAAGGGAATGAGTGACAGTGAGCGGTTCATAACAGAATATAATTCTGATATTGGATCAGATAATGAATCGGAAATTTCTCTAAATGATTCTGGAAGTTGTGAAAGTTCGTTATCGGACTTCTCTAGTGATGAGGAAACGGAAAGTTCCGATGATCTAACTCAGGTGCGGAACTTTTGTGAAATTGATATTAGTAATCCTCCTCCAGCACCTCCGCGATTTCCTTTCACAGCGAATCCTGCTGTTCATTTGGATATTGTTGTCAGTAATGGAACTTTACAGTTTATTTGATATATCACTGTGGAATGCTTTTATTTTGTACTAGAAGCTTGGAGGAAAATACTCTCATTTGAATTTTAGACTTGACTTAGTTGATCGCCTGATCGAAAGGCATAGAACGGTGAATGAGAAAAAAGGACCACCAGGAATTTTGCCGAATCCCGTACGATTGACTGAAAGACACTTTTTAGAAGTGATTCCACCCACCGAAAAGAAACTGAGACTGACGAGGCAGTGCTTTGTGTGTTGCTCAAAAAGGAATGATTGCGGAAAACGGATGAGAAAAGAAACCAGATATTTTTTGTCCCGATTGTGATATAGGACTCTGCTTATCTCCATGTTTTAAAATTTATCATACAAAAGCTGAGTTTTGAAATTAAATAAAAATGTATGTATTAAATGCATGCTCTTTTCTCACATCCATTTCTGTCAAGTGTTCTTAAAAGTTCTTGTTCGGAAAAGCCAACTTTAAGTAAAAATCCAAGGTTTCGCTATAATTAAAAATTATCATAAATTATGCAATTCAATACTTGTAACAGCTTTGACTGCTGATTTGAATTTGTATAATCGATTTGAATACAAAATTGTTTATCAAAAATGTTCTTATTTTTGGACACAATATGGCAGAAAAAAGAAACTGTTAAGAGTTTAATCTACCTCTTCGCATCCCACAGTTTATTCTAGTTTTGTGTTTATGAAGAGCTCTTTTTGATACTAAAGAGTCACAATACTCATAGGCTCATCAAGATACTGGAGGAATATAATTAAAAAGTATTGCTTTATACATCCCTTTCGCCACTTTTTCAAGAAATGTAGTGATATTTAGTTATAGACTGGCAAGTTTATCCGAATGTGAGTCCTATTTAAGAGATCTTGATTTAAATATAGTTACCATATTTTACCATTTATATAAACTATGTATTTACCATATATATAAGGCTTTAAAGCATTATTTATTGGAAATATTAAGAATTAGTTTTAATATTTTCAAATTTTCTCAGCTTTAAATTACCATCAACAACCATAAATCGCTAATGGAGACTTTATTTCTAGAACTAAGTTTAAGTATATAGGGTAAGACATGTAGCGTGGGGCATTGCAGGGAATCAGCAAAATTCATCAAAATTTGCGTAAGATATTTTTGTGTGTTAGAAGACACTTATATCTTTTTTCTAACACGTATCGAAAATATATTCCAACTTTTCCAATATGTAAAAGAGGTTAAATGTTGTTAAAAGTAAAAGCCAAAATACATTAAAGTTATTTATTTACTTATTTCTAATTATGTACTAAATAAATGTACATTCTATGTAAAAAATAAATTTTTTGTGACTTTGTGACAAATTCTTTAGATGGCCCATATTATAGACCATTTTTTCCAAATCGACATTTCGACTGCTTTTACTGTTTTTAATCTTTCAGGTGGTTTTGACGAGATGTCTCATCCATCAAGATCTGAACAATTTTCTAATTACGAGATACCTCGTCATCAAGACATTGCTGATTTTTTATGATACTGAGATCAATATCTGGTCAGTTTTCTTCTAATGACGAGAGACGACGAGATTTTGATGGACTAGATATCTCGTCTATGAAGATCTGGTTAGATTTACTAATGACGAGATACCACCAGGAGAGAGTTAAAACAAAGCAAGATTAGAAATTATATGAGGCGATCCGCAAAAGGTGTACGTATACACTAGATTTTTTTTATTTTAACTTTAAAAATCCAATTTTTTTTACAATAGGTTATTGATTTGTGCTTAAACTCATTTCAGTGGGAAAAATTCAGATTAAGCTAATCATTAATCATCTAATTTAAATATAATTAGCTAATTAGCGTGTTTTTTAACAGTGATGTCTCAAATTCTAATTTGTTCAGAAAGGCAATTCCTGTTGGAAATTATTTCTAATCTTATTCTTCATGTTTTGATCCTCCTTCAAGTTGCTAGAAAGAATATGTTATTTTTTTAATTTTTTCATCAAGAAAGTATAAAAAATCAAGATTTTTTGGAAGAATTTTAATATTTAAAAATCAACTAAAAATTCATTTCTTAACGAGTAACTCTGACTGAAGGTCAAAACATCCACTGTATTATATATATTATAATGGTACAAAAATAATTATAATAGTTAAATTCATCGTTGAGTTATCGCCCATTTCAATAATGCATCATATGCAAAAATACAGCTCTTCAGAAATTGTATTTAAAGGTTTGGAAACGTTTGTATATGGTGACAGTACCTAACGAAAGCCCTTGTAACTGGAAAACTATTTCGAATATTTACAAGATCTTAGGGGTATGTATCATTTGAAAGCTAAGGAGTTGGAAACATTTTGAATTAATGAAAATATTATTGATATTCTGGTCGATTTTCGTTATTTCTGGAGTATACATATCTTGTAAAGCTCCCGCCTTAACAGTATGGGAGCTTTACAAAATTGTCAAGCAGTACGGTAGTATGGCATAGATGCCGAGATTGGATAGAAAACAAAAGTAAATCAATACCTTATAAGTCAACTCCATTCGTCGCTGTTTCTTTTCCTTTACGACAATACCTTCAAAATTATTTTTAGGTCTAAGTTAAAAAAAAAAGGCCCAAGAAGTGCAATTACGCCCAAGCTTAACACCTCTGTGTGGATGATCCAAACGTTGTCTTAACGATTGAGCAGTATCACACAAAGGCCAAAAACGATGAGACAATGATAGATCATGCGTAAGGACCAACTGTATATATCTCGACTGAATGCTAGCCACCATCGGAGATATGGGGATTGGAGAAAGAGTCTATGCTCAAGGTAGCAACTGCGCGCATGACAAACACCACTAACCAATCAAAGCAAGAAACCGTTAGAAGCTGGAATGATTGGTAATCTGAATTTCCCGGTTGACTTCTTGCAGTGCAATTCAAGGACGTTAGAAATCAAAACTGACGTCTCACTCGGATTTACGATATAAAATCGTCGTTTTTGCTTCAGATTTCATCGATTCAGTCTTGATGAACTGTGGTATTTTTTCAGGGTATACCGGGCATCTAAGCTTACTCCATTGCCGTCAAGTTTAGAGGTTTGTCAGAAACAAGAATGATCTGATGGGAAATTCATACATAAAATCGGAACTCGATAGAGAAATGAAAAGCGATTATCAATACACTGTATTAAAGATAAGGGGTTTGGAATTTTTTTCACCACTTCCATGTAGAATAAATGTACGTAATATGGAACAGGTAATTTTTAATGGCCGAAAATAGAGGACTGGGTAATTTCGAATGAATCTAACGCCAAAGCATAACAAAGTAAATTAAGATTTATATGTGAATATACAATTTTTCTAACGTAAAACATTTTCAAGTTATACATAAAAACGTAAAGTGAGAATTGCCGAGAGAAGTTTCATACCTCCCCTTAGTTATACAGTTTTGAATCACCATATATATTTTTGTGTATGTATAGATGTATGCATATTGATCAATGCCTGTATATTGACCATTAGACTGAATATTTAGTTTTCCTGCTTAATCTGTCAACCTAAATCATTTTATTTAGGACAATATATCGTATTCTCGTCATGGTTGTGGAAGAAAATTTTTGAATCATTTTAAACAAACACGAAATAAAATTCAAAACACCGAATTGATATACTTTTAAACACGATGAATTTTCAACTTTCAAATAATCAATGAAACTTGAAACGAATCCCATCTTCGATTTAAGTGAATTGAAAACAAGTTGCAAATGATCGTCAGACGGAATCTACAAAAAAAGCAATGGCATTGTATCTTCCCAAAGTTTTCCTTTTCTTGCATCACTAAGCAAATCAAATCAATAAAATGGGCAGCGAACTTTTGACCGAAAGGGCGACAGAGGCCCGGCTTTAGTTTATCATGACCATTATAGCGGCCCAATTTCTGGTCTGGGTCGGTACACACGCAATCAATGAGCCGAGCACGTTTTACTTTTATGGCTGACTGTTACACCTTGCCTTGAGTGATTTTGAGTAAGCGTATCTAATTCGGTTTTCCTTTTCCTCTTTTTTTCGCTTACATTTTCCTTACCTATTTTCGACTACCTTGCCTAAGTTTCGCAGGTAATTTATCAACTAAGCTAAGCTAAAGAAGGGATTAGAGTGAAAAGTTTCATTTTACGTGCCTCTACTTGTTAGTAAGCCGCTAATGCTAAATCCATTTGACTTGAACAGGCAAGGAAACAAAGGTTGGGAAGAAGGAGTATTTAATCAGGTCTGGAACTGATAACGGGAAACTCTTTAACGACTACACGGACTATTTCTGGCGCTTTATAAGCTATAAAATACGCTTTCCATAAATTCGTATCTTTATTACAGCTCTAAAATCGACGCTGATGAGATTCATCTTTGTTCGTCATGAATTTAAAGACAGATTCTACATCCCTGGCCAAATAATTTCTGTGCACGTGCTATTATTTTCGTTTATCGATGAGACTAGTTTGAAGCTTCTGTTGGGACGCGAGGGAGACTTTAAAACGTGTTACTTGGAAGCATAAAATTTTCCTTGTTTGAAGCTTGAAATGCTTAGATGAGCTAGTCGTAAAATTTAATGCTCTCTTTATAATTCGAAAATAATCTACCAATTAATCGATACCTGTGATTACAAATCAACATTTAAATATTCGTGAAATTCACTATAAAGACACCAAATAAAGTGTTGCTAAGTGGTGACTTACGTAACTAATTGTGTTTTCATATTACGATCTGTTTTATTCAATACAACAGATAGTAGGTAGGTAGGTATTTAATTAACATCACACTGGAGCTACTCCACAACGGGCTACTCCAATAAAACAGAAAACCGTTTTATTATGTTTTGCTCTTGTCTTTTTCGGAACTGAATCGATATAAAGTTAATCGATTATTTTAGTAGAATTTGTGATTCTATATGAATTTCCTAATATTAATTGTATTAGAAATATCCGCACTTGTACACCGTCATATTCTAACGCAATAACTTTTCCGAGTCTAAACTTAGTATCTTAAACCAGAAACCGTACACTGATAAAACATAATGTAATTTACAGACATTTAATAATATACAATATTCAACTACAAATAGCATAACTAAACGATACATTCAGAGAACAAGCTTTACATTTAAGATAATCTATATTAATTCATTCCTTGCTATTTTACAGTAGAAATGTTTCCATTTCTACTTACATCTTAAAGCTCTTTAGCGTTTCCCCAAGAGCATGCTTAACTCACTTAATACAAACGAATTACTAAACTAAACTGGTATGAATATGTCCAATAAAACCATGAATAACGCATTGCAATATTTGGAAAGCTTGTTCATTCTAATAAGTATGTAAGATATTACAGTGATGAAGTCAACTTCTTGAAAATTCTTGACATCTTTGTCGAGGATGAGAAAATTGATATTTTCTATGTAAACTATATCTGTTATCTCTAAATAATGAAGTATTGCTTCAATTATGTTTTAAATTTTATTTCAGGTCTACATACTTTCCTAAGCTCTCAAATGTTAACAGTGCTTCAAACAATTATTCTCAGTTAACATCCATCAATGTCAACCATTTGAATCATAAACACTGTCTAGATATAATCAAGAATTGGTTGACTACAAGGAAGGCTGAACTTATGCGATACTCATCGCATACGAAAATTTTCAGTCATCAAAAAATATCAAACTACTATACTCAACCATCATAAGTGGTTTCGACGAGATATCTCGTCCATCAAGATCCGACCAATTTTGCGAATGACAAGATATCTCGTCATCAAGATGTTTCCGATTCTTTATGATGACGATATCAAGATCTAGCCAGTTTTCTTCTAATGTCGAGATATCTCGTCTACCGAGATCTGGTCAGTTTTGCTAATGACGAGATACCACGTCGAGACAACCACCAGGAGGGTTAACTAAACATATCAATCTAACTATACTATAAATGATGGAGAGAAATATTTGAACCTTAACACCATACAGACTGTCTCTTTAGATTTCATTATAAAAAGTTTTTCCCATTCATCAGTGATATAAGATTCATAAGAAATTCAAGGAAGGGAACTGTTACATACAGCAATATATATAACGGAATGAAGTTACCGTAACATAAAACTACTTAACTACGATGTTGAAAAGACTTTTCACCAGGTGAAGTAAAGTTTGTTTTCTTTGTACTTATGTGCTCTGATTTCAAATATGCACTCAGACTTTTCCCATCCCCACGTGTATTATCAACGTCATCTAATATCAAGCTACTTAAGACTAAAGAAAAAATTGGTTGACTAGTGCATTGATAAAAACATTTGCTATTATTATTTATTCTGTTACAAATTATCATTCTTACAGTTAACGTTTTTCTTACATATGAAAGATAAGTTTCTAAATTTTAGAGAGACGATGTTAGGGTATTTTAAAGGTCACAAGAAAAACATGAATATTTATTTCCCATATTTAGACTAAACACAAAAATTGCATACTTGTTTCTTATTACAGAAATTTAAATCATATTCTTTAGTTGTTTCTGTACGTGTCATTCAAAATAAATTTGAAGGAAATATGCATCAGGTTCCAAATTCTGATCATCCTTTTTGATAACTAGAGAAATGTGGTTAACTTTTTCTTTCTAATTTCACACAGTTAAGCCATTCATTTAGGTAAACTGATAAATAAACGCCACTGGTGGACGCTATTTATCTTTTAAGACGTGAATCAGTAAGTATCTGACATTCAGTCTGGAGAAAATCTGTTTGCATTCAATCTGCTTATTAGCTACTATCAGATAAATAAATGAGATTTCTTTCGGAATATATCCTTAAAATTCAACTCTAACATGTATGTACATAACTTCTATAGCTATCCAACTAAAAATGCAATCTCAGAAGCAAATGAACTTAAAAAATTAGAAGGAGAATAACAAGTGGCTAAGATTTATATCTGAATTTTTATTATGTTAACCAAACGGCAAAAGCACTCATTTGAAAATTTGCAGTGCTCTCAACTAAAAAGTGTTCTAGTTAAATAAGCATTTCCCTGAATTCGTGGACTCGTATTGCATTTTATCTCGAGTTCCCCTCCCCCTTATTGAAAAGAGGATAAGAAATTGGAGTTTCAATAAGCGTTCCCCATTTAAACATCAAGATAAATAAATAAAAACGCTAAATTAACTCTCATTTATAATGAGGTGAAGCCCATTTACTGTGAGGCTCTTCAGAAACAAAGACCGGGAAAATGGAAAGCTTCGACTTTCGACTCAGGAAAAGGGCTACGGGAAAGAAAGGGGGCAAAAAACGGGATTTCGTGATTTTTCCATGAATCGAGTGCGACCTGGATGAGAGAAACGGAAAGTTAAAGGTTGCTTATTTTTTAACGCTACAATAAACCCAAATGCATTTGAATGCTCTGCTCGTTAAAATCAAGTGCAGTTTATTCCAAGCCGTATAACTGCTATTCACTTCTATTTTCCCTTATTCTTCCTGCCTTCAATCGATTGGAGAGAATTTTGTTTATTTTTTCCGGTGCCTTTTGAATTTTCCTACACCCGCCTATTGTTATTTTCTTCTTCGTGCTATTATTAATCTCTATTATGACGGAAAAGTGTTCAACTAAACAGCTGGATACATTCCTACAATATACGCGAACTTCATAAAGGGGGGCTCTTTACTACTATGCCCTTCCTTTGTTAGGCTTGGCATAAATTATATAAAATGCTATTCGATATATCGGTAAAGCATCTTTCCCTCATTCATAAACACGTAGACTCAATCGTAGTAGAAATATATTCATGTTATTCCACAAGCATATTTAGCCTAGAAACAGTATTATGATAATGCTTTCGAGACCTCAACAAATAAATGTTTATTGGCACATCAGAGCTTCGAGTACTAAATTTTTCCTGGATATACTGGACTTAGTCTTTGAATCATTACATGCTTCTTTTCATGCTTAGGGAAGTGATGCGTCATTCTTGGAAACAGACTGAACATCAAATGCGACTGATGTATGCAGTAGACTAAGGATGAAGGACCACAAGTACTGATTTCCTAGACTATAACAATCGAATCATAATATTACGAAATTCCAGGAAATTTAATGAAATTTCAGTAAAAGTACTTCAGATGTTTACTGGAAGTAATACAGGTATTCCTCTATTCTTGATTGAATGGTAGGTATTTTAATTAACATCGCACTGCAGCAACGCAAAGGGCTATTGGTGACGGTCAGGGATCAAACCCGAAGGGAAAGATCCGACTTGTACGAATGACAAAATAAAATCACATTTACAAATTCGCTTACATTACGGAATACTGTCCATTACTGATACTTTGTACTTAAAGTATCAATATCTGTCTTCTTTATCTGGTAACATTCAGTTTCACTTATTCTTAGAGTAAAATTTTATTGCGGATATAATTCTACGAAATCAAATGTATGTCAATACTGTACGGTTTCCTTGTGGGAAATACTTAAGCAAGTTTAATTCTAAAAAATAGTATACAATAAAGAGATATTCGAAATCTTAATTGAAAATTCATAAAACAGGCTTTATTATATTTATAGAATTTGTGAAAAAAACATACTAGTATACAAGTTCAATTCTATTTTAAAGTATTGATTTTTATTGAGGAAATCATAAATTATTCTTAGTTATTCAATGCGTGGGTTATTCAATTAAGAAATGTACCACAATCCATGTAGAAACACGCGACTCAAATGTCAGCTTGCCAGAAGCTGACTATACCGTGCTGCAACAGTGGCACGACTCAAAGAATAGCATTTTGAGAAAAAAATGGGTTTCATTGTTATGAAAATATACGTAGCATGCTGTAAAACACTTCTGCCAACGACAGGTTGAGAATAGAATTTAGATATATGCCAGTTTGTATTGGAAAAATGTAATTTCCACATTGATACATGTACTCTAAAAACATATTTTAGTAGTACCACTATTGTAGCCTATGAGCGATATGTAAATAAGTATTATAAGTATACAGACGTTGTAAACAACTATCCACAAACATGCAGTTCAGCAATGTTCGTGCACGTTCACACACACACACACAGTACAGAAGCAAAACTCGTTGATACATGACGCTGCGATTGTCTGAGTCTGTAGAACAACCCTTCCCGAATACCCTGGTTTTCTCTATATTGGTACACGAGAAATTAAAAATAAAACGGATACAAGTCCTAGTACTAGCACTTCAGGCCAGAGAACAAGAACATCATCATGCAATGGGAACATCAATCTCCCTACTCTCCACCTCGCGGTTACAAAACAATACCCCTTGGCAGTAGATCGAAACAATGTTTGGTTTATTTCCTGGTACCGGAGACAACAAACAACTCAATACGATAATACAACACACCAGTAGCGTAGCGTAACATTGCCGAGATTGAATTTGCTCTACTACGAACTATGCGTAAATAAAGGGGTAGTTCGATTTCTTTCCGCATCTATACATCTAGTCAGTCAAGGAAACCTCGTACCATGATAGAAATGTCAGTATATATGTGTCTTACACGAAACTTTGAAGTATTGCGAAGGAAGTGCCTTTTGGTTTTAAACAAACGTAATTCTTGGTAGGATAATTGGGGTACAAAATCGTCATGAAAATCTCATATGGGCCGTGGTAGCCCAGATGGAAGAGCAACGGATTAGCAGCCGGAGTACGAAGCTCAGTCCAGCTGAAGACCGTCGTGTACACGGGGACTGGTGCACGTTAAATCTGTCGTGGCCTCAAATGTCCTCACGTTGGTGTAGTGTGGAAGTTTGGAGAGTGGGAAGCCAGCTCAAGTGTTGTTCTCGACCATGGTTCAAAATTACGAGGCGTTGTCCTAGAATATTTCTCTTCGGGATTGGTCCCGGACCGTCGCCAATAACCCGTTTTGTTTCTCCAGTGTGACGTTAATTGACTACCTACCTAAAAATCTTATAAAATCTCATTTTCATCGATATCATAATATCACTCAAGAAATTAAAACTTTCCATAAACAGGGCGCAAGGAATAAAATAATACTGTCGATAACTCGACAACGAACTTTACAGTAAACATGCAGGGATTTTATCTTAAGTTCGAAATTCAGAAGACAAAACAGCGAGCTGTAGCGTAGTTCGGTGACAAGGAGAGCCTAAGTTCGACTCAAGAGTCGTCGTATAGATCATGCGCAAAAGCCAACTGCGCATATCAGCTGGACTGAGGCTAGCATCAATGGAAGAGAGGGATACCTACTGCCCATGACAATCACCCTCAATCAGATACAGGTAGTACAGAAATCCAAGGCGTTCGTACATCAGCTGTATGACAGAGACCACGTAGAGCCCCGAAGATAGTGCTAGACGAAGTACACATTTGAAATCAAAACTGGAACTTAATGGAAACTTATATGTAACTGGAAATAAATTACTTGCATTAAATATTATTCGAGTCAAAACTATGCTTCACAGTTGTACTTCATTGCTTTTCGTCAATGTTGGATTTACTTTTAGCATACTTTGTCTAAACACATTTGCAGAACAATTTTAAAATGATGAAAACCATTTATTTTCCAATGTAACAAAAATGCCGCATTTTCATCTAGATCATTTGAGAAATAGATTGCCATAAGTAAATGATTATATATTCAATCTTAAAAAAATATTTGGAAGCAAAACCATAAGTAAATAATTTTTATTTTTAATTATATGTTTATAAATCATAAAAACAATGCGTGTTTAATTGTATCAATATGTCCGCTAAGATTTGCATCAAAAATAAACTTCGATGGCTTACAATTTTTTCTGGGCGCAACGCTACTATAACACAGCAAAATTTGTAAAGCTACAATGATAATGCGCAAATAATCCCTCCAAAGTACTGGTCCTCCCACATCAAATGCAATCATTGCCCAGCTAGAAAGTACTGTAACATCAACCATGCCATCCCAAATCTGATTTCTACATGTTTGAAACACTTAATCGACATTGCGAAGACTTTTTCCTGAGGGACGATTAGGAAACTTCTACGCCAAATATCGATCACCTTATGAAAAGATGTGATCTTTCTCTAAGCAAAAGCAGTTGATTTCTGTTAGATTCACATTTATAATACATTTCTGTACATTTTCCATTTCGCAAATCTTAGCTGTCATAAAACCGAGTTCGCATTTCAGAGCATAACATGCTATACATGTTATGTGTTTGGGGTTTAATTTAGACTAAGAACGAGTATTCCCTCCCCATTTGAGATATGTCGCTAATATTTTCTCCAATCTCATCAAAAACTTAAGTAATCTCGAAGAAATGGTCTGTTGAGTTACTTCCACTCACTAGATACCTTCCCAACTCGTTTCATACTCAATCAGAGTAATTGCGGAGAATTTTCTGAAATTCATGTTTGTGGATATAATTTTAGAGTAAGATGCTTTGTTTCTTAAGTCTTTGTCTTAAATATCCAGAACAGATAATCAGAGCATTGTCACTGGTATTTAGAGAAATGCTTTTAAACCTGAAAAGTGTCTTAAAGTAGCGTTTCAGTTTGCAGTTAATCTCTTCCACAAAGAAATTGCTTGCGTCACTAAATTCTCATTATGAAACTAAAGTTTTGAGTGGATTTTGCTCCCGTATTTCAATTGATTTCCCCTTGAAAGATTTATGTCGAGTTTTCGTGAATTTTAATTATAAACCAAGTTCAGAAAACAGTCATTCATTAGCTTTGAAAACTACCATCGATTATTTCTCATTTATGAGTCTTGATAGGAGGAAAAATCAGCACACAAAATCCCTACAATGAATTTCAGACATTATATTTACGAACTCCATTTTTAAAGCGTTTTTTAAACTATTTTGAGTATTTCGAGTTAAATGAAACGAAAATGAATTACTTGCATTCAATATTATTCGAGTGAAAACTACTTAACCGTTGTACTTTATTGCTTTTCGTCAATGTTGGATGTAGCTTTTAGCATACTTTGAGCAAACACATTTGCAGAACAATTTTAATATGATGAAAATCATTTAGTTTTCAATATAACAAAAATTCCACATTTGATTTTCGTCTAGATCATGTGAGAAATAAATAGGAATAAATAAATATTCAATCTCAAAAAAATTATTTGGAAGCAAAACCATAACTAAATAATAATTTTAATTTTTAATTATATTTATAAATCATAAAAACCGCATATGTTTAATTGTATCAATATGTCGCATCAAGGAGCATTTCGTAATAGTTAAAAATTGATAAAAAAAAACTATTTTCTCGTCACAATACATCACACAATTTAAAAGATTATAAATTTTAGTACCTGTTTGTTATTTGTTAAAATTTCCTTACTTTTCTCTTTCTCCATTATTCTAAAATGTAGTCACTCTGTTAAACACTGAATTCATAAGGTAATGAGAAATAAGTAAAAAGCATCAGTAACCAATACATGGTTTAGTTTGTCCCAATACGATGAATTTAGGCTGCACTATGGCTATTTAGACCACATATTAACAAAATTACGTTTAGTACTGCAAAATATTCGTTGTATAACTTTTAATTTCAGATTCGTCTTTACGTGAAGATGCATTTTTCATAACTGTGCATTGAGATCAATACCTTAAACCTTGTTATTTTATTCTAAAAATCATCTAAACTGTTATACTATTTTGCTTCACATCCCATTTTTATCCGAAATTTTTTCATGCTGTTAAATATTAAAAAACATCAAAATTAAATTTCAGCGCCTGATTGTATAATAGGTAGGTAGTTGAATTTACGTCACACTGGAGCAACACAACGGGCTATTGGGGACGGTCCGAGATCCATCCCGAAAGGAGAGATCCGAGGACAACACCGCGTAATTTTGAACCGCGGTCAGATGATGAGGTCAACACATGAGATGGCACCGCACTCTCCAAACTTTCACACTCCACCAGAGTGAGGACATTTAAGGACAAGACATTCCCCTAGGCTCCGAAAACACAACGGTCTTTGGTTGGTCCGAGTTTTGAACTCGCAACCCTCTGGATGCTAATCCGTTGCTCTTCCAACTGGGCTAACAAGGTCCCTATATTCTATGGAAAGGATTAATAACATATTTCTAAGGATTAGGGAAAGATGTGGTTATTTAGCCATTAAGGGGGTGTTGTAGGGTAAACTTAACAATACTACACAACTCAGAAACCCTAAAGGTTAACAATTTTCGCAAGCCTGGTGATGAGGTAGGTAGGTATTTTAATTATCGTCGCACTGAAGCAACGCAACGGGCAATGGCGAACGGTCCCGAAGGGAAAGATCCGAGGACAACACCACGTAATTTCGAACCATGGTCAGGCGGCGAGGGCACACCTGAGCTGGCACCCCACTCTCCAAACTTCCATGCCAATATGAGGACATTTGGATCCACGACAGATTTAACCTGCACCATCCCCCACGTTCCCGACGGTCTTTGTCTGGATCGAGTCTCGAACTCGCAAGCTAATCTCCGACTCTACCAACAGGGCTTCCGCGACCCCCGATTTCACAGCATCCCTTGTTATAGCAACGATTGCAGACCAGTTAGATCGCTCCCCCATTCTAAATTAGTTCAGCGCAACACGCGAGATAAAATGGGATGTTCATAAGGAGAGCAGAAAGCATCGATTTTCAGTTAACACGCCAGGATTCAATGGATTACGATAAGACAAACTCGATGTCAATCCGCTTTAATTTGAATGACTACCTTGTCTCCATCGAGCTATCCTCTAATTAATCTAGAACAAGAGTGCGATTTTCTGGGCTTTTGACGAAGAAGGAATTACAACTCAGTGACGAGGGCTGGGTTTAATTTGAAAGTGCAGTATATTGGAATGAATTAATAATAAATTTATCCATTAAACTGAATCAAACATGCACGTATTCGTGGATATGACTTGAAGTTTTGCTACAATTAATGCAGTCAGCGTGGCATATTCCAATAGGGTTCAATTTCTATTTGCAATCAATGAATTGATTTGTGCGTTTGGATGGATGCGATGTGTGGGTTAATTTTTGTGCTGACTAGTATATTCTAATTCGCTTGGAATAAGTCTTATGATTTATTATACTAATAAGTCAAAAATAAAATGCCTATCTATTCGTATAGACAGGGCAGTGGTAGCCCGGTTGGAAGAGTAACGAATTAGCAACCGGAGGGTTACGAGTTCGACTCCAACCAAAGACCGCCGTGTACAAAGGGGGCTGGTGCACGTTAAATTTGTCGTGGCCTGAAACATCCTCATGTTGGCGTGGTGTAGAAGTTTTGAGAGTGGGGTGCCAGCTCAGGTGTGACCGCGTCATCTGACCGTTATTCAAAATTACATGGTGTTGTCTTCGGATCTTTCGCTTTGGGTTTGATCCCGGACCGTCGCCAATTGCCCGTTATGTTTCTCCAGTGTGACGTTAATTAAAAATACCAAATACCTGTTCGTATAAACAATCGTGAAAAAGCGCTACATAACTTGGATGAAAAACAAGTATTCAATGAATTGTTCTAATGGAATTTTGTAGCTGCTAACCCTCTAAGTGTTTGTACGATATATCTCGTCCAAGATCTGGTTAATTTTGCTAAGGACGAGATATCTCGTTGAGAGAAAACTACCCTATTACTCCAAGGAAAATGAAGATCTAAGTAGGAAAAGCAAATTGTCCCTTGCCCAGAACTGGTGACAGTTTGGAACCGGTTTTGGCACCATAAGCTGGTCACTATAGGGCAGTTTTTGACGCGGTCATAAACCTCCAGGAGAATTAAAACTGCTAATTTTGATATCAATCCATTAAACTATTCCACTTGTTCCATATAGTTCTCATAAAGCACCAAACTTAAAATTGCAACGCAAAATTATGATATGCAGTCAAATATTTGGGGTTATATATTTATTTATTTATGGTCTATTTAGCACATGGAAACTGAACTTTCATAAAACGCAGAAATAAAAACACTAGTCGTAATATTCGTATAAAACGCGAATGCTTAATGTATCTTTCTGATAAAAGCAGTGCAGTATTTCGTCATGGAAGTATCGAAATTTCGAGCGGTTTTGGTGTCACAAACCGTTTCCATGTTAATATAAGGGGTTCAGTTAGATCCCGTTTTTCTTGCATCCTTCTTTTGTATCGGATCTTTCCTTCGAGAATGATCCCCGACCGTCGACAACAGCCCGTTGTGTTGCTCCAGAGCGACGTTAGTTCAACTGCCTAACTTTAGAAAAAGTGTCAAGTTTGATCAATGTCTGCATTATTTCGAGAACTCCGCAACTTATGGAAACTGCTCATCATGGATCTCCTCACTTATGGAACTCTGCATCTTATGGAAAAACATACTCTTCAAATGTTTTACTTCTTTTGTAATGTTTTACAATCGATTTTGTGCCATAAATTTTCTTTCGAGTTTATATTCAGTGAAAATCCGGGCAATTCAAATAAGATGATGTGATATGCGATGAGTTATTTTCATGATTAGATACTATGTCAAATTTTAATTAGCCCTCCAAGTGGTTTCGACGAGATATCTCGTTCACGTGTTTTGAACAAATTTGCTAATGACAAGATATCATCATTAAGATGCTGCCAATTTTTTGATGACGAGATCAAGACCTGGTCAGGTTTTTCTAATGAAGAGATATCTCGTCCATCGAGATCTGGTCAGTTTAGCTAACTATGAGATACCTTGTCTAGACGAGACAACCACCAAGAGTGTTAAGCAATACCGAAACTAATAAAGTTACATGAACCCAGTTATTGAACCAGGATGCGTACTTTACACTTCCCATTTCCACCTAATCTTACTGAAAAGAGTTGGGACATCTAAAACCATTTCATCATCTATAATAATTTCACCTTCTTGAGAATAACTAGAATGTCTCATCGAATCTCAAGTGCTAATGAAATTGCTTAGATCAAGAAAAATATCCATGGACGTTTAACTTAGGTCCCGATCAGAACAAGTTTGGTACCTTACACTTCCTTGGTCCTTTCTTGTTTCTATCACACAAATGAAATGACTATAAAAATCACTCAGCGTTAGTATAACCTGTCAATTTGAAACTATTGGGTTTCAGAATTTTAAGAGCCGAATATACACACTGCCTAGAATATAGATTTGAAGAATATCAAGTTATCAATGAAATATATTACACAAGGGGGATTTGTTGTTTAAGACAAAAGTATTGTAATATTTATTTATAGTTCTTTAATCCTCCAAGAATGGTTTTAAAGAGATATCTCGTTTACCAAGATCTGGTCAATTTTGCTAATGACGAGATTTGTCATCACCAATAATGCCGATTGAATTCCGAAAGATGAAGATATTGCAGTTTTTTATGATGACGAGATCAAGATCAGGTCAGTTTTTTTAAAAAAACGAGGTGTCTCGTCCATCACGATCTTGCCAGTTTTGCTAATGACGAGATACCTCGTCGATATAACCACCAGGAGGGTTAAGTATTTATATTAAGAACTTTATGTTACTTATGCTTAAATGTAATTTTAGTAATCACATTTATAAGCATTTTAATGCAGTTAATTGTTTATTAAAAGTATATATGTATATCGCACTTATTTTCCAATACAATTGCGCATTTCATTTTAATGTTTATTAAAGATGGAATATGTAAAAATATTTCTTTCAAAACAATCTTTGTAAGCTTTATTTTTAAATCTTCTAGTAACAACCGATGAACTAGAGGATTTTCTTGCGATCGCATCTAATTTTAGAGGGATTTCAAGCTCTTTATTCTCAGAAAATTACTACTATATTTCAAATTAGAAAAAAGAAAGATAATGGGCTGTTTCTCCGTCAGATACTTCGTGGTGCGACGCACGAGATCACTACCAGATCTTTGATAGTTTTCAGACGTAATTTGTATTTCAGGGATGGGATGTGAGCATTCGTTACTGAACGTGCGTGGCTCTCGCAATTATATCAAACAAGTTTCGTTCTGAGTTCCCTCCATTGCAAATGACATGTTTGACTGTAATTCACAGAAGCAGTTAATGTCTGACTCAGAAAGGATTGCCATTGAGTTTTCAGAGCACACAAAGATAATCCAAAGCCTTCGAAACGATGGAAGTGTGCGGCGAACTTAATATCTTAAGGAAGATTCTCTGACATCGCATCATGCGCTTCAAACGCAGATAAACGAATCTAAGTGGTGCTTTCTCTGACGTTTGTTCGTGATGAAAGTTTCAGGAATCCGTGATGGTATGCAGACAGAGAAAACTTTACCTAAGCTCTTATTCGCACATTTTTCATAGTGATGTATTTTGCTCTAGCTAAAAAAAGCTTTAAATTGTTATTCCGCACGGAGGAAAATTCAACAGAACTTTGTAAGTAAGAAAGGTTGCTAGCCTTTTATATTTAACTGATTTTCTTTACACTAAAAATGTGATAGATTACAGTAATTAAAGTAACAGAAAGTCCGCAAATTCAAGCAACGTTTTTCTCTATGAAGTTTAAGGTTATGTCAATTCACTGTTCACTCATAAAGCGTATGTGCGGAATATTTTACAGATAAATTAATACCCATGCTGAATATACATTAGCGTAAGTGATAAGGAAATGATGCATTATTCTTCCATATTAACCGTCACGAGTATCCTAGTAGTAGTAGTGTAGTGTTGCTTCTATCCCATAACACGCATAATCACTAAATAACCACATCGATTGGTTGAAAGAATTCTTGGAAAGATTCTATTGCTCAAGTAGGTCCAAACTAACTAGAAGTCAAGCAAGGAAGACGGCAGGTATCAGAACTGATACATGCGTGTGAACCCCTCAAAAGGCATCATGAAGGGAATCCTTCATATCTAGAATTTTTACTGCTGAACCTGCTTTATTACAGAACAACTCGTTTCACTTGGTCTTCTTAACCATTGTTTAATAAATCTACATGGAGTTGCTATGTTATAAAGTAAATGTAGGAATTATAATGCTTCGGACATTACATAAATTAGAAACGTCGTTTCAATTTGCATATATACAAATAGGTTGATGGATAGATGATATTCTAAAACTAATGGATATTCGTCTCATTATATCCGGAATAAATTGCAGAGATTAATACAGGAAAATTCCCCCTAAAAAGCGAATGAGTCATCCAAAAATCCAGACATTACAGGGAAGTAATTTCAAATCTCATAAAATCCCTAACAAATTAGTTTACTCTTTTCATATTCTCGACCGCAGTAGCCCGAGAAGTAGTTGGAAGAGTAGCGGATTAGCAGCCGGAGAGCTGCGAGTTCGAATACCACCAAAGACCGTCGTGTAAAAAGGGGGATGGTGCACGTTAAATCTTTCCTGGCCTCAAATGTCCTCAAGTTGGCTTGGTGTGGAAGTTTGGAGAGTGGGGTGCCAGCTCAGGTGTGACCTCGTCATCTGACAGCGGTTTAAAATGACGTGGTGCTGTCCTCGGAACTTTCCCGGTTTTGATCCCGGACGGTCGCCAATAGCCCATTGTGTTGCTAAAGTGCGACATCAATTAGATACCTAACCTTTATCATATTCCACGTCATAGTTTCCTAACATTTCTCGACTCAACGCCCTCTTTGAAGAAACAATTTTTTCGGTGCCCCCTCTGGGAAACTATCTCAACTAACAATAGATTTTAATAACAAAATCTGTGACTATAAGCTATTAATTAAAATAAAATAACAAAAAATAAATTGCTCATAAACACATTACATTGCTCCATATTAATAGACATTAATATGGATCAAATCAGTAAAACTAAAAATTATCAATAATTAGAAGGTAGGTAAGTAGTTAATTAACGTCGCACTGGAGCAACACAAATTATTATTGGTGACGGTCCGGGATCAACCCCTATGGAAAGACAATACCACGTAATTTTGAGCCACAGTCAGATGATGAGGTCACGCCTGAGCTGGTACCGCACTCTCCAAATTTCCACCCCAACGTGAGGACATTTGAGGCCACGACAGATTTAACATGCACCAGCCACTCATATACACGACGGTCTTTGGTTGGATTCGAACTCGCAACCCTCCGGTTGTTAATCCGTTACTCTTCCAACGGGGCTACCGCGGTCCTCTATTCTAAGGAAAGGAGCAAAGGAATCTTTCCAAAGAATTCTAATGAAAAAGGGACCAATATTATTGTTCCAAAATGATTCTATTCGAAGGAAAGAACAATAGAATGGTTCCAAAGAACGAAGTGGAGTGGAATTCCAAGGTGGTTGGTAGGTAGTTGGATTTGCGTAGCACCGGTCAACGCAACTGGGTATTGGCGACGGTTCAGGACCAATCCAGAAGGGAAGGATCGAGGACATCACCTCGTCGTTTTGAATCACGGAGGACGGTGTCAACACCTGAGCTGTCACCCCACTCTCCAAACTTCTACACCACACCAAAGTGAGGACATTTGAGGCCACGGTATTCCCCTAGGCTCCGTATACAATTATAAGTGAACCGCGCTGCCTCATTACCGCTCCTGTCTTTGGTTGGACAGAGTTTTGAACTCACAGCCCTCTGGATGCTAATCCGTTGCTCTTTCAACTGGCTACCGAGGTCCCTCTACTCTAGGTAGGTATTTTAATCAACGTCGCACTGGAACAACAAACACACGGGCTATTGGGGACGGTCAGAGATCAAACCTAAAGGGAAAAATCCGATGACCTCACCTCGTTGTTTTGAACCACTGTCAGATGACGAGGTCATACCTGACCTCTATTCTAGGGAAAAGATCAATAGAATATTTCTGAAAGTTGAAAGAATCTATGGATTCTTTGGGAAAGATGTGGTTATTTAGTCATTAAGGTGAATTGTGGGAAAAAGTACCACTACTACACTACTCGGAAACCTCGGGACGCTTGAAGGTTAACAATTTTCGCAAGCCTGGTGATGAATGCACTTTCCATACTCAATATTTTACTTCGTTTAAAAGAGTGCAACGAATTCATCGCCCATTCACTTATAATTTTTACCCCATATTTCGCCTCATGAGAAAGAAACCTTTTGTCTCGGACCATATTCTGTTTGGGTATGCTCCTGGGGTAATCTCGCCCTTGTCTAATTCCTACACGTCTCCAGCGAGGCTTACGCGCACTCAATCTTGAAGACGGGGAAAAAAGGAAAGAAGTTTTCCCACCCAGCCAACTCTTCCGGAAGTTTCCCAAGCGAGGAAAAATCCCGACTACGCCCTAACTCCATTCCTGAGAGGGCAAACCTTCGAATAACAAACTTCCTACAAGCAGCCGCGTCCTTTACCGAATGAGAGAACCACGGGGTAAAAGAAAGAGCGAGTGTTTGTATGTGTGTGGGGGCGAGTAAAAGGACAGAGACACTTTTAGGGGAGGGGTTCGAGATCTGAGACACATAGCATGTGACAGTCTGATATATGATGATGACGGCTGCGCGAGAAATGCCCGGCGAAAGGGATGTTGGGATTGCTCCCGTAGATGGATGCCTGCTTGTCCCTTGACATGGAATGGAAGAGTGGCAGCAGAAAAGGGATTATCTAAAAATTACACATGCCGATCATCAAGTTCCGAGACAAGGTCTATTGATTCTGTGTTCCGTTCAAAGTTTGGAAACGAGACAAAACAATTTCTTTCCTCTTGTTTGCATTCGTAACAAAATCTGATGGTAATTTTTCAGATGGATTAAATGAAATGATGTGATTTTTGCCATTTTCAAACTGATTCTTCTAGTTGAGTCATCATTATAAATACATATTTATTATCTTCGAGTTCTCTGGGGGGGGGTATTTCAATTAACGTCACACTGGAGCAACACAATGGGCTATTGGTGACGGTCCGGGATCAATCCCAAAGGGAAAGATCCGAGGACAACACCACGTAATTTTGAACCATGGTCAGATGACGAGGCAACTCGAGTTCTCTGAATCTGTTTTGTTAAAAGCTTAAAACTAAACAATTTCTTTCCTCTTGCTTGCATTCGTAACAAAATCTGCTGATAATGTTTCACTTTTATCGAATAAATTGGTGTGATTCTTGCCATTTGCAAAACGATTCTTTTGCGTTGAGCCATCATTATAAATACATATTTATTATCTTCGAGTCCTTTTGAATCTGTTTTGTTAAAAGCTTGGAAACTAGACAACACAATTTTTCCTCGTGTTTACATCAGTAACAAAACCTGCTAATAATTTTTCACACGTATTAAATGAATTTATGTGAATTTTGCCATTTGCAAAATGATTCTTCTGCGTTGAGCCATCATTATAAACACATATTTATCATCTTCGAGTTCTTTTGAATCTGTTTTGTTAACAGCTTGGTAACTAGACAATACACTTTTTCCTCTTGTCTACATCAGTAACAAAACCTGCTGATAATTTCTCATGTGTATGAAATGAATTTATGTTGTTTTTGCCATTGCAAACTGGTTCTGCTTGAGCCATCATTATAAACACATATTTATCGTCTTCGAGGTCTTTGTATTCCGGGTCTCTTTCCGAAGTTTGAAAAGCGGACAAAACACATTTTCCTTACTCCTGTATACAACAGAAACAAAATATGAAAATTTTCCATGTGCATTAAATGAATTGATGTGGCCATTGCTATTTGCGATTTTGCGTTGAGTGTTTTCGAATTGTCTTCAAGTTCTTTGTTTCAGTTTTTCGGATTCTGTGTTTTGTTGAAAATTTGGAAAGTGGGCAAAATAATTTCCTCATTCACTCCTGCTTGCATTCATAACAAAATCTTCTGATAATTTTTCACTTGATTTAAATTAATTTATGAGGGCATTGTCATTTGTAAAATGCCTCTTCAGTGTTGAGTATCCTTAAAATACATATTTATGACCTTAAAAGAGTTCTATGTTTTAGTTCTTTGGATTCTTCGTTAAAAGTTTGGAAGTTTGGAAGACTTCTCTTCCTCTCTCCCTTCCTTCTCTCTCTCTCTATCTCCTTTCCTCTCTCTCTCTCTCGAGGATATGGATGAGGTAATTGATGTTTGCAAAATGGCTCACCTATTTCAGTGTCATCATATACAGGGTGTTTCGAAAATATCTGGCCAAATTGTAGAGTGGTAGAGGGACCCAAAATGAACATTTCTTTCAAAGAATGTGTCTTCGGAAATGCCAGAGAGAGCTGCTTAGATCAATCTATAACATCGTTTCTGTGGCGTAAGGCGTCATTCCCCGCTCGTATTTTCAACAGCAAGCTCCGAATTCGTGTAGCGATCCATGCCGTTGAAAATTCGAGCGAAGAATGACGCCTTACGTCATAGAAACAATGTTATTGACCTAAACAGCTCCCTCTACCACCTAAATGCGGCATTTCCGAACACACATTCTTGTACAAAAATGTTTATTTCGGCCCTCACTACCACCCTTTACAATTTAACCAGGTATTTTTGAAACATACTGTATACAAATTTATTTTCTTTCATAGATAAAAAACCTTTCCCATTCAGTGTAAAATAGGTTTTCAGATCATCAAGTTATCCAATATGAATAATTGAATCCATAACTTCAATAGTTAGGTTTTGTCACTCTGATGTCACTTTTAGTTATACGGAGATTAATTAGATCGGAGCCTGTCATAGTTTTTAAGGATTTATGAAGAATAAAATCGAAAAACTAAAAATAGGTTCTTGTGATTGAGCGTCTACGCTCAAAAATTTGGTTTTATTCCATTTATATGGCAAGTTTAAAAATAATTTATTTCACGAAAATTGCTCAACAGTATACTTCTATCAAAATTCATGCATTCAACAAAAACTGTTTCGGAATAATTGTATAAATCTTCGTGTAATTTAAATGTAAAGAAAAGTATGCGTGTGGATATTCTCATATTAAAACTGAGACGTGAAAACATTTGTGTAAATATATCTCTGTTATAAGGAATTTTTTAACCTAATTACAAAATCATCATATGCGCTTGCATGTTCTGTAACATTTTCGATGAAACTTAAGTTTCAAACGTTACACAATAAATAAATTCTTCATATATTTTAGAATACAAAGCCAAATATTAGGAATACTTTTATTCGTTGTACTTTTATAGTAAAATCCCTAAATACGCGTCAGTTAACAAAAAATTGTCATTTATATTAAAAATTGAAAGGCAAAGAGAGGTGAAAGATAAAGCCTTAAAATGCTGGGTGAAAGCGTTTGCATAAAATGAAATCAAATAAAAATCCTTTAAGAGAAAAGCAAAATAATCGAAATGGCGAAATTACCAGAAAACACTCAAATTTAAAATAATTAAAGCGTATTTGTTAAATGCTTTAATGATATAAATATGTTATTTCATAATGAACGCTAAATCCGGTTGAAGTTGTCATGTACATCCATAGAGTAAAATACTTGTATTTACTCCATCATTGAAAGTATTAAGTAAAAAATGCAAACATCGGCATCTTTAAACCTGAAAAATAAATAGTGATACTTGTTGCAAGCAAATGGATTGCGAAAGAAATTTTGATTTATACTATACATTCATGTAGTGCTATTTCATAATAGTAAACATTCCTCTTTTTAAATAAAGCTCATATCTTTTGATTTTTGCTTTTAAAACAACGATAAATAAAATAAAAACTAACATTATGAATTTAATTGATGTGAATATAATATTTACAGATGTTTAATAATTGTGATAAAATTATTTCGTTTTATTCGGAAGATATTTAAATAAGTGGATTTTTTATCAGGGATTTAAATAATAATGCTGTGTGTGTTCATATAACTGTTGCTATAATCAGAAATTGAAAATTAAGTTGTTTAGTAACGTGTCATCTTTTATTATAAAACAATTTAAATAGTTTATTATAAACAACATAAGCATTGTGATGTCTCATCCTGAATATTCAGTTTTCCCTCTTTTCCAAAAGCACTTCTAAAATTTTTCTTTATTCTCATTCCTAAATATAAGTATTGTTGTTTTTCGACTGGTCACCTAAAAGATTCTTTAAAATATTTAATCAAAATTAACCATTTAATTAAAACTCTGCATCATTGTTCCTATATTGCTTTTAGGGAGTAAATAAAAAGCATATAAATTAATTTTGATATTTTTTATTTGTAGAATGATTTTGGCAATCATTTTTAACCGTTATTCAATTTGAATAAAAATTGTCAAAATTGGAACTATTTATATAACTGTGCCGAAGTAAACAATATTATATTTGTGTACATTGTACCGTTCGTTTTTATTGTGCACAAATAACGTTTTCGTTGGGGTGCAGAAACATGAAAAACAAATTTCAAAAAAATAGTTTTCAAACCATTCACATCAAAAATTGACCCGTTTTACACACTACTTAATGATATTACAGACCAATCACAAATTGACAACTTCTCTTAAACATCGTTCAATCGATAAACTCGTCTTTTTTGGAAATTTTAATTTTTCATGAGTACCGGATATCATCTCCTAGATACTCTTTGAAACATCACTGTGTGAACTCACCTTATGGGATCGCGAAAATGTGAACGAAATGGTGCCGCCACTACCCTAAAAAGTCTTGCAGAGTTCTAAAGTATCGTTTTTGTATCGATTTTCATTCACAGATCCACTGACAAAAAAATATGGAGTTGGATCTATTTTTCCTAGCTGGACCTCCTATACTGATGCATATAGTTTATCTGCAGGGCCCCATGAAGGGGATATGATGGAATCACCGGTACCAAGGCCTTGAGCTCTAGGAGGCCAGGGGAAAGTTTTTTTATATTGTTATGCAAGTCTGTTTTCTAAACTTAAATAGCTTCATTCTATTTATAAAAAGTTGTGTCTAAGGAAAAGAGAAAAATGTATACATGTGTGTTAATTAAACATTAAATACTTGGATTACAAATTTGTATTTCATAAGAGGCTCGTCATCTACCCTGGTACAGGGACCCATTGTCTATCTTGGTACTGGGCCCCTTGGGGTTTATCGTTGTACAGGGGTCTGTTATCTATCCTGATTCCTGAACCCGTTGTCTATCCGAGTACAGGGGCACGTTGTTTATCTGGGTACTGGGGCCCGTTATCTATCGTGGTACTGAGACCCGTTGTCTGTCGGAATAACGGGATCTGTTGTCTATCCTGGTACTAGGCTAGTTGTCTATCTTGGTACTAGGCCCCTTGTCTATCGTTGTGCAGCGGCCCGTTATCTATACTGGTTCTGGAGCCCGTTATCTATTGTGGTATTGGGGCTTGTTGTACCGGAGTCCGTTGTCTATCCTGGTACTGGATTCGTTGTTTATCCTGGTAACCCGTTGTTTATCCTGGTAGTCCGTTGCCTTCTGGGGCCTAATCAAATGGAAGGAGTCCTTGTATATATGTAAGGGTTTAATAATGCATTCCAGTGTTCTCTCCAGATGACACTGTACCAGGAGTGCTTCCTAATCTGTCCTATGAAACATTTATCTGGCCAGATGGTTAATTCTCCAGCTGACAACATGTCGATTGCCATTCACTAAAATGACCTGTTTATTCATGCATCAAAGATTCAAAAATCCTTGATATAACAACAAACAGGTCCTTACTCCACTGCTACGAACTGGATTTGCTCTCTGACATTATTCTCAGTAGTTAAAACCACATAGAAGTACCAATCATTTGATTTATTATTATTAGGTCCCGGACTATTAGGTTTTCAGCTTGTTAGTTTCTTTCTCTATTTCAAATCTGTTAACATATTTTTGCGATTTGGGAAATCCTGAATAAAATATGTAGATTTTATCGCTTCTTAGATGCCTGATTTGCCCTTTCTACATATAAAACTAGATTTTAACTCATAGGTGAATATTTTATCTCCATTTTATGAGAGATCTATACTTTAAAAGAAAAATTGTTCCCGCTTCAACGATATAAGGCCTCAGCTGTTGATCAACACCAAAAAATCATTAAGGTCGATAATATCCCTAGGATTTATAGAGGGTTCAAGATTTTTCTGAGACATTGTATTCAAGAAAAGTCGATATATTTATTCTTGAATAGATCACGAAGCTATTGCTTAGCTATTGAGGTCACAAAATACCTACTTGCTCTAGTTCTGTGCTTGTCGAATCTAAAAGCTGTAATCAAATCATAAGACAGATCAATTGGCGTAGGATATATAAAGTTAAATGAAACCGTAGGGGGTGATAAGTTTTAGAAATTTCCAAATTGTCTCCTTTGACTTTTGTTATTTTTGTTTTCAACCTCTTATGGAAGAAATCAGTCATAAAGAGGTTTACATAAATAATGATCAAAAGCTCTACTTTATTGATTCAATGGCCAACCTTTAATCTCTCATAGGATAGATGTAAAGCTTTCAAATGTCAACTTTGAGAATGCGTGCTTTGATAGTCATCCTGGCAGAAACTAATGCTCGATCCGAGATCATATTTTGAATGTTTAATTCCACATCAAATACTGTTGCAGCTTGGACAAGTATGACCCTTGCGCCATGAAATACAACCAACCATCAAAACATACATGTTAAACACAAACTAGCATAATGTGTTATTTGTATTGAAACACTTAATTTATTCATTTTGTTTATGCTTATTCTCTATATTCTTTATTTCTTCGCATTAAATTTTGAACAATTCCAAAATTATTGTATTGATTTAAAACATCCGTTAAGAATCATGTATCAACACCCTGTCACGACCAGCTTAAAATGTTATATTCAATTTTAGGGTAGCATACCTAGTATGTGCATATCATGAAAAGGTCCAACTAAAGTAACTTAGGGTAAATGATAACGCGCGCAATGCTGCATTACATTATATTCTTATACTACCAATGCTTTTCAAAATTTATGATATGTTGTGGATTTTTCTATCATAACTACACATCAATTTTTAAACATGAAAATTTTTATTTGAACCAATACTTTTTATAACAACTGTAAGATATTGTAACAATTGTAAGATATTTTAAACTGTCTGTTCCTTAACAAATTCTAAGTTATAATTTTGTCGTTAAGTCTCACTAAACTAGTCTCAGCTAGGAAATTTTTTTTAAATGAACTCGAAATTGTAATTAAATTAAAATAATTAATTACAATTAAAATTAAAAGTGTCTTTGTCTAAGTATACGTTCTCTCTGCCTTCCTCTCTTTAATACACATACACTAAGAAACTATAATTTAAAACATAAATTTTTATTTCCGAAATGGAATAGCTTAAGTCACTAGTTTCGTGTTAACAATCACGAATACAAAAAATACCGTAGAAATGACCAGAGGCGACAAACCAATCTTTAACCCTTTTAAGGGCACTATGCTAAAAAGTTTTGCTAAGAAAAACCTTTATGAGTGATACTTATTACCTTACATGAATTTATTTGGCCCGTGGCACAAATGTCTTTTTGTTTTGGTACTTGGAGAATATCATGTCTTATTACCTTAACCTTCCAAGAGGTTTCGACGAGGTATCTCGTCCATTAAGAACTGCCCAATTCTGTTAATGTCAAGATATCTCGCCATCGAGATATTGCCAATTTCTTTTATGTGAGGATGAGATCAAGATCTAGTCAGTTTTTTCTAATGGCGAAATATCTTGTCCATCAATATGTCGTCAGTTATGCTAATGACGACAGGTACATGATTGAGACAACCACCAGAAGGGTTAAAACCTCCCCACCTCCCCCTGGGAAACTACAAGTCCCATCACCTTAAAAACTCTCCACCTTCTCCTTCTACCCTATGTCTCGTCACCTTAAAAACTCTCCATCTCCTGGAAAATTGTTGTGTCCCACCACCTTAAAAACTCCCTACCTCCTTCTGGAACACTGCATGCCCCACCACCGTAAAAACTCCCCACCTTCTAGTGCGACACTATGTCTCGTCACCTTAAAAATACCATCTCCTCGAAAACTGTATATGAACCGCCACCTTCAAAACTCCCTACCTTATTCTCATACTTATGCATGTACAACCACCTTAAAAACTCTCCATCTCTTCCTGGGACAGTAGTCTCATTACCCATTTAGGTACTCCTTGACGTCAGAATATAAAATTAAACAATATTTACATGGCTAATCCTTTATATGCTTAGAATATTTGAAAAACAGTCTTAACTCTATCAGAGGCTGTGGAATGCCCTAAAAGGGATTAAGTCACTATTCTCTGTTATGCAATAATTAATAAGAGCAGCATTATTATTCAGTGGATACAAACTAAATCTAAAAACAGCAAAGTTGACAAGACTCCAGATTTGACGCCAAACTCTTGTGAGGGAAAACATTACCTCGGGAGATCCAATAGAAGTGGTATGCCATGCTGGAATCGCAAGGGTGAGTCGAACAAATAATATTTATTTATTCCAGAATGTTGGGATAGACTCGGGAACTCATACCACCCGAATCATTCCTTCAAAAATGACCATTTCTATGAATTATTTATTTATCGTGAATGAAGCTCAAAACGGGAATATTGCTTCAGTTCGATCTCTGGTGGGTTTCAAAAACAAACAAAATTACACAACTTAGCTGAGGGAAAAGAAACCTTCGCAAAAATCGGACAAACGGTGTGTTTGGAAGCATGGCAAAGGATTACTGCCCTCAGGTGGAGACGCTATCGATCTCAGCTGACCAGCTGTTTGGACTGCCTCTGCTCTAGAGGTTTAATGTTAGGGAAATGGGTGGCGTTACCATAACTTTTCCATACTTTGGCGGTGCGGAAGGCATGCTTAGACAGCGGTGGGTGGCTGTGTCTTTTAAAAGCATCGATTCTCCCAGAAAAAGGACTCAGGAGCTGAAGCCAAGTCGGGAAACTGACTACAGTTTTGTATGGCCCACATGTGTTTTGATATTTTTCTTTTTCTATTTATTCCGCAAGTTTTATGAATAATTGAAATTCTTTAAAATATCAATTATAGCTACAGAATATCATGTAAACTTGTACATGCTCCCAAAGTTCATGAATTTTAAGGTAGGTAAGTAGTTGAATTAAGGTTGCACTGGAACAACACAACGGGCTATTGGCTGCAATCCGGGATGAATACCGAAGGGAAAGGTCCGAGGCTAATTAGTTTTGGAAATTTAAAACAGTGGATATACAATTTAAGTATGTCAGGCAATATTTTCCAATATTTAACACATTTAGATTGTTGCGCCAATTCCGCAGTCAGAATACTCCTTGTAATGATGTGAGTTGATTTAGGTCTCACCTCCTGAATGTTATGAAACGTGTTATGAAAAGTAAGAGGTGGTTTTTTCTGCAGTTTTACTAAATGTGTTCACATTTTAAACATCATCTGTAAAGGAGAAACACTCGTTTCAAAACTGCTTTTTTATTTAACGTATTGGTAATAAACGTAACGAGACTTTATTCTGTGTGGGATATTTTTAAGTGGTGTAGCCGAACCCAATCGGGCAAAATGGATAATTGATCCACCAAACAACTGATCTAGATCAAAATCAAAAGATACCAAAAAGACAAATCCAGTTACCCTTTCAAGAATTAAAGTTCCTGTCTCCAAAGTCAAATACTAATCTACTACTCATGTCCACAAATTCCACCATTTCAATAACATGGAGTCTACGAGTTTCTGCAACAGATCCATCCATTCTAAGACATTGAAAGCAGCAGAACATGGAGTCTTGGCAGGACCTGCATGACATGGAGTCATGGCAGGACATTTCAAGAGCATGGAGTCTACGAGTTTCTCTAGCAGATTCAACCATTCTAAGCAGCATTGAAAGCAGCAGCAGCAGGACCACCAGTTTTGGAAGAAAGTCAAGCGTGCAGAGATATCAACTAGTGTTCTCGGGTGAAATCAGACATTCAAGCACAAACAAAATAACACCCATGATTCTAAAGGGTGTAAGAGGAAGGGTCTAAACCTTCCTCTTACCAGTTTCGTATTCCTGCGAGACTGCTTGCAAACACTGGACTGATGTGGGCCAAATCGAAGAAACACTGGTCTATAAACACTTCTTACCAATGTGCTGGCTAAGATCGGACGTGTAAATTGAACAACCAAAAACAGTAAATGCACCATTACGTAGGAAATCTACATTGCTTGAGATTTTATATGAAACGCTGGTTAACTGCAGCATTGATATGGATAAAAGCTTTTTGGTTTCAACAGGAAAGATTTCTGAAAAGGGCGTATCGAAAATATCCCGACATTTTTTAATATGTGAAAGGTGTTTAATGTAACTAAAAGTAAATGTAAAACATGAAAGCTATTTAAATATTTGTACTAAAGCACTAATTAAATACACATTTTTATACAAAATATTTTATATATTATATATTTTGTGTGTTTGTGAAAAGTTTTTAACTTGTTAACCATATTAAATACCAGCTTTTCAAATCGACGGTTTCGACTTTTGCCTTTTTTAATATAGCTCAAAAAAGATTTCAGTTTGATAATTAATCAATTCGCATATGAATCTCAGTTAATTTTGTCGTGATTTGACGTTTAATTCGTTCAAAAACGATTCTCTACTTCAAGCAATCTTTTAAAATCAGGTGTTCCCTATTACGTACATTTCCTCTATAGAGCTGAAGTACCCAGGTGTTGATGTTCAATTAGAGCTGCAATTTATACAGATGTTTCGAATCAATAGCGCAAACTCTACATTGTGATATGCCTCTTCGCTTCATATATAAGGATCAATACAACCTATATCTTATATAATAGCAATGGTCCCAGAACATATTGGATAAATGTAGACATTTTAATCAGATACAACAAATCGCATTGTAGTTCAGTTTTCGTAAATTTCACTAGTAAAAAATGAATAATCTAGTTACCTATCAATCTAAAAGAGTTGTGTTTAAATATGTGATTAATCATAAATTCACAGAATCACGTTGAATAGAATTTCGAAGAATGTTTCGTTGCTTCACGAAGAAATTCAAAGTAATACAAAATTATTTTGAGAAACATGCATGTGACAAAACAATTAAAGGGAATTATTTCAACGAATATTACGAATACACAGTCATACTATATGCTCGATACTTATAAATCGTGCAGAAATTTTTGTTAGTTGAAGAATGCGTTTTAAGACTTGTTACAGTAACATCTTAGACTTTTATAATTTTTCAATCTTTTTTACGACATAGTTACAGAAATAACATCTATAAGTCAATTAAACGATCCATTGAAATCGCGAAAATTGCAAAATCGCATTTCTACACATTCCGGAGTTGTGCAACTAATTATTTTTCAACAATGAACCTTAAAACCCGGAGTTTCATTCTGAACAAAATTCCTTTAATGAAGAGTCAAATTCCAATTACCTTTTATCGACAAAAAAATCGCCATAAAAAACAGAGCGTCTTGGGCTGTCTTAATTTGAAACTCTTTTATTTAGGCGGGAAACAATATTAAAATATTTCTAAGAATTAAGTGGAAAAACCATAAATTGTTTCTTTGTTTTAGAGCATCCACTTCATAAAAGAAAATTAATTTTTCCGAAAACAAAGATTTCTTTATAGAAACAAAGGCACGCCATCTCGGAGCATGTTCTTGTCAATTTACACCGACGCTTGATCTTCTCCCAGTCCAGAAAATGCGTCAAACAATTTTATGCTGTCCTTTTTTTTCTTGTCCTCCCGAACTCTTCTAGGGGGAAAAGAAAGACAAAAATTCCTTTTTCTATCGAAACAACATTATTTTTTCAGACCAGTTTTTCATCCATCTCATTCTGAGTAGGGAAAAAATGGAAAATATTAAGGGGGAGAGTAGCACCAGTATAGGGATCACTAAGAAAAATCAGAAACAAAGAGAATCGCGTATAAAAAAAGAAGTCTCGAGTTAATGAGGTGTGATCGTCTTACAAAGCAAAACTTTTTTCGTGGGTCTCTATAGCGAAAAAATGAGAGTGAAGCAAAAAAACTACGCATGCCCATTTGCGTTTATAAGTACACTTCTCCCGGTAACGTTTACTTTACTAGAAGGTGCGTCTTAGTGTAAACTTTAAACAACTTTTGAAGGTTATATTATGAAGCAACGGCCCCGGTGTGTATCTGAATCAAAAATATAACTATTCACTAAAGGAATTTTACTTTTAGGTTCTGCCTTAACCGAAATACTTTGCAATTTCTTATTCTTAGGGTGTATGATTTTTTTAATTAAACAATATTATTGATTCCTTTTCAAATAATGGTCTCAGTGAACTGTATTTGTTTGCCTTAAATTATTTTACAATTTTAAAACTCTCGTTTAATAATAACTTTGCCATTAGTAAATTTAGTTTTTACCGTCTATATATTGACGTTTCGTTTTCATAGTGATCTTCGTTTTTTTATAGGCTTTGATTTCCAATTAAAAAAGTATAAAGTTAAAGATACTGAAGTAGATACATACATGTCTTTCATGTCTTTACAAACGACAGAGAATAAATTTTATAATTTGTTACGCAATTTGACTCATTTACCCTTTCAGGGTAACGAGTCAAATTGCGTCAAAATTTTCTAGTCAAATTGTCAATTTCAACACATATATCCATTCTCCAACTTCGACTGTTCTCTGCATGACTTCATTCTAACCAGTTTTGACCTTCTTGACCAATCAAATCTTTTCTGTGATTATTTCAACCAATAGGTGTGTGTTTCTAGAGTAAAAGTCAATACTACACTACTCAGAAATCACCGAACTCTCAGAGGGTTAAAAGTATATAAATTAATTACTGATATATTAACTTAATGAAAGATTAATCATTTTCAAAACTTTTTCTGGCTAATCTTTATCAATAACTTTTTTTACTCCTAATGTAAAATTGAAAAATCGTTATGAATTGTGTCTTTCAAAAGCCAAAACTCCTATCCAAAATTTCCTTTCCACTATTCTAATGAAAAATGCAAGTACATACTCACCAACTTTTAAGTTTAGATTAGTTATTTTAATTTACAATTCCAGTTTAGTTTAAACAGCTTTTATTGACATTTTCACTCCAACTGTCTCTAAATATTTGGAATGTTGAAATACTCTCACCGGATTCCCTTCGCTGCAAAGAATATGAAACATTCTACAATTTCCAACTGCTAAATTGTAATCTAAAGTCAAGACTTCCACAATATCTGGATAAATTTTAACTTTAGCAAGGAGCTTATATTTTCTAGGGACCACACTGAAAAATGTGTAAAGCTTAGCCAATGTTTTTAACTACTTTTAGTTTCAATACAGAGGTAGTTCTACATATACTGCTTCCAGACATTTTCTCCTTAAATACCCTTAATTGTATTGAATTTAAAGTACATGACGCCTGAAATAAACTAATGTTAAAAGTTATTTTTAAATAGTCTGGAGCACAAAACAATAAATGTTATCATTGGCACAATCGTCGTACTTGGTGTACACAACTTTTCCATGAAGAAGTGAAATTGAGTACAAAATTACTTCAAATGTACAGCCGTATTACAGTCAGTAAAAAATTTTTAGTAATAAAACATGAACATTTTATCATTATGCTTAATACATATCCTTCTCAATGAAAAGTATCTCAATCACAAGCATTGAACCACTTATTATTGAGCATTACTAATTCACGTAACAAAAGACTGTTAATGAATGAATTATACAAGCTGAATAAAGGTATTAAACGGACTATGAAAGACGCATTTTCTACTTCATCAATTCATTATAGATGGTGAAATTGTAAATACTTACAATGTGATCATGTCCTATTCCACATGAATCTCGACTCCTCTCTAAGTAGCCAAGAAATTATTAGAGTGCTCAGTTCTTCCTACGATCTGAAAAATAAACAAAATTTAAAATCGCTCGAGACATATCAATGCATGGAGCTCTTAACTTCCATCCCCTCATTCTATTTCATCTGCCGGTGGATTCGAATTTAAATACTAGCTCCTTCCAGATGATTCTTTCTAGAATTCCTCCGGTATACAAAGTCGCTACTATTAGAAAGCGAATTTCCCCGAAAATTCGGTTTTTCGGAACCAACGATAAAAATCCCTTACCCTCGACTCCTAAATTTGCTGACAAGTCTCCATTACATTAAGAAAAGTGGAGATGCAAGGATTTGGCAACTACTGAGTTGGAAATAAAGAAGGAAGATAATTCTGACCATCGTTAGCGGAACGATTGCAGAGCCCCACGTCTGCGAAATTTGCTGATCCCAACGCGTCATTAAAAGCAACCATGAGGACTGCTAGATTTCCAAACCTATCTCCTTCCATGATTTTTTGGGAATTTTGCGAATTGAAACTGAAGTTTCTGAGAGAATTCCACGTTTAATTGTCGAAACCCGATCTTAAATTCGGAATTATTCCGGATCCGTTTCGCCTCCACAGTAATTTGTGTTTCGAATAGAACGATGCTAAATTTGAATTTAGAAATATAAGGTAGAAGTGGTGTAGGTTTTCGTATGTGAGAAGTTGTTTGGTTTAGGTTTTATGGCACAAGGTACAGAAATCGACAAGCTGCGCCTCGTATCTGAGAGGAAATTTGCTTATCAGAAGAATTGTTTTAAGTTTGAATTTTTTCGAGTGAATGTCGATGTCAGAAGTTAAATCATCCACGTTTAACTGTCGAAACCCGATCTTAAATTCGGAATTATTCCGGATCCGTTTCGCCTCCACTGCAATTTATGTTTCGAACGAAACGATGCTGAATTCGAATTTAGAAATATAAGGTAGAAGTGGTGTAAGTTTTTGTATGTGAGAGGAAATTTGTTTATCATGAGAACTATTTTAGGGTTTGAATTTTTTCAAGTGAATGTCGATGTCAGAAGTTACTTAATCCACGTTTAATCGTCGAAACCCGGTCTTAAATTCGGAATTATTCCGAATCCGTTTCGCCTCCACCGCAATGTATCTTTCGAGCAGAACGATGCTGAATTTGAATTTAGAAAAGGTAGAAGTGGTGTAGGTTTTTGTATGTGAGCGGAAATTTGTTTATCTGAAAACTGTTTTAGGGGCTTGAATTTTTTCGAGTGAATGCCAATGTCAGAATTACTTCATTGATGTAATAGTGAATCGTACTTCCGAGTGCATCGAAAATTATCGGTCGACGATAGTATGAATATTCAGTCAAACCTCGTTAAGACGAATTTGACTGGCCCGTAAAAAAATCCGTATTATCCGTAGTTCGTGTAATCCGAATTCATAAAAGAGTATTATTTCAACAATAAAATAATATATTAACGCATTTACATTACTTACAGTACAATTCTGGTTTCCCAAATAAATGGTATTCTTCATCACAAAGATTATACAGATGATTCTTGATTATACTAATTATTCTTGATAATTACAGATATTTCCTGATTACGCAATTTTGTTTTGAAATGGCTCTGTTATCAATTTTGTGTTTTGTTCTTTTCGTCACTGCCTAACTAAAAGCGGTAAACAATTTCTAAGGCAGCAGTAGCACCTTTTGAAGAAGACATGCTTATTCCTTCGTCTTCGGAATCTTCATTTCTTCTTCACTTTCTTCCACAAATAAATCTACAATTTTGGAGTCATTTAATGTTTCTGGTAATACTATTAAAAAGAATCCGTTTGCCCTTAAGTTTCGAAAATTTGTTCGTCTTAAGGGGCGATTAGTGTAACCCGAATTCTTATTAAACGATAATTCAACATTATTTGAATATACATTTTAATGAGGATTTTGTATTGGTTGGTTTTTGGAGTTTGATGGCGCAAGGCTATATTTGGCCATGCTGCGCCAGACTCAAGACAAACAATATCAAGTAATAGACACACACAATTAAAGTTTTACTGACACAGAAGATAAATACACCCAGGGAGGAAGGTTTTTTATTAGACTTTAGTTCGTATTATCAGTAATTCGTATTAAGGGAGTTCGTCTTAATGAGGTTTAACTATTCGGAAATTTTTACATAGATTATTCTTATTTAAAGTAAGTTCAAAGCTACTTCGATGCTAAAATCATGAACAGAAAATGGACAAACTTATTTTCAATCACTAAGATTAGAAATAAATGATCATTTATTATTTACACTTCTCATTTATTTTTGTTTACACATTTTCCACGCTGTTTCTTAACTAGAAATTGCATCAGCGTTTTATCAGTTTCATAACTAATGATTGGACACGATTCTATTTTAGTCAGATTAGTAAATATTTTCCCGAAATCTTTTCTGCATTCATACCCAGAGAATTCTGAATAAAAAGAATTTTATTCTAGTTAAACATTATTTCATTCTCGTGTACCTTTATTGTATAGTATGCTGTTTAACAAAATGAACGAATATCTATTCTATATGAAAGTTTTGGATGTTGAATTCGATGCATGGTAATGTTAACATGATCATTAGTATACTCTCATTGAAAATTTAAATATTTTTTTTGTTTTGTAAATGTAGTAAATTGCTAAATAATGTTGTTTAATTTTAACTTAAATGTCCAATGAATAGAAAAGATCACAAAATATTTTCGTCTGATTCTTTACCTTTGACATTGTGTGCCTTGAGTCTGGCGCCGCATGGATAAATATGGCCCTTACGCCATAAAAACCCAACCAACCTGCTTCTTTACCAAATGAAAGTAAACAAATGACCGTAACTCAGACACTCATTTATTCAAACGAAAGTAAACACTTGAATAAACACTTGTTTAACAAATTTTAACTCATTAATAAAAGTAACTTTGCATCATATACTATAATGACTCAATGAGAAACTAAAAACCACGTTTTATTTAGAATGTCAAATGAATTATCCAATTCCGAGAGAAACATGTGAGTGGCATGTTATGTCACTGAATAACACAAATTTACAGACACAAACAACTGAATAACACAAACATAAATATCCAAGCTAAATTTGGAACGTAGGTACCCGTATACTCCGATTACATGCGAAACTGCCTTATGATTGAATTGGAAACAAAGAATATATTCGAGAACATTACATTTTACTGTACTAGTTTTAATAATTTATTTGTTATGAGTAAAAATAACTTGATAAGTGAAGTACCTAAAACTATTCAGAACTCTCATCAAAAGCAATTAAGTCGATCAATTAGAAAAGCGAATAAATGTCTTTGTTATGAGTTCAAAGTAGCATAGCCATACTAGCTGCTCGATAACACGATAAAGACATCCAGATGCTAATAGAACCACAAAATATCCATCCCCTAAAACTGCTAAACATTTCAGTAAGGGGTATTCTATTCTAAAGAAGATGTATGAAATACTTAAGAAAACTTTTCAAGCCCTTTCAAAGCAAATTTTCAAAACTTCAACAGAATAATATTTGTTTTAGGGAACCATCCTTCATTCGTGTCAAACTATCGATTTCTGAGTATAGTAATTGAAATTCGTATACCGCCGCAAAAAAAAACGGGTATTTTTACACCCTAATACATTTCTCCATTAAATTAGTCGGATTTGATTAAAACAGTAGCGAGAAAATATAAACCAAATTAAAGTATGATGCCTTAGAGCGTCATAAACTGGAAGAACACAACACCAAGCGGTATGAAGAGCTTAATACCGTGTGAAGAAATTAATTCGCAGAAAGAAAAGATTCACGCGAGGAAGCCGCATTTCCAGAAACTGCTTAAATTTGAAAAATTTTGTGTATGTGTGAAGCCTGATTATTAAAATTTTACATAAAACTCGCGAGAAAAGAAATACACTATCATCTAAGTTAATGAATACTCATCGTTGCTTTGAGCTAGAAATGAAAGAGAAGAAAATTACCTGCAAGGGAGCTTTATGTAAATTGTCTGAGAAAATATTTTTTCCGTGGCATCATTCACGAATCAAAGAAGGGGCTTCATTAATTAATTTTGAGGGCTGTAAAATTTCCATGAATGGTTAAAGAAAGTGAATCTTTAGCGTTAAACCGTTGTTGCACTTTTGTGTGGGGAATGAACTGGATTTTTAATAGCAATATTCTAACTCGTAAAGCATTTCGTATCATTCACACCAAACAAGAGTTCAAGTAAATGTACTTACCAAAGAATTCAAAGAGCATTAAAATAAAATCACTTGAAAAATGGAGAGCAATCAAATAGGTTTGTACACAAACATTACGTTTATAAACTTATCAAGATTAAATACACCCCCATAATTTTATGCCCTGGTTCGTTATTTTAAAATTTGCTTTCTTATTCTCTTATTAATTAAGTAAAGGCAATACTTTGACAACTTAAATCATTCTAATTTAATATCGAATAATCAGAAATACTCCAACTTTGACCGTTTTAATGTTTCTTCAAAAATGTATTTAAAATTTTTAACTTTTGACAATTAAATTATCCAAGTGTTTAAGACGATATATCTCATCCATCACGATCTGACCAATTCTTCTAATGACGAGATATCTCGTCATCAAGATAGAAATTTTTGATGATGACAAGATCAAGATCTGGTCAGTTTTTCTAATTATGAGATATCTCGTCCATCAAAATCTGGTCAATATTCTTCTAATGACGAGATATCTCGTCGAGACAACCACGAGGAGGGTTAAAAAGCACAAAGCAAAATTTAACACTACTCTCGTTACACTATTTTTGTCTTGCAGATTTTGTGGTCTCCATGAAGCCTGAGCTTAAGATCTCAGAGAAAACTTCTTTATTCCTGAAGCATAGATCCACTAAAAGGTCACTATTCCCATTCAATACCGGATATACACGTACCAGTTACTAGGGAACTGAACGGAATTTTAAAACAAGTCGAATATACAAAAAGAAAAGACAAGAACGTATAAATAAGCACATGAATATGGGGAGAGAATAAAAAAAGAAAAAATTAGAGGGTACATACTTTTTACATCTTTAAATTTTTTACTACATTTTTATTTAAAAGCTGTTGAGAGCAGGAAGAATATCTGTAATAGGAGCTTTAAGCCAAGAACATTCCTTTTGTTTGAAATGACAAAATAAAAATCTGTTTTTGTCGTACATTATATTGGACTACCCTTTCCCTTATTGAAAGTTTATGGAATTCTAGCTGATATATAAAGAAAGTAAATATGGTATTCATAGCAGCTCTTTTCAAATAAGTTGTAATGTATAAGCTTCCTGAATTCTAATCTATTCACTTTTGTAAAATTGGCTTGAGATTAGCTGAATATTTTTATTTTTACAAGACGTTTTCACAGTAATCAGAGATTAACCTATGCTAATTTTTAAAATATCTAATCATTTGCTTCTCTACTACAAGTTTACTATTCTATCTTTGAATTTATCATATCTTATAATCTATCCATTGATGCATTAAACGAAGTGGGTGAGTGATCAGAACGATTCTCCGGGGAGGTTCTGTTTGCCAAAGTTGGTCAGTCCTTTATTAAACTAATTGTTTTGGAAAAATTTTATTATTTTCGTGGACTTCTCTCTCTAGACGCCCGATAAATATATTTTAATATTTCAAACAGGTAGGTATTTCAATTAAAGTCACACTGGAGCAACAAAATGGGCTATAGGTGAGGTCCAGTCAATCCTGAAGGGAAAGAACCGAGGACAACAACACGTAATTTTGAACCACGGTCAGATGACGAGGATATTTCACACCGGTGTTGCAATTATACAAAATTATGTTTTGTTTAAAAATAAATGAGTGGTGACATATTGCATTAAAAAGGGTTTTCATTCGTTGATTCTTAACCCTCTGAGGGTTTCACACGCATATATTCGTTTCGCAACCTGCAGTCTTCCTTGTATGACTTCTAGTCAGTTTTGACCTTCTTAACCAATATAATCTTTCCTAGGATTCATTCGACCAATAGATGTGATTATTTGGTTCTTTATGTGTGTTTCGATATAAATAACACACATATTGACCCTGAGATAACAAAGCAATGTTACCCTACTCGAAAATCTCGTGAGGCTCAGAGGATAAACCTTTCTGAGTCGTAATAACAAACTTCTTTAATAATTTCAACTAAACTAGTTTGAAGTGAAAGTTGAGAATGTCACAAAATCTACACATCCAATCACTTAGTGAATATTTTTTTGCATATACAATTCCACAACAAAATCCATATCCATACATATCTATACATATATACACTATGTGGACAAAAGTATTTGGACACTGCAGAAAATCGGAGGATCCATCTTAGTTTGGGGTTGTTTTTCCTGATTAGGACTCGGCCCATTGCTTTATGGTACCATGAACGCTGACATGTACCTCGACGTACTGGATAATTCGGCCTTGCCTACACTATGGAAATACTACGACGATGATGGTTGTTTCTTCCAACAGGATAGAGCTCCATGTCATACTGCAAAACGTGTGCTGGACTGGTTTCTAAAAATGAGCTCACAGCCTTGAAAGAGGCATGGTGAGCTATTCCTGCCCAAATTTAGAGAACTTGTGGAAAGTATGTCTCGACGTGTTGCAGCTGTGATACAAGCAAAAGGAGGGCCTACCCGTTACTAAATAGAATAAAGCACTTTTTCTGAAAAACATGCAGTGTCCAAATACTTTTGTCCATATAGTGTATGTACATTTAAATTTAGCCATACATTTTCAACATAGAACAAGTAGGTATACAAATTAATGAAAGTAAATTTTTAATTGGTGAGATTAACTACACAATTAGTTGTTCAATCGTGTATTCATTTTAATAATCTAAAGATTAGTTTAGAATATGATAAGTATCTGTAAGACTCCTCGACAATAGGACACATTTGGGAGTCCAACAGTAGGAAACATTAGAATTGAGATACAGTCCGGTCATTCCTGTTTATTCTGTCGTGTCAATGCGGTGCACCCAGGTGGGTAAGCTTTGTGGGTAATACGGATAACTTGACGCGAGAATGGCATGCATATGTCTAGTACTATTCGTCATCCCTCTTGAACCAGTTCAAAACTTCATATTTACTCAGAGTTTGACGAATTTAAAATGACAGCTTCGGTCCGAATTTTGCCACAACCAGAAAAGTTGACATCAATTTAACAGTGATGATATTGCCATAAGTCAACAATTCGGAAAAACGAAAATATCCTAAAATCCAGATGGTCGAATTCGGTGTAAATAAGGGCTGGCGTTTTTAGAGAGGTATTGGCTTGATATTTCGAATAATTTCAGGCACTGCGATCTATCCGTAGTATGTATAAAATAAGTAAAATAACACAAATGTGTACCCATTCTAAGAATTTTTGCTCTATGTAAACAAAATGTCATACAGTTGGAAGAGAAACGGATTAGCACCTAGAGGGATGGGAGTTCGAAACTCGGTCCAGCCAAAGACAGTCGTGTACACGGGGGCTGGTGAACGTTAAATCTGTCGTGGCCTCAAATGCCCTCAAGTTGGCGTGGTGTGGAAGTTTGGAGAGTGAGATGCCAGCTCCTAGGCATCCGATCGTGGTTCAAAATTACGTGGTGTTGTTCTCGGATCTTTCCCCTTAGGTATCGATCTCGGACCACCGTCAATAGCCCATTGTGTTGCACCAGTGCGACATTAATTAACTACCTAAAATGCTAAGCTAATTTTAGTTGCTACGTTAGGGCATTTTTCTGATTTTTACGCCTATTACATGTTTTCAGGTTATTTTGGTCATTCAGTTTTAAGGCATTGTTTAATTGTTTCGTTTCTTTGAGTCATTATTTTACCTAGAGTTTCTTTAAGGGCCTTTTTGGAGGAATTCTCTTAAATCCAAATTTTTCACTACGTCAAGGAAAACCTTTTCTCTTGGTAAAATATCAGGAGACTGAACCAAAGTAACATATTAGTTTTTAAAGTTTCTCCCATGAGTTCAGAAGAAAGGAAAGGAACTTTTGATAACTTTGTCAGCAGACCGTAGAAATCAGTCTCTTGAAAATTTACATTTGATTTTTTATCTGGTTTGCAATTCTGGTGTAATGAAATAGAAACTTTCAAGTTACTATGATAAACTAAAAATATTCAGTTAAATGTGTTTTTTAGTACAACTGAAACTTTCAAATTGGTAGAAACAGTCAAAAAATATAACTTACATTTGTAATATTTTCTTGTTTTCTTTTATAGGGTCTAGTTTTATTAACAATATAAAGACTATGCAGAGAACAATTAAATGTTTAAGTTATATTTTAAGAGTATTTTTTGTTGTATGGGAAATGTTTAGATTTTTTACCTCTTTTGATTTAAAAAGTTTTACAAAAAATGGAGTGTTTTAGGTAATCGTTTTTTATTTTATGGCATTTTTTGTTGTCCCAGGAAGAAAAATGCATTTTTAGAGATTTTTCCTAGCAATTTTATGTCAAAAATCCTAGCCATATTATTAACTTTTAAATGAATATTCAAAAGAATCATAAGATGAAACGCGTTTGAATTTTGACTGCAATCGATTCAGCGATGTCTCAAACATAGGTGTGTGAAGTTTTAAAGTATTCCTTTTAATAGTTACTGAGATATCATCACTTTTATTCACACATAAAACTCTTAATTTATACTCTTATTGAGGATATCTTAAATTTTCGGAGTGATTATAAATGCCACATCTTAACATCTGTAAAATTGACGTAACTCAAATTGCAGAAGTGATAAATATACGGTAAATAGTCTTGCACAATTTTTTGACTATTTTGTAAATTTATCTTAGTGTTTTCTATAAAAAAAATGATATTTTCCACCAAATTTTCACAGAAAACTAGTATGCAAGTTACATAAAAGTAGCTCCAACTCGTAAAGTTTGTAACCTCTACCTTCTGTCACCATGACGAAGAAATTTTAATTTTTCAGAAATCCAGTTAGAATATTTTCTAACTCTGATAGTCTTCCAATATCGGCGAAGTTTCATTTAAATTTTGCTTTGCCCCAACAGATATATAATAATATATCTTTAATAATAATATCCTTATAGTACTTTTTTAAATTCAAAAATTCAATTTCTGAATGCAAACCATACATGTTCAGAAAGATATTGTTATTAAAAACAGCTTTTGATCAAACCAAATAATTTAATTTGGAACATGACGGATGTGCATGTTTTTTTTTGCTGTATCTAGTCGTCTTGCAAAGTAAACCAATACAAAAAATAGTTTTTTGTATCATTAGCTACCAGTCTTATTTCAAAAAGTTTTTAGATAAATCTAGTATACGTTTTTATTTCCAAAATTCGCCAAGTTGTCATCTAATCAGCAATGATAAACATTACCAGTGATGACGACAAAAATTTGAAATCTCGCCGTGGTCGCACCGTTAATCAAGACTTTATCAGAGTTTGTGTTGCATGTTTCATTTCTTTTCATAAAACGAAATTCTACAACCACATGTGAAAGTAAAGACGTACAAGGAAAGACGATCGGAATAGTATAAACCATGCCACTAAAAATAAACACGTTTTAGCGATATTGGGCACAAAAAATTATTATTTAAAATCTAACTCCTGAATAATTTATTTATTACATAAAATAATACAACAGATATTTACAGAAACAGTAGCTCAACGTTCAGAATTGGAATTTTGATCTTTGAAGGAAGTAGAATTCTGAAAAACGAAAGGTATGAGCAAACATGGAGAATTTTGACTTCGAATTGACTAATTGCAAAAATACTCTGAATAAAATAATGTGAAACACGAAACAATAACAATTATTTACAATAAAAACACATATTCGTAATACTCACTAATATTAAAAAATAGCAGAAACCATTTCAGTGTCATATAACTCCATACAAAACTCAGAATTCTAATTCGAATTTAAAAAATTAAACATTAATTCTGGCGTTGCCAGATACAGAGTAACAAAATTATGCTCTTATTATGCTTACAAAAATAGCATACAAAATTACAGTAAGCTGCAATTCTGGTAAAATACATGTCTTTAAAGCGTGAACTAATATTAAATAAGTATTGCCTAACTACACTGCTGGCCACCGTAAATGCAACACCCTGAAGGAAGCATGCAAATAATATGAAATTTACAACATGCATTAGCGGAGGTGAGATATGCAAATGATTAGAATTTCAGCGCAGACGCACATCACGCGCGCCTGTGGCGCCACTTCAAAGCGCTATTTAAGGCTTGGAGATTTCGACGATTTCAAGTACGGCAATTGTGTTTTTCTTGTGGTTTTTTCAAAAAAACAATCAATTATGCCTCGTAGAAAACAGCGATCATCTTTTGATCAAGTATCTTAGTTCGACAGAGGAAGGATAGTGGCCTACCGAGATTGTGGATTATCTTTCAGGGAAATCGGTAGTCGTGTTGGACGAAACCAAACAACTGTAATGCGGATATGTGATCGCTGGATGCAGGAGGGTACGACGGACCGACGTGTTCGATCGCATCCACCTCAGTGCACCACTTCACGTGATGACAGGCATATTGTGCGTATGGCAGTGACGGATCACTCAGCCACATCACGAACCATAGCACAGCACATTCAGTCTGTACCGCATCATCCAGTGTCTGCGCGTACCATTCGACGCCGTTTACAGCAGAGTGGTCTGTCCGCAAGACGTCCATTGCTTCGTCTACCCTTGACGCAGAACCACAGACGTTTCCGCCGCCAATGGTGCGATGAAAGAAGGATGTGGACGGCAGAATGGAATGAAATTGTCTTTACTGACGAGTCACGCTTCTGTCTGCAACACCACGATGGTCGGATTCGAGTCTGGAGACACCGTGGAGAGAGGATGCTGAACAGCTGCGTTATGCACCGCCACACTGGTCCTGCACCGGGTATTATGGTATGGGGCGGTATTGGATATCACTCTCGCACTCCTCTAGTACGCATTGCCGGTACTTTAAACAGCCAGCGCTACATCTCTGAGGTGTTGGAGCCAGTTGTCCTTCCTTACCTTCAGGGCTTGCCCACAGCCATATTTGAACAGGATAATGCGCGACCACACGTGGCACGCATTGTCCAAGGGTTCTTCATCAATCGCCAGATTGAATTGCTTCCCTGGCCAGCTCGCTCTCCGGATCTTTCGCCGATAGAAAACATGTGGTCCATGGTTGCTCAACGATTGACCCAGAATACATCCCCAGCTGCCACACCAGATCAACTTTGGCAACGTGTGGAAGCTGCTTGGTCTGCTGTACCCCAAGAACACATCCAAAGTCTCTTTGAATCAATGCCGAGGCGTGTGGCAGCGGTGATCTCCAACAATGGCGGCTACTCTGGCTACTGATTTTGGCAGGAACCACACTTCACAGAAGTCTATAAATTTAATCATTTGATACTTGATCAACATGTTATCTACAAAATAAATTTTGTTGTGATATCTCTTGTCTTTCTTGGTGTTGCAATTTGGGTGGCCAGCAGTGTATTTTGAGGTGTTTATTCTTTTTAAAACGTAATAGTTATACAACAAAAAAGCAATACAACTTATTCAAAAATAGGAACTAAACTTAACTTCTTTTGATCTAATTCTAAGCATTAGCGCAGCTAGAAAAGAATCAATTAGAATGCTTCTTCTATCAAGCTGGATGTAAGTGGCGGTATGTTTTAGATGCCGAACGTGCTTTCGGTACGTATTCTGGACGTGACGTCACTTTATCGTCGAATACGATTTTAGCACGTTGCCAATAAAAAATTCCAAAGAATGAATCCCGAATTTATGTATGACATTTGATTTACCAACACCAATTAGATTAAACTACATACGTTTGCTAAAACTGCGATATACTACATTTTAAGGGTATCATGCGAGAACATTTGGATAGCGTAAGTAAAATCTCCGTTTTTTGTTTACAGTGAAAATACCTCATAGCTTATTAATGACATTGCGCGTAAATAGAGAGTGAAATTCAACTTCTTTCTAATTCTAAACCTTCAACGCAACTATAAAAGGCTCATGTGATTGAAAGAAACATCTGCTTGACACTCCACCACACAAATGTTAATAATTAATTATTTTACAATTTTATACCAAATTTGTTTTTCTTTCTTACATTTCTTTCATTTGTAATTTTGTGATAAATTACGTAAACTTAAGAAACAATTTAATGGATTTATCTTCATAGTTTGTCTTATACTTTCTAGCCACTTGTACTTTTGATAAACAGTTAAAAATGGAGCAACTGGTACTTAATATTTGTTTAAAAAAAGACGATTAAAACTTGACTACATGGAATGACAATTAAAATCTCTTAAAATACATCCAATAATTGAAAGCATCCCTTGAATTGTAAAATAATACTATGGATTTTTTCTATTCAGATTGAACCTCTGTAAGTTTTATCATGCTGAATATAATAAGTAATAACCCACGTTCACCAAAAAGAATATTGGAGCAAAACGATTTGAAAGCTATTTATGTAAAAAGTTTATTTCTCGAGGCTTTATCGGCATATGACCATGTACAATGTACATCGGCATATGACCAAAGAGGGCGCTACAATTCATTTTTCTGATAGACTTCTCTTTTTATTTTTCTGAGAGGGTTTTTTGGCCAAAATATGGCCCTTGCGCCATAAAACCCCAAAAACAACCTAAAAGAGGGCGCTACAATTTTGGTAACCTTTTGCAATTTGTGGTGCAATTCAGCATTCCAATTTCAACTTGTCGCTTATATTAAAAATTAATGCCATACATCTCCAAAACGCGATAAATAAAATTAGTTCTTAACCCAAAGCATTTTTTCTACGCCGGTAGTCTGTTTTCGTTTACACTGAAAAACCCTGTCATTAATGTTAAATTACCGTCTACCTTTCTTAAATCCAAACCTCCACCGAAATTCGGAAAGCTATTTCCGTTAAAAGTCCCTCCCAACTTTCTCTCGGGAATGTTTTTCTCCTCCAAACTCAAAACCCTTCGGGTCCTCTTGGAGGCGAATTATGCTGTTACTCTTCCCAATCGGGGGAATTCCATAATTTAAATCAATTCAAATTGTCACCGCCATTTAACGCGAGTTCTGTCATCACGGCTGTCAAAAATCGATGCCTCCAAACGCGTGACGAAGTCTGGCGTTCGGTGCGCTTCGTTGGGAGATAAGCGTGGCAAACTTAATTAGTAGTTAGTCATTTTGAATTAATTACTATAATCCTTCTGCAATCAGCAATAATTCATTCGACTCCAGTGACGCATAACACGCATACACTGTGTTTGACATTATCTCTCATTGAGCAGGTGAACTCATGAATCAGTGAATGAGGCTTCAATATCATGAAATAGGGACTATATATATTAGAGCTCCCAGGTGCTGACAAATCACCAGAAAGGTGTCGCAGCTCGTCCATCGCGCCATGTACAATAGTGAAGCAAGCTATCCTCGAACTGGTAGACCGCTTCCCTTATGGTGCTACCACGAAATGTATGGGAAGGACTTTTATGATTTTATACAAACTGAGCCATCATAAGACACTCGTCAATTCTTACTGTATTTTTTATGAAATTGGGACTCTATATATTAGAGCTCCCAGGTGCTGACAAATCACCAGAAAGGTGTCGCAGCTCGTCCATCGCGTCATGTACAATAGTGAAACACGCTATCCTCGAACTGGTAGACCGCTTCCCTTATGGTGCTACCACGAAATGTATGGGAAGGACTTTTATGATTTTATGCAAACTAAGCCATCATAAGACACTCGTCAATTCTTACTGTATTTTTTATGAAATAAGGACTCTATATATTAGAGCTCCCGGATGCTGTTAAATGACTAGAAACCTGTCGCAGATTGTCCATCGCGTTATGCACAATAGTGAAACAAGTTATCCTCTTGCTGGGTAGACCGCTTCCCTTATAGTGCTGACAAAAGACCAGAAAGGTGTCGCAGCTCATCCATCGCGCTATGTACAATAGTCAAATAAGGAGTCATCTAGATAAGGGATAGACCGCTTTCCTTATGGTGCTAGCACAGAATTGATAGGAAGGGCATTTATGATTTTATACATGCTAAAGTCATCATAAGGCACTCGTCAATTCTTCTTACTGTATTTATTACGAGATAAATACTATATATTAGAGCTCCCAGATGTTGATAAATGACTATGAACGTTCGCAGCTTGCCCATCGTGCTATATATAATAGTAAAACAAGATATCCTCTAGCAGAGTAGACCGCTTCCCTAATGGTGCTACCACGAAATTGATGGGAAGGACTTCTATGATTTTATACAAGCTAAGCCATTATAAGGCACACGTCAATACTTCTTTCTGATCAATTTCATTCAAACATAGAAGATGTCAAAGGTTGTCGATGGCACAAACTAGAGGGCGTGGTCTATATAACAATTTAAGAAGCAGCCTTTACATGATGCAGGTCACAAAAGGAATGGATAATGTTTATCATACAATCCGTCGATTTAGGGGAGCGTAGTAGCGAGGGTTAAAAAACCTACTTACAGAAATTAAAAGCCTTAACGTGTTTTTAAATTTTAATACATATATATATATATTCAAAATTCAACAAAATAATAACTCTAAATAAAATAAAATGCTTTTTAAAACAAACTCCTCTTTATCACATTCGAGGTACAAAATCTTTTTTACCAGTTCTGTTGAATATAACTGCTAGAAACATGTGACATTTGAGCTACTGATTCTGAAGAAACAAATTAAGATTCAGCTCTGCTTCTGCAAACCTAAAATTCATTCAAGGATTTTCAAGAAACGCGGTATAGCCAACAGCAGAATGTGATACCGAGGGGGTTTTTGCTTGTTTTAGCTATAAATAAAAATAAAGTTATACAAGCACTAGTGTGCGCAGTTTGTTCAAAGAGAAGAGAAAGTGCTGAAAAACAGAAGACCTGGTATAGAATATTCGTAATCTCTTCTTTATGAATCTTTCAGTAGCTGTAGTAGTAACAATGCAGTATAGTAAATTTTGTCTGATTTCGTATAGACAGTTTTCGTTACTACGTTAGTATTATCCGAGTTTCTGGTTATCTGTAGCGGTCTCGGTATATATTATTGGATAATCAAGGTTCTACTGTACAAAGAGCTTTTTGCAATCACAGTAGGGGCACTAAGATCAGTGAATGGATCAACAATTTAATTCCATCTGCATACTGTTGGTTAGAATTATCTTAATACGATTCCTTTTTGGAGTATGGGTCATTCATCAATACTTCAAACTGATGAATGGGTCATTCATTAATATTTCTCTGCACTAGATGAATCACTGCTCTCTCCAAAGGCTACAATGGGAAGTTGATATGTTCGACACTATCCTCTACTTCTCCAAACGAAATAAGTTTCCAAAATCATCAATTGTGAAAAACTAAAGCATATTTTTTCGCTTTCGTTGACCATCTGTCCTATATTACCAATTCAGTTTAAGAATTTAATTCCATCTGTGTATGACATATTAGGATGCTTCCCATACGATTACTTTGGAATATGAGGTCATTCATTGGTATCTCTCTGAAGTTATAGAGGAATCACGATCTCTCCTCTGTCCAAAGCCAGCTTGTAACACTATGGCCTTTGCGCCATAAAATTTCAAAACAACCAACCAACCTCTGTCTGAAGGCTGCAATGGGAAGTTGTATGTTCGACACTACCCTCGGCTTTTTCACACAAAAAGAGTTTCCAAAATCATCAATTGTGAAAAACCAAATCATATTTTTTCGCTTTCATTGACGATCTGTCAAATGCGCTTCTCGCACCATATATCCACCAGATGTTTCAGATCAACCTATCATGAGCAACGAGATCCTTCACGGCGTTTTTAGTATTGTTAGAAGCATTATCCATACAATACCACTTCTCATTCACTTTAGCTCATTGAGTGTCGTTCTGAGTACCTGACTTTGATCGAGGACATTTTGTTCCCCAAAACGGGATACAGTTGTTCAGGATGTTAACAGATCTGGGTAACAATGAAAGCAGTTCAAGTGGCTATATTCTAGGAACGGATTTATATTCTGGGAACAAATTTATATTCTGGGAATAGATTTATATTCCAAGATTATTGTCTGGGGATGGATTTAGAAAAGCTATTTTCCATTTCATCGATCCCGAAGTGTACCAGTTAGAAATGCTTTAATAATCAATTCAGGAGTGAACATGGGTTGAAAGTTATGATTGCAAAATGTACTGTTTTGTAAATTTTTCGTTCAAAAAAACTTAAAATGCAATTTCGAGAATCATACTAATGCCTCCAAAAATAAATTGCCGGGAGTGAAACTTATTAACTGATATTTGCTTGCCTTTTTCTATAATTATTTCTGCAGTAAATATTGTTCAAATATTCTATTCTGTTATACATTATGTCGCAGTGATATTCCCATTCTAGATGTATGCATTCTGCCATTTTTTTATATTTTTCTTATGAATTAAGTAATATTTATTTAACATACAAGGTGTTTCAAAAATTTTTGTACAGACTTTAAGGAATGTATGGAACACAAAATTGAGTATTCACATAGGGATGAATATCCGCGAGGGTATTTTTTGGGCCCGATGGATTGACCAGGGGTGGAACCGTCGCTTGGCCACCCCGATCACCCTATTTACCATGCATTAATATCTTGATCTGATGATACCTCAGAGATGTACGAAACTCGTATTGACTTTAAAGCTGACCTCCTCGTAAGAGTCGTTGTCATGTATCCACGAAAGGCCATGAATTTTTGAGCCTCTACGGAAATTCATGAATCGGCGCTATCAGGCGATCATTACTGTTGGTGGTCACAACCTTGAGCACCTACTGTGAAACTATAAATGTATAACTACTGCCAGACTGTAAAATTAGATATAATGATAATATTGTTTACATAATTACTGTCTTTCGTTTCTACATCTTAGTGTATACCTCAAGCACATCCAGGGGTGCTTGCATTCATGAGTCGAAGCTATAAAGCGAGCATTATTATTGGTGGTTGCAACTTTGAGCACTTACTGAATAGCTCGTTGTGTTGCTCCAGTGTGAGGTTAATTAATTAATTAAATGCCTAACCTAACCTTGAGTACTTACTGCAAAGCTATAAATGTACAATTACTGGCAAATTGTAAAATTAGAGCAAATTAAAATGTTGTTCTCATACTTACTGTCTTTCATCTGTGCACCTTAATGTTCCTTCAAGCAAATCCGGGTGGCGCTTGCAGACATATATCCTTATATGAACACGATTTAACCTTTTGCTCCCTACTTCCACTTTAAGTTTTTTCGGGAAGTTTCAAACACCCTGTATACGAAAGAGATAATAACATTTGATTATCAAAATTGTATCTTTTATCCTACATCATCGGCTTTGAGCAGAAACTTATTAACATACACTTTTGGTGAGACACTAAATGCTTATTTTCATGATGATGAGAAATACACTGTCACGTTGTAATCTGTTAAAAGGATTTATAACACCACCAAAATACTTATATACTTAACCAAAAACTTATAATTTGTCTATAAACAGCTGTACAGCAAAAAGGTTTTTCGCTAAGTTTCTGCTCTAAGCCGACGATTATATATCTCTAATCTTTCTATATCTCTTATTTAACCTAAGCTCTAACTTTTATAATAGTTTCTTGTAGATAACTTTTCTGATATATCTTGTGCCTTTATATATATACCTAACTGTATAAATTTTCTCCTCTCTAACATTTCTCTTATACTCTTTCTCATATTTCTCTAGTCTTACCCTGGGTGTATTTCCTCATCTGTATCAGTAAAATTTTCCATGTGTGCATGTCCATACCCAGACGTAGTCTGTCTCGTATTTGGCACAGCTTGGTCAAATGTGGCTCTAGCGCCATAAAATCCACACCAACTGTCACCATAGTATGACAAGTTGAAAAGCAACAAGCAATGCGAAATGGAACCGTTTACAACAGAGTGAATTGGGAGGGATCAAGCAGCCACAGTGACTGAATATGGGATGAGTGGACTTTTGGTATTGGTCAGAGAATTTGGTATGAAGCTGGATTTTATTGGGATGGAGCAACCGATAAGGGACAAAATTGGGAACTTCTCGGGAGCACCAGATATCTGAAAAATACTGAGTGAATGACGGGTGAAGAACGAGCTCTTCGACATACCGACAAATGAAGCCTTCAAAAGTGATTCCTGCCCCTTATCATTGTCCTCATATCAGCGTGCCCTGAATCAGCGACACCCCAGACTAAGACCAGTCGATGAGTACCACCCTCTTGAACTTCCCATCTACACAGATGTGACCCTTCACCATACTTGTCTGTCTGTAACTATTATTCTACCTCCACACTAATGCTACATATTACATGAAATATTCGCGAATTTAGTGCCTGTATGATCACTAATCAAGGGAACTCAATTTGTGGAACTCAAATCAGATTTGAATACATTATCTTTATCCAATTCAATTATAATCTACTGTACATATATGCATGTGTATAATTTACAAATGATTTAAGGAAATTAATATCCAAATTTACAACGCATCTTTTGCCTTTATAACACCAACAAACCTTAATCTTTTTTAGCCTCTTAATATTTAACTCTACTCGCTTCTATTCTTTCACTCCTCATTCGTCAAACTTTTACTATAATCTTAATCTCTATACTAACCATGTCTGTCATTTTTATTCAGTCTATATTTTTATGTTTCACATCACGAGTAAAAGTACCACAATGCATTCATATTTACATTACCGAGAGTAAAACTGAATCTTCGTAATCGAATTTAGATCTTTATTACACTTCCACTCATATCCACCCATGCGTATTTTCCTTGAACCAAAAGAACTGCACGCGCCTTCATTCTCTTTTGAATCTAATTAAAAAAGCTTCGCCCAATACTCCATTCAAATTCATCCATTCGTTCAAGAACGGGGTAGACCTTCTCATCCGTTCCACTTGCCCCATGCTCTTTACATTGTTGCGTACAAAGAAAATGTTATGAAAAATCTTGAAAGAAAACACTGACTCATATTAAAGAAACGTTTTCGCATCTAGCTTGTCATGCCATACTTCCACGATCATTTATTACTTGCCGGGCTATCTGCATGATTAAATCAGAAATGAAGCTAATTTCTTCTGGGATTTATCTCACTCGTACTTATATGATTAATAGAGCCACGAGGATGGATTTACACAGTAGAGAAAAGCATGATTTATTGTTGTCTGAACGTATTAACATACCAAAGATTTGAATTGTATAGCTTCTGGCCTAACTTAAACTTATGACTGGTATGTCCTAGTGTTAAATAATTTGCTCTGATAACACCAGGAGCACTGTTCTGCGACAATGGCTGATCGTAATCGCTTTTCATTTCCAACATACGCTTAGGATGATCTACATGGTCATTACTTTCCACGTAAAAGGGAAGTTCGCTCGGGTGCGATCTCTACTGCCGTTTGTAATATGCTTAGATCTTTATCAGGTTACGTTTACTACATGAAATTGCAATTTGTTTCGCTGCTTTTAATGAGCGTTTTATACTGTTGTAGGAAAGGCATTTCTGTCACGCAAAATGTAGGTGGCGTAGTAGGTAGGTAGTCAATTAACATCGCACTGAAGCAACACAACGGGCTATTGGCGACGGTCCGGGATCAAACCTGAAAGGAAAAATCTGAGGACACCTCGTAATTTCGAACCTCGTCAGATGACGAGGTTAACACCTGAGCTGGCCCCACTCTCCAAATTTTCATATCGCGCCAACGTGAGGACATTTGAAGCCACCACAGATTTAACGTGCACCTACCCCCTTTGTACACGACGGTCTTTGGTTGGATTCGAACTCGAAACCTTTCGGTTGCTAATGCGTTACTCTTCCAGCTGAGCTACCACGGTCTGGGATCAATCCCGTGGGGGAAAATACGAGGACAACACCTCATAACTTTGACCCATGGCAGATGAGGGTAGGTGGCTAGTGTTTCTGCTGCAATACGTGTTTCCTGTATGTATTCCCAAAGTGACGTCACTTGGCTTCCTTTTTGAATACGATTTCAGCACTTCATCAATAAAAATTCCAAAGAATAAATTGATTTCTGATGGTTTATTGGTTCACACCAATCAAATTAAATACCAAACATCGTCAAAATGGCGATGAATTACATTTTAAGGTACCCCGATATGTACAGTCTGTCAAAAAAGTATCCGAACACCTCTTGTCATTCTCGTCCCTGAAGTCCTACAGGTACAAGTCTCCACAGTCAAACAAAACGTGTCATTAGACTTGGAATATATAACTCCTACTACAAATAAATGTGCATTACATTTGCATAAGGGTTCGCCTTCATATTAATTAAGCCTTATCAACGTTTTCCACCGCCAATATCAAGAATGGCGGAGCTGAATGGCGGAATATGGAAGTTCTATCATTCCGAGATACTTTTTTATTTGAAATTCGTTACAGAACTTCATTTGAACCAACGTGCTGCATTAAAATTTCTCTTATATATCAGATTTCAAATGATAAAACTGAAATTACAATATAGATTGATGTTCCGAATCATGCACATCGGCTGACCAATAATTTATTTATGTCAAAATTCTTATATTGTGACCTTGTCATTTCATTTTAGATGCGGATAGAAACATTATGGGAGGCTAAATTATTCCAACTTGATTACCGACCAGCTAACCAATTGAAGATTATGTTAAGAAATATAAACTTCAAGTCCTGCATAGCTTGGTACGATCATTTTTGACACTAATTAGGCCAAAAGTCCTGCACCATTAGAATATCTCTGAAAAACGTAATTCTTTGTGAACACAAAGTAATACGGGAAAATGCATTCCCTTCCAACTGAACCCTATGCAATATCTGTGTATGTCTATGATAACGAATTACAGATCGAAGAACTAGTAACCTGATAAAAATATATATCGTGTTGAAACGAAGCAGTCATGGAGCTAGTAGTTAGATTGCTGATTTATTGAGACATTATGAACATGAATAACGAATAGAAAACCCGTTGGTTTGTTATCACAGCTGCATCGAGGTCAAAGTCAGAAAAAATAAACATGTGCGAAACGACAAGCAGAGTATTTTAAAAGGTGCACAATTGGCTAATCTAAGGATCGGTTTACAGGCTTCTGAGAGAGGAATGCAATGACATCGAATTAATGGAGTCTGTGCCTGATAGAGAAGAGAATAACGAATATAAGTAGGGTATTCAAGATACGTGTTTCGGGATTTCGCCATAGAGATATATTTCATATTAATTACTTACAATCGTATCTATAATACTTATTAATATTTATATGTCACCGCTAAAGTAAGGAAATCAGGTAATCTGCAGATTACCTAGGTAATGTGCAAATTAACTACGCCGATCCGTTAAAGTGCGGAAAATTGTTTCATTTCTCAAATTACCTAGGTAATCTGCAGATTACCTAAATAATCTGCACATTACCTACTAGGCACTCGTTAAAATGAAAATGAGATCTTTGCTCGAACAGCAACGTTTTTGTACGCTTAAGTTAATACTCAGGCAAAGAACTCAATAATACTAGGTACTACTAATTGAAAAACACATAACATAATGTTATTTATTTATTTTTCGATATTTAAAGAATCAAATTGATAGAATCAATCAACAGAATAGTTGATAGAATCAATCAATGAAAAAAGTATAATACAAAGAATCAATTAAATGGTTTAAAAGTATTATTACAATTAAGGAAATGAATTTGAGAAAGGGAAGGAAGGAGGGAAAGGAAATTAGAGAAACAAATTTATGCACTTTACCGATTCAAAAGCCGTTGATGTGCACATTACCTAGGTAAAGTGCGGAAAACTCTTATTTTGTAAATGATTCCACACTTTAATGGAACAAATCAGCTAATCTGAAGATTACCTAGGTAATGTGCACATTAACGACTTTCAAGCTTTAACGGTAACATATATAATATATACAATAATATGCGGTAAGATAGCTTAAGGCAAAGTAGTAATGCAGCAAATAAGTTTCTGTAAAATATTGCTATCCTTACCAAAGTTATGAAACAGAAACTCGCGTATTGTGAGACAGGTCCCTCAAATTTCAGTCTGTGGTCTTAAGACCCGAATTAATAGATAAAAGTATGTTCCTCCCCACTTAACAGCTTAAGCTAGAAATCCTGTTACGGCAAACAAGAGGTATGCTACAACGGTGGAAAACTCCAGGAGTATGTAATGTTCTGGTATAAGTGAACAACATTTTGGTGGAGAAACTTCGAATCGGAGGTATGTAAAACAAAACGCCTCTATTCGCAGCATGAGAAAGTAATTTAATTCCCGTTCTACGAACAATGGTTCCATCATCTCATTCCCTACTAAATCAGGATTACCGGATCCTGTGGGAAAAGATTCCGCGGCATTCGGTTGAAATGCGAGTGTACGTTCCGTTTCTGTTTCTTTAGTAAAATATATTTTAAATGTGAATCACGTAAAACGGCTTATTCAACGTAAATACCTGACACTTCTAATTGAAATTTAGTTTCTAAATTAGATAAACTGCATGTTTATGTTAGATATTTTATTATAATAACCATAGCCTAAGATTTAAAGTTTTTATTAACTATCCTTTTTAAAAAAGGATATCACAGGGAAAAAATTTATATTAAGTGTTTTGGAAACATCCTAACCCTCCAAGTGGTTTCGAAGAGATATCTCGTCAATCAAGATCTGACCAATTTTGCTAATGACGAGATATCTCGTACATCAAGATTTGACCAATTTTGCTAATGACGAGATACCTCGTCACCAAGAATGCCAACTGAATTCCGAATGATGAAGATACTGCCGTTTTTTGATGATGACGAGTTCAAGATCAGGTCAGTTTTTCTAATAACGAGATATCTCGTCCATCAAGATCTGGCCAGCTTTGCTAATAACGAGATGACCACCAGGAGGGTTAAATAATTTGGCACTGGATTTATGTACAGTGGAACCTTGATTATTCGAAGTAATGTGGACTGAGGCCCCATCGGATAGTCAGAAACTTGGATAATATGGACGTAGTAACACAAAACAGGATCGGTACGAAATTCAGAAAAAATAATGTACTACATTTTACGACTACTGGTTACTGAAAGATTCATAAAGCAAGGATTTAGAATAATCTATACCCCTATTTGTGTCACAGCATGCATTTATTTTGATAATTTCACAATAAATCTGGACGTAGGCTAAGTACCTTTTCAACTCTCTTGAAATAGTCCATAACGGTCTTCCGTTTCGCACGCGCTGACTGCATTATATCATCTTTCACAGCAATGCATCTTAAACTGAATTTGACTTCATGTTGATGAGGTTGGTTTGGGGGTTTTATAGCACAAGAGCCATATTTGGCCATGCTGCGCCAGTTACAAGACATAATATCAATAGACACAGATTTAAAGTTTTACTGGTACAGAAGAGAGAAATACACCCAGGGAGGAATGCACCTGACAGGAATTCATGTTGATGAGGAGACATTTTTAATATATTTACTCTTTCCTACTTAAGTGTTTATTTTGTTTTCATGTTGTCTACTTAATCCTCTAGGGGATTTTTATGAGATATCTCTTCCAAGATCTGATCAATTTTGCTAAGGAAAAGATATCTCGTCGAGACAGAACCAACCTATTACTCCAAGGGGAATGAAGATCGAAGTAGGAAAACAAATTGTCGCAGAACTGGAGACAGTTTTGAACAGGTTTTTGCACTAGAGGCTGGCCATTACAGAGAAGTTTTAGAAGATAAACCACCAAAATTAAATGTTTTATTATGCTTCCAATGCTGGTCTTGTTAATCGTGCATTTCGAAATCTAATTTTATTGAATTTTATTTTGTCATGCGTTTGGTACATCTTATCCATTTTTGGATCTCGCGCCAATAAAACCTAAACCAAGCATCAAACCAGACCAGTCACGGACAAAGATCACACACTCGTTCTGGAAGATTTATTTAAAGCTTTAACAAACTCGGGTATCAAATTGGACTCGAATAACACGAACACTTGGTTACAATCAAGTTCTAATCATCTCCGTATTCTTCGTACTTATTTTACGAGTCATTAACCCCGTATAATAGCGTAACGTGCTCTATAAATCCTATGAAATTGAAAGAATCGAAAAACTCCCACACTGCATCTGGTCGCTGAAATGCTGTATGAAATAGAAAAGAAACGTGCTGTTTCGATTGATATAAGGACTTCGTGATTGATTTATTTTTTACATCAGCTTTCACCGCAGCAGTGAAAAATGGACAGCATTTCATAAAAAAGGTGGGCGAAAGGGTATTAGAAAATGAATGCTTTATAGAGGGAAAAGTAGTCACTAAAGCCTCGTGAGAATTTTACGGTGTTTTGATTCGAGTTTATTATCGCTTTATCATAGACCGCAGTTGGATGGCAGATGATTGATTTCCCTTTCAATACTCGTTCTTCGCATAAATCTTCCAAATCGGTGAGTATTTTCACATGTTACTTCAATACGTACGATGTTACCAGGCGTTATATAGTTTTTCTGTCATCTGTTTTATTGAATGTAATCAATAAAGAGGAGGAATGAGCTGCTAGTTTTGTCTATATGAGCTGTTGTTACTGTTATAAGTAAAATTTCAAACAAGATATTAGTTTATATATTAAATATAAATAAGCTTATTAATTTTGCAGCGCTTAGGAACCAACTTTATTACTTTACACACGCGTTACCTCTGTAAAAATCAATATTTTATTTATTCGTGAGCTATATTTTCGGCTAGTATTGTAATTCGTATAACTAAAATCCTACCACTTACTTTACCTGTTTACAACAAAGGTGATCTATAAAACCTCTTTGAAAACTTCAAAACATACATAGTGAATTTTAAAAGGAAAATAAAACGTGTATACTTTCCTAAAAGAAATTCTTGAAAGCTAATAAACACTTTTTTCAATGTTTTTTACAACTTTTAGATACTTTTAATTACACTAAACATTTTTGAGTAGTTTTCGTTTTCGTAACTTGTTCTCACTTTTTTACACTAAATACAATTGCAAGAATTAGTTTGTCCAGAGAAAGGCAAATACCTAAAACACTTTTCTTTAACACACTCTTCATTTATATTCGCAATTTATTTTTTATAGAGTTTCCATGTGCAGACTCATTATTGATTCCATGCAAATGGATTCTACTCTCAGACGCTTATGAATTAATTAACCTCTAAATTTGATGATTGTGCACTTTCAAGCGCTCTGTTTGCCGTTTCGCACATTTTTCCCTTTTCTGACTTAAATCTCCACGTGTCTTGGGACTTAATTCATGTTCATCGTTATGTTAAGTCTCAATAAAAAGCTTTTTTAAGTTCCCTTAAACATGCTTCGTTTTAATACGACCTATATGAGAACAAGTTCACAACGACACAATTTTCAGTAAATGAAAAATGCATGCTATGAAGTACCTGTTGCCTAAATTTCTCTTCATTATAAGCCTTAGATTTTCTGGAAAATAAATATCCTTCTAAGGATATTTATTTTTAATTCAGTACTTTTAACTTTAGTACAAATGAGAAATTACGTTGAAATTTCAGTATACACGATGAAAGATTAATGAATAGTAAATTATAATACATGTACCTTTGAAGTACCAAATCTTTCAAAATATAATTTCATCAAATCAATTGCAGATTGATTTTAACGCAAGCATAAATATCTTAAATAGTAAAAATGAGTTTAAGAGTACGAATTCCAATTCATTTTATTTTTTGAAATCGAAAGAAAGTTCTCCATGTATTTTCCTTACATTTTAAATTATTATAAACAAAAATAAGCAGATTTTTGTCATTAAATATAAAAGAACCTCTGAAATAAATCTAAAACATATTTCATCAAGAAGAGAACTTAATTTAATTATCGCCTCAGATAGGTTGTACAATTGGTACAAATGAAAATATTTAAATATAGGTATTTTACCTTTGAAAATAAATCAAAACTCGCTTTAAAAAATCAATATTAATGTTCTCAGTTTCAAAAAAGTAGCAGCGTCGAATTTTATCCGATTGAGTTTTCAAAAGCGCTTTGGGAAAAAATGTATAATCTGCCTAATTTAATTAGGTAATTAGATAAATGATACTGAATGGATTGGATAAAAATGCATTGCGGAATTTAAATGGCTGTAAACATTAAGCTCTCCTTTTTTCTATTACAAATAAAAAATTATAATAAGGAGAATTCCTTAAGTTTTAAAAATCGTTTCCCAAAAAAATTTTCATAACTCGTACTTTTGATAACTCAAAACTCTTACAAAAAGAGTGTCTTCTGTGGCTTAACATTAAGAGGATAGCTAAATTTCCTGAGATCAATTTATGAGATTAAGTTAACTTAATACATTATATGAAATACATTCTTTTTATCATACACAAAAAATTACTTACTTAAACGATACTATAGTTTATTGTCAATAAAGTATAAATAAATTCTGCTATTTTTAGTTAAATTAGTGTATTAACATTTATTGTATGAACTAAAACTATTTATAAACTAATACAAGTTATAGTCAAACCAATTACTCAATAACTGTAGATCACATAGCATCACCCTAAGTTCACTTAATCTTTCACAAAAGTTTCAAATCTCCAATTATCCGATTAAGTATTTTACTTTCGAATGAACCAAAAGCCCCCGCCTTATTAAGTAGATATGAATCAAAATTATTTATAAACTAAAATGCATTTTAGTAAGAACTAAAATTATTTATAAACTAATATGTTTCAGTACTAACCAATTACTCAATAACTGTAGATCACATCGTATCGTATCAAACTCCTAAGTTTACTTAACACACCTGGTGGTTGCCTAGACGAGGCATCTCGTCATTAACGAAAAACATCTTGATGGACGAGATATCTCGTCATTAGAAGAAAACTGACCAGATCTTGATCTCGTCATCATCAAAAAATCCGAAACATATTGATGAATATTTTGTCATTAGTAAAATTTCAGATGTTGATGGACGAGATATCCTATCGAAACGACTGGCAGCGTTAATCTTTCACAAAATTTTCAAATCTCCAATTATCCTATTAGGTCCTTTAATTTCGTATGAACCAAAAGTCCCACCGCAATCATCAGGTGTGAACCAAAATTATTTATAAACTTATATGTATTTTAGTACAAACCAGAATTATTAATAAACTCAAATGCATTTTAGTGTGAACCAATTACTTAGTAACTGCAGATCTCATCGCACTTCACAGGCATAACAATCCGTTTTTGTACCGTTAGAATAATTTCACGCTTAAAGAAACTTTCAATAAAGAGAGAGATGGCTAAGTTCCGCAGGAAATCTAGGCATGATCCCATGGAGTCCAATTTTAGCTTCTCTAATAGAGAGAATCCCAGTAAATCCAGAATACTTCCTCCCCGTTCATTCAAAAGAGATGTCTATTTTCATTCGATACCCCCTGTATCCCCATCCAACCACCGAGAACTTCCAATAAGGTTTATCTTCCATTCGAAGACGGCCAGGTCACTAGATCCGATAATACTATCCTCGGAATCCAGTTTCTTCTTTGCAGTAAAAACAGCTCCCAAACCTTTTCGTATAATTCTTTCAGAACGTTCTTACGATTCCCAAAATCTGGATGAAACCAATCCATATAGAGAAAATGTGCTTGGGCATTGGCGAATCATGGAACTGGCTGCGCTATATTCTCAGTTGCGTAATAAACATTTCTGACTTTTCCAGTACGAAGCACACCTTCTTTCTTAAACAATTGACTCTCGAATTATCTTTACGATGCGCATTTCAGCCATTGTAAGAAACGAGTTTTAGGTTTATCCTTAGTATCCTCCCTTTGGGGAAGAAGCTGGGTTATCCACGTAGAAAGCTAGTGTTTGGTTTTACTTTCTTTATATTTATCGGTGTTTTTACGGTTTTGGTAGGATACACGAAAATTGAATATATCATCACGATAGGAGGACCTAAAATGTTTTTCGGTCCATTCTTCCCAGTCAGGATTCTGTATTCTTTTCGAAATCTTTCTTTGGTCATAGGAAAATGTGGATGAAATTGGTACACTGCAAATCTAAATTCTGTAAATTAAATGTTGAAAAATAGTTTAACCCTCCTAGTGGTTTCGACCAGATATCTCGTTCATCAAGATCTGACAAATTTTTGTTAATGACGAGATATCACGTCAAGATATTGCCGATTTGTTATGACTAGATCGAGATCTGGTCAGTTTTTTCTAATGACAAAAGACGACGAGATCTTGATGGAAGATATATCTAGTCCATGAAGATCTGGTCAGTTTTGCTAATGACGAGATATCTCTTCGAGACAGCCACCAGAAGGGTTAATAGCCTGTAAACTCTTACAAATAGAAAGTAAGTAGATTAGATATTATTGAGCAAGATAGGTACTTTCTTGTATAATTCCTGATAGAATTTAGACAGATCAAAACCCCTATCTCACTAATGTAAGCAATAATATTTCATTTAAATATAGGTCCTAGAAATACATGAAATTTCATGCCGAAATACATTTTGTATGAGAGGGATTTTTAGTGGGTAAACAAACCAGACGAAATGGAACGATTTTACTTCCGCTACACAAATGCTCTCTGATGGTATAAATCGGATTACCTTAAAATGTAGTTTATCGCCGTTATAGCAACGTTTGGTGTTTAATCTTATTTGTATTGACCAATCAACTATCATATTTCGATTCGGAATTCATTCTATGGAATTTTTATAGGCGAAATGCTAAAATCGAGTCGAAAATAAGCCAAGAGACGTCACGTTCTGAATACATACAAGAAACGTCCGCGACCGAAACACTGCCGCCATCTACATTTAACTTGACAGAAAATGCATAAGCGAAATAAAAAAATTCAAATTCATTACATACAATCAGATGGTTTACATTAAAATGGTGTATCAGTGTATTTTATTGAAAGGTATGTTATAAATTAAATTCAACACTTCCACTTTCAAGTCAACACTTTCCTTTTCACGCATACAAAGCCCAAACTTTATTTTGATTCTAAAGTTCTTGAGAAAGATATTGACGTTAATAGCAAGAATGGTTTTAAGTGAAAAGTGTTTAATCCTTAGACTATAAGACTAGGATATACACATACAATAGTTGAAAAAATAAAATCTCTTAAAAAACAATTACTTGTAATTTATTTCTGACACTTCATGAGTATGGCGGATGCAACAGGAAAAATGTATCAGGTAAGTAGCATTGAAAAACGTAAGTCCGAACAAAGTATCTAAATTTAAGGATTACCTTAATGACCTATCAGGCCTTAATAATCCTTAAATGTGTTCTTTATTTATACGGACACAGAAACAGATTTTTTGGTACTGCAGAAGAGACAGAGGTAGTTGATGTGAAAGGCTTTTCACTAGGAAGCAATTTTTTAATCAAAGATGAGTGCTTTTTTTTCATTTTTAAATGCATTAAGTTTTCTAAATTTTTCAATTTTTGTGCATAGCTGATTAAAAGAAATTTTCACTATAAAAAGAAAACTTCAATGGTCTGACTTTCTTATATCGAGAACTGAATATGTAGAGAAACAATATAGTACCACTAACACAAATGTGCACTTAATTATAATTACTTTATATATTTTTCAGATTAATATTTATTCCATGAAAAGGATTTATCTACATTTTGTGGTAAATAGGAAATACTTAGCAACTAAATAATCCAAATGGATAGTGTTGAGCATTATGCTTCGAGTAATGTTTATTCCTTTCTTTTACATAATGATTCGAGTTGATCATTTTAAAAGAAACAATAGATACTAAACTTCAGCTTTAGCTTTCATAAAATGACTATGGGATAAAGCGGAGAAAAGTTAAGATTAATTAATTACACCATTGTTTTAACCATCATAGTCAGAATTCAGTATGATAACGAAAGATTAATTCTCACGAGCCATTAATGACTTATACCCATGACATAATATGAAGTTTGGGATGAAAACCTTTAATTAAGTGTTGTAGAATCAATCGATACTTAAAGTACAAAGCTTGTATTTCTTTGAACACTTCCATGAAAGAAGTTATGAAATGAAGATTCCTGATCTTTATAAGACTGCTTTAAAGACTTCTGTCAGCATTTTGTAATTAGAGAAATCATTTATACTAAGGTTTAAAAATCATCAAGAGTAAAATTAAGGCATAGCATAATTTCCTGGGAAAACTAATATCCGAGACAAATTCATCACTACGCATTTATTAATTGCGGTGAAATCACTTTTTTCACTCAAAACTTAATTTTGAAGTGTTAATTATATGCCGTTTAAGAACGACTATTTCCTTTTTTAGCGATTCACACTTTTTATAGTCCATTTATTTCTGAATAAATTATCTTAAATTGTACCCCTACTGCTTTTGGATAAAACAACGTGCATTTACATAACAGGTAATACTTCCTCTTTTCTGTGTCCCTAAATTTAGAAAATAATCGAATGGTAAGAAATTGTCTCAAATTAAATCTAGAGAAGCTCTTTTTAAGGAATCCATTCAACAGATGAACACCAAAATTCATGCTCTTAAAACTATACTTTATATATACGTGAGTAATATATTAATCGCAATTCACCCTTACGTCCTAAATTGTTAGATTTGAAAGTAAATAGATTTATATTCCTCCAAAAGATGATTTTTAACTCAAGCAATCCTATTTAAATTATGAAAACTTAATAATGTTTAATTTTCAATATGCTACGAATTATGCAGTTGGAGTATTTTGTTTTCCCCGTTTGCAATTTGAGTATATATTTAAATTATTTTAAAGCAAATCAATACTTCAATTGAACAATAAAAATGGTAAGACCACTTGTCCTTTTAATGAGTTTACTGCTTTCATACATACGTGGCTTTTACGTTTACAGCATGTAGTTAAATATGCGTCACTGAAAGAAAGTAGGTTTCCTACACTAATGAGTATTCACTTTTTTCAGCGTAATACAATTCCGATTTCGATCCTTAACAGTACATCATGCACCAACTTTCCCTTCAGAAAGTAAATAATTCGTGTTCGAAAAAAATCACGAGTCACATCAACGCAGAATATCAGCGATTCAATAGATTATCTGGTAACATTGAGTTCGATACTTGGATTTCAGCCAAACTCTGCAATTTATACACCCCTCATTAATGCATAGAGTAGACAAACGAGAGTCATTTAATGATCGTTTGACTCATACGAACCTGCGTATGAATGTTTGAATGTCTTCTGAGGCGGTTGAAGGGAAAAATGATGCCCTGAAATGGCAGAATAATTTCGAATAATTGACTGATATGGTGGAACTACACTTATCCTCCTAATGACTCCCACCAGATTTTCTGCTTTTTTCCTTTCTTGCAATCGGCCGTGGGAAAGAAACTGATTTTTCAAGTTTGACTTTCTTTCTTATGGGATGGGATGACTACTTTCAACAAGATAGTCCACATATATTTATTCAAATAGACCATCCCGTTTCTTTCAAAGATAACGCTCGCACGATCATGGACGAAAATGAGTCAATAATTATCCGCAAAAAATGCAACTATAAACTTCGTTTCAATAAAAATAACTTAGAATAGCGTCATTTTTCAACATAGCTTTGTGCCATTGTTGGGTACGCTTTTTTGCTGTCTAAAAATAGGTCTTTCGGCTCAGCAGAGTGACACATGCAAAAGCTTCTTTCAATCCTTGATCCGTGGTGAAGGACTAATTTGTCACATCATCGACTATATAGGCACTCGACAGTGTAACAAAGCCTGTTAAGTTCACTATAAATTGCTGTTGTCGCATCATTTTTCAACATAGCATCGTTACAGACCTTTGTGAAGTTACGAATTTCTCATAGTTTCTCTTTGTGAAGTTCTGAATTTAAAGCCTTAACCATCAATAGATTATCTTCTGTCAAAAATTTATTTTCTTTACATTTTTCTTTAATAATCATTGAATATTAAGCTAATAGGTCGGCGTTATGTTTCAAACTGTAACACATAGCATGAAATAAAGAATCTCATACCTACGAAAATTTTTATAATCAATGCTGTTTATCACGTTCCAACAAATATATAGGGCCGCGGTAGCCCAGTTGGAAGAGCAACGGATTATCAATCGGAGGGTTGCGAGTTCGAATCCAACCAAAGACCATCGTGTACAAAGAGGTTGATGCACGTTAAATTTGTCGTGGCCTCAAATGTCCTCACATTGGAGTGGTGTGGAAGTATGGAGAGTGGGGTGCCAGCTCAGGTGTTGACCTCGTCATCTGACATCTCGTCTTGACATCATTCAAAATTACTTGCTTGCTTGCTAGCCAACGCCCACACTTGGCTGTTGGGCCATCTGATGGCGCGCCGACCAGTAGAGACGGGAAAGTTTCCTCGACTCGTCTTCCTCCTTGTCTGGTTCTTGGTTCAAGGCACTGATGCAAGTGGGCAGCATGCATGACGTCCTGACTGCATAGCGGGCATTGTGGGGTGGGCAACACGTGGATCCTGTGCAGGTGGGCAGCAAGGTAGTCGTGCCCAGTTGTCATCCGGAACATAGCCACGCCGACTGCCTGAGGATGGTCATGGCAGATCAGACCTGGTGACGAGTGCTGCCCATTTTTTTCCCTTTGAAGCCGTCAGTCTCTTTTGCCGCAACCAGTGGTCAACATCAGAGTTAATTTGGGCTTTGCTGGAATTCATTCAAAATTACAAGCCGTTGTCCTTGATATCTTTCCCTTCTGGATTGATTCCGGACTGTCACCAATAGTCCTTTGTGTTGCTCCAGTGCGACGTTAATTAACTACCTACCTTCCGACAATTATACTATATATAGTAAATAGCTAAGCGAATAATAATAAAATAGGGCGGTCCTTCGAATATTCCCAGGATTCTTTAAAAATGAGATAAGCCTGATAAATTGCTCAATTCTTCAACTGATGCAAACTGGGTCGAAACACTTACCTGGATTGCATAAACAAACACATCTGGAATATGAACAAGATTCGTCTTCAGATTAATTCCTATTAAAGGTTCAGCATGTGAAATAGAGCCAAGACATCTGATACTGATAGACTTCTGCCACCAGAGGTGAATTGGCTACCTTACAGACAACGTCTAACATCTTATGAAACTGCACCGTTTCTTAGAATTTCTTCATCCTGCGATAGGGAGAGATTTTTCTGAAAACCATCGCTTCTACAATCCAATCAGCCTAGAATTGCTGGGAGAGCTCAAGGTAATCCTGTGTTTTCCTGTATTGATTTCATATACTCTTCGAAAGTTACATTCGAAGGAAAATATATCGTTTTCGGAGCAGGGGCATGAGAATGAATCACTACAGGTTCTTGAAAGTTATTAGGATTTTTCTATATTTTAAAGATTCTTTGTTGAAAAAAGTTTAAAATGTCCGTAAGCCGTTTGCAAGTAAAACTTTAGTTTGTACTTAGTCGTAAAATTAAGCTTACATGTATTCACTCTTTAGTGAAGCGTTTTGATGGGACTCTTTTGAACCCTTGTGTAAATTTTAAATCTGATAAATTGTACTACTTTTCAAAAGCAATAACTCTGCTTACCGAAAAACCGTAACTTGATGTCGTTTTATATTTACTCCATTTTTGTTTAAAGTAGTGATGCTACCGTTAGTACAAGAATTTTCAAATGATACTATGAGATTCGCTTTTTAAGACATTAAAGAGATAATAGTTGATAGAAATTAAAGTGAATATTAGTATTTCAGAAGCAAGAAAAGCTTTGAAATTAACTTTCCATACACAAAATAATTATAAAACATATTTGCTTTCGTTTAGAAATATATAGTATGTATACATGTTTATAACATTGCAAACGTAAAATATTTCCAATGTATGTAGTTGGTAAATAATTAACGCAGCACTGGAGAAACCCAACTGGTTATTGGGGATTATCCTGGATTAATCCTAAAGGGAAAGAACCGAGGACACCTCGTCATTTTGAACCATGGTCAGATGACGTGGTCAACATCTGAGCTGGCACCCCACTCTCCAATCAGATTTATGAAACTTATTGCCATTGCATTTCTTATTATGTCACTTTGCACAAGTGAACTCTGAGAGGTCTTTATTTTTTGTTGTCTTTTATTAAAAACATAAATTATGTAGCAGTACTTTATTATTTAATGTAGTCGTTAGAATTAATTCAACTTCGTCTTGGTAAACACTGTGATAAGGATTCAAGATTTCTCCCTTAAAAATAACAAAGAAATAAGAAATTTGAATGTTGTATCGAGAACTTTAATAAATATATACAAGTATGAATGAAGTAAACACACGCAACCAAAAAAGGAAAATAGTAAGACACTGATTCAGTAGTAAGCAAATTAAAAAGCCCATAAAATGTTTAAGAAAATAATTTTGTGAACAAGAAAGTTTATGAACAATTAAGGAATATTTATTTTACTTTATTTGCAGTATACTCGTACTTTATAATCACAATCTGCTCATTAATGCACAAAAGCATCAACTTATTTTGTTTTATGCTCAAGCTTGACCAGTCTTAAAGTTGTAAAGACGTGTTTTTATGAAGTGGATTTGAAATTAGGTATAATTAATTTTGAAATTTGTTCAAAACTTTTAAGGCGTTGTTACTGATGTAAAACTTTCTACTTATGCAATTTGTAATCCTTTAACACACACAGAATTTCTTTAGTTTCAGTTATAATGCTTTCATAAAAAGTCATCTCTCTATCTCCTCTCCCTTTTCTACACCTTATTCTACTAAATACATGTACCACGAAAGTAAAATAAACTCATTAGTAGTATAACGGCTTTAGTTTCTTGTTTAAAGTATTTCGCAAATATGTTTACGTTTTTCAGTTGTTGAAAAGCATAAAATATTATCTGTAAAAACTTTCAGGAAAAAAGATTCATTATACGCTTTAAGAATTAGAAGGCTGTAAGTTTCCCAGAAGGTTATCTTTTAAGTAGTGTCACTTGGAAGATAGCTAAAAAGAAAAAGAGCTCACATCTATTAATGAATCACAATTTTAAATTCTTAAAAATTAATCAAAACACTTATACATTAAGACTTCTATGTAAAACCTATGTTTGGAACAAATTCAAATACCCCTTTCTGATTACCTTATTAAACAATCATTATTACAAGCTTAATTAATCTTGCTTACATCAATAAATCTGTTAACATTTTTATTCAGAGCATGTTTCAAAAATCAAATTGTGGCTCACAAATCTCATAGTAGTCTGCATTGAAAATTGCTTCTTCAAGTACTGATACTGTCATTAGGATTCAGTCCTATATTTTTAACCAACTTCTGTATTCACCGCTCTCTCACTTTTTAAGTCCCGTTATGCTCTGTAGCTCTGAAGACCATCCTTTATAGTATTTGTATTAATTTTCTTTCAGGTTTTTGTTTCAGTTGAATCGTCCGCTTGTTTGAAGCAGCATACCAGGTACTTTGGTTGCACTATTCAACGAAACAAATTAATTCCTAACCAAAGCATCCATTTACTTCCTAATATATATTGCAATAAGTTATTCAAAAATGAAATGAACCGCGTCTAGATTTCAATTCCATAGAGCATTTGCAAGAAATTATAATGAAGCGCCTTGAAGAATTTGCTACAAGAGACAAAATATACAGACCATACAGGCATATTTGGATTAAAAATAATGGACTACTAACCCCTACTAACTCTAATATACTAACATATTATCCACTAAGCTATCAAGAGTTAAGCCCGACAACTCATATCTGGTACAACAGTCCTGGAACTTGTTCAAATATGCTGAAAATGTCCTTTCTAGACTTGTGATCAGACACAACCAATCTCTATCCTTTGTTCAGGACGATAAAGCATTTCTAACTTGCCTGAAATGTAATAATGACCAAGCCTCCTAAGTCATCCAACCTGTGTTGATCTTTCAAGAGAGGATCTCCATGGAAGTCCTGATCTAGTGTTGGTCTTTTTTGAGGGGGCTCGGCCCCATGGACTTGGTCTAACTGTTTAGTTAGGCCTTAAGGAATAAATAATATTCCAAACCGTTTACGATCTTCTTAACCCTCCTGGTGGTTGTCTCGACGAGGTATCTCGTCATTAGTAAAACTGATCAGATTTTGATGGAAGAGATATCTCGTCATTAGAAGAAAACTGACTAGATCTTGATCTAGTCATCAAAAAATATCTTTATGAGGTATCTCGTCTTTAGCAAAATTGGTCAGATCTTGATGGAGATGTCTCATCGAAACCACTTGGAAGGTTAAAACTAATGAGGTTGCAAAGAAACACGAATGATTATTTTGTTTCCTTTCGACTGCAAGTTTTGTACATTTATTTTGACAATTTCTAATATTTGAACTTCTAAAGTATTCTAAGTTTGTTAATTAATTCTTAGAATTTATATTGAATTTTACACGTTTACATGGCTGTATAATCTACAAAGTATACAGAATAAAAGTATTGTAGAGTAGGTATAATTAGAATAGCAGTCAGAAATATTAATAAGTTACTAAAGATAAATATCGCCTCGACATCACCATTCATAAACAACGAGTAAGTGTAGTATTTTTCCTGTTTAATGATCTGTGATGGAGTTTGAACCACCCTTCTCTTTTTCTGCTCTATAGAAGCATTTTGATAATTCAAAAAGGAAAACATTAAGTTTTATGAGAGCTTTTATGCGTTTTCAAACGTGAAATGAAGTAAATTGCACCGACATATTTTTCTGTGCATTTGAATACTAGTTATTGTAAAAATAAAACATTTTTACCAAATTGAAAAGCAATAGTTGAGGCATTTACTTTTTCAGATAATTGCATGCTGAAATATGAAACGAAGTCTGCACGAAAGTTTTTAATGAAGCAATAAATTATAGGAATCTATTTAAAATGTAAAAAGCAATTATCTCAGTCGATAATCTATAAGCAAACCTGTTTTAGGCGAGTATCTCTAAAAGAGTCGATTTTGGATCCCTGGCATTTACAGCCTGATTTTTCAAGTTTCATTGGAAAATATAAGGTTGTTAAATCCGAATTACTATATACTTTGGAGACGTTTACATTTTATCTGATTTGCTCAAATAGGTACCGTCAACTGAGGTGACTTTGCCCACTTTTCAGCTTTGAGCCTAAAAATACTGAACTTCCTGATTAATTTTTTTAATCTGTTTTCATTATGTGGTTTAAAGATGGTATATAGATATAGATGTATATTTTTTTTTCTCAAACTTTATTTAATTAAAAATCTATTTATTAAAATTAAAAACGGGGTGGGCAAAGGTTACCTGGAAAATAGGGGTGATTTTGCCCAGTTGAATTTTGGTAAATTTGAAGAACATCAATCCAATAACTTTTAACTTTTTCGTAATATTAGTGTAAATCGTGAAAGTGGTCAACAAATTTTTAAAATGGTATATACTTCTTTTCTCTGGCCGAGAAGGTACGTACACTATATCAGATGTAGAGATATTTGATTCGTCAGCTCTATCTGGAAACCTGAACGATTTTTATGAGTTGTGTTCTTGTGGCCTATTATGCTTCCCATAGATTTCTTTCCCGAAAATCTTAGGATCACAAAATCTCCAATTTTGAATGTCTGGCTGTTCATTCTCAAATCCTGTGGCCGTCTTCCTGTTCATCAAAGTTCTCAGAGAGAACGTCATCATCTTCAGAATATGAAATGTCGGACCCTCTGGTATAACCGTGTACTGAAGAATCATCTTCGTCACTGCTTCCTCCAGTAGTTGGCTGTTTTCTTTTAGGGCCAATGTTCAGTGTGGTAAAAGGTCCTGGAGCAGAACGGAAAGAATTGTTGCGATCTAGATCTGTAACGTAGATGGATTACCCTGCATGGAGCGGTATTGTTCTTCGTTGTGCTCAGACGATTGGTTGATTGGCTTCGGTTTAATGGCATCGGTTTAATGGCCATGCTCTTACTCCGGACTCTAGTCTTTGACGTTCCAGTAAATATGAGAGAAACGTGTGGCTCACTGTTCTGTGTGCTTGTTGTCCGTCCTGTACTAAAGCAGCTAGGATTAGCTACAAGATTGACGATTCCACACTTCTTGAAGCCGGAACGAACCCATGTTTATTGACATATAGTGGCATAAGAATATAAATCCCATAATATGGTTAATATTGTCAATATACAATAGTTATTAGATATAAGGTAAATTATTATATGAAAACGCTAAAAATCATGTGGGTAAAGTCACCCGAAAATTTCCCTTAATTACGGAATGCCATTACCCAGGGTCATCTTTTTCTGATGAGATTTTTAAAAATTGGCTACAGTCTTTTCAACCTTCATTATATCTCTGATTAATAGATATATTCCCTTAGTCTCACCTGGCAACATGTTAAACTACGCAGATGAAAGTTTGAAGGTACTTAAAATCATTTGATTAGCAAATGCATCTGAAAATCAGTTGTGCGGACTGACAACATATCAAGATGCAAGTTATCACTTCATAATAGGTTGTGTATATTCCAGAGAATTGTCGAGACAACTAATGGCGTCTAGTAGTCGTTGTCGAAACTATTTTTGAATCTTTTTTAGGTGGACAAAGTCACTCCATTTGACAGTAACGAAAAACTCAAGTAGTATGAGTGAGAGCACGTGTTTTGGCATATAAAATTACTGTCGTCACTAAACTACACTCTTGATCCCGAATTGTATTTGACACCAGATCCTGACTTTACTTCGTTCAGCTATCTGTATATCCCTCTACTACTCTGTTTATCTATTTAAAGCATATTTGAAGCTTTCGGCAGAATAACGGTCTCAGTTACACATCTCTACTTTTATAAAAAAGAGTAAAAAAACGCCCAATAATATTTCAAATGTCAACATTACTTGGATAAGTGCCACATGAACCCTTCTTCCATTCCCTTTTGTAAATTTAGTTAAGCTTATTAATACGATTGACGTCACGTGAAGAAAACTAGATTTTTCCCTCCCATGGTCATGAAATATATTTTAATGTAAAAAATAATTAAAGGACTAAACCACAACAAGCTCGAGATTTAGAGATCCCTTAACCTTCTCCGTAAACAAATATGAGTTCGGCAGTTGCGAGATAGACCGTTATTCCACACACGAGCGAGTGATTTCATGATATTAGAAGCTGACCCACAGCACCATCTAGTGGTTTCCTTATGAATTAACTGTAGTAATTGATGTCTAATACTACGTAGTCCTTTTTCCATCAAAATCTCATTTTTTAATTTACACAGACCCATGTTTTGCGGAATGCTCCCTTTAATGTCTTGAGCGTAATGATACACGATCAGTGAAGTTGAGATGTCTATTCAACGATTGATATGGTCTCTGTAGACCAAGATCTTATTCAAGCGGATTCCGAACCAATACGCATGGACCAAGATTCAAATAGAAAGCATGTTGTTCCTCTAGTCCAAGTGCTAACTACACAGTTAGCAGGGGGCTCCCAAAGATTTATTCAATAATCAAAATCCGATTAGTATATAGAGATAAATTTCTGTTTATGTTAAATCTTCGTAAATTGCGCACATAAGCAATGGCGGACATATGACGTCATATTTTGTAAATTTTAGATAAAACTTTAAATTCTTTCAAATCTTCAACTCGATAAATAAAACAAGCATATTTTATTATCAATTACCTGTCTCTAGTGTCAACTACTCAACAGTAAAGCTGAGTTGAAAATGAGGCGTTTCCCGTTTCCTCTAATTTCCAATCCAAACTTTTTATCTTTGTATTCAAGTTCTACCTGACTGTCGTAAGAATAATGTCAGTCAAAATATACTCGTGTTATGATCGATTCGCAGCTCTGTGGATTGATATTCTCAAATCCAGCCCTCCAAAAAATGTAACAAAAAATTAAGCCAAATGTCAACCGTCCATGGGTTAGTTGATTGAATGCGGCAAGTTCCGTGGAACGCAGCCAAATGCTTCTCTGGCTAAAAGGGAAAAAATGAGCCTAGTAGAAACGAAGACAGGATAATTCGTATTCCCGTGCTCAGGGCTTAATCGTAGAGGAAAATCCGTTAAAAAGACGAACGCGTGTTTCACATCCAACCACTAACTATGTCATCTCATTTTATTTTCTCCCAAAAAAAATAAAAAATCCGATTCCATGCTTTAAACTTTTAATTAAAACCGATAAATAATATGCTGATGATTTAGTAGATCGTCACAAAGCAGGAAAGAGGAATTTTTTTCAAAAAAGTCGCCAAACGTGTGGGCATGTGTGTGCGGATTGGAATCTGGCTCATTAACGCGCACGACATATAGTTGATGCTCTGACAAAAGTTCGAGTTCCTGTTTTCATTTCCTTAATGATCTCTGTAATCATCCGTTTCGAATTATTATTGTTCCACAGATTGTAGTTACGATACTAATGGCAATAATGGAACATTCCTCGCCTAATTAAACCCAATATGTTAATGAGCAATAAAAGCATGTCGAGATTCCTATTACAGATCCAAACAAACTGGATTGAAATAAAAACGGTCGATAGAAGAGTTTTTAACCTACCGTTCTTTTGAATATCATGAGTCAGAACGTATGCTTGGGTAAATATTAATGTCATTGAAAAAGAACTAAGAATAAAAATTTGTGTTAACCTTAATTATTAGCCCATTCATCAGTTCTAGTTACTTGGTTATTAAGCTCAATTAAAATGGTATAAAACTGACACTAAAGGTCTCTCCACAGAGACTTTAACAATATAGATTAACTTTCCAAGTGTTTCGATGAGATATCTGGTCAAAGATTTGGTCAATTTTGCAAAGGACGAGATATTTCGTCTAGACAAAACTGCCCTATTACACCAAGGGTAATGAAGAACTAAGTAGTAAAAACAAATTGTACCTTGCCCAGAACTTGGACAGTTTGGAACAGGAATTCGCACCAGAGGCTGGCTACTATAGAGCAGATTTCGATGTGATGATAAACCACCAGAAGGGTTAATATCTTAACCTTTTAAATTTGAGGCATTTGTTTTTTCGCACTGAAAGTCACTGACGTGAAAATGGATGTGTGTAAGGTTTATAAAGGAGAAATAGCAACATGTTATGTAAAGAAGATTAGCAACATGTTATATAATTCTAAACCGACAATATATAGAGAAAGATGAAATCATACAAAACATTGAATTTAGATTTTAAAATTTTTCAGAATTTCTTGTAAGTAATGGGTTTAGAGAATGATCCACACAATCGTTCTTCACTTTCTCCCAAAAATGCAACAATGATCAAATGTTGCATTTCTGATTCCTGTCCTGTTGTCTAACCCATCGAGAAGGAGAGGGCTATTGGGAGAACTGGCAAAAGTACGTTGAGTTTTCCTCTTGTTAGGGTTACCAAAGATGTGAAAGCCAGTCAATATTCTCAGTTATATTCCCAGCTAACAGGCAACTCCTGAAGTTAAGTCTGACTTCAGCCTGTTTGGTACCTCACTAAAATGAAGCTGCAATTCTCTACTTATGCCATGATGGGACAGGTCATGGGGGACTAGGAGTTGGCCTCTGTGCGACTTGTACAAGATGGTCTTTTGGACTTGGTCTAGATTATACTTCGACCAAGGGGATAAGTAACACATGTTATTCGTGCAAAACCTTCTGTGTGACCATTCCTCTCGAACTCCGTGATATTTTACCTGTTTGTTGGTTGATTGGATTAGGTTTCATGGCATGAGGACCATATTTGATCATGCTGCTCCAAACTCAAAACAGACAACATCAAGTAATGGACATACAGACAAGGAAAATTTTACTGACACAGAAGAGATAAATACACCCAGGGAGGAATCGAATTTCTTACGGAAGTGTCTGTAAAACCACTACTTATTTTTAAACCAACCCACACCGAAAGTGACTCAATGAATATTCAGTTACAGCTGCAATAAGAAAACCCTTATTGTTTAAAAGGTACGGATGCTACCAATGCATAAATTCCTTTGTGGTACAACGGGTTCAATTTTTTTTCCGAAATTCCTTTGTCATTTTGTAATGAGTGTTTTCACAAGCAATTCTGATAATAATTATACCAATTGTAGTTTACAGTATTCTTAACTAGTATATTTTATTTCTAAAAAACCCTCCATTTTCAGTTGTCTGGCATACCATTCTGTAAATCATCTCATCTAAACCACAGTTTAGACTAATAAACTAGGATATTTTAAAGCAGACCTGTCTCCATATCTATTTACTGATTATCCATCGTATAGCAAAAATGTACACGAGCAACAAATCAAGTCAATTTCTAAATCCACCCAGAATTGTAAAGTATAATAAATGAAACTTTTAAAACTATGCAACTTTCTAATTTCATCACTATATATACATTCATAAACAGGATCGAATTTATCCTTTTATCGTAGGCTAACTTAAAACTTGTCAGCCCTTTCAGTCCATGCTCATCTGCTATTGTGTTGAAACATCAGTTTTCATCAGACGTGGTCGAAAGAAACTTATTTAAAATTTTCGAACATTTTTAAAGATTCAATATCAAAAGTATCCCAAAAGTTTGAATATTTTTCGCATTTCATAAATATTTATAATACATACTTTAAAAAAATTGTAAAATTTCTAAGATTGGAGTATTTTTTGGTAACTTTTGAGCTTTCTTTCCAAAAACTCGTCCTTTAAATTTGTGTCCTAGCCAATCCTTCTCAGAAAGCCATTCGAACCGAAGTAACATTTTTTACGGAAATTCACTGATATTGTGACTTTTTCTCAATTTTCTCGCTGTTTTACAACTTTGTGTGAACTTTTTTTAACGTTATAATTTTTAACTCAGCATCATTTGCTTGAGTATACGCTGATATCGATTTCTTCGATGGTTACTTAATATTGGTGCTTTCAAAATTCAGGAAGCTACAAGAATTGTTACGAGAGCAAAAACAAAAAGTGGGATGGAATTTGGAGGTACGCAAAGATATATTAGTAAATGATGCTCAAATGTCAGATTTTAACATGTTGGAAAGCTGATAAAATTGTTCTAATAGCGAAAGCTGAAAATATAAATAAAGGGGAGAATATTACAGAACAGGAAAATTCAAACGAATGTTTCTAAAATTAATGTATAGACATTTATAGGGATGTGGCAAATATCGCAATACTTTATTCAAACTTTAAGCGATTTTCCTCTTTAAATTTCCAGTGTTAATAAAACTCAAGCTCTAAAGGCTTTTTTTAAATCTCTGTATGAAATCATATCAAATTTTCATGGCTTTCTTTCCCTTTTCATGGTCAACAATAGTATCACTTTTCTGAAAAAAATAAAATAAAAAGTATTAAAATAGAAACGTATACTTGTCATCTTTTAGAACAATTTTAGGTGATGCATGTACATTTTATTTTTTATTCCATAAGTGCGTAATTAAGTTATCTAAAATCCGATAATCAATGTTTTAGATTGGAGCCATTTGAGTGCATTTAAAAATAAATTTAACAAATATGAGATTTGTTGGAGATAAATTTTAAAACTCGTTAAAAATTCACTTCTTTAATTATATTCCTTTTTAAAAAACTAACCACTTTCATAATTTTTTATCAGATTTTCTATATCGAGTAAAACGAAGCAGTTATGGGTATAGTGATTAAACAATAAAAAACCTAGTTTTTGTGTGTGTTAAGATATAATGTAACGATATATGATGAAAGAGAGGAATTACGGGCTGCTTAGAGATCAGTGGTAGAACAAAGAGAAGTGTTTGAAATGGTAAACAAAACGCGCAAAAAAGCATAATCAGCAATTTTAGGGGTTGAGTCACAGGCTTTTGAAAGGGAAATGCAATGTCATTGAATTAATAATGAGCCTGTGCCTGGGAACAGGATCGAAGAATGAATAACAAAGATAAATTGAATGCGCTAAAGGAAAGGGTTGGGAGAGGGATTTCGCCACATACATATATTCAAGTAAATTTTTATGCTGTATTTTAGAAAGAAGTAGTTTTACCTACTTATGGAACCCTTTAAAGTGTTAGATTATAAAAGTTGATTCAGGTGGTATATAAGATTGAAAAGACTAGCTTTTTACTAGATGAAACTGATATTTATTTATACCAGACAACGCAGTACTCTTTAACATAAATTTGTACAAGGAAAGGAAATGGAAATCATGTAGATAACAGTCGGTCGTTTGGCCGTTAGGGTCAAATTATTGGCATGGTGAAATTTATACTCACCATGAGGGAACTTAATGCTACACTAAGAGATTGACTTTAATATGCATAAATAGTATAAAATTGTATAATGTATATTTAGTTTTTATATATTATAATATTGTATAATATATATCTTTTATATCGTATAATATTATATATATATATATTATACGATATAAAAGGCTATATATATTATACAATATTATAATGCTGAATATTATATATATATATAGTATATAGTTTTTATGTAATATAATGTAAATAATGGGCCATGTAATAATATGGCGATATAACATAACATTCTGGATAGAGATGCCATCTCTGTTATACGCTCTACTCATCCCAAACACACTCATCTAAGCTGGTACAGTGTCTCACGACACTAGGCACGGGAGTGTGTGATGGTGTTAGTTAAAATTTTTAAAAAACTCAAACAAATTCAAATTTGGTTAGGACAACACATACACTCGGATAATCAAGATTCTACTGTAATGTTAAATCCATGTTTAAAGAGTTATTTATTTTTCAATGTAAAAAAATTCCGAACTTTGCCACCCTTAATCTGCCACTTTATGCTGCAGCCTATTTAGAAATACGCCTCTACCAAGTAAAGTTAAATCCACCTCCAGTCTTTGCTCCTGTGTTGTCCACTTAACCTCTATCTCTTCTGCGTGCCTTCTCCCGATAGAGGTCTTAGACTCTCATCTTCAAATCTATTTAGCGCATTCTTCTAGGGGCGCATGATTTCGTGATGTAGTTAATCTGCACTTGAGTCCAAACCCTTTCTCCCTCCTAGAAGGGAAAGAACGCTGCTCAAGACTACTTTCGAATTTCGTTTCTGGTCTTTCTCTCCCTTTTTCCTGCACATTACCCGTCGTTAATCACAAAGCACTTCCATGACTCTGGAAGTATTTCCCCTCTCCATCTGGAGCGGTGCATCATACTCCACTCCTCTTGTTGTATCTTCACCCCACTGTGCAATCACCTCAAGATAGAATTGGTTGTAACATCACGTACTCCCACCACTCGGCCTGCAGATCTCGTATGGGAAACTGCGTTGCAACTTGTTTGAGAGGAATGGTTTTCATCGTCTCTTCTCGTGGAGGCAAACACCTGCATCCGCACTACCAGACAACATACCCGAGCTTTTATCGAACGGAAAGTGAGGAGTAGGTAGTGGTTGCGATTTTTGGCGTAACGATCAGCTTGGTTGTAGCATGCAAACGGATTTAAATCAACTTTTAAAGGTACTCAAAATATCATTTTTTATCTCACTCAGCCTTTTCGCCATAAGTCTCTGTCTGGCAACTCGACATGATTTTAAAACAGAAATTAAAAATGAAACTATCAGCAATATTATTCACTGCTACGTCAGTAAGATCAGGGTGGTTTAAGGGTGGTTATTGATGGACCAGATACCTCGTCATTACAACAAAACTGTCCAGATATTGATGGACCAGATACTTCGTCATTAGAGGGAAAACTGATCAGGTATTGATGGACCAGATATCTCGTCATTAGAAGATAACTGTCCAGATATTGATGGACCAGATACCCCGTCATTTGAAGAAAACTAAACAGATATTGATGGACCAGATATTTCGTCATTAGAACAAAACTGACCAGATATTGATGGACCAGATACTTCGTCATTAGAAGAAAACTGATCAGATATCTGACTAGATCTTGATGGAAAGAATTCTGTCGTGCTTGCGTCCTTTTGGGAAAAAGGTTCCAGAACACTGTCATGTTTGCTTCAGTTTGGGTAAGAGGATCCAGAATGGCCCTCCGGTTCACAAAAATCGCCGTAACAGTCTGGGTGCGCAGAAAGCAGTGGTAAACAAGCTACCTTTTGCAATTAAAAATAATAGAATATTTGAGCAAAGTTTAAAAATAACTATTTATCTCAGATAATTATTTTTAATTTCATACCAAATTTATATTGCATTATAAACATTAACACCATAATCTACTACATTATCAAGTGTTTTAAGATATTTGATCCAGAAATTTAGAATTAAGTATCGTTAAATTCTGATATGAACTACGTTTGTTTTTTATCAGAATCGGTACTTTTTCTTGGGATCTAAATAAACGATACAATAATTAACCTGCACAACAGCTAAATGCATTTTTTATCTAGTTTTTTACATCAGTTTCGGCGTCCAGTTGCCCCGGAGAAGAATTTCTTGTGGGGCAACATTAGAAAAAAAAAACCGAGGAAAAAAAGCACTCTTACTAAACTTGGAAAGAAGATCGAAATCGGTCCAGTTAGAAAATCAGCAATCTTAACTGAAAAAATTGAAGGAGGATTTAGGTGTAAAAAATAGTTGAGAAATTTTTGTTTTTAAAGTGAGACCAATCAATGCTGAGTTACTAGTATACAAAATCACTTTTTTCCCTTCCTCCTATATCCCTTGAAGAATTGGAAAAAAATTTGGAAAACAAAGAAAATTGAAAAGCAAAAAATACTTATGAAAGAACAGGAGCATTTGCCCGGCAGTCATTTTTCTGGATCGATAAACACTGGATATTCAACTAAAGGAATTTTTTTAATTTAAAGCTAGGAGGAAACTTGTCTTTTATTAATTTTCCGGGAGGTATTAAGGACTTAATAATTATTGAAAGGATAGGATCCTGAGAGAATCTAAAGGTTTAAATCCAGGGTATATATGCTAGGTTCTTGAATTCATCGATGCTGGGGAGATTTTTTTAGTTTTAGTTTTTTTACTTTTACCTTATTACAGGGAAGAAGTAAACGGGAAAATATAATGTAGTCGAGTGCTTTTGAAGATAAATCAACATGTCTTCGGATTAAGAGGTTTTTCATTCAAACGAAAATTCAACGAATGGGAGTTTTATTAATTATTACCTTTCTTTCGTATAATTGGAATTCTCATTCCGAAATTTCAAGGTAAAATTGTAAGGGACAAAGAAATACCCCTGAAAATGGCGCTGCAGTCTGTTTTCTTTGAAAGTTTACTTCTGTATTCTACACCACCAAACGAAATCTGAGTTTCTTGAAGAAACCAAGAAAAGCGCTTTCCCTATGCAGAAATAACAGTAAAAGCATACATAAATAAAATTCCCGAAATCAGTGATATCTATGATTTACATATTATTTCTAGTGAGTTGTATGACTTATCTATATTTCTAAGACCTCGATGAATTCCTAAGGGATTATTTATTAGACAAAGACAGGATTGTGACAGGATTTGAACGTGTTTATCTTGGTTTTAAGTTAATTTAGTTTCTGCTGGTTTAAAATATGAGATCCCATTTAAAATTATAAAGACGCTAAAAGAACACTTCTTTAAATAATTTAATAGTTTTTAACTTCGTTCTGATGTCTATTATTTTAAAAGTACAAAACCGCCGTTGCATGAATTTTTACTTAGAGAAAAAATTAGGGGTCTTACGAAAGAAAACTTATCTTTTATAAGCTTTCTTTTTCTTAGCTTTCAAAAACTACAAAAATTATTACTGCATATTTGTTAATTCGTCAATCATTCAGTGATCGTTTAAGAATGGGCCTCTGTAGCCCAGTTGGTAGAGTCACGGTTTTGGCACCGAAGGGTTGCGAATTCGAAACTCGATCAAACTGAAAAGCGTCGTTAAATGTCGTGGCCTCAAATGCCCTCACGTTGGCGTGGTGTGGAAGTTTAGAAGGTGGGATGCCAACTCACAGGGGTCTGACGTATTAGTAACCAGAGGGTTGCGAGTTCGAATCCAACCAAAGACCGTCATTTACATAGGGGGCTGGTGCACGTTAGATCTGTCGTGGTCTCAAATGGTCTCACTTTGGAGTGGTGTGGAAGTTTGGATAGTGGGGTGCCAGCTCAGATGCATCCTCGTCATCTGACCGTGGTTCAAAATTACGTGGCGTTGTCCTTGGACCTTTCCCTTAGGGTTTGATCCGAGACCGTCGCCAATGGCCCATTGTGTTGCTCCAGTGTGACCTTAATTAAAATACCTACCTTTTCAATTATGGTAAATTTAACATTTTTCTCTCACATGGATTCTGTGTACATCATACATCCAGGTCTTACGTTCGTGTTAGGCAGTAAGGCTCAAAAGTTTAATAAATTCAGGATTGCCCTTGCATCCGGTTCCTCTTATAAGTCCATATGTTACATATCCTTTAAAAGCTATTCAAAAAGTGTTGCTCTGTTGCATTATTTCCAATTTAATAGCACGTCATCTGACCATGTTTAAAAATTGCTTGATGTTGTCCTCGATCTTTCCCTTCGGGATTGATACCGGACCAGTAGCCCGTGTTTTCGACGTTAATTAACTACCCAAATTAGTAGCATTTCAATTGAAAATAATTATTTGAGTAAATTACAAAGGGCAGCATTTTTCTAACTATTCGAAAGACTACGTAAAACACGTCTCATAATAGCGCTCGTCAAATTTTTATTCATTAACTAACACACACAATTTCGCAAGCGGTGTTTTCAACGTGTGGACGTGGCCACTTTAAGCTGAACAGGTCAGGTGTGACAGCTTTTGCTGATTTCCGCTCTTACATCAAACAATTCCAATCTTTTTAATTTCAATTCATTAGAAAAAGAAAGTCGAAGAATAAAAACAGAACGTAACGGACAAATGCGGACAGTTACAGTTACTTTCAAGTAAAAGAAAATAAAGAATCAATAAATCACAGACTTCATCTAAAGTTGTGTACTCGTCAGGATAACAATTGCGCTTTTTCGGGAAGTAAGACCGAATCGGGGCCGAAATGTCTGACTGTCGCTCCTCCGTCTTAATGTATGCAATTTTCAGATAATCTTATTGTATTTTCTTTGCTATCCAGTAAAAGATATAAACGTTTATTGACTTTGCGAATTATTATTTTTGTAAATGCTTAGTTCATCAATTTTTGTCGTGTGCAATTGAGGTTTTTATATCAATTAATTTCCTTCATCGAATCGAAAATAAGAAGAGACAATGTCAAACGAATTAACCAAGAAATTTGGTGCACATTAAATCTGTCGTGACTCAAATGTCCTCTCGTTGGCGTGGTGTGGAAGTTTGGAGAGTGAGGTGCCAGTTCAGGCGTGGCCTCGTCGTGGTGTTGCCTCGGATCTTTCCCTTCGGGTTTGATCCCGGACCGTCTCCAATAGCCTATTGTGTTGCTGCAGTGCGACGTTAATACCTAGCTACCTTATTATTTTTTTATACCAAAAAGTGAAATGGAGTATTTTTCCCGAGAATGAACTAATCCTAAAAATACTACATTTATCTAATATTTCATACGTTAGTTCAAGAGAAGTGGGCAAATACGTAACGAAGATACAAAACTATCAATGAGTCTTTCTCCGAATCTTAATTTGAGTGTAGTTTAAATATACCAAATGAGAAATATAGATAATCATCGGTTGGTTGGTAGTTGAATTAGTGTCACAGAAGCAACACAAACGCCTACAGATTTTCATAAATATTAATTTTTAAAGTACACAGTATTCGAGTATCTTGCGATACGAGATTCGAAATACCATCAGCAATTTTGAATATTCCAACTGTTTTTAACTCTTGCGATGTATCTTCTCAGCAAATTTATTAGATTAAATATATTTTGTTTAAGCTTAAATGTAACATTGTTGAATTGTATAACGTATGTTAGTGCATAAAAATAAGATCTTGTCTATTCGCAATAGCTGTTAGCTGGTTGCACATCGTCACCAGGATCTAATTAGTCCACGTCTCTTCTCTCAGCAAGTATACTAGAATAAATATGTTTTATTTAAGCTTAAATTTAACATTGTTGAATTGCATAACGTATATCAGTGCATAAAAATAAGATCTTGTCTATTCGCAATGGCTGTTAGATAGTTGTACATCGTCACCAGGATCTAATAATTAGTCCACGTGTATCAAAAAAATGACTGTATAGCTTCAATTCAAACCAAACATCATCACCTGAACAATTCATACCATCTCTAAACCTAGAGAGAGTTGCATATTTATTTTACTCGTAAATTGGTTTGCTATTTCAAAAAACACGTTCCCTTTCTAAACGAAGAAAAATTATGCAAGTATTCATATAAAACAAGGGAATAATTTGTATTCAATCGGCACGTAGAATCGGGCTCTGAAAATTTATCCACAAAAACTGAGTCTCGCGGGAACAGAAATGTAATAATGTTTTTCACCTAAGTAAAAGCTTGTCTCTAATTACCACACAGAGGGAAACCAACAACGAAATATTTACATTCTCTCCAGTAGGCTAATTTAATTAGCGCTTCCCTCAAAATGGCAGACATGCTCATTAAGTTTAGTCTGGAAAGTGTCTCTCAATCAAACACTCTATTTCCTCTTCGAGCCGTCATTAAAATTCGATGGGAAAAGGATCAAAGCAAAACACTTAAGTTTATCGTTCAGGAAATGTCCTGCGCCGCTAATTCCTGGATTCAACGCTGCAGTTGGATAAATTCAGCGAAACGACACAATCGAGATGGGAATAGACCCAACCATTTGGACGGTGGGCATCCAAACAATGAAGGCAAACTTTTCCATCAATCTGGGACCTTAGCATAAATTTAAATGTAGTACGAGCATGTTTCAAACTGTTGTTGATTAAAATCTAAAGCACAAATAAAGGTGTGTTCAAACTAGAGGGCACAGTCGTGTTTTTAACTAATATTATATCTCCTAAACTCTAAAATAGTACTGACTGGTATTTTTGTCATCTAATGAATTAGACGTGTTATTGTGTTAAATAAGTCTCAAGGGATGTTGGATTCATGTGGGATTAAAGAAAGGAATGGGAATCGGCCCAGCCATTTGGACGGTGAGTATCCAAACAATGAAGGCAAAGTTTTCCGTCAATCTGGACCTTAGCATAAATTTAAATGTAGTACGCGTTTGTTTCAAGCTTTAATTGAAATGTGAAAGTACAAATAAAAGTGTGTTCAAACTAAAAGGCAAGCGTCTAGACGAGTTATTGCGCTAAATAAGCCTCAGGGGATGTTGGACTCGTGTGAGATTACAGAAAGGCTTGCTGGTGTAAGTCTGATGAGAAGGCAAGTGACCTTAGGGAAGTCCATTTCAAGAACAAGTTCGCCAGAGGAAAAGGCTGCCACGCGCAAAATCCTGTATGGCTATCGCAATGACTGATTATTTGTTTCGCCAACTTGTAGTTGTGCTGCTATCGCTTCTGGCACCGAACGATATACTCGAAACCAGAATTCAAGCTAGAGATGCCAATTGTGAGAACGCACACATTGTTTAAGTTTAAAGCCGGCCCCCTAACGTGACGAATAGACTCGTTCAAAATCATTCAAATGCCAACTCGCCAGAGTGAAGAATAATTCGTCTATATGAAAAACATACCTATGAGCATTACTATAGAGAGGAGCTTAAAAACGTGTGGCCAACATGTCAACTAGTTGTCACGTGACTGTTCAGTGAAAAATTGACTTGATTAGCCGATTTGGCATTTTATCCCCTCGTTTGGCGATATAACATCTTATGACAGGGTAGATGCGTGAATGCGCATTTCTATAGAGTGATCACAAAAATACTGAAATCACCAAAGTCTACTATGGACCAATCAGATGATGAATCATTGGATGGGCGTCTTCTCCGGTCCCGTGGACCAATCAGATGATGAATGTTGATTTCCACTCTGCAGACGAAAGTAGTCTAAGAGTCAAGTTATTACTAGTTTCGGTCACATATTCCTGAGCACATAAAAAGGTTACCATTTCTCACTCTACTTTTATATTTTCTCTATAGTATGTGTGGAATATATATCTTTATAATTGTGTGTGAGGCAATAGGTATAGCACTGCCTCACTGCGTATATTGAAGTAGATCCTCGAAACTTCAATCACTGTGTGCCCATGCCAGGCTAGCTGCTGGAAGTTTCCTGGCTTCTTCAAATCGACACGTTAGTTCAGACTAGCTTCTCAAAGACCTTCAGGAGGACATTTTGGCCCAAGCATTTCGGAAACGATTAACCCAAATCCATTAGATGGGTTATCCCACAAGCCTAACAGCCGAGTTACATTAATCGGATTCGGTCTATGCAAATTGGGGATATAATACTGGTGTAAAGGATTAGACTACTAGCGTTCCAGTTAAACATATAAGGTGAAGGCACGTAATATGAAACACCTGATTTTAAAACATTGACAAAATTGGGATAATGAACATTTTTGAATGAATCAAACGCCAAATCACAAAATTAACTAAAATTAATATGTGAATAGGTAATTTATGAAATAAAAATTTCTGAGTTATACTAAAAATAATAAATAAAAATAGAATCGACGATTTTGAAAAATAGTACCTAGCCGAATGCCTAAAATTTGTCTAAAATGTAACTTTTTATATAAAAAAATGTATATTTAATTAGTGATTAATATATTTAATTAGAACAAAGAAATAAATGTCTTCCTGTTTTTTATTTATTTTTAACATAAACTTCTTTTGCACATTAGAAAATGTTCGGAATACGATACGCCATTCGCTCTATAAATCTTTCTTACTCAAACCAAAAAACTTTAATCCGTATCATTGCTACATTAAACCAGCTTTGCATCAAAAATCTCAGGCAATTTAGGCTTCCTATGAATGATGAATTGACCGTTTTGTGCTTTTAAGCTTCCATATATGAAAATAATAACACTAATTATAATTTACTTTGTTTTACTAAACGAAAATAATTGGACGGAGTCTTGAAATTTTCCATTTATGGTTGTATATATAATAGTATTTCAGCCCAAACTCAATTCTTCGAGTTTGGGCCCAAAATGCAAATAGTAGACTGCAGTTTTTAGTTTTATTGTTTAGTTCATTGAAAATTTAGTTAATTTTTAATTAATTAAAAACACTCATATCCCCCATAGAGTGTGTTTTTTATAGCACGAAAATTCTATTATTTTCAAAAAAATGTCAGAATATAAAAAATTTCGCAACATGGAATATGCTCCATATTGTGTGCAGTTGAGGTATTCCATATTACGTGCAATTGCAGCTGTAGCCCTGTTTGCAGAGTAGCGGATTAGCAAACGGAGGGTTGCGAGTTCGAAACTCGATCCAACCAGAGATCGTCGTGTACGGGGACTGGTACACGTAAAATCTGCCGTGGCCTCAAGTTGGCGTGGTGTGGAAGTTTAGAGAGTGGAGTGTAAGCTTAGGTATTTATCTCACCTGACGTGGTTCAAAATTACGATGTCCTCGGAACTTTTCTTTCTGGATTGATCCCGGACCGTTGCCAATAACCCGGTGTGTTGCTCCAGTGCAACGTTAATTCAACTACTTCCCCATATAACGTACACGTGTTTTTCGACGATAAAGTTACAATTGTTTAAGAAAAAATTAATTTAACAGAAAACTGGTTTTAAAAACATTCACAAATATATAGTATGATAAATTCCGCAATAATAGTATTTATGAACTTATTTTCTCTTAATCTTTAAAATCTCGAAATACAAAACTGCTTTTATTTAAAAAGGGATTCTTCGAATGTCGCTAAAATCAGAATGCCTACTTCTAACACAGAAGCTTTTCATTCAAATTCCGATAAATTTTGATAATTACCTCTCGAGATATTGCGGTGTTCCATATTACGTGCACTTATCCTATAATGATAAGTTACCGGGTCTTATCCTATAATGATAAGTTACCAGGTCGTATGCTGCTGTTAGTAAGGCAAATACCTCTAAAAAGTAAGTTAATAAATAATATGTATCTGAGTCACCCAAGTTTATTCAGTAGAAAAATATTGCAATAACCAAAACCAACTTTTTATATATAATTTATATTCATTTAATTAATTTTATAAAAGAAACGCGCTTGTTTAGTGTGTGAGATGTATGTTTGATGCTCATTGTGTGTATATACCTGAAAAGGGATGATAAGGAAAGAAAAGGAATGTAACCCTCCAAAGTGGTTTCGACGAAATATCTCGTTCATCCAGATCTGACAAATTTTGCTAATGAAGATATATGTCGTCATCAATATATTACCGATTTTTTTATGATGATGAGATCGAAATCTGTTCGTTCAGACGAGATATCTCGTTTATCCAGATCTGACCAATTTTGCTAATGAAGATATATGTCGTCATCAATATATTACCGATTTTTTTATGATGATGAGATCGAAATCTGTCCATTCAGACGAGATATCTCGTTTATCCAGATCTGACCAATTTTGCTAATGAAGATATATGTCGTCATCAATATATTACCGATTTTTTTATGATGATGAGATCGAAATCTGTTCGTTCAGACGAGATATCTCGTTTATCCAGATCTGACCAATTTTGCTAATGAAGATATATGTCGTCATCAATATATTACCGATTTTTTTATGATGATGAGATCGAAATCTGTCCATTCAGACGAGATATCTCGTTTATCCAGATCTGACCAATTTTGCTAATGAAGATATATGTCGTCATCAATATATTACCGATTTTTTTATGATGATGAGATCGAAATCTGTCCATTCAGACGATACACCTCGTCGAGACAACAACCACCAGGAGGGTTAAAAAGAGCAAGAAAACGACGGAATAATTACAGCATCATACGTAACCGGCCGAATTGTTCAATTCGATCCTGGAACAAACACCAAATCTCTGAATTCGACTAAATTAATACGTTCAGCTCAATCGCTAATTAAATCAGCAACTTCCACCAGTCTTTTATCTGGAGATTCCATTGAAGAATCGTATTCAATCGAAAACAATGGAAAATAACTTACGTATGGTTTTTTCGTGACCCATAATAACTATGTAGCATACATTAGTAACCTCATTACAAAAACGCTATATAAATATGTTTGACGCTGGGTATACCCATCCTTTCCATCTCTGTAAATTATCGAGTTTTGTCCGAAGTATGTTGCGTAAGTTTAGATGGCCCTTGGTGAACTTAGAAATGCTTTTCCTGGGACTAAAAGACTAATGGAACGAGGCTCATAAGCTTTTATTAACGCTTTTAGGGTTCTAAGGTAAGCTAATTAGTTTTAGAGGTAAGACGTGACCATGAAAGGTAAAAGCGGATTATTTTAATCTATAAAAGCGGTTTGAGAATGTGATTTATTTCCAAGAGCACATTGTCCTAAACTTTATGCTGCATACTCCTTGAGTAGAGAAAACAAAATCATCCAGACAGAACTCTCTTCATTGTTGTCAATAGTAACTCAATGGCCATATTAATTTATTTTACAGCATCGGTGTTTGTAAGATAGGTAAAATACTCCACATTTCGTATTAAATTATCATATTGTGGCCCATGATCCTTTTCCCACAATTTTAGCCATTACAGACCATTGAAGGTAGGTATTTAATTAATGTCACACTGGAGCAACACAACGGGCTATTGGTGACGGTCCAGGATCAAACCCGAAGGAAAAGAACCGAGGACAATACCATGTAATTTTGAACCACAATTTGTACCATGTATTTTTTCTCCAAACTCCCACACCATGCCAACGTGAGCATTTGAGGACACGGCAGATTTAACGTGCACCAGACCCCTTTGTACACGGCGGTCTTCGATTGGATTCGAACTTGCAACCTTCCGGTTGCTAATCCGTTACTCTTCCAACCCGGCTACCGCGGCCCTTAAATTGTGAAGAAAATGGATGCGCGTATCTGGAATTTCTCGCTAGCTGAATGGATATACTACTGAGCCATTCCGAGATGAACTCCAGAACGGAGTTTTCGTCCTTTTTAAGGCCCCAAGTGTGTCAAATCGGAGAGTTATTTAAATGCGGTGAGCGACTCCATGAAGTGGACTTTCTACCACACCTAAGCTTCCATTAAGCAAGAACGTTGTAATAATGCGCAGTACGCGAACAATCCAGATTAAATACTTTATATGCTTTCTACACTTAAGCTAGTTGAAATTTTCTCGAAAACAGGATTGAATTAGTTCATACCTGCAACATAATTCCAGGATGCTTGTCGCTGTCTCGGATCGATGCATGTAAGGAGAATTCAACCTGGAGACTTGTTGCATCATACCAAAGTGCAACAAAGTCGCAAAATTTAGAATATATCTCACTCTATGCGCAGAGGACTTCTGGGGCCTTGCTCTTCCCCCTGAATAATTTTATTGTGAAGGGGCATAGCTACCAAAATAAGTTGTTTCAACCAAACACCCACGCTTGGGGTCATAGGAAGCTGAACTTTATGGGACTGGAAGCAGATGTGGCTGGTGCCATAGTATCCAAAACAAAATTAACTTATTGAAAATGAAGATAAACTATGTTTACTTAAATAATCGGGATAAAATATGCAATATCTTAGAAATTGAAGTTGGTAACAGCTTGTATAATAATCCAGTATATTTCAAAACAAGAAAAGAAAGAATATTCGGATGGCCGTATCTGGACTGCAGGCAGGGTAAACCTATCGGCTGGGCCATATCTGGTGTGCGATACGGGTAAATCTATTCGGAGGGCAGCATCTGGTCTGCGGACTGGGTAAATTTATTCATAGGACCCGGATCTGATCCCAGGAACAGGTAAAACCTGGAGGTGAGAGTAAACCTACCCGAAGGGCCTTATCTGGTCTGCAGATAGGATAAACCTATTCGGAGGACAGTATCTGGTCTACGGGCCTGATAAACCTATTCGAAGGGCCATTGGTTATATTTGGTCTTCTGGTCAGGTAAATCTATCAGGAGCGCCATATCTGGTATCCTGACCAGGTAAACCTATCGGCTGGGCCGTATCTGGTGTGTGATTCGGGTAAGACTATTCGGAGGGCTGCATCTGGTCTTCGGACTGGGTAAATTTACTCGGAGGACCCGTGTCGGATCAGGAGCAGGTAAATCTTCCTGGAGGTCCGAGTCTACCTATCCGGAGGGCCTTATCTGATCTTTTAACTGGCCCTGATATCCAGAGGACCGAAGCTGGCCCAGAGACCAGGTACGGCCCTCTGGATAGATTGATCAGACCCGAAGACTAAATACGGCCCTTCGAATAGGTTTATCAGGCCCGTAGACCAGATACGGTCCTCCGAATAGGCATCCAGTCTGCAGACAAGATAAGGCCCTCAGTATAGGTTTACTTGGACCTCCAGGTTTTACCTCTTCTTGGATAGGTAGGTAGGTATCTATTTTTAATTAACATCACACTGGAGCAACATAACGGGCTATTTACCTCTTCCTGAGATCAGATCCGGGTCCTCCAAATAAATTTACCCAGTCCACAGACCAGAAGCAGCCCTCCGAATAGGCTTACCCGGATCGCACACCAGATACGGCCCTGCCGATAGGTTTACCCTGCCCGCTGCCCAGATACGGCCCTCCGAATATTCTTTCTTTTCGTTTGTTTCGGATAAGCCTATTCGGAGGATCGTATCTGGTCTCTAGGCCTGATAAACCTATTCGAAGTGCCGTACTTAGTCTCCGGGTCTGATCAATCTATCCAGAGGGCCGTACGTGGTCTCCGGACCAGTTAAACCTATCCGGAGGACCTTATTTGGTCTTTAGACCAAGTAAATCTATTCAGAGAACCGTATCTGGTCTCCGGACCTGACAAACCTATTGGAAGGGCCATAGGCTATATTTGATCTTCTGGTCAGTTAAATCTACAGGAGGGCCATATCTGGTCTGCGGCGAGTAAACCTATTCAGAAACCGTATCTTGTCTGCGGGCTGGTAAACCTATTCTGAAGACCTTATCTGATCTCCGGGCCTGATAAACCTATTCAGAGGGCCGTATTTGGTCTTCCGGGCCAGATAAACCTATTCGCTATTACTCCTTTACACGTACGGTCCTTTATCTTAGGTTTGCCACCTGATCCCAACCAGGACAACAGCTATTTCGCAAATGGCTAAAAAGAGAAAATCGATGAAATATCGTTTACCAGTTTTAACAGAGTTTAATTAAAGTATCATAAACGGAAAATATTTCGTTAAAAGCAAAGTAAATGTATAAAGCTTCATAAATGATCACATTTGAATATGTTTACCTATTCCGGCACTAGTCAATAAAAGGCTGAAACTGAACTACTCTGAAGAAAATACTGCAAAATAAATACCCTCATCGGTAAATATTTACTGTGTTAAGAGCTATTGATGGATCAGCACGATTGTTCGAGAAAGAAATCAAGCAATATACTGTATTTCTTTCTTTTAAACCAAACTAATTAATTTTAAAAAAAATCGAACTGAAAGCAAATACCGAACTTTTTTCTCTAAGCAGTCATTTCTATTTTTTTTTCTAATCACTGCTCGTTTCTAATCTCAATCTCGCGTTCAATTTCATTTTTAATAGTCGATTTTTGTTTGTTGAAGTAAACCTCACGAAAAAAGCAGTGAGGTATTAAAAATAAAGCTTTCCAAATAATCTTGTTCTATCCCGAATGACCTGCGTTAAAAGTTGCATCAAACTTGTGGCCACTTCGCAAAAAGAATGAACGACGAGTAAATTTGAATTCATATTCTGTATGTTATCTGATATCTCTGTGTGTATACCTCTATTTCTTTTAAATGACTTATGTCCTTTGTCTAAAATAGATTCATTTGTTCGCTTTGCTATTAATCCTATCCACATCAGTATCTTAGCATAACATTAATAACTGGAAATTGTATCAAAAGTAAAAAATCATGCTTATCTTTATATAACCTTATCAGTCAACTAGATTTGCCTTTGTTTCTTTTCCTCAGAGACAATATAATACAAACTATTTTAGTCCTAAGTTAACCCTCCTGGTGGTTGTTTCGACGAGGTATATCGTCATTTACAAAATTGACCAGATCTCTATGGACGAGATATTTCGTCATTTGAAGAAAACTGACCAGATCTAGATCTCGTTATTATAAAATATCGGCAATATATTGATCACGATATATCTCTTCATTAGCAAAATTGGTCAGACCTTGATGGACGAGTATTCAAAAACACTAAAAACAAAATACATTCAGAAATTTAAATCTTTTAATTGGTCATAAGTATTAGTCGTGTTACAATTTTGATTACAATTTAAGACGAAAACTAAGAACGGTTTATTTTATTGGTGAACGATTAGCTTTACTAAAAATATTTCTTTATAGCATGAAACATCGATCAATCTCGAAAGAATTAGAGCAGCTACTTCAATACAATTTATATACAGGTGTTTCGAAAATATCTGGCCAAATTTTAAAGGTTGGTAGAGGGCCCAAAATAAACATTAAAAAAAATGTAATTAATTATTTTTATTTTAAAAAACATTTTAAAGATACACAATCGTCCGTCTCCGTTCGCTGTCCCATACATTAGATGCATATCTGTGAGCTCCGTGTAGTGATGCATGCTGTTGAAAATCCGAGCGGGGAAGGACGCCTTACGCCATATAAACGATGTTATCGACTGACCTAAACAGCGCCCTCTACTAACTAAATATGGCATTTCCGAGCACTCATTCTTTGACAAAAAATGTTTATTTTGGGCCCCTCTACCATCCTTTACAATTTGGTCAAATATTTTCGATCCACCCTGTGTATTTTAAAATTCACTATATTTGAAAATAACGCTTCCAAAGTTTACTGTAAATTGCTTCTCAGAACTAGAAATGGTTTAGTTTTATAATTATCATTTATATTCTGTAAAGAGAAATTATTAATCTCAAATTTAAATTCATCATTATAACGAGATTTGTTTGAACACGTAAGCAAAGATTTCGAATTAGTTACAAATAAAAGTTAATTGAATTGTTTTCAAATTAAGATACTTGATTTCTCAGTAGGAATAATGAATGAAATAATTAGCCTTTTCTTAAATTATACTGAAATAAATCCTCGTAAGATGAAAGAGAAAATTACTTGCTGTAACTCATTGATCTGAATGATAGAATTCAACAGCACATTGTTGTACAAAAGATTCGTTCCATATCAAAAGAATAATGGTTCTAGAAACATGTCTCTCATCCCTTGCAACCTGAAATACTTTTTGATAGACTGGCTCATGGGAGTTTCCTACATGCACACCTGAGACGGGTTTTTTAAAATCAATAGGAGGAATACGCGTTTTAATTGTTTTATTATTAAACTAATTGTTGAATGTTAGTATTTAAACATTTATTAACATTCCCAGTTTTTGACGAATAGAAATAGCTTCGTTCCTAAACATCAAACTTATATGTCATTGTTAATTCTTGAACTCTTAAATTTAGACTATCAAGAGTGTTCAGCTAAGCCGTTTATTTAATATTAACTGTTTTAAAAGAGTGTGTGTTGCATGGTTAATGAAATCTACTCTTAATGGAAAACAAATTTGATTCAATTCACAAGAACAGAAAGCAATTGTTCTGCAAACTGACAGTTCAGTGCTCATTTAATTAAATTCTGATTAGTTCTGTTAAGTTAAGCATTCACAAACTTATCTTCGTGAAACAGTCATTAAAACCCTCTTGAGAAGCGCCTTTGGGTATCTATATAGAACATAAATAAATAAAGGTATCCACATTACCCTCTATTGTGATCTAAATTTTCGTTACCCCTTTGTCAAATAATGTGACTTAGACTCCAAGAGCAGTTAAAATAAGTGGACGAAGTTACTCGTAAGTATACACCCCTAATCTAATACTTATTTAAATCTTTTATGGGTTCAAAAATGTGCCTTTTCCCCATAAGAATTAGAAATCTAAATCGATAGGGGACAACTTATTTTCTATTCCAATATTCAACCTCAATATCACTAAAACGCCTATTGTGGCGTTTGCAATTTAATTTATTTGGCGTTGAACAATCAACCATTAAATATCAATTGGTGATTCATTCTTTGGGATGTTTATTGACGACATGTTGAAATCGTATTCGAAAAACAAGCCAACTGATGTCACGTTCAGGATACGTGCAGGAAACACGTATCGCCACAGAAACAATATCCCACCTATATTTTTAGCTTGACAGAAAATGCCTCTTATAGGTAGAGAAAGTCCAGTGCTGTGATCTGATCGATGGTTTAAATCTCAATCATCAACCAATCACAGCAGGGCCTGACCATCCCAAATCATTCTGTGAACCATTATGACGAGCTACAATGTTCCAGTGAGTCGCATAAAATAAATAGTTTTAAAAATAAAACTTTACAAAATGTATCATCCATTCGTCTTATAAAAATAGTTCATAAGTGTTTGCTTTCGTTGCTACCACTAATGTTTAGACCTACTTCAATAATGGCTAAGTCATCTGTTATCTTCGGAAACTTTCTCCTAAATTCTTTTTATTATAAAAAGTACAAATCCTGAAAAATTTAGAACGAAAATTGACAGATAAAAAAGAGGCCATATCTTTCAACCTCTGTAATTTTCTTGTTTGTTTCCAAAATAGTATTTTTGCAGTAAGCTGTTGCTATTAAGCATCGTTGTTATCAAACAAGCACTTCTTCCAGATATAAAATCCGGCTCTAACAAATCGGCATTTGAGTTATATAGTTTTGAACGAATCTATATTCGTTAAATTAGGAGCAGGTTAAGCGTGAGCAATGCTTTTCCACAATTGACATGCTTAGTGTTGTTTCTTGCCCGAGTTCATTGTTCAGTACTAGAAGTAACAGCAGTGATTAATTGGTAAAACAAATAATCACCTAAGTGATAGCCATGCTTGATTTTACATATGGCAGTCCTTTAGCCCTGGCGAATCTAATACCTTTTCACAAATGGACTTTCCAAGGTCGTCTACCTTCTCACTGGAACCACACTATGGCTGTTATTTCCATCTAATAAATATTCTTCTCTCCATGCTTGTGGTAAAATAGAATTACGAATGAATATTCCAAGCTCAATTTACTTTACTTTAAATTTTTTTTCTAGGGACTAAATGTAACAAGGCGGGCCGCATACTCCTCGTGGACTTCAGGTTGACAGAAATAATTGTAAGAACAAATTGACAACATTAAACGAGTACAATAGCTTTTGGTTCTAACGACCAAAGCTACTATTAACATAGTGCTGTATTTCACCCAAGTTTTAACTCGGATTGAACTCCAAATAGAATAAAGTCAGACAAAATACCATGATATAGAGGAAGCCCATTGGCTAACATGCAACATTAATTGAGCAAGAAATATTTCTCAATGATGTCAATTCGTGGGAAAATCTGTCATCTCTCCAAACACCAGAAATGATCCACACAAAGCCTCCATTAAACAGTTATATTCACACACATTCCCTTCAGTACGCTTACAGGATAACCCTAAATGTCTCTTGAAATAATTATCTGCAGGTCTGTTTTGGATGTCAGCGTTTCAAATTAAATTCGTGCGAACATGCATTCTCAAGAGAGTTGAAGTCATTGAATTTATTCGGGCTTTGATGACAAGCACTTTGGTACATAAATAGGACAGCGCACAAAATATTTCTACGACACGTCAATTTGTAGGAAAATCTGTCGTCTCTCCAAACACCAGAAACGATCCACAAAAACACAGCCTCCATTAAACTGTTCTACAAAACTCCATTTACACACACATTCCCTTCAGTACGCTTGCAGAATAACCCTAAATATTTCTTGAAATAATTATCTGAATGTCTGTTTTTAGATGTCAGCGTTTCAAATTAAATTTGTGGGAACTCGTGTTCTCAAGAGATTTGTAGACATTGAATTGATTCGGCCTTTGATGACAAGTATTATATTTAGGTACATAAATAGGACAACACACAAAATATATCTGCACGATGTCAATTCATAGAAAAATCTGTCGTCTCTCCAAACACCAGAAACGATCCACACAAACACAGCCTCCATTAAACACTTATTTCCACACGCACATTCCCTAAATGTCTCTTGAAATAATTATCTGCCGGTCTGTTTTTAGATGTCAGCGTTTTAAATTAAATTCGTGCGAACACGCATTCTCAAGAGATTTGTAGACATTGAATTGATTCGGCTTTTGATGACAAGTACTTCGGTACAAAAATAGGACAGCCGTCGAACACTTGAAGTCAATTATCTCAACGCTTATTCAAATTAAATATATAAATAAGTGATCTGTACATGGTGGATCGGACCAAAAACGAAAAGGAAATAATTTAATTCTTTCGGGGTCTCACCTTCGAATATTTTCCACTTCCCAGCTTTTATGTGCTAGCTCTTTGATTAAAAATATGCTAATATGAAGCAGTTCACGGTGAAAGTTTTCTTATTCTTTTCAACAATATACTTTGGAAAAGTTGATTTTCTTAGTTTTGTTTTTAATTTTCCATTCCGAAGTTGCATTTTATTTCATTTTAACTGACAAGGAATAGATTTTTCAGCATCCAGTTCTCATCGGTGACAAGGGTGAAAAAATTCCGCTCCCCCTTTTATATCTAAGGTAACTCCCTAACCTTTTCAAACAAATTTATAAATTAGCTTGGAAATCGTTGGGAGCCAGAGAAAATCGTCTTTTTAATTTCTTCTAAGCTGGAAGCAAGTTAAGCCTTCGTCCCTGATTTGCGATTCTTTCAACATTATAACTCTGTTGATAGAAATTTGACGCAACTGAAAAAGCAATCTTTCTCTGGAGAAATTTAGACTACTCTTTTATTATAAAAGTAAATTAACAGTATTGAAAAGTCACCGTCTTGAATTTTTCATTCTTGACTGAATATCTGTAATTTATTGTTTCTGTTAATATTTTTCTATTCGATACTGAATTAAAACTGGAGACATGTCAATACAAATAAAACTGCATTTTTTCTTGTAATTTAGTAAGCCTTTGTGAAACAGCGGCATAAGTAATCGAGAAGCTCTTTTCTTAATGCAATTCCCAGAAGTGGAAAATGAGCCAAAGAGTTGCGAAGAAATTCGTTAACATTTTCATCTTTTATCTAAAAACGGTTTTTATTCAATAATCTTGCGTTCACGTGAAATTAAATTTGTTTTTCACTTGCAATGCTCAGGCATTAAAAATCTTATTACTACATTTGAATGTGCGATATGATATTCTTAATTGAATTAATTCATCTTCAACGAAATTTGATGCTTATTAACAACTTAACATAATTGTTTTTGATGCATTATTATTACATCCCTTAATCATTATTCCATTAAAAGAACAACATTTTGGTATTGTACTTTTAAGTCCTTATTATTCCGATTCGAATACTGTAACGAGTACTTATATTTTCAACTTACACGCACGCGATAATTCTCTCTAAAATGCAAGTGCAGATAAAAAACATTCATAACTTCTTAAAGATAGGATTAATGAATTCACTTACTGAATTTTAAAAATCCATTTTATTATCGGAGCCGCGGTAGCACGGTTGAAGAGTAACGGACTACCAAGCGGAGAGTTGCGAGTTTGAATCCAACCAAAGACCGTCGTGTGCAAAGAGGGCTGGTGCACTTTAAATCTGTCGTGGCCTCCAATGTCTTTACGTTGGCGTGGTGTGGAAGTTTGGAGAGTGGGGTGCCAGCTCAGGTGTGACCTCGTCATCTGACCGTGGTTCAAACTTATGGTATTTTCCTTGGATCTTTCCCTTCGGGAGTTGATCACGCACTGTCGCCAATAGCCCGTTGTGTTGCTCAAGTGCGACGTTAATTAAAATACCTACCTACCATTTTGTTATCATAAATTAAAACTGAATCTAAGACCATTTAATGGCTTATAAGATTTTTTTGTTTGATAAACTTCTATATTTATATCATTTAGAATTACTTGTATGAAAATACAGAGGCTGTTCGGACATTTTTTGAACGATTTTGATGAGCTGTAAAAAAAATTGTATGCTGCGAAAGAATTTTATTTTCACAGCAGTTAAATAGTTAAAGTATAACTTATCGTCTGCTAACTCAGAGTTTTGTTTACTTTCAAAATGGCGCTTTTAAATAAGCAATGGATGGAAGGCTATGTTTCCTCTCTTTCCGAAGAGACTTGTGCTTATTCAATTATTCAAAAACGCTGTAAAAGTCATGATTTTTCGATATCTAAAAGTACGATAAGTAATATTATTAATGAGAAAGGAAAAAAACGTAAAAGTGGAAAAATACTTCCAAAAAAAGTATCCAAAAAAGAAAAAATTTCTGAGAATATTTGTAAGGTAAGATCTTTAATTTTAAAAGAGAATCCGCCAAGTCAAAGTGAACGTGAGAACTTTCTCTACGAGATTTATGATTGTTGCCGGTTTTGCATATAATGGAAAATTAAAAGTAAAAAGAGGGGGAAATGTAAAAATCAACTCCCACATATTATCCAGACCACATTTTATCCCCAATATTCAAAAAAGAAATACCATATCTTTACCCACAGTGCCAACAATCAGTAGAACTGCATCAGGGTAAAACAAGCAGCCACACATCGAAATCGACTATTAAATTCTTGGAAAAAATGGAACAAGAAACTGGTATCAAGTCAATACCCTTTACTGATATTCCTACTAAATCTCCAGATGTTTCACCCTTGGACAACTTTTGTGCTTTTGGACTTTTAAAAAGGGCATTATCGAAACGTCGACCGCAAACCATTCAAGGACTGGAAAACTGTGGAACAAGAATGGGACAAAATACCACTGTCGAGACTACAAGGTCATTATTATCATGGAAATTAAGGTGTAAAAGATAGTTAACAATAAGGGCTATCAAATGGAACATTTAAAACACAAAAATTTCATGTAAAAAATTGAGCTTCAGTCCATTAAAATCGTTCAAAAAATGTTCGAACAGCCTCTGTATACAAGTTTTATCCATAGTGATATTCTAGAATATATTTATAGGGTTAATCCCACCAACGTGCGCCATGCGTAAACTGGCATTAGGGAATTTTTATAAGCCCTGAGTTAAAACATACCTCTAGTGTTTCAAAAAAATCATTCATCCTTAAACCTATATTCTTTCTAAACTTTCCCTCAGGGTACATCTTCTATAGGTGTGCAAGGGCATCGCAACCCTGAGGTACCTGAGTGATCTTCTCTCCATTTCAATTTTTACCCTCGCCTACCCTTCTGTTTTTTGCTTTTTTTCATCCCTCATTGTATTTTTTGTCTTGTGATTGGCGTAGCTTGGCCAAATAGCGCCCTTGCCGCCATAAAACCCGAAAACAACCAACCAACTTTCTAAACTTACGTGTATGCCATGTTATTTACTTATAATTCCCAAAATGGTTTTGTAGTAGGTTTTTACATTGAATACATATAGCTTTCAAAATAAATATCACATTCAAATAACTTTAGCATTTTGCATTTAAAATCTTATACATTGTGTCTAAATTATAAGTCCCGAAGTTTCTCAAGAAAAATCACTGCAATTCAATGCTGAATTCACTCAGTTTATGTATTCTACTTTGACACCCCGATACAAGGATATTAACAGTAAAGTAACTTTGTCTAACTGATATCTTAAAGAGACGCATATATTCCTTCTAAACTTAAATTTGCGATGTTATTTACTTATAATTCCCAAAATAGTTTTATAGTAGGTTTTTACACATTGAATACATATAGCTTTCGAAAATAGATATCACATTCAAAATAAATTTGGCATTTTAAAATCTAAGAACAGTATCTAAATTATGAAGAGTCCAGAAGTTTCTAGTGCTGAATTCGTTCAGCTTGTTTGCTCTAATTTGACATCCCAATTCAAGGAATAGTTACAGCAAACTCTAGCTCTGATATCTTAATGATACGCATATATTCTTTCTAAACTTATATACATAGTCATATACTATTTATGTTATTTACTTATAATTCCCAAAATATTTTATAGCAGGTTTTACATTTTGCATACGTATAGCTTTCCAATATAAATATCACATTCAAAATAAATTTTACATTTATAATATATGAACAATATCTAAGTTATTAAACTATGACAATATCTATACTATTGGACAATATCAAATTAGAGTAAATGAGTTCAGAAGCCTCTCAAGAAAAATCACTGAATTCAGTGCTGAATTCCCTCAATTAATTTCCTCTATTTTGACATTTCGATACAAGGGTTAGTTACAGCAAAGTAACTCTCGCTCTGATATCTTAATGTGATACACATATATTCTCTCTTTCTAAACTTATATTTACTTATAATTCCCAAAATAGTTTTATAGTAGGTTTTACATTGAATGCGTGTAGCTTTCCAATATTAATCACATTCAAAATAAATTTTACATCTAAAATCTATGAACAGTATCTAAATTATGATGAGTCCCGAAGCTTCTCAGGAAAATTCACTGCAATTCAATGCTGAATTAACTCAGCTTATTTATTCTACTTTGACATCCCGATACAAGGGATACTTACAGCGTAGTAATCCTCGCTCTAATTGATATCATAATGATACGCATGATCAACGATTGAAAGATCCCAGTTCGCCCACGAATAGACATGTTTCAGCAAAGCATGCCATTCTGCGGGAAAATAGCAGCATCTCTTTTTCCATTCTTCGATCACCAGTTCCCTTTTCTCTGAAGTAGGTTTGTCCGTTTCTTCTGACAATAATCTACCGCATACACGCGCATTCAACCTAAATCCGAAGCTCTTTCCGAAAAGTCTTGGTCCTGAACAAATGCACGGTTGAATAGGCAGGATCTTCCTCAAGAGCATGTGGCACGTCAGGAAGTTGGCTTTGACCGTCCCTTGATAGGATGGGATAAGAGAGCAGACCTTTTGTCCTCTGAAAAAAGGGAAAACGAAAAGAATCAAGGCTCTCTCTCTTTAGCAAGTCAAATACAATCTCGGATCAAAAATAATAAATTCCGAAGCCTTACCATCCCGTTGGAGCTACTTAGACGTTACATATGTACTTGCGATGGGAAAGGGAGCGTAGAATTTGTGAAGAAATGTAACCTGAATTTTAAAATATACAACGCTAAATTTTCAGTTTTCAAATTATTGTACTGGGTTATTTTTACAACGATTATTTTTAAGATGTGACTATTTCAGTTGCATTTGGTTGAAATAAGATTTTAATAAATTGTATGTCGTATTTATCGTTGTGACGTATTATTCGCAGTTTCAAAGAAGCGTTGTCGTACATACATTTATTCATTTAATCGGAGGTTTGCATTGGTAGGTTTGCAGGTAGTTGAATTTACGTTGCACTGGAGTAACACATTGACTTATTACTTATTGAATTGTAAAGTGCAATTACAATTAAGAATTGTGATATTTGGATATAAGACAGACTTGACATTGGCCCAAATTTATATATTAACCCTCCAAATGATTCAACGAGATATCTCGTCCAAGATATGTTCAATTTTGTTAATAACGAGATATGTCGTCGAGACAAAACTGCGCTATTACTTCAAGGGAGAATGAAGATCCAAGTAGGAGAGAAAAAATGTCTCTTACCCAGAAATGAGGACAGTTTGGAATAGGTTTTTGGCACCATAGACTGGACATTACAGGGCACCATAGCCTGCCATCGACACTACAGGGTAGTTTCGACACGAAGATAAACCACCAGGAGGTTTAAAGTCCAGCATCCAATACAGAGGTAGAAATCATGATATAAATGGGTGTACAGACACATACCTAACAGATATGAAAGACCTTTTTACAAGCTAAATGTAGATGGCGTTAGTATTTTGTGTAGAACATGCATCCTGTACGTATTCCGTATAGGATAACTGGACATATATTCCTCAGTCTTGGTTTGTTTACACTGAAAATCCCTCATATACAGCATATATATAGAGGAGATATTGGAGACTAATTTGCCTCCGACTTTCCCAAGTTGCCTCCACTGACAGACACTATTCTTCTACGTATATATCTGTAAGACATGCCTCTTGTGGGGTTAACCCTCATGGTGGTAATCTCGACGAGATATCTCGTCATTGGAAGAAAACTGATCAGATCTGGATGGACGAGATATCTCGTCATTGGAAGGAAACTGACCAGATCTTGATCTTGTCGTCATAAAAAATAGGCAATATCTTGATGACGAGATATGTCGTCATTAGCAAAATTGGCCAGATCTTGATAGACCAGGTATTTCGTCGAAACCACTTGTTTTTTTGTTTGGGGTTTTATGGCGCAAGTCATATTTGGCCATGCTGTGCCAGACATTAAGGACACAATATTAAGTAATAGACACACACAATGAAAGTTTTACTGACACAGAAGAGAGAAATACACCCAGGGAGGAATGAACCCTAAATCACTTGGAGGGTTAAGTTAAAAGATGCGTTCTTCTAGGTAGAAGTGCGATATTTTGAAATCCTAAAAAATAAAATAAATAAACGATAGTCCCAATAGATACCCTTATTTAAAGTATAAAATGCATATTCTGCGTATAGGTGAGTAAGAAAAGTAATCCATCAATGAAATCCCTATGTAAATATGAACTATCAGCTCTCTTGCAGAGCTGTCCTTTTAACTAAAGGAAATAGAACCGAAGGAGAAAGGAAAGATGAAAGACCATAGAGGCAGTTGGTGATGAATCGACAACCAGTGATATAAATCACCTCCTTCCCCATTACCAATCACTGGGATGAAGCAACTTTTACCGCACTTGTCTTTTTGCTGTCAGGATCGACAACAATTTATTAAAAAGGTATGTCCGCTTCCCACTTTCAAGCTTTTTGGAAAATCCGAGGCATGATTTATACTTCCAAGTTGAGATCTGAATAAATGATAGCTGGAAAATTAACAATCCGAAAGGGACGATCCACTAAGGAGGGGTAAATTAATTGTCTTTTTGATTTTCTGACCCCCTCTGCTATTTTTTCTCTCGCCGGGATGGGTTGAAAAGTATAAATCTTCCCGGAGGAGGGGTATGAATTTGTTGAAGTGTTTAAGACATGCGTGGGCTTTTTTACAGGCGAAATGATATGTTGTCTGTGTTGTAACAAATGACGGGGCGAGAGAAAAAATGACGCTGCTGAAAATCGGAAGCTCAGGTTCGGGACTCACATGCAACAATTGTGTTAAGAAGAATACGCATAAACAGATTTTGGAGTGCAATTTCTACCCGATAAAGAAAGGTTGTCGATGGTTTATTAAATTAAGCGAAAGAAAAGTTTTAAAAATGAATGTCTAAAAATAACCCCCCAAGTGGCTTGACTAGATATCTCGTCCATCAAGATCTGACCAATTTTGGTTACGTCGAGATATCTCGTCATCAAGATATTGCCGATTTTTTTATTATGACAAGATCAAGATCTGGTCAGTTTTCTGCTAATGACGAGATTCCTTGTTTGAGACAAGCACCAGGAGAATTAACTTATACAGGGTGAATTGTGAAGTACTGATATAACCTTGTAACTGTCGAATGTAGATAGCTAAGTTATGAAAGTGCTGTATAGATTTAGTAAAATGACTATGCGCTACATGATGAGACCTCTTGTAGCGCCCCTAATGGTACAAATAGGAAATTAGCGCTCCTATCTCGAAAACTATGTAAGATACAACTGTATATATGAATAACATGAGTAGAAATCATGAAATGCTAATTTGTCGGTATTCAATTCCCTTCAATGTTGTGCCACTACTCGCATCACAAAGTAGTAAATTTAGTTAATGCGCTCTTTGTAGTCGTCTACAGAGGCTGTTCGGACATTTTTTTAACGATTTTAATTAACTGAAGCTCAATTTTTTACATGAAATTTTTTTGTTTTAAATGTTCCATTTGATAGCCCTTATTGTTAATTATCTTTCTACACCTTAATTTCCATGATAATAATGACTTTTGTAGTATCGACAGTGGTATTTTGTCCCATTCTTGTTCCACAGTTTTCCAGTCGTTGAATGGTTTTCGGTCGACGTTTCGATAATGCCCTTTTTAAAAGTCCAAAAGCACAAAAGTCCATGGGTGAAACATCTGGAGATTTAGCAGGAATATCAGTAAAGGGTATTGACTTGATACCGGTTTCTTGTTCCATTTTTTCCAAGAATTTAATAGTCGATTTCGATGTGTGGCTGCTTGCTTTACCCTAATGCAGTTTTACTGATTGTTGGCACTGTGGGTAAAGACATGGTACGTCCTTTTTTGAATATTGGGGATAAAATATGGTCTTGATAATACGTATGTGGGAATTGATTTTTACATTTTTTTCCCCTTTTTACTTATGACTCGCGCCATAAAACCCCAAACAAACAAACCAAAGTGGTTTCGACGAAATACCTGGTCTATCAAGATCTGGCCAATTTTGCTAATGACTACATATCTCGTCATCAAGATATTGCCTATTTTTTATGACGACGAGATCAAGATCTGATCAGTTTTCTTCCAATGACGAGATATCTCGTCCATCCAGATCTAATCAGTTTTCTTCCAATGACGAGATATCTCGTCGAGACTACCACCATGAGGGTTAACCCCACAAGAGGCATGTCTTACAGATATATACGTAGAAGAATAGTGTCTTTCAGTGGAGGCAACTTGGGAAAGTCGGAGGCAAATTAGTCTCCAATATCTCCTCTATATATATGCTGTATAGGAGGGATTTTCAGTGTAAACAAACCAAGACTGAGGAATATATGTCCAGTTATCCTATACGGAATACGTACAGGATGCATGTTCTACAGAAAATACTAACGCCATCTACATTTAGCTTGTAAAAAGGTCTTTCATATCTGTTAGGTATGTGTCTGTACACCCATTTATATCATGATTTCTACCTCTGTATTGGATGCTGGACTTTAAACCTCCTGGTGGTTTATCTTCGTGTCGAAACTACCCTGTAGTGTCGATGGCAGGCTATGGTGCCCTGTAATGTCCAGTCTATGGTGCCAAAAACCTATTCCAAACTGTCCTCATTTCTGGGCAAGAGACATTTTTTTCTCCTACTTGGATCTTCATTCTCCCTTGAAGTAATAGCGCAGATTTGTCTCGACGACATATCTCGTTATTAACAAAATTGAACATATCTTGGACGAGATATCTCGTTGAATCATTTGGAGTGTTAATATGTAAATTTGGGCTAATGTCAAGTCTGTCTTATATCCAAATATCACAATTCTTAATTATAATCGCACTTTACAATTCAATAATAAGAATTTGGTGCTTCCTCTCTCCTGAAAATTTGTATTATTTGAGTAGAGACATGTTCTTCTCCAAGGTCAATGGTTAATACGTATTTTCAGTTTGCAATTTACCCAATTCGATTCAATAACTAAATTACAGCTGAATTAAATGCCTGGGTATTTGTTTCAAAAGCTGGATAACTTGATAAATGTCTGTTAAAAACAGTTGTAACCATCATTTAGAATGTATTAAATAGCATGATTTGATTCATCTGTACCGTATCTTTGTAGGTTGTTCTCGTGTAAACTTGTTTCCAAAACAAAAAAGTGATACAACAAAACGGCCGTATAGTGTACACATACCACTATTATAGAGTTAATCCCTTTTTATTATCTACTGCTCTGTTTAATGGAGACTCATTTCCTATATCCATACATTATATATCACTCTGTACTCCGAGGTACAACACCGAATAACACAAGGAATGTTCATCAATACAGCACCTAAAACTTCCTAAGATACATTAGTAAAACGATACATCTAAATGGTACGAAAAGTAATAAAAAGTACATAGCATAATTTAAAAATTTTAAATAGTGGATAGCTACATAATTTTCTACAAATATTAATCTAAAAAGTAGATCAATTTTTATATGGTTTTCTCCGCAACTACGGGAGTAGTCTGTATTTCAAATTTTCAAAATGTTATTTCCTGCGATTACTTTTAAGCCAGACTTTTCCCGGGCAAAAAACGTTGCATCGTCGTAACGACAAAGAAGTAATATTTCTTATAAATTTTTGTGCAGGATTTGGAGCGAGAAATGGTGGCGATCTATAACATCAGTTCACACTAAAATGAGAAACATCTCTTGACAGTTCCAAATCTTTGTTCCAATAAATTTTCCCGAGACAATGGTTTTAAATGACCTTGAAGGTATAAAGCCATTTTTTGTAAGGAAGGTTTTTAGTGACTTCTTGAAAAGTATACGATGTAGTCAAGAAAAAATTATTACTGTTTAAAAACTGGAAACTAGTTTGTTTGCTTTCATGAACTATCAACACAAATTTTGCCTCCACCAGGTCAAAGGTTTTTTTCCATAATTTACTATATTACCTAATCAGTTTTAGTACAATTTTGTGTTTAAGCAGTATTATTCGTCTGCAAAAGTATGTTAAAGCAATAAATTAATCTACAGTACTGTTTCTAGTACAGCGAATTGGAATTGGACCAATGAGTTGGTTGGTCGAGGCTTATGGTGCAAGGTCCAGTAATGAACAAGCTGCGCCAATTGGATCAATGGAGACAAATACTTCTTGCTTTCAACTAAATTATTCACCCTATTTTAGTACTGAACAATTTCTTCTAACACGTCTCGGCTTAACTATTTGAATTAAAGAATGTGGCATTTGAAATAAACAGTAGACACACCCACCACCCATAAGAATCTTTGTAATATATATTTTAAGTACTTCAACTAGGTCGTATTCATTGACATTTCATCGACAAAGCCCTAAACCAACAATCACAGATGCTAAATCTACTTTGAAAATAAGTGTGAGAAATTTTTAGAATTATATTTGCTTCTGCATAATTATGGAATATATAAACGCATTTTTAATTAATGTAATTAAATTAGCATAATTTTAAGACCCAAAATTTTCATTTAGTTACTTTATGTATGTATTTTTAACCCTCCTGGTGCTTGCCTCGACGAGGTTGTCTCATCATTCGCAGAACTGACCAGATCTGGATGGACGAGATATCTCGTCCTTCGAAAAAATCTGACCAGATCTTAATGGACGAGATATCTAGTCATTAGAAAAACTGACCAGATCTTGATCTCCTCATCATAAAAGAAATCCGGCAATATCTTGATGATGAGATATCTCACCATGATCAAGATTGGTCAGAACTTGCTGGACGAGATATCTCGTCGAAACCACTTGGAGGGTTAATTATGCGTGCATTTCTTCATAAATATCCATCATTTTGCTGAAAGCATTTGATGTTCGTTCAATTTTATTAATTACTTCGTTAAAAATACTTTAAATACTATCTCATCATTCATTACAGTGAACTCAAGTTAGACAACTAATTCCAATATATATCCACTAAACCCTTTAGAAAGGAGACTGAACATCACGCGCGCATAAAAGACTTCCTCTATATGGGGTCGATGGATATGTATATTACAGCCACGACACTCTGAAACCACAAGGCAAATTAAGTTTCCCTTCATGGCGTCATCGCAATTCAATTTTGCTGTAGAACTTCTCAAAATCATATTTCAAGTAAGCAATCATGGTTCTAAACTTAACATTGGAAGGCCTTGTTAACGTCAAGACTCATTCAATAAAACTAAGGTCTCGAAACCACAAAGCACGTTTTGCATTTGTTGACTGCAATCAGGCGGTTGTTTAGAATCATATCAAAGGGGTGACAGGAAGCTGATAGAGGCTGTCATGCAAATGACATCATTTTTATTGCTTGTAGTCATATATTTTAGCTCGTGTGAGTTGCGAGTTAATAATAGGGTAGTAAAGCAGTTTATGTTGTGGTTACAAGGCATAAAACTTTCTATGGACACAAAAAATCCAGGTCTCATTTTGGCTTGGTTTTTCACCCTATAGAACCTCTTCATATTTTTACTTATTTATTTATTCTTGCTACTCTACGGTATGTAGACCGGGATCTACTGATTTAAGCTCATATAAGTTGCGAGTTAATAATAGGGTAGTAAAGCAGTTTATGTTGGTGGTTGCAAGGCATAAAATTTTTTATGGACAAAAAATCCAGGTTTAAATTTTGGCTTGGTTTGTCACCCCCTATAGAATAGTTTCATATCTTTATTTATTTATTGTTGCTACACTACGGTATGCAGACCGGGATTTACTGATTATAATAGAATAGCTACAAACATCCATACCCAGATCGGGATTCTCAACAGGGGTTATTATCTCATTCAATCTTGGTAATAGGAATAATCATTGAAATTCTTTTAAAAAATCACTGAACCCTCTAAGTGTCACATTTCCTAGTAGTGTAGTATTGCTTTTACTCTATTGATCAAGGAAGTCAAAACTGGCAAGAAGTTATGCAGGGACGAATGAAGGTTGTAGAACGGATATATGTGCGTGTGACCTTCTCAGAGAGTTCAAGAAAAATCACTTACCATTAAGTTAATCCTCCGAGATATTTCGACTCTCCGTTTCAACGAGATATTTCGTCCATCAAGTTCTAACCAATTTTGCTAGTGACGAGATATATCGTCATCAAGATATTGACGATTTTTTACGATGACAAGATCAAGATCTGGCACGTTTTCTTCTAATGACGAGATATCTCGTCCATTAAGATCTGCTAATGGTTTTCTAATGACGAGATACCTCGTCAAAACAACCACCAGGAGGATAAAAGAAGGACCACCAGGAGGTAAAATAAGAACTAATGTTAATTATCCTATTGTCAGCAAACATCCGAAGTAGTTATTTTAAAAAGTGATCCATTGAACCTTTTATCAACACATATTCAAGCTCCAATATCGTTTTAAGCAGAGGCCCCAAACTACCCTCAATAATTTAATAATTTGAACTTGGATAAAATGCTACGAAAAACTGATGCCGAAATGAATTTCCTACTTTTAAAAGTGGGGACTACATCTCCTAAATTTATAACAAACGGCCTATGTGATTGAAGAATAATCGATAGTGTATTTAATTTTAAAATGAATGCCCCAATAATCTTGCTGGCATTTTATACAGCTCTCCGATACTTCCCTTGCGGAGTAACATATTTCTTTACATCGCACTCAAACGCCACGAAAATGCGATCGCGAAGTTTTACAAAATAGCTAATTGGTTCGGAAAGAAATATCTCGAATAAAGCAAACCTCACTTTTTATGACAAATAATTAGAAGCGCCTCGAATTCGCGGAGGCCAAAATAATTTCATCTAAGTATCCGCCCTCAAAAAGCGAAGCTTCTTCTACTGCCCCCTCCGCTACAGGAGATAGTGGTGCAGTAAGAATTGGATATTATCGGAAAAGCATTTGTTTCATCAGAATGTGATGAGCCCAATATTTCAGTGAGGAAAAATTCCGATCGCTGCGTCAAATAAAATGCGAGCAATAATTCATTTGCTCATTAGGGAAGGGAACTCAGCATCCTATTTACTTTCCGAGAAGAAACAAATGTCCCTTCAAAGTGTTTCTTTATTTATTTCCGCTAACTGCGAAATCATTTTTCCCCTTTCTTCTAGAGAAAGTTCATTTTCCAGAAGATCATTTTGCTTGTTGGGGAAAGGGAATATTTTTCAAGTCCTCCCATGATGAAGAAAAAGGAGCGATTTAAAGATTATTTTCTTCTTATAATATCTATTCAGCCAGCTAATCAAATTAAGTGTTGGATCTGGATTAATCTCCAGGAAGTACAGTGTAACTTTTTTAGTTATTTTCCAGATCATTTAAAAGACTCCCTGCGTGATAAAAACTACTTAAACAGTGACCTACGAGATCTTGTTTTCGTAATAAATGATAGTAATTTTCTTTTATTTAATCTTTCTCTTTTAAAAAAGAATCAAGTACATAACTTCACCTAAATTCCCCAGAAATGTTTTTTCTGCTAAATCATAGTTAAGTGGAAAATGTATTCGCATATGTGTTGTTTACATACTTACAGTTGGGTAATAAAAATTAGAATGTAACTAATTAGTGGCTAAAAGAGAGATAGTCAATATACTGACAGTATAACATAGTAACGGTTTAACTTAAGAAAGTCTTTTCAATTATATTCTGAAAAGAATAGCTCCACTATCCCATAAATCTATGTACATAACTTGCATGTCGATGGATAGGCCTCTAATTGCATGAACCCGATTGTAAATTAATTTTGTAAATAAGAAATTGTTGACATAGTACAGAAAGATCGCATTATCTTTAGACATGTAATTTTTCTTTACTACTTATAGAAGATTTTTCTTAATCGTGGGATATTTAGCTGTTAATTTTTCTTACACTGGTTTCACCCATTGAGCGTTACGGTAGGTAGTTGAATTTATGTAGCACTGGAACAATAACGGGCTATTGGCGACGGTCGGGGATTGATCCCGAAGGGAAAGATCCCGTGAGCGTCACGAGAATGAATCCTTAGAAAGATTCTATTGGTCAAGATAGTCAAAACTGGTCAAAAGTCATGCAGGGAAGACCTGCAAGCTTCAGAATGGATATATCCGTGCGAACCCCCTCAGAGGATTAATATTCAAATTTTGTATTATTTTCTGTATTATGGATTATTGCTTTCATTACCAAAAGGTCAGCGAAATAATTACGATTAAAATGCAGAATGAATACAAATCATAAAGTAAAGTTAACTATCAAAATATAGAATTGGCCATTTGAACAGAAATAGTTTTCCATTTTTTATCTAGGCTAGTAGACGCTCTGCCATAGGTTCACTAGGCTCTGAGTTCGAATCCCCGTCTTGCATGGATGTTCGTAGCGGTTCGGATTCCCTTCGAGATGTAGGTCCCTATCTAATTAGCCCTCATGTAGTAAAAATGATAGCGGAAATCCAAACCAAGTTGGTCATGCGGCTGATTGTCCTTTCATTTGTAATGTACATCTCGAGCAATTATTTTACAGCGGTCTTTATATGGAAGGTTAGGTTAGGTTAGTTAGTTAATTAACGAAGCACTGGAGCAACATAACGGGCTATTTATTATACGTGGAAGGGTACATCATCCCGCATAAAAGCCGTTGAGATGAAGCACTGAGGCAGTGTTGGTATTACGGTGTTTGCCCAAAGGAAAGCATGTCTCTGACCATTAACAGAACATGTAGTAAGACCCGAAGGTTCAAGTTCTTCGAAAAAGTTGGACCTAATCATGAATGTTGCAGTGAAACAGCACGAAACAGTGAGCTTAGGAGAATGGAGAGGAATTCCGTGGAACTCGTAGAAATTCTTCGCTACCCAAACTTTACAGTTAGAGGTATGGGTCTTCGCTGGTTTATAAAATGTTGCACGGTCTATGATATTCCACTTTATAGCGAATAAAGAACTTCAAAACAAATTATCTTCGAACACCTAATCTGATGGCATCAATTGTTGCGTATGTACAATCTTATTGGATACCAGTACAGAATTCACTGGATAACATTGCAAACTTCGTTTTATCATAAGAGAGGTTATACACTGTTACTCCATGCATCAGTTGGCATCTTATATACTTCAAACGCTGAGACAGGGTTGTCGTAACTCAGTGGGTTTGCTCACTGAGCTAACAACCTGCCAGTTGTGGGCAGTGCAGGATCGATTTTTGTAATGCACCTTGGTGTATTTCTTATGTATCAGTAGAGCTTTCCTTTCGTATGTATATCTATTTCTTCACGTTGCTTGTCTTGTGTCTGGCGCAGGTTGCGGAACGGATATACTGGCCAAATGTGGCCCTTGCTCCATAAAGCCCCAAACCAACCAAATTTGTCGTGTTTGTGTCCCTTTGGGAAATAGATTCCAGAACTCTGTCGTTTTCGTGTCCCTTTTGGAAAGAGGTTCTAAAACTCTGCCGTATTTGTGTCTCTTTGGGAAAGAAGTTCCAGAACTCCGTCATTGATCCCGGACAGTCGCCAATGGCCCGTTGTGTTGCTCAGTGCGACGTTAATTAAAATATCTACCTACCAAAAGTCTGTCGTGTTTGCGTCCTTTTGGGAAAGGGGTTACAAAACTCTATGGTATTAGTGTCCCTTGGGAAAGAGGTTCCAGGACAATGTCGTGTTTGTGTCCTTTTGGGAAAGAGGTTCCAAAACTCTGTCATGTTTGCGTCCTTCTGGGAAAGAGATTCCGGAACTCTGTCGTGTGTGAGTCATTCTGAGTAAGAGGTTCCTGAACGGCCTTCCGGGACAAAAAATAGCCCTGATCACTAACATCTCCGTAATAGACTGCTTGCGTGGAAAGTAAAAGTAAACAAGCTCTGCCCTTTGCTATTAAAAAGAATAGAATATTTTATCAAATATTTGGCCAAATATGACCCTTCTGCCAAAGAAGATAGGAAGAACAAATTGTCTGTTGTCCAGAACTAGCGACAGTTTGGAACAGATTTTTGCTTCAGTCTGGCCACAACAGAGCAGTTTCCGACGGGAGATAAACCATCAGGAGGGTTAAGAGGAGATCGATATCGAATGTCCCACCGCCCACCTATCGCCATCATTGACATCAGAATATCAAATAAAAGAATATATTTACATACATTATCCTTAATAGATCAAGGCTATATTAATCAATTTTAGCTTTAATCCTTTCAGAGTATGTGGGACACCAAACGTCCCTAAAAGGGTTAAACTTTCAAATATAAGAATTAGACTTTAAAGTAAACCACTAAATCTAAATTAGAAAATCATGAAAGCGAATATCTGATATTCATTTTACATTTATAATCTAACGCCACAAATCGTTCCAAAAAATTTTAACAGAATATTATTTTAACTTATAAGTACCTCATAAGATATCCGTCTATTGTATGATTCAAAATACTTTAGTTTTGTGATAAATTTAACTTGTTACAATTTTTTAGATTTTATTATATTTCCTTGTTAATACATACCTGATCATGTCAGATATACGTTTTATGAGGACTATGTTTTAACAAAGCTGAGTAACTTCAGACCACATTATGTCCCGATAGCTTAATTCTTTCAGGCTATGTTTTCCCTTATTTCAGACAGAAACCTCAAAAATTTTGTTCATTTATTACAAAGGCCAAAGTGTTATGGTTCGGCTCCCGTGAGTTAGCAGTCGTATCACGTGGTTTTGAACGAGTCTATTCTTCAAATTAGGTAAAGAAATAAAGTGCTTCAGCAACTGGCGTCTTTAGCACGAATTTTGGTTCCAAGTTTATCGTTCGGTATCAAAATCAAAAGCAGTGACAGCGAGTTTGTGGGGGAAACATCCATAGCTATTGTCGCTCATGCTTTTGCGTTTGACGACCTTCTCCTAACGAGCTTTCACGCCTTTTATAAAATTGACTGACCCAAGGTCGACTGCCTTTTTGTCGAAGCCGTACTATACTCAATAAACTGCCAACGGTGGATAAAATTGTATCGATATTACTCTAAATAGTTAAGGAGAGCTGCGTAAGTATTTATTTGTTGCAAAATATTTGATATAACTGATAGATGTGCATAGCCCCGACTTTATTGTCCAACAGAAACAGGTTCTTGTTGAGAAATTTTCACAGGAAAAATTTCTTCTATAAAACTGCATTTATTTTATGAATTGCTGTAAAATTTAACGGGAAAGTTTATCTATTTTATTTGCGATTGGTCATATTTCAATTGCTTCAAAAATAAGTAATGGAAGATTTGTGGTTACTAGCCTTGACAATTTTCATTTAAAATCATATTTTTCAAAAAAGAAGCTCGCTTGTAAAAATTGTATATTTAACTGTCTGGTATTTTTAGAAGACCCAAGAAATAACCGATGGAATCTTTTTTTGTCTATTATTTTGTCACTTGAATTTCATTGCTACTTAGTATATAAAATCCGCAAAAATTACAAAAGTCAGCACCAATTTGCCGCACATTACTTTTTAAATATTGTTTATAAATAAGGTACTACGGATGAGAACGTTAAGGGGGCACAGTACATTTGAGCATTTAAATCAGGAGTATAAACAGCCTAATTTCGATAAACTGATCTAAAGTTTGCTGTGTATCACAATAAAACTTTAAACAGTTCTTATGTTTACTCTGTACTACACTGTTATGTATACTCTGTACTACACAATATAGAAAAATGAAGTTAATATTTTAAAATTAAGTAACATTTTCGAATTTGCATAAACTCAACCTATAAGGAAAATTTTTACAGGGACAAACTTTGGCGAGCAACTTTCTGAGCAAACCCATGCATTTTCTACCAAAATAATGACTGAAATGAGTAAGTGTACTTATGATAAAATTAAAACCAAAAAATATGACTCAAATAACACAAAAATGTGAAATAATCAATTAATATTTCACTTAATTGAGGGGTTGCGGTAGCCCAGTTGGAAGAGAAACGATTACAAGCTGGAGGGTTCCAAGTTCGGAGCTCGGTCCAGCAAAAGACCATCGAGTTCACGGAGGCTGGTGCACGTTAAATCTGTCGTGGCCTCAAAAGTCCTCAAGTTGGCGTGGTGTGGAAGTTTGAAGAGTGGAGTGCCAGCTCAAGTGTTGTCCTCGTCATCCGACCATGGATCAAAATTAAGAGGCGTTGTCCTTGGATCTTTCCTTTCGAGATTAATCCCGGACCGTCGCCAATAGTTGTGTTGCTCCAGTGCGACGTTAATTAACTACCTACCACTTAATTGTTTTTTAGAAAATTTTCTCTCATGTTATATTCGAATTTTTGAAAAAAAAGCTCATCTTTTTGGTGCAAAATTTGGGGTTTTCTTTGAAGCCCTAATGATAAGTCAACTTCATTCCAAATTTCCATGTGTCTAAGCTTAATAGTTTAAGTGTTGTAGTTTGTCACAGCGTGAAAATTCTGATTCTGAGGAAAATGTGATTAAAGTTAAGATGCAAGCGTCATAACTGAAAAAGGGTGTCAGAAAAATCTTAATTGTGCAAGAACTAATGCGACTTTTATATGCGGGTTTTTTTGCCAGAAACAGAATATTTCAGACTTTCTAAATTAATTGAAATTGAATAACCTTTTTTCAATTTATTTATTTTGGTTTTAACCCTCCTAGTGGTTTATCTTCGCGTCGCAAGCTGTCTTGTAGTGGCCAGCCAAAACCTGTTTCACCAAAAACCTGTTTCAAACTCACCGGTTCCAGGAAAAGAACAATTTGTTTTGCCTATTTGGACTTCCATTCGCCTTGGAGTAAGAGGGAAGTTCTGTCTCGACGAGATATCTCGTCATTCGCAAAAATGACCAGACCTTGATAGATTATATCTTGTCATTCGCAAAAACGACCAGATCTTGATAGACTATATTTTGTCATTAACAAAATTGACCAGATCTTGGACGAGATATCTCGTCGAAACCGCTTGGAGGGTTAAAGGTACTGTGTGCTCTTAACTAACATGGCATTTATAAATTCTAATCGGTGTGGAAGTTCTGAGTGGGGCCAATTCAAATGTGACTTCGTCATCTGACCGTGGTTCAAAATTACGTGTTGTCCTCGGATCTTTCCCTTCGGGTTTCATCTCGAACCGTCACCAATAGCCCGTTGTGATGCTCCAAAACGACGTTAATTAAATACCTACCTACCATTCTAATCACACAAGAGGAGGCGCAGTTTTTCCGTTTTTGAACCTTGGGCCTTAAAAAACCTAAGCCAACCAACCATCAGAGAAAATTTTTCATTGATATGTTTAATTATTCTACTGCAAATAAGGGCCATCGTGGCACAGTGGGTATGCCCACTGCTCTAGCAACCTTAGAGCTGTAGGCGGCACAGGTTCGATTCCTGTCAGGTATATTCTTCCCCGGGTTGGATTGGACGCCGTAGGTTGACACTGTTTCACCAGTGTGGCTTTCAGCTATAAAGTCCGCCTTACGGAGGTATTGGTATTGGTATTTTTCAATTAACGTCACACTGGAGCAACACAACGGGCTATTGTCGCCTTACGGAGGTGTTTCGTAGATTATGGAGAGCCGAGCAATCTATTACACACATAAAACACTCAAGATAGTACTCATAAAAAATAGAAGGTAAGTGAAGGGCAAAACATGTAAGCACAAAAATACAATTTAACGTAAGAAACGGATTACAAAATTTGTTAAATTTAGAGAGAATCAAATGATAAAATTAAAAAATAGTGATATTAATAATAATAACATAATAAATAATCCGTATACAATAAAAGGTGACAATACACAATGACCAAGGATAGGTATTTAGAACAAAAAAATTATAGAGCAAAACCACTAAAAGACAACTAAAAAATACAGATATACTAATTTCGTAAGGAAAGCTAGGTTATTTCGAGAACTTTCTACTTCTCAGCTCTCACAGATATAATCAGTTTGAGCTGCGAAATTCCATCATTTTAAGGATTTTGTGGTGGCAGTGTCTATCCTTAGCAGTACTTCGGCACCAATGAGAGTAGTTTTGTAGAGAAGGTTTCGCCTAATGACCACGGACTTGTGAGATTACAGTCAAAAAGGTAGTGGGTGGGATCACCTCGGCCGCAGATGCACAGCGGACTTGTTTTTAGATGGAAACGTTCTGGATACGCCGGAAATAGACCATGGCATGCGAAAAATTGTACCAGCTTTGAATTCTGGTAAATAAGTTCTGTTGAAATCTTCGGAAAGAATTGATAATGTATCTCCCTTAGGAAGAAACATCCCATTCTACTTGCCATTGGTATCAATTGAACTTAATAGTTTGCTTTTAGGCCACTTTAAACTGGTTGTTTGATGGGAAATCCCATTTGTTGCAGACTTCACAAGTAAGTCTGCTTGTTCGTTTCCCTCAATGCCAGCGTGTGCCCAAGAGATGTTAATTTGGGGTATTTCAGTGGCTTCAAGCAGTTTTTTCCTGACTTCATTGATGATTGGGTTGTGGGAGAACAGATTACCCAGAGCGGTAATACTTGATGTCTGTAAAGATGTTGGCAGCTATTCTCTCTGAAACACAATAGTAGACTGCTTCCTTAAGAGCAAGCAGTTCAGCTTGGTATACAGAGTTGTAAGGATGTAGGATACTGGCCCAGCTGTGACAGATTGCAGAATCCTCAAAAAGTACATACACGCTGCCATCGCCTTTAGGAGTTTTCGAGCCGTCTGTATAAATTGATGTTGTGATGCTAGGAGAGGGTGGTTCTATAATTGATTGAAGACTTGAGCGGGTTGGGTGAGTTAAAACAAAACATTTTTGTTCATAATCTGTGCAGATACCATTGTCCAAATAGCTTAACGTATTCCTGAAGTTTCATTATTTTTGAAATAACACCTTCCTTTTGAACGATAAGGTGCAGGGGCACAATACCAGTCAGTTTCTGAAGAGTTGCCGTTGAAGTTGTTCTGTAAGCTCGAGTGATCAAAAAAGCGAAGCTCCTTTGAAGACTATTTAGATGGTTTTTCATTGCTACAGTAGGATTCATATCCCATATATTAGCTACTTTGCAAGCCGCCCTCTCAATTACTGTTATGTACCAAGTCTTCAAAATTGATGGACGAACACCCCAAGTTTTAGCCGTGAATCTCATCATGTTCCTAGTTTTAAGAAGTGCATTTGATCGCAGGTACTTAATACGTGGAATCCATGTGAGTTGTCCATCAAGAATGACTCCCAGGTATTTTAATTATTTTAGAATCAGGACACTGGTGTTTTCAAATTTAAAGATAGGTATTCTATTGAGTTTTGGCTTAGAGAAAACTATGGCTTTAGTTTTTCCTGAAGAAATTTTCATTTGATATCATGATTCTACATTTATTAAGAGCATCTTGAGCAAAGATTTCTAGTTCCCTGCGTGTACAGCCAGTTATAATAATTATAAAATCGTCTGCAAATGCTTGAGTCTGAATGTGGGGACCCCAATCCATACTCAAGATCTTGTCGGCGATGATGTTCCATAAAATAGGACTCAGGCAAGAACGTTGAGGACTTCCTTTTGCAGCCTCTTCATGACTTGAATATCTCCATACTTGGAGACAATTTCTTTGTCTTGAAGATAGCTATACAGGATCTGGAGGATGTTACGTGGAAATTATTTTTTAAAAAGCTCCTTTATAAGGGAGGGCCACCATAAGTTATCGAATGCACCTTCAATATCAATGGAGATGACAGCGCTATACTTTTTAGATTTAAGATTTTCACTAATGTTTTTATAAGATTATTTAGGGCATGCTCTGTTGATTTACCTTCTGGAAAGCCGTATTGATACATGTTCATCACATTCTTTGTTTTCAGGTGGTGATTTATTCTTGTTCGTATATAATCTTTCCAATGTCTTTCCCAAGACAGGTAGAAGACAGATGGGTCTAAAGGATTTTAGATTTTGAGGATCTCGTCCAGGTTTGTTGATTAAAATAACCTCACCCTTTTTGAAGCACTTTGGGAAATGTTGGAGTCGTAGACAGGTATTGTAGAGTTCCAGGAGGATATAGGGGATAGCATTGTAGTATAGATAATGTCTTGAATTTTTCCATCAATACCATCTAAACCAGGAGCTTTGTTACTGGGTGTTCTCTTCATGGCTTCTTGCAATTCTTCCATGGTAAAAGGAGGTTCATCCCTATTATCTTGATTTATATGTAGGTTCATCTTGATGTAATCAGCATTTTGTCTCTTGGAAATATGGTGCGTTTCATCTGTGGAAGTATCATTATTTGGGAAAATATCTTCAAGTTTATGTAAGATATCTGCAATGGAGCTGTATGGGTCTGTTGAGGGTCATATAGTATGGCGGGTTTAAATATTTTTTTGGGTGGCTAATTTAAATGTCTTTCCAAAAGTTTGATTAGTTTCCTTGCAGAATTTTTTCCACGTGGTTTCTTTAGTTTCCCTTATTTGCTTTTTATATGGAGCTTTTTCTTTCTCATATACCTGTTTCTATTTCTCCTCTTTCCTCTCCAGTTTTCTTTTGACTACGTCTTCGAAGGGCTCTGGCTTTTTTTCATTGCTAATAAGTCTTGGTTCCACCATTTAGGGATGGAATTTTTGCTGGTTTTTAAGATCTTATAGGTTTTTTATATCCTGTGGTTATGGTTTCCAAAAAATCGTTAGAAAATAGATCTAACTCTTCAGTGTTCATAACTGTCTTTAAAGTAACCAAAAGGTTTTATTTTTATCTTTAATTAACTTAAATAAATGGTGATGACCACTAAATAATGTTTTAAATCTATGTGTTGCCTTGTGTAACGTAGCATGACTGTTTTCGACTTCAAATGTGATAAGCTTGTGATCACTGATCGATTCTCGTTTGTTCTGCGTCAGTAAAACTTTCATTGTGTCTGTCTATTACTTGATATTGTAGGTCTTGTATCTGGCGCAGCATGGCCAAATATGGCCATGTGCAAATAATAGGAACATGCTGAAAGATGTGTGATAAACCTTGTTTTCTTTAAAGATTTATAAAGTTAAGCGAATTGATCGCAGAATTAGATTGCACAACTATAAATTTCCTTATTATCACCAAAACCTACTACAGGCCAACGAGTCGTGGTAGTCCGGTTGGAAGAGTAACGGATTAGCAATTGGAGGGATCTTTCCCTTCGGGTTTGATCCCTTAACCATCACCAATAGCCCGTTGTGTTACGTCAGAGAGACGTCAATTAAAATACCTACTTACCTAGGGCCTAATTATTTATCTCCCTCCAAATATTTTTGTTAGAGCTGTCCCTCCCCCTCCAAAAAGAAAGTGAGCAATACTAGTTACCAAATTGAATAATGAAAGAAATGGATTGATTAAACAGTTCAGACAAAACAATGAAACGATTTCAGATTCTATATAAAACTGGTTTTAAAGTAGCTATCAATTCAGTCAATTTTTGGTTCACCAAGGAAAAGAGAAGGATATTTTAATCTAAAAAGTAATAATCTTTAAAGGAACTTGAATTACTACCTTTCCAAACTAAGTCTTAAGTTATTGGAATTAACAAAATTCAATGCAGAAAATGATGCTTTTAAATTCTTATATCTGTGTCGTTGACAAAGCAATAGGTAGATAACGCCGCACTGGAGCAACATAACGGTCCGGGATCAATGCATAAGGGAAAGATCCCAGCACACCTCGTGATTTTGAACCAGTCAGATGGCGAGGTCAACACTTGAGCTGGCACCCCACTCTCCAAACTTCAACATCACGCCAAAGTGAGGACATTTGAGACCGCATCAGATTTAATGTGCACCAGCCCCCGTGTACACGACTGTCTTTGGCTGGACCTAGTTTCGAACTCGCAACCCTCCGGTTACTAATCCGTAAAGTAATCGGACAGTAAAATTCAGATTGGAACCAGTGAAACTCAGCACAGTAACAGATAAATAATAAGTTCATATTTTGCATCCAGAAACCTGGAGATCAAAAATATACAAGTTATGTTTTGGTTTGCTTCATTTAAACTTCCTCTATCATGGGATTTATCAGAGGAAATAAATTTGCTACGCTGTGTCCGATTTTTTGAACTTTTTACTTGATCGTAGATGTCCTAAGCTGAACGTAGCTGATAAGCTGAATATCTGAGTGTTTTCTGTAAAGCTAAATATAGAGGGCGCTAGTGTTTTGATAACCTCTTTCATAATATGTGACGTAATTTGGTATGTTACACAAATGCAATTTCAGCACATCGCAATGTGCTGAAATTGCATTGGTGTAATAAGCGATGCATAAATAAACGATGTATTGTTTATATTAAAATTAACGCCAAACATCGCCAAAAGGGAGATTTTACTTTTTTATTCTCCTGTAGTATGCTCTTGTTTACATAAAAACCTCTCTTGGTCCTAAAGGCGTTAAGGGAACCATGGTAGCACGTTAAGTAGAGACGTGAATTGGCAACCGGAGGGTTGCGAGTTCGAAACTCGATCCGACCCTAAGATCACCGTGTACATGGGGCTGGTGTATGTTAAATTTGTCGTGGCCTCAAACGTCCTCATGTTGCCGTGGTGCGGAAATTTGGAGAGTGGGGTGCCAGCTCGGGCGTTGAACACGTCATCTGAACGTGGTTCAAAATTGTGAAGTGTGCCTCTGAACTTTCTCTTCGGGATTTATCCCGGACCGTCGCCCAAAGTTGCTCCAGTGCGACATAAATTCAACAACCAACTACCTAAAAGTGTATAGCTTTAATTACAAATAATTAAGAGTGATTTTAAAAAATAATAACAAAGAAATTGGTGAGCGGAATGTGTTCTTAAAACTTCGATTATAACGAAATTAAATTGAAAATATAAAAAAAATTAGAAAATATTTAGAAAATATAAAAGAAAAACGATTTTCTGTATTTTTGTTTCTTTGAACTAGTTTCCAAATTGATTTGTTTTATTTTTTACCTTTCTCAAATTAGAAAAAAAAATATTTTCTCTTGTAATTAAAATCTTTTACAAGAGTACGTACGATTCCAAAATCAAATGAACACGAAACAGTTCGTCAGAAGTAACTTCAGTAGCGCCATCTATCTTTGAGTAAAGAAACAAATTTTAGTGAAGGGTATTAAAAGTAGTGTCTATTTCTTTAAAAAGTGCGTTGACTTCGTAAATTTTGCCGCATACATATAGCATTATTATTCCATAGAGTACTTGCACTTGAAATAAATTTCAAGTGGCTTCTATGTTACATTATCTGATTCTTAAACAAGTGATATTGAAACTAAAATGAACCTACATAGCTTCATAATTTTAGGAAAAAATTCAAAGACGAAATACAAATAAAACTGTTATGCAAAATTGGTTTTAAAAACAGTATTTTAAGCAAATTAAACTTTACTACCTTATCAATACTTTAAGTTTAATTTTCAATTTGCAGCAAGCAGCAGTCTTTGCAATTAAGTTTTGTTTTTAAAATGTACTTAACTTTTTTATTTATTTTCAGTCTTGGTGAGTGTTTTTATATTCGATGTGTTTTAATTCAAATTTTGAAAATTTGACATAGCTATTTTAGTATTGACCATGTGAATGTCTCTTATTGGTGGAATTAGCAACCATATTTTCAAAAACTAAATGAAGAAATTTGAAAATAATGTTATCTTTATTAAAGTATTTAGAATAACATAAATATTTTTAAAAAAGGAAAAGTAAAATCTTCAGGCGACAGGGATGGAGTTGTTCTTCCATTCGTCATACATTGTCCTGAAATAAACAATATGATCAGTAATTTTAAAGAGCATCCAATAACAACACAAAAAGATAAAGTAAGATTTCTATTAAAATGGGTAAAGAGCCAGTCAACTATATTCAGTTTATTTTAGTTATTTAATCAAATTTTTTACTATTGAGAATCCATAGCGATTTTTGTCACTTGGTCATTTCCAAGAAATGACCAACTTAATTGACAATTAACAAATATTGGAATTTTTCGATGAACAATTTACGTTGTAATATTTATTGTGTGTGTTTGATACTTTTACACATTACGTAATTCATTAAAAACAATGAGGAGGTTCAGAAAGTAATCGTAGGGAAATCAGTTTGAACCAAAAAAGTATTGACAGCTTTCTAAATTGATTGTTTATTGAACATACAATATGTAAGTGCATAGCGTCATAAAGCCATAACATTATAAGACAAAAAATATCTGTGAACATATTTAGTATGATGGAAAACAAACTGAATGGAAAAAGTAGTCTTATCAGAGTTGTTAGCAGAGAACATTCTCCAAATATTCAAATTTGGAGAATATTCCAGATTTTTTTATTTAAAAACTCATTTTTCAGGAAATTGTAATTTATTGATTACAGAAATGAACATAAGCTTATTTTATGTAACATTCACAATATGTATAAAAGCACTGTTTATAGAAATTTTTATAATTGTAAGTTTTTATTGGGAAAAACATGATACATTTTTCAATTTTTACTGATAATGCTGCTGCCACGGTGAAGTATAGAGATATGGTAAGCAACACATATAGTTGTGCATATAGTTGCACAACGTACACATTAAACTTATTGGTTGGGAATATATTAAAAAATCTGATGAAAATAATGCAAGCGAGAGTACAAGTATTTTGAAAAGAGTACTTTTCATCAATTTATTTCAACGGTCAAAAATCAATTTATATACTCTGGCCTGTATTTAAGACTTTGGTAGACTTAGCGCGGCTGAAAAAGCATAAATTATATCTACAAGCATCCTAATCATAGAAACAATTTCAATTTCTAGATAATTGCTAGTAAGCTGATCGTCAGAGAAATAGTAGAACATGATATAAATTCTAAAGAATAAAATACTAGATCTCTCCTACATTTTTTAAAAACCCAACCAAAAAATCTCATTTTAAGTTTCATGTGAAACTTGATGCTAAGAAAATTGAAGATAGAATATTGAAGGTGAGAGTAATTTATTTGTAAAGTGCTAATGTAACTTTGAAAAATAATATTTGCATTTCAATAATTTTAGCAAGAAGCAATACTTACCACAACTTCTCCAGACCTGTATGACAACTAGACAGGAAACCGATCACAATTATCTAAAAGATCAAAAATTAAAATTTTATCAAAAATATATATACTGGTAGAAAACTAGTTTTTTGTTTGTATTACTTTAATTATAAGTCATTCCACGATTTAATGAAATTTTACAAAAATACAATTTTTTTAATACATTTATAAAAGTGGAATTTTTATAAGTTCATACACTATCTACCAATAAGTATTTGGACACCTGTGATAGAAAAGAAAAACAAAATTTATTCATATTCAATAGTTGGTAGAACCTCCTCGAGAGGCAATTACAGCCTCAACCCTCCGGGGCATGCTTTCCACAAGTCCTTGTATTGACGGCTAGTAGTATTTTCTTCCACTCGGCTTGGAGAAGACATGAAAGTTCCTTCACCGATTTTGGACGGTTGTTGCACCCCTTAATTCGGCGATCCAACTCGTCCCATAGGTTCTCGATAGGGTTCAGGTCTGGGCTCTGGGCAGGCCAGTCCATTCGGTTAACCCCATTGTCACCATACCAATCCATGGTGGACCTCGCAACATGACAGCTGGCGTTGTCGTCCTGGAAGTAATATGGGTCCAACCCGTAAAACTGCCACAACGTAGGAAGCACACTGTCATCAAAAATAGTTGCAGTAGGCGTCGGCGTTGAGCTTAGCATGAATTGGGACCAAGGGTCCCAGTCCATACCTGGAGAAACACCCCCAGACCATAATTCCACCTCCGCCGAACTTTACTGTGGGCACAATGCATTCTGGCAGGAGGCGTTCTCCAGGCAGACGCCAGACCCAAACCCTGCCATCCGAACGGTAGAGGGTGAACCTTGATTCGTCGCTCCAGAGAACCCGTTTCCACTGATCTACGGTCCACTTTCGGCGTGCTTTGCATCACATTAACCGAGCAGCGCGGTTGGACTTTGTGATCAAAGGCTTATGGGCGGCAGCACGACCATGAAAACCAAACAGATGTGCTTCCTTACGGATGGTATTTATCGAAACAACACTCCCGGATGCCTGTTGAAACTCCTGGAGTATGTGGGCCATCGGTTGGGTGCGGTTCTTCCGAATTTCTCTGGACAGCACCCGTCGGTCTCTATCTCCCAGTTTCGTGGGTCTGCCGACTCGGGGCACATTCCGACAATCACCGCTCACCTTCCACTTTTGAATCACATAGGCCACTGTCTATTTTGGGTAATTCAGCTCGCTAGATATGTCCCTTAAGGATCGGCCATTTCTGTGATACCCGACGATTACACCTTTCTCGAAATCAGATAACTCTGCACTTCGTGGCATCTTGCATGCGACTAATGCCAATGTTGTTTCCTACACGATATTCAACGGCGAAGGGCATGACGTATATCAGGACCGTAGATATCGTCATTTGCATGGGTGTCCAAAAACCTATTGGTAGATAGTGTACAAGTGAAATTTATATGACACATTCAGAAAAGAGTGTAACTTTTACACAAAACGTACTGTTATTATTTAAATACAAAATTGAGTTGCTTTCTAATTATTAATCCAAGTTCGATTCCATACATGAAAATAGAATACAATGAAATGAATGCAGTGATAACAAAAAACAGTGTAAAAAGCCATAAGAACTACAAAGTGATAAAAAAAAGCTGACATATTTCGATTCATTTTATCTTTGAGTATTAAATATATTTCTATGGTGTAACTTTCATTTGTTTCGTTGCTGTACACTAATTATGTGAAATGAACATTTAGATTTTGTTACTCTGAAAAATTTGGAGAACAGGATGCAAAATCTTGCCGATGCGTCGCGAAGATTGTTAGAAATAAATGCTCTCACCGGTTCCTAACACTTGACATTTGTTTGTTTTTAGGTCTGGAATGTAATTTGATAATTATTTTTGCCTTCAAACATCCGTCTGTAATATTCATTCGCTGTGAATTACAAGTCTAAAATTGTTGCTTTACTAATTGTCAGTTAAAAAACTTTGAATGTGGTTTGGCAACAATAATTTTATACGAACCAAAAAGTTGATCAAAAATAACACAAACAGGTCGCAGTCAATTCTTATCTGTCACTCACTGTTTATAATAACCTTTATTTAGTAGTTCATTTAACGTTTTATCTATGGTGTTTCAACATTGAAAATTTGGTGTTTGAATAGAAGTTTTATTATTGTCAACAAAAATAGCAACATATTTTTCAAACTGTAATAGCAGACTTATCATCTCAATTTAACACAGATCTGTCCAAGTTCACTCGAAACAACTCATTCAAATATTTATATTTATTAAACTTGTTAGTTTTTGACTGATTTTAATGTACTGAAAAGTCTCGTAAACCCTCTTGGTGGTTTATCTTAGCGTCAAAAATTGTCCTGTAGTATCCAGCCTCTGGTGCAAAAACCTGTTTTAAGCTGTCACCAATTCTGGAAAGACAATTTGGTTTTCCTACTTGGATCTTCATTCCCATTGGAGTAATAGGGCAGTTTTGTCTCGGCGAGTTATCTCGTCCTTAGAAAAAATGACTAGATCTTGGACGAGATGTCTCGTCGAAACACTTGGAGGGTTAATACCAAGAGACATTACTTTCAAGCATGTTAATAATTTCGAAACTGCTTCAGTTAATTTCTAAAATAAACCTAGTTTTCTCAGCTGTTCACGTTTTCAAAAAAATGTTATCCGTAAACTAATCATATAAACGGGAAATTTTACACCGTGCTATAGATTTTCATCTTCAATGAGAAAAACTCAAAATCGTGCAATTCGATTGCTGTGGAAACCATATTTGTACCTGGAGTTCCATTTTATCTTAGTCGTATAATTTTACTTTAAAATTACAGTTTAATGAGTTAAATCCTATAAAATTTGTTACATTTCTCCACTCTCGACAATCGTGTAATGAGTGCCATGGCCTAGACCTATTCAAATCCAGTCTTCATAACTGCTTAATCTAAGGCAGTGGTTCAATCTTTTTCATCTCATGGCACATATAAATTAATTACTAAAATTCTGCGATACACCAAGAAATATATCAGATTTCTTACCGATCTGACAAGAAATAGGTATAATTTGGATTGATTTACAAAAAATAATAGTAATTACCTACCCTTCTTGCTTTAAAGTAGGATTGTAATAAAAATAATTCTCAAAATTATTTACACCTATATTAAAAACACTATTTAAAAATTATTTGTGCGTGTGAACACACTAAAGTTCAAAACTAAAACGTCGAAATGCAATAAATCTTACACAATTTAAAATGTTTCACCATTCGTAAGACACTCCAGTGCCATAGAGGAAATATAAAAGTAGAGTGAGCGATGGTAGCCTTTTTATGTACACAGGACCATGTGACCAAAACTAGTAATAACGTGCTCTTTAGATTGCTTTCGTCTTCTGGGTGGAACCTAACATTCATCATCTGATTGATCCACGGGACGGGAGAAGACGCCCATTTATTGATTCATCATCCCATTGACCCATTGATTGATTATCTAATAGTAGAAGACTCGATTTCACCACTTTTCTCACCAGTGTATAGAAATGCAGATTCACACACCTACCCTGCCATAAGATGTTACATCACCAAATGAGGAAATAAGATACCAAATCGGCTAATCAAGTCAATTTTTCCCAGGGCAGTCACGTGACTACTAGTCGATATGTTGGTCACACTTTCTGGAGCTCCTCTCAATAGCAATGCTCAATCTACTTATATTTCACGTCTATGGCCAGTGCCGTTCTTGTTGCACGCTGGTTGAAAATCGTTGATCTAAGGTCTACTTTTCCATCCACAGTTGCTTAGTTTTTCATTCCAACTTCCATTCTCTGAAAACTCGAGGTACTGCTGCTCGAGAAAAGTTGAGGATGTTAGCAGTTTCCGAAATACTGGAACCTGCTCTTCTTCCCCTTACGATCATGCCACGTTCAAGAGGATTTAAATCTTACCCATGGTCAGGTAACTCTACTGATAACAGTTCTCTTGATACCATACAGGCATTTTATACCCTAAACGTTGCTGTTACGTTACCTTATGGAACCGTCCAAGTCAGAATGGGGGTGACTGCAATGATTTGGCAGCTCAGTGTACTATAGCATTATTGATTTCATAAGTGAAAATTGTAGAATGGAAAACGGAATTGTTTTTCAAACTTTCAAAAATTCCGATAAGAGCAGAAAAACAATTAATGTTCTTTACATTACTTTTATTACCTTCAATAAAACCAAGTACTTAAAAAATTTCTTTGCTATTATAAATAAAAAAAAATATTTACTCACTATCATGATAAAGTATATGCAACACTGGATTAGACGTACGTAAAAGTTTCTCTCTGGCCTGTTTTCCCTCCGTCTCCAAAAAGTTCTTGGTCTCCTATATCTCCGACGAGGCATTCTGGAACAAATATAACACTCGTATTAAAATTTAAATAGTAATAAATACAGCCCTACCATTTTAAAATGCCGCCATCCACGCCAAGCTATCCTGGAGAACTATTCACTGCAAATTACCTTTTCCCCCTCCTCTTCACATGTACAAATTGGTTCTTGCTATCCCCGAGCCATTCTCTTGCTCTTTTTAATCTGCTATTCTTGATAGGACGGATCTGGCAGTGAATAGTTCTCCAGGATAGCTTGGCGTGGGTGGCGGTATTTCAAAATGGTAGGGCTGTATTTTTGTGAGCTGTTATTCCTTTGGCTGTTTTATTTATTTTTCCTTTCAAATCTTGATAATGTTTTATTTCTTACGAGTTTTTCTCTTCGGTTATACTTCAAGTTTTCGGGGGGGGGGGGTAACTTGTGTTAATCTCTTTAGCTAAGCCTCACTCAAGTACAGAAAAAACTCAAAGCATCTCTTAAAAGTGAATCCTGCTTTACTCCCCTTGACAAAGTAAGCGGGCTCACTCCCTTCACATTTACACATTCTATCTTATTTCTCGGAAAAATTTACTTTTAAGGTAGTTTTACTTATCATATATATAAACAATCAAACTTACAAAATATTAAAAAAATCAAACATACAAAACATTAAAGCGTATAGTACCAGAAATGCAGACCAGCAGAAGGCCCAAAATGCAGACAAGCAAAAAGCCAAAATACCGGGGTATAAACATGGACAAACAGAAGCCAGAAAACAGGACTGTCCATGTATGCGCGCTGAAGCTGCAGACATATCATGGCTAGCAATATAATTCAATAATACAAAGAAGGAGAAATTTAGGAATTTAAATTTAAGAGTACCAAGAGAGAAAATTTCGAAAAAAATGAAGTGTTGGTGGATCTGGGCGTTATCAGGGAGGAGCCTGACCCAGTCAACACAATATGGTGTTTTCTAAGTGTGGGCGGCACTTCGCCATAAGTAGCCCACACACCCCTCCAAACACCACAAGTAGAAAGGCAAAACTAGAAAAGCAAAACAGGCAAAAGGTCAAACAGATAGAAAAGTCTAGGCAACACAGAACATCCAAGGACACACACCAAAGACAAGCACAATACAAAATCACACAAAACTATAGAAGATAAAACAAACTTACCCACTTTAACAAACCCCAAATCGACAACAACCCGCCTCAACTCACATGATGACCGCCAGCAAATGTCCTTCATAACACCCATAAAAGTTATACTGGACAATATAGCCAAGGAATCAGAATTCTGAACCGGCTTACCGGAACTGAAATTCCGATTCGGAAAACGATAAGAAAGTGTTCAATTGCAGCCTTTTAATAAATTAACAGAGTCCTATTTTTTTTTCTAATAGAATTGATAGTCAACAGGCACGTCCCCTAAATAATAAGCCATTACTGTTAATCATTAGTTAAATAAATATTGGTATATTTTTAATCTTTCAAAAATAATCCAATAAAAGAGTGAGGGTATTTATTATTAAGCGTGTTAATGAGATTATTACATTGGAAAAGAAAGTTAGATTTAGAGTTACAAATTTTATTGAAGCGTACCAGCTGATCAGCAATTGTATTATAATATACTTTTTACAAATATTAGAATCCCAATATATTAATTTAAAAACCGGAAATTCAAAATCACCTCTTTTATCATAAATATTAATATCAGTTTTATTATTTAAGGAAGATATATCCAAGTTTAGAAAGACGGCTTTATTATCATCTGGTTTTTTGGCGAATCTTTTGGCGAACTGCCGCCCACACGTAGAAAACACCATATTGTGTTGACTGGGTCAGGCTTCTCCCTGATGACGCCCTGAGTCACCAACACTTCTTCAATTTTTTCGAAATTTTCTATATATATATATATATATATAGAAAATTTCGAATATTTCGAAAATTTTATAGAAAACTTTATAGTTACTTTTGTGATATATATATATATATATATATATATATCACAAAAGTAACTATAAAGTTTTCTATAAAATTTGGAAAACCAGGGAAGGAACCAGGGAAGTGAAAAACCAGGGAAGGAACCAGCAAAAGTAGTCAGTTTCGCGCCGCTCTGTTTGCCAGGTAAATCAAGTTTCAATTTGTTTTTGTGTCTCAGAGGAAACATCTAGTAGCGGAGAATGCCAGGACGCCGCCAATCAAGACAGTTCCAGCAAACAGACGACTTCACGAGGGGTATGGTGATTGGCCTCAGAAGGGCAGGTTGGTCCATACGTCAAATCTCATCAGATACCCACCTACACGCGTCCACGGTGCACCGGTTGTGGCACAGATGGTTGGACCAAGGGAATGTGGCACTTTTGAGGGGTTCCGGTGCAGCCAGAGTGACGTCAGCACGCGTGGACCGACGCATATGCCGGCAAGCATCGGCGGCCCCGCAAGCCACGTCTGTCGCCCTTTTGCAGCATGTGCAGGACACCCTTGATGCTCCCATATCGTCCAGGACCATTATCCGCCGATTGATCGCTGGCGGCCTGCACTCATGGCGCCCGTTGAGACGACTACCATTGACCCAACAGCACAGACGTCTCCGTTTGTAATGGTGTCGGGATAGAGCCACGTGGACGACGGAATGGCACAGGGTGGTGTTCTCAGACGAGTCACACTTCTGTTTTAGCACTGACAGTCGCCGTGTACGAGTCTGGCACCGACGTGGTGACAGGGCCAATCCGGCCGCATTTGTGGAACGCCATACCGCGAGACAACGCGGTATAATGGTTTGGGGCGCCATCGCCTACGATAGCAGGTCACCTCTGGTCCGTATTCAGGGCACTATGACGGCCCAACGATACGTGGATGACGTGCTGCAGCCAGTGACACTACCTTTCCTTCAGGGGGTGCCCAATGCCATTTTCCAGCAGGATAACGCTCGGCCTCACACGGCATGCATCAGCCAACATGCCCTGCAAGGTACCCAGGTGCTTCCCTGGCCAGCTGTCTCCCCTGATCTCTCACCTATCGAACATTTATGGGACGTCATTGGACGTCGCTTGCATGCGTTGCCACCGGCACGTTCAGAAGACGAACTCTGGAAAATGGTTGACAGGGAATGGGCAGCCATCCCTCGGGACACCATCCGCACGCTCATTGCGTCTGTACCTAGACGTGTTGCTGCTTGTATCGCCGCTCGCGATGGTCCTACAACCTATTGATCAGACGTTCTTGCTGCTCAGTGGCAAGGTGTATAATGTTGCAATAAAGATCACTTATTGCTCGTCGCTGTCTCTCTCTGTTTGCCAAATTTCATCACTTTCTGCCAACTCCTTCTTGGTGTTGCATTTTCAATGTCAGGTAGTGTATATATCACAAAAGTAACGAAATAATCAGTCTGTCTTAATTTACATCCATATGTATTTTAGATGATAAATAAATTAATAAATAATTTTATTATGAATTCCTTCCAAGAATTCTTTCATATTTAACATAATTTTTAGTATGCAGTATTAATTATAGAATTAGCATTCGATAATATACAAATAGCAGCCTTGATATACTTTGATAGAAATCGATTATAAAGGATATTATACATGAATAAGCAAAATTTCAGCTCTTTCCTATTAGTAAATTTGTTATTTCTTTATTCCAAAAAGGATAAAAACTGCGGTTAAATTTATTATAGCGGCAAAACCACGAAAGAAAGTTGAATTTTGTAACCATATACAAGTCATCTAGAATCAAATTCCATCAAGGTCGCTATTCATAAATATTTCGTAATTATTCCATCTCATTTCGTACTAAAAGTATTTGAAATGGGAAACATTACTTGGATTTATTTAGGTTTTTAATAACAACGTAATAAATATATTAGCCTAATAGGAAGATTATTTCGAAAAATGTTTGCGAAACTAATTTAACATAAAGAGCTCCAAATTTTCCATACTCATCCAGAAACTGTTGGACCATATCAGTTAAATTTTTATATAGATTCAAAATTTGGCGTATACAAATTTGGTATTGCTATTAAACAATTATGAAATTTGTGCACAATTTGATATGAAAACGACAAGATGTGCAAGTTTTATGCATACGAATTTACAGAGGTTATTCCTATCGAATGGTACTTTTGAATTTGCTCTACTATGAGCAAAGCACAAATAAAGAGGGAACTCTGGTTTTTTTTCGCAGCTGCACAACAGTCCAATAAGCAGATTCCCTCAGTGCCTCAAAACGGAGAAAATGGTATTGAGAATTTCCATCGGTTAATTTACCGGTATTGCAAATGTCGATAATTTGTAGTAATTTCCTAACCCTACTCCGTGGCAGTATACCATAAATTGATACAGAACATGCAAGCTGAGCTTATCGGTATTGAGAATGTCGATAATTTGTAGTAGTTTTCAATCTCTATTGGCAGGTATATACCATAAATTGATATAGAACTTGGCAAGCTGAGCAAACAGCAAATGCTTTTGAAATAAAAACTAATAAAGGTAAAAACAAATTTTTGTAAAAAGCATACTTTTGTTGGAACTGCACAAATTGTTTAGTTATTTTGTCATTCCCTAGTGGCGCTATTTCAGATTTCCTAATAGGATTCTGATATTGAGAATGATTCTTCAACATTTTTAAAAAGAATGATTCTTCAACATTTAAGTAATTTCCTTCTTCAACATTTTCAACATGATTCTTCAACATTTGAGAATTGAGAATGATTCTTCAACATTTTTTCTCTGTACTTTGGATGGTATAGCTACTTTTTAACTAAAAAGCATGAAATTTCATAATTCACAAGATTTTAAATATCTCCTCCTTTAAAGAGAAGAATTTTTACTGCAGAAATGACATATACGAAATTTTTTTAATTTTGCTTAGAGTCCTAATGAAAAATTTTATTGAGATAATTTGCTTAACTAAGTAAAAACTTTCAATTTATAACATATTTTTCTGAATATTAATGTAGAAAATTTTGAAATGAAAAAGCTTTTTATTTTTCTCAAAAGTTAGAACATGTTACTTGAATTGTTTAAAACTAAACAAGTCAAATATCTCCTCACTCTTACGTTTGAATATTAGAAAGTATAAAAATTAATCAACTCATAGTACACTAAGATGAAAAATGAAAATAACTTCATCTAAAAATTATTTTAATTTTTCATTATTTAATTATGTAAATTTATTAGTAGCTAAAGAGTATATATTATTTTTCAAAATTGAAATTAAAACAAGTTCAATCTCGTCTCAAACACTTTTGACATTGAAATTACTCCAATTTCAATCTTTTACATTAATGAAGTCATACATATAATGTAATTTTAACATTTATGTAGTGTTTTCAAAGTTATATTTATTTTAAAACCTCCAAACATATCATTAAATCCTAAAGCATATCATTAAACTGAAATCAATGTGATGGCAGATTAATGGGTTGGTAAGTACATTGATTTAATTTCAATGAAACTGGACATTAAGCAAATCTCAGCAGCACTGATCTCAAAAGGAGTTTTGCATAATTAAAAAAATAAGGTCATGATAATAATGTATTTAAATATGGTCATGACACAATATATTTCAAAAAATTTCTTTGTTCATAAAGAAACTATATTTACGCAAATAGCCTTTCCACATTTATTTGTGATGTTTGAAACGACAAATAGCGTTGAAACATGGGGAAGTTGTTTGGTTGGGGTTTTATGGCGCAAGGTCCAATAACGGACAAACTGCGCCTGAAACATGGACAGCGCCGATACATATTGCAACTGGCAAAATTTTCTTTCATATGGGTTTGCTTTGTGTAGTAATTTCAAGATAATCAGATATTAGAAATAGGCAAAACGAAATTGAATAAACTTATTTTTATTTTTACCATCCCTCAAAAATTTAGATTAGTATAAAAGATAATTTGATTAATTCAAGATTAAAATTTAATTAACTGAGAAAAAGTAAAACCAAAATTGGAAAAAAAATTAACTGATTTCAAAAGAACCACCTCATTATGAAACTGTTTAAAAGAAAGAGTACGTAAAATATAATCATCCGTAAATTCGTATAAAATCAAATTGGGTGAAATTATTAAGCCTGTATAACTTCCAAATAAATTCACGAATATTATGAAACCAAACCATCAGAAACTTGAAATATAATTGAGTAACTTGGAAATGTTTAGAATAAACAATATTTGCTCTAACCTTGCTCTGGCTACATATTTAATAACTATTTACTTTCGGACAAGATTGCGGTTTTCAAGTATTTTTTTATTACACTGGGAACTCTCCTTTTTAACTTTCGAACTAATAAAAATTATGAAAAATTTTGGTTTGACACAAATTGCATACGAGAAATTTTGCTTAAGCTATAGCTATAAATCATACCCTTCATTGCTAGTTGAAACGCTTGATTTAAATTTACAACTAAGGTGAATCGAATGGAATTTGGGGTTTTACGGCGTAAGGTCAACAACCCGGGTGAATCCAAGGCGATATTTTTTTAATATATAAGTAAACCCTAGAGAGAGAACTTTAAAACAATAAATATTTTTACAGATAAACCCATGGCGGAACCAAAGAAATCTAGACATAATATCGAATTTTTTAAGAGTGGCGATATTCAGTCGCCCATATATTGAAATTATATAGCTATCATTACCGATATTAGCTTTATAATTTATTTCCAAGTTTTTTATTTCCAACCTAGCTTTCAGTAATTCTAAAATTACACACACGGCTATGTTAATGTTTTAGTGAAATTCAAAAATTATAGACGCAGCTACACTTGCAATTTATTATTAGTTGAGATAGTTTTCCAGAGGGGCACCAAAGAAAATTGTCGTTGAAAAGGGGGTGTTGAGCCCAAAACGTTTTGGAAAACTATGATCAAGGATGCACAGACCGCGGCCCGCCTCATCATGTGTAATTTTAACTTTAACAAGTCACATGATAGGTAATTTTTAAAAGTTGCACATGCGTACAACAAAGTAGCTGTGGTGCCATGCACGGCACATATATCTATGAACAAACGTTTTCAGTGATGAATATTAACAAATGGAAAAATAGGAACCGCTTGACTAATGAAAATTTAGAATCAATTTTGCGCTTGTCTACTACAAAAATCGAACCAAATATTATAGCAATTATCAATGCAATATCACGTATGAAATTAAATTATTTATTTACTTTTTATTACCTTTCTTTGTGCAAATATGATAAATATAAATAATATACGATAGATAAGTCCTCATGTGTTTTCAGCGATCCTCCCATAAGTCACAGTGAATCTATGTGGCCCTTGGTCTTAACAAGTCTGTGCACCCCTGATCTAAATAAACAAAATAAAGATATCCGAAAACTCAAGTAACAGCGGTTTTACCCCTAAGCTCTCCAAATAATTCCCCCTAGTTGGCGCCACTGGTCGGATGATGCACTCAATGGATCACGTAATATAGTACACCCGAGATATATCGACAGGTAATTAGCAACATCTATCAGAATTTATATAAATTACTTCTATATGATAGAAGGCAACAGTGTTCTGTTTTGAGCGTCGGTCGAGAATCCGTTCATTTGGAAATGAAACATGTTTAGTATTTGAGGAACTACAAAAATCTGAGTTGTCTGAAATAACTATTTGAGAAAGAAAGCTCGAATATATTTTTAATGCAGAGTTCATCATAAAATGATATTGGTCATTGTTCTGTAATAGTTTGTGGTTGATTAGTTTTACGTTCAATTGTTTCTTCTGTTAACCCAAATGTATCTTCTTTCATAGATTTTGCTGTATTTCATCAAATTGTGATAAATTATTTAGTTTGGTGTTATAGGTGCTATTGTGTTACACAGATGAAAGCTCAGGCAGCACATGCAAAAATAAACATAAGGCAAAGTTGGTAGGAAGAATACGGTTTAGAATCAGTTTACAATCTGTCTGCCAAGAGAACTGCTCCCGACATAAAGTCTGAGTGGTGGCGGTCTCCATAGAAACAGGTCTTATTTATTTTGTGTAGGGGTGACTCTTGGATGAGATTTTATTTTGTTTATCGCGAATATTGCCGGCGGAAATGGTATTGACGCGAACTATAGTTTACTAGTATCAGAGCTGCTAGTGAAATAGTAGCATAATTTTTTAAGTAGTAATAAAAATCTCATCTTAAAACATTTTAGTAGCAATTTTAATTATTCAGGTACAAAATGAATCCGCTAAAGCACAAAATGTGCTTATTAAGTATGATTAATTTAGTATGAAACAATATATTTTGCAATTCATAAATTCAATTATTTACTTCGGTTTCATCTGCAGCAATTATAAATAATTTGACAATTTTTTGATCAATTCACAATCGGATAATTTATGGGTAGTCAATATTTGTTTAATAAAGCAACTGGTTCAATGCTATATTTAATTTCGTTTTATTTGCGTTGTAATCATAATTAATTTGACAATTATTTTTTGGATTAATTATTGGATAATTTTTGATAACTTATGTTAGGTGTTATTTAATAAAACAATTATTTTATTCCATATATAAATTCGCTTTATTTGAAGCAACAATTATTTTTTGATTAATAAACAATCTAACAATTATCTTTGGCTGATTAATATTTGATTATTGAATTATAACTTTATTGTGCTTGTATCTTAATTGATAAATTTAGAGAGTATTGTTTTATTAGTCTTGATTTGGAAGTCCACTTGATAAATTAAGGGAGCGTAGACAATATAAAGTCGAGCAAAATTATAAACCTATGTAATATGAAGAAGTAATAAGAATAATCGATATAAAGAAAATAATAAAATACTTGAATTTCGCCTTCTAAAGTAATCGAAGTGCGGAGAAAAATAACTAAATGACGAGTTAGGCGGAGCAGGAATCTTAATGTTGAATGATCCATGGGGTCCACTTTCTGATCAAGACACTTTAGCTGCAATGCTTACTATTACAGTTGGCAATAAGAATCTTATTAAAATGTTTGCTTAACTGATTCAATTCATTAAAATGGCAAAAAAAAATAATGAGAAACAAAAACGATCTCAACATAATGACCTCTTGAAGACGACCTTCCATACCCGATATAAAGCCTTCAGGATTGATCCTAGACTGTCGCCAATAGCTCGTTGTGTTGCTCCAGTGCGACGTTAATTCAACTACCTATCCGATGTAAAGTATATTTATGTATTGTTTGAAGCCCGCGTCAATTTTTTCCTTTCACTTACAGAGATAATACGTCTGTGCAAAGTTTCGAAAATTTGTTAGGAATCGTGCTCCGTCCATAGGAATTGTATAACTTATTCACCACTTATATCTCGGTATGGTTGTTGTCATACTCAGCTGTATATCTCATATATTTTGCACATGGATTCGTTCACTTACAATTACCCAGTTCACCGACAGTCAATTTGGTTAACTGAGTGCCAAAATTTATGCACGGTTAATCGAAAAAGAATGATTCGAAACACTTGTGTAAAAAGACATTGATGTGAAGATCTATAGTTGTGTCAACTTTATAATTTTTGTTTAGTACAATATTAAAAGTTTGCTTTATCTAGCAGAACATTTTCAAAATGTTTGTGGAAGGTTTGATTTAGATTAAGGAATTATTTTTATAGGAACTACAAAATTGTATTTGTTCAAACAATTAAAACGTTAAAGATTTCAAATTATATTCGTATACAAAAAATATATATATGCGAGTATACGCGCGCAGAAATATATATCTCAAAAGAATGCAGTCATAGAAAATTGAGATGATACACAGTAATTTTGTCGACCCCAATTGACAGAAATTCCTCGGCGGTTACACAACTTTCAGCAAGTCTGAAATGTTAAACATATCTCGGCCAGTTTTTCGGTTAGAAAGATGGGGGATGGTTTCATTGTACAAAAAGCTCAAACAGCATCTTTTTCTAACATTTTCTCTAGAGGAAAGTACAAAAACTTGGGATCTCTAATTTTTGCTAATATACCACCCCTTGGAACAAAATGCCCAATTATTCTGTTGTATTTTGTTGTTTTTTCAAACTGGAAGTATGGGTCTGCGAACACCCCCGAGATAAACCTCTTGTCATAAATTATGAAACACCCTGTGTACTTCCGATTAGAAAAAGCTGCAAATAAGCTAACTTAAGTTTTAAGTCGAGAAATTTATTGTTTGAAAAATACGAGAGGATCTGTCCAAATTTTTTCCAATTACTAAACATTTCTTCATACATTAACATGTAAAATCTACGTTCCATTCTTTCTCGAGCATAATTTTCCGCGATATAGTAGCTCAAATTTGAGGAATTTTTGTGCTGCGCAGATGGGGTTGTACACAAAACTAGTCGCGACAGGTCAGTTTGTCAGCAAATTATTGCATACTTAATCCCACTTCTAAACAAGTTATTAGGAGTCAAATTATTTTCTGGGAGATACTATTAAAGATGTAAATAAAATGTTAAACAAATATTCCGAAATTACTAGCTTTCATTTCATACAACCCCTTAAAACTCATGATTAGCGTAAAAAAAATCAATGCTTCACATCTCGGTTCATTTTGCTCCAAAAATAATCAAACTCGTGGATTTTATCGTGTTAATATGCGAAGAAATTGTGGAGAATGGAAAATTTAAGGCTGAGGGGACCATATAAAGTTAAATTTCGGATTTTGGGGACAAAGCATTTCTCGATTTTAAAACTGAGATAATACGTAGTTCCTTTGAGTTTTTGAAACAATAGATGGCGCTTCTTTCATTCGGCTCAGTTATGCATCTTTGCTTCAATTGTTTCATCAATTTTTTCACAAAAATACTCAATTGGCATAAAAGAAATTATATACATTGGCTTCTTTTATCACAATACTATTACTATGAAATTTTACGGCGCAATCATATCACTTTCGATATAAATCAATGACATGTTAAATCAATGTATAACTCTAAAACAACCGAGCAAATTAATAGCTACAATGCTTTCAAGTTATCTCATAATTCCAGATGAAAATCGTGTAACAATCAAAAGGAACAAATACCAATATGAAACAAGATATTTTTTAAGCTAATAGTGGTTAAATCACACTATGATAGAGCAATACAACTACTACCAAGCCAATTATGTTACATAATTACCATCTAGTTTGAGCTTTACTAAAATGAATATCAACTACATCGAACATTGTTTCATTCGTCAATAACTTTAGAATCTTGAGAATTTAACTCACTACCTGTCATAGATATCTGAAATCAACTACAGGACAACTGAAATCAGATCAAAAAATGATTTTAGGTCTAAGATTGTCAGACCATTGTCATTAATATCGGAAAAACTAGACTCAAATTTTACATATATAATACAGCAATAAAATTTATAATTTTAAATTAATCAAGAATCGTACTTACGTTAATGAAATTTTTAACCTTACAACTGATGATTGATGACCTGACAGTTGAATAAACCGTTAGAACAATGAGTGTTGCCATTGTAAACAACAACGGTGAAAAAACATTGTTTCTCAATAAAATGCAATAGTCATTGTGCTGGTCCAGTGCGACTTTAGTTAACCTACCCTCAATAAAAATTTTAGAATTTAATAGTAAATTAAAACACAACCTCGAATTAAATGTTGGTCGTGAGTGGTACGGTAGGTAGGTATTTTAATTACCGTCACACTGGAGCAACACAACGGGCTATTGGTGACGGTCCGGGATCAATCCCAAAGGAAATCCGATAACACGTAATTTTGAATCACGGTCAGATGACGAGGCAACACCTGAGCTGGCACCCCACTCTCCAAACTTTCACACCACACCAACGCGACGACATTTGAGGCCACGAGATTTAACGTGCACCATCCCCTTTGTACCCGACGGTCTTTGGTTGGATTCGAACTCGCAACCCGTGCAACTGCTAATCCGTGAGTGGTGCGAAGATTTACCATATTATTTTTGTTCGAACCGAAACACTAATGCAGTGGTGCGATCAATTCCAGATCCAGGAGATACGAAATACACCTTGTTCTGAGATATCTTTTAAATGACGTCTTAATAATCTTAAAACTACTAATTAGATGACTCGATATTTAGAATTAAAATATTTAGATTTGGGATTATTTAATCCTAATAAGGTAAAATCGGCATGAACTTGAAAGCATCTTATCTGCAGGACCTCGTATCTGCATAGTAAGACGCATTATTAGGGTAAGTGAAGGTAGGTAGGTGAATTAACTTCGCACTGGAGCAACATAAGGGGCTAATGGCGACTGTCCGGGATCAATCCCGAAGATTAGGGTAAATGAAAGGCTCCTACTGGAATAGATTCAATATAAGCCTTCAAGCTGCATTCTAAGTATTCAATCCGCAGTCTACATATATATTTTATATTGCTCATATTTTATGTGAAATTGTATAGGTACTGCTAAATTTTTACTCTTGGAATTATTTTATTCAGTAAAAACGTTAAATACAATAAGTCAAATTTGCACTAAATTGTATACATTATGTAATTAAAATTGCATGCATTATACAATATTTAATTGTATTAAAGTACAATTTAAGTTAGAACGAATTTGGAATAAAAAATAAAAAACTTTTAACATTTCTAATGGTTTCCAATTCCTTGCATTGGAGACCTCCATATATTGTCAACAGAAGTCATGTCTTGCAAATTTCTTGTAGATTGCATTCAATGATGGGATGTGAATATTATTATAAGATTAGCAAAATGCATTTACAAATTTCAAACCTGAAACACAATTGCAAAGAATTAAACAAAATGTAATATTTATTTTAATTTAATTTAGTATTCAGTTTTTGACAATGTACACCATTGTAAACCATTTGTTTTTCACTTTCAATTAAAACATACTTGCTAGAAATTTTTTTATTTTATTTCATACAATAAACAATTCCTTTTGTGTGTTGCTGTTAATTGACAGTTTTTGGTTGATATGCTATATCCTTCTAAGTACAATGTTCATACAAGTCATCTCACAAATTTCTTGTGAATTTCATTCACTGATGATCTTCAAGGATAGAATATAAATTTCCTTTAAATATAAAGAGAAATTTATCAGTCATATATAACTCACACAAAATAAAACAATCAAATTTCTAATTTTGAGAAATTCTGCAATGGAATTCTTATCAACCCAGAGAAAATACATTTCAAGAATCTCTAAACAAAGACGTATACCATACAAATAAATGTCACTTCAATATATTTATAATGTATCTGGTATCAGACAATAGATACTGCTAATTTCGCTGATAAAAATTTTAAACAAATTTCTTCATTTAAAAGTATACATACATATGCGAACACAAATATATGTAAATATAGTTGTAGAAACAGGACTATACCCTTATCCCAGAAAAAAATACCAAATAAATGTGGGGGTCCCTCAAGCAACAAACTACACACATTACTCAAATCAATGATTTAACATCAACTGATATAGTTGGTCTCTGAGACTGTTCCAATACATTTGCATGTGTAACTCGCAATTCTCTAAAATATTACAAGAAAATTAACTAAATACAATTATATGTTAATTATGACCAAATATAATATGCGTCAGGGAGACTATTCATTGGACTATGGGTTAACAATGTTTCAAATTTAAAAATTACGCTTAATTTAAAGAGCTTACAAAATTATACAGACTTTAATAACATAAATGCACCAAAAAATAGTTCAACCCATCAGATTGAAAGGTATCTGCTTTCAAAAATCCTTTTTATATCCATATTAAATCTGTTGCAGAAAGTTTAACATTAACCCTGGCTGACACAAAATATAGCATAAATAATTACATTTAGAAATATTTTTATGAAGTAAAAAACTATAGCCAGCACAATTATGTATTGTTAATTGATTCTCAATATAATTCATTTTAATCAACTAGCTATACAACTTTTCATTCAGTTCTTAAACATAAATGTCCTCTGATGAAGTAAAGGTTTGTCTTATATTTCAATTTTTTCCAACATTGCAATAGCTTTAATTTTCATTTAATTTGCGAAGATTTAAAAAATACTATAAATGAGATAAAAATATGGTTTTCAAATTAGAAAAACTAATTCATTGCCATATAATTCTAGGTTTAGTTCAAGACATTTTTATTTTTCATTTTGTGCCTGCTTTCCCAGCAAAAATTCTAACCCTGCTTCTGTTGTCAAAAAATTACAAGGTAAACGAAACTAATAAACACTGTTCATTTCACAGTGACTATTTTGAAGAATGTACAACCACCATCATCAGGACAAATATAAACATGAATGGAAAATCCAAGTTTAATTACACTTTCTTTACTCAATATGATCAACACTCACTTTTCCAAGTATGCCTTTCCAGACCATATGCAAGGATAGAGAAGCACCTCGATAGTTAACTAGTGTCAGGTGAAGTAAAAATTGATGACTTCTAAAACATTTAATTCATATCAAACCAAATGTGTTTTAAAATTTTGTTTACAGGAACGTATATGTTAAAAATAAAGAAACTAGCAAATCTACCATTGATCAACACTAATGAGAGATTCTCATCTTGATTTTAAACAAGCTAAAAATAATCCAATCTCCAAAATCTATTCTTGAATAAGATTTGAAAAGGGTTGCAAAGAGAAAAATAATATTAAAAGTTCAGTCCTTCACAATCTGTTACATTATATTTGTCTTTAGTCATCAATTTTATACATTCTACTTTAATGATATTTTTTATTCCTGCTTGCACTTCCCCGAACTTTTTTCAGAAAACACATGAAAAAATGGGCATGTGTTTTCCATTCGGTCTAATGTTTATCAATACAAAGCAAGTATATACACAGCAGTTCTTTACTGAAAAATATTCAATAACATTTGGAAAAAGTTCAGAACTTCAAATAGAATAAGTCATGCAAATAAATTTTAAAATGTTTTCCTCAACATTTGCTTGACTCTGAGAAGTGTTTTTATTTTTAACTCTTTTCACAACAGATGATACATTGACATTTCGTTTCCAACAATACAAAGACTGCCCATAATTCTGAGTCATAGTAAAGCAAATTCAAAGGCACCATTTGATAGAGAGCATGGAGCCATCTCCATATCAAAACATGAAACTTCAATCTTGATGCCAAATTTCAAATCTTTATCAAATTCTAACCTCTGATTCTCAGCTTCATGTCATTTCATTCAGTCATTTCTGGTTTATGAGTATGAACACACACCCATGGTGCAACAAGGTAACACTAAATGATCAAAAAATCTGCTCATACTTGTAGTGCCACAATGATTAAGTTCAATTGATCAGGCATTAGCAAAAAATGAAGTATGGAAAGTTTGGAGCTCCTTATGTTAAATTAGTTTTCGGGACTTTAACTTTTGAAATAATCTTAATAAGCTGATATGTTTTGTTACTATTCAAGAACCAAAACAAAATCTACATAGTGTCTTTTTTAATAATTATTGTTTAAGTTTGTTTATGTTATAAAATTAATATTTTAAAAAATTATATGAACTGATATATTTTGATGGAAATTGATCCAGAATGTCTTTTCATGAGGCCAATCAAAATTTCAGCCTTGCTCCAAGAAGTTTGTTGTTTCTTTCAACAAAATATGATTATAAATATTAGCTATTAAATTTGTTATTAATATCAGTATAAAAGAGTTGAAATTTTGGGTGAGTGAACATAAAAGTCATAATTCTATTTCTCCTCAAATATATGAAGGTTGCTTTTCATAATTTTCTCACATATTAATTTCATAATTAATATTGCTTACTAAAAATTAATTTTTAAAAGAAACATATAAATATGGGTCCAAGAAATAAATAACATTAAAGGAATTTTAAACTTTCAATACTTTAAAATCCAGGAATAGCTGTACCAGATGATTTGAAATGTGTAGACATTAGATTTTTGATTGATTTGAAATTTGGCATCAAAATTGGAGGGTGTGCGATTGAAAGTTATGAAGTTTGTATGCAATTCAATAAGGTGACCTCTTGTACAAATTTTATGCATATGAATTCATTGATATTATTTTCTATCAAATGGAATCTTAATTTTTTATTATAAACAATTTATGAATGAAGATGAGTGGTTAGTTTTTCCCAGCTTACTTTTTCGAAGCAAAGGGCTGTCTTCAAAAAGTTGACATCATCTTCCATTGTCTGAATCAGTTCCTCTGCTACAACATACATCCTCATATCTGAAAAAGAAGCATTTTAAATTCTGATCCCCTTTGTGTGGACACACTGGCTAACAAGACTGAAGGGAATCAATTGAGTTAAGTTTGGAAGAATGAGAAAGGGCATGGAACAAGCATCAAAGGTGGAAAAGTTCAAGAACAGATAGGAGATATGGCAAATTTTTTTCAATATGGCATCATTTCTTTGAATAGATTAATTGTCAGGAAAGTACTGGTCATTCAAAGAGTAAGTTCAGGTACAGAGAGTAAGTTTCAGGTAAGTTCAGGCTTATAAGTTAAAGCCAAAACATTTTACAATAGCAAAATTCATATCTGTTTAACCCTCTGAATCGCAAGCCAACCGAGACAGCATTACATCCAGACACTCAGTAGGTGCCCGTGTGCCCGAAAAAGTAATCGACTTTTCTTCCCCTTTACCAGTAAGGAGGGTAATCGGTCATTCCCACTCTTCAAAGGCTTCTTGAACATCTCCTTGTCACCTGAAATATTGTTAAATGATCATCATGTGTTAGGGGTCGATTTCTAACTACATACATCTATTAGTTCAGTTTGCCTGCGGATTGGATAACCTGGTGTGAGATTTTCAACATAAGCTAAAATGAACAAAAGACTTAGTGTTGCTGTTTGTGTAAATAACAGGTTAAAGGGAATCAGAAACTGAGATTCTTGAGTGAACAATTGAGTTCGTGTCGATGTCAGCTCCTCTTATGTACAAAATCACGTCCTTCGACCGGTAGTCAGAAATAATCCGAGAAATCATGAGAATGCCCAGGTGTGGTCGTGTAGGATATGCCTAACCCAATACTCAAAAGAACAAATTTCTAAGACTGTATACCATGCGAATGGGACGTTGTTAGTAACCGACTCTTACATTTTCTCTTATTGGAAAAACCAGTTTCAGTCCACTTTGATCTTTGAGAATGGGAGTTCACCGATTTCTAACAAAAGGGTAGGAAGTATCCCACAACTTTTCGTGTCCTTATTCTTGAACTCAAATAGAGCGAAATTCTAGCAATCTACAAATGTGTCGATGTCACTCATATAATCTACCCTTAAACATTTAAAACCATTTCCAAACCCCTCGGTACTTCAGAATGGGAGTTCTCATGAATTCATAACAATGAAAGAAACTAGCCTGAACTACTTTTGTGTAATGTGCATGACTGCAGGTTTCAACACAGAATTTGACTGAAGCACGTTTCACTAGTCTTTTTAATGTGAAATTTAATTCTATGATATTTTTGTGCCTATGCATTTATAATAGCTGGAAAAGATATATTGTGAAAAGAACAGCTCCAAAATTGAATTACGATCTAGCAATGGTAATTTTGTGATCGATGCAGTGACAGTAGGGTGGTAATAAGAATGTGGGACTTATACTTCTAATAAACAAGTTTTTCTCGCCTGTCTGCTTTATATCCCCTTAAACTGCAATACAGTGAAGTATTGCTCTGTCACTTTCACACTTAAAAGTGTGCCTATCTTAGTGTTTTTAGGAAAAGATATTGAAAAGTGCCCACAAACCACCAAAGCCTCTATTTTAGGAATCAAATTGGGCCGTGATTCTAGTGAAAGTTCATTGATGTACCTAGATGTTTTGGATCAACAATTGGAAAATAAAACCATTACCAAAGATTTCACGCTGTTTTGATATTCGATTTATAAAGAATTATTGAAAAACAACCATTTGTATCATATTGTATTATTTTCTGATTTTCTTTTTTAATCTATTTCAAAGCAAAAGATATATTTTTACTTTAAAAAATTATCATGAATTTCTTATACACTGCTTTAAAAATAAATAATTACAAATTAATCGCTGATAGTACAACCGAGAAAACAGAACTTATCATATTCCTGTAGCAAAAGCTTTGATATAAAAGACTTGGGAGAAAAATAGCTTTTTAAAACATTTATTGAAAAAAATATTGACTTAAAACTTATTCTTAGAATGTGTTTGATCTAACAGAAAAATATTTTAATAGTTCTATTAGTTTCACAATGTTTTAATTTTGCACTATACTTCATTGAAAGAAAATGCTTTCATGTGTATGGATAAAATTGATTTTCGAACCATAACCTGATTTGCGTATTCCATGAGTTTAAAAAATGTTATGTATTAGATGACAAACATCAGCAAAAATGAACATTATAAACCAAATTCGACTTATAAGTTGAAGACCACTTTATGTGCGACCCTCTCCCAGCAAAACAAGTGGGTTTTTTAATCCGGTGTGGAGTCCCCCAATGAGATGTAAAATAAGTTGTAAGGGAGGGGGAAAGAATTTGTTGATTGTACTACTGATACTCAGCCATATTGAGGTTTTGATGACATGGTCTTGAGACATGTACGAGTGTCAGGGATAATTGATTTTATCCATGCTCTTACAAAGTATAACATTAACTTATAGCATAAGCTATGTCTGTCTTATGTTGACTGAAGAATATCCTGAATGTTGAATACAGCCCTCCAGTTCATTGCATCATCTTTCAGCTTCAAATACTTTGACAGAATAGAAGTATGAAGGACAGATATAGCATATATAGAAAATATGTGTATGAACTTGTTTAATTAAAAGGAATGAAAAAGTAATTTCTATTTTATGAATCCTGCATATAAAATCAAAACCAGAAGTAAATGTTACCCTATCAATGCTAAATCAGTATTCAAAGATTGCTCACAAACAAAAGGAAATGACTCTCTTTGCACTTTTAATGACGTTACATGAAGAGCAAGTCATTGAGTGTCAGCTTCAGAAAACCATAATTTGACTGTTTAAAAAATTATATTGTATTTTTAATGACACATTTTAAGAGGAAGTGATATGTAACAACCAAGGAATGGGGATAGAATAAGTCAATTCAACTAATTAGCCACAGCCTGTATAAATTTTAGCAAGATTCTCAGTGCTGGAGTAAGTATAATACTGAATTTATGAAAAACTAGTCTGATGAGCAGTTTATAATAATAGAAAAAGATAAGGGAAACTTATATTCTATGAGGATGAATATTGTGCAATGCATACACTGTGCAAATAAGAAAACTTGGAAATGGAAGTTCGAAATCAGAATGTAGGAAAACTTCAAACATATAGCCTTAGTATGGTGATTGAAAGACCCTGGATACATGTAGCATTTTCTGGCATCAAATCAGTATGCAACACAGTTAAAAATAACATTATCATTCAATTCACCAAAATGTAGAATCTAGAATACACACCTGTATATGCTTCTGAGCAGGCAGTGTGTACTTAAAATCGTTGAGCACATCTTGTTTGGAAATAAAGATATAAGATGTTGACAAGAGCCATAGTTTGTGTCTAGAAGATGTATCATTATTTCAATTGTAAATAGAGAAATATTAAACACGCATTGATAATTAATTATAAGAGGTTTTTGCTATTTATACTAAAAAGAATTTAGAACAAGCAGGAAGCAAGAAATTTTATTATCTAATACAGATAAGAAAATTTTCTGTCTTCCAGCAGGAGCCAGAAAGTGACTCATCAACATTATGTCACTTTGACTTCATTTTACACTTTTCCAACTGATATTCGTCATGTCAAGCATACAAAAAAATCAACATGTTATCAAGAATTGAAATTGATATCATTACACAAGCAGCAATTCTCGATTATAAAGAAATTGCCAGTATTCAATTGAAAGATGAGCTGAACCAACTGTGTTCCAATTCAACATCCCTACAATCAGACAAGCATTATCTTTATTGCAATATTTATATAACACATCCATTTATATCTCAACCGCTTCATAATTTCAATATTTCAAAACCTTTTTCATACGAGAATCTCAACAAGTTATTAACTAAATGCTACATATAATCAAATATGAAAAATTTCATGAATGCTGTTTGAACTCGTCTATAATGTCAACATTTGAAAATCGACAAATACAAAATCCCCCTCTTTATCACACTTGACCTGATGCACATTTTGTACATATTCACATTGATTTCATGTCCTTCCCCTCTCAGATGGTCAGCAATATTGTATGATAATTACAGACAGTTTTACAAGGCCTGAAGTCACTCTAAAAGCGACATAACTGCTCTGATTTTGTGTAAGGCCTTGCTAAAAGGTTGTATGTCCAGCTATCTTAACAACTAAGGCTGTGATTTTGATTTGTACTGAACTTACTAATATCCTAAACACTTACAAGATAGTTATAACATATCTGCTCCTCTCAAAGTTTGAGTTAAGTGAAGCTTGTGCATGCACAGATGTATGGGATAAGGATTAGTGGGTATTTGAGTTCATGTGATGATTGTCACTACAACCCTTTCAGGGATAGTGGGATGTCTACATCCTACCCTCTTTGGTTAAGGCTAAATACATAAATATTCTATGTGATATTTAGACTGCTTAATTATATAAATATTCTCTTATTTGATATTCTGATGTATAGTTCTCTAAATGGATGGTGACACATTAGGGGTTCACCACACATTCATATTAAGGATAGATCTTCACTCATAAAGCTTTGTTCCCAAAACATTTTTTCCAGCATAATGCCCTTCAGAATCAAGACCCCTTGTACATTTTCAGATCTCTATGAATGATGAATTATGGATGTGAATTGCTTTTTAGATCATTTGTATACATGTATACTTTTCATAGGTTGATCTTTTTCAGAACAATGTGTCACCTCACATGTTCACAGCTCCGAGATTATGGCTGAAGGAAGTGATTCAATGAGCTGAGATGTAGTATTTCTGCAGATATATAATTGAGGGATGAACCTGATATATCCTTTAAAGGTCCTAGCCCTTTCCTCTAATATTTTTTCCCGTTAAGAATTCACAAACTGAAAAGTAAAAACAAATCTTACCAAACCTTCAGGATTGTGAGGGTAAGGGCTCATATATTGACAGTATCAGTTTTTCTTACACTAATTGAAAAATTTAGGTGAACTATTTTTATGAAGGATTTATTAAAAATGAATGAAGAATTTCAAATTTAGTACATTCTTAGTTGTTTGTGATTTCTTTTAAAGTTAAAAGACAAAATTATTCAAAAATCATTCGTAAATTGAAAACATGAATGTCATACAAATACTTTAAAACATTAATAGAAATGTCTTCAATTAACAATGGAAGAATTATAATCTTGGAACTCGAATAACTGAAAAATTGAGGACTTTTGTTATATTTGATTCAATTAAATATTCATTTTAATATAGAAACACAAATAAATTACCTGTAAATTTGATATTTTTCTATTATTTATTCTATGATTAAGTTGTCTTGTTATGGCTCGCATTCTTATAGTTGGTTTCAATATATCCCACTTTGAAGTCAGGTTGTGGTCAATGGTTAATAATCTGGTATATAATAAAGAATATTGCAAATAATTATGTAAATATAAAAATGTTACAAATAATTACGTGCATATAAAATATTACAAATAGTTATGTAAATATAGAAATGTTACCAAGAATTACATAAATTAAAAAATTTCAACTGAAAAAATATAATACATACCCCTCAAAAACTTCTAGACTCCAATACTTTACACATACCAGTGTATTATTTTGACCTGATGAATAGAATAACATACAAAATATTTGTATATTTTAAAAAACTTATAATTACTAGCTACCTTCGACTACTCATAATGTTCTAATTTTCAAATGGTATTTTAGTTTTCATCGAACTACTTAAATTGTGATTCTACAATATTGAATTTATTAATTAATAGTAATTCCAAATTTGAACAGCAAGATTGTGCTATTATTCAATAAAGCAAAACGGTATGTTTCCCATTCAGTCCTAACCCTGTATTCATAAACTACTCTTTACACAAGAACCACAGCAACCACTGACCCTTTCCTTCAGGTAAAGACAATACTATATTTACACCCAGATAAAGCTATGTAGAATCTAAATACTGAAAATATTATGAAGCGCATACTATATGATGGATCCTAATACCAAAGGAAGTTAACGAGCTGCAAAACAGACGCTTTTAATATTTATGAATGAAATGTTTTAGATTAAAATAAGTTCATCCAAGTGTTTATATATGATAACATACCTAAGAACATTTCACATTTAGGGTGGTTGTGCAAAATGTTTTAGATTTTTTTAAATGCCAGTTTATGGATTGTATGACCCTTCAAATACTAATTGATGAGAACGTGGCAGTCTCTGCATTACCCCAAGTACCATAAGAGGTGTTTCCACATCGTGCCCACTGTGAACTGGAGGACGTCTTCTTGGAAGTGATTTTAGAAGCTAGCCCACACATTTGCATCTCATGAAGAAACCAGGAATCTTCATGCAGCCAACCCAACTTTGGCATGAGATTCAAACTCAACCAAGCATTTGTCTACCAGTTTCTTAAGAGTGATGCCTTTAACTGCTCACCCACTGGTGAGGCCTGGTTATGAAAAACAAATTTGGATATTTTGTTATTACAGCATAGTTTAAAGAGAGCATAGCATTATAGCAAAAACAGACACAGGGAAATTCATCATAGTTAACCTTGCTTTCTCCTTTTTGAAATGAACAAATACACATGTGCCAATTACTAAATGGTTAACTTTTTTATAATTTTTTCTCACTGTGCATGTGGTTTCAGTTATAAATACAATTACAAAAATTTACCTTTAGAAAAGATTAAACATTACAGTAGATTTCCCACATACAGGGCTCCATCCCACTCTCAAGCCTCAGAACCATAGTACCAGTAACTCAGATATATTCCTAGTTTGTCATTGTATCAACATTGCTAATAGAGGAGACTTGCAAGTCGACAGGTGCCATTGCACTTTCTCCATCAAAACTATAAAACAAATTATGCTTAACAGTAACAGAGAAACCTGTGTTTCTAGAACATATGGATTTGAAATTTTGCCCTGAGCCTTAAAACCATATTATGTGATTTCAAACTGACTATCAATAACTATAGTCCCTTCCACAGCCTTTCCAATTCTGCCTTGATGACATCACCCACCTTCTAAACGTCTAACATTTCATTTTGTGATTGTGAGTATAACCTTTAAAAGTTGTTGGTCCTTAAGTACACATATCACAGCTTATCCTTAACTTAGTACATTTTCTTGCAATTGCTGGGTTCCCACCCTTCAAGCAAAGAAAAATTAGGACCTTTTTAAGGCTATATTTCTTAGATCGCAATAAATTAACCTGAGTGCACAGGTGAACATTCATGAGTGCTAGGTTTGGGTCTCAGCCCATTTTAAAAACATCAATTTTGAGCCAATCTATAAATCTGTCTGTGATTATCGAAATTTGACCTTGGACAAGTATCATTGATCCTGGTTTTTAAATGCAGGTGAGGTAAAATATGCAGCATTCTTGTAAAAACTAAGGACTTGGATAATATTAAGGTTTTAAGGGCCCTTCAAAACCAAAGTGAAATCTGGGCTCTTTTATGCCTGTGGGAACCCTGTATTCCAATGAGAACAGTTTATTATTGTAGATGTTAAGAATAAGAAACAAAGGTACCAGGTTAGTGATGCTTTTATTAGAATGGATGTTATTTGCAAGATAGAATAGTACATGTGTGTGTGTGTGTTTGCTTATAAAACTTAAGTTTTGAAGCCAAAATATGTCATTTTGGAATTTTGTTAAACCCGTTGTGCTGTAGGATAGAAGAAAAAAGACAATTTAAATTCTAGTTCCCCTTTAAAGGGACTGCCTTTCTTTAACTATTAGGACTCGGGGAATTTATGGAATCAACTAGTAAAGAAATGGCAATATAGCTACAATAAATATATAAGTTATAAATATTTGCTGTTACTAGTACTTCATTGTAAATAAGATGGGTTGTTAGGATCATACTGCATCTACATAACTTAACCTTATAAAAATTATTTTCTAATTATGAATTCTTGTTTCGATGTTTAAATTAATTTTCCTTCAGGACTGATCCTAGATCATTGCCAATAGCCTGTTCTGTTGCTCCAGTGACGTTAATCAACTACCAACTTAAAAATTTCTGCGTCCCACAAAAAATGTACCTTTAGAAGAGCATGAGATTCACCATCGTTGTTATAAGCTGTAAAGAATACAACGAATAATCAGGGTTTTTTCCTTAGAAATCAATAGCAATGGACAATTAAAACATTCTTATATTGCAAATGTTCAAGATACATATTGAAATATTAACTTAATGACAAAATTTATTCAAGTTTCAGCAAATGAGTTACTTGCTTATTTCTTTAGAGTAAATCAAACTTGTTTCAATTGAGGCTGGTATTTTCAGCTAAATTAAAAATATTTATAAGTTATTGACTAGGTTGCTCATAAGATTAAGTAAAGTGTTGGAAATGTTTTGTTACAATTAATGCAAATGACCAAACATGGAAAACGAAAATTAACTTATAAAAATTCATAAATGTCAAATTCAAGCGAATTTGAAAGATTACATGTTTAATCAAGTATCCTTAAAGCATCCTCTTTATTGCCCAAGAGAACCATGTTTTACAAGTTCCTGATTTATTGGACATCTGCACCTGCTTTCAATAATTTTCAACTTGTACATCTCAATTTAGATACATATTCAGATTGTCAGTTTTCTCTTATAAGTCATACTAATCATACCTCACTTCAAACAGAACATTTTGACTAAATGCATTTTAGATAGGCAAACAATTAGAATTTAGTTTCAGTGAAATTGAAGATAGAATTATTGGCTGACTATCCTAAATTAAGCTATTTTTTCATGATTTTCAAATGCTCAATAGTTTTTATATAAGTGGTATCCTTTAGACATTATTCATTGGTCTGATTCAATAAGTCATTTTGTGTCAGTACACACTTTGTTCTAGCAATAAACATGCTAGGATATAATGTTTTGCTAGAAACCTAGTGATAAACTAGTTACAATTTGTGTACTTGTCTTAACTAATTTATAAGATATTTCCATGTTTTATTTTTAGTCTTATTTTACACATTTCCACTTCGCAATATTAAAATGAGTGTTGTGTTAAAGGCAATTGATATCATTGGAGATGCATGGGCTGAAGCTAGTCCTGAATAACTAGTTTGGATAAATATGGCTTCAATTTCCATATCAGATTTTGATCCTTAATACATGCTTTTAAGTGCAAAGTGTTGATCAGTTTGATTTGAGGTTGGTTGTCTTTTATGGTGCAAGGACAGGATCTGGCCAAGCAGTTTATTCCATCATGTAATTGGACAAATATACAATAGTATATATTTTACTTACACACAACCGAGAAATACATCCAGAGTAGAAACAAGAATTAAACCTGCTCCACCTACAACTCAGGCTAATACAGTAGACTAACCCGCTGAACCAGTAATCCCACAAAATGGATTTGAAGATACAGATAAGGCAAATGCAGATTACACCATATCTTCCACTACAAAATTCATAAGTGTAGGTTTTGAGGAGCCCTGTGTCGATGTGCTCATCAAAGAGCTTTCAACAAAACAAATGGCTGAATTACTTTAAAAACATTGAGAATACTACTGACTTATGAACTATACAAAGAAAATCTTGCCTGTCAGATCACTTTTGTGACAAGTTCTCAAAAAGTCAACAATCCAGCAACCTCCCACAAAGGAGGCATTCATTTAGTAATCAATTCCCATCTCATCCATGTTAAAATCAACTCACTTGACTCATATTTCATGTTTCCCCTAACTATTTCTCGAAATCAATCAATTGTGTAACAAGTAATACATGTATTTCTGGAATTTTAGTGATGTGCAAATCTAGTTTCAAACCGAAATTAAATCTGAATTCTGAACTTAATCAATCACATAGGATTTTAATAGTAAAGAAAGATTATTTAATTTAGCTGACACAAAGTACCCCTTTTGACATTGAAGAAAAAATAGTATCTTGATCAAAAACTTACTTTTTACAGAAGCAAAACACTTGCATGAAATCAAATTTTTCAATTGGTTTCTCAGTATGAAGTAATCTTGCCAAATATTTTACAAGTATGGTTTTTATGTACAGATCTAATTAATAAATTGCATATGAATTAATTTAAGGAACTATTTAACCCTTAGGCAGAAATTTTACAATCATACATTTACATAAAAATTATATGCATGTAAACAAAATAATTTAATTTTTATCAACCCATCAATATTAACATTCTTATTCATTATAACACCTGATTATTGTGACAAAAGCATGAAAACATACATTTAAGTGCAATTATGAAAGCACAGGCAAACACTTAAATTTCATGGATGAAAACCAATTATCTGAATACTGCTTTTGAAATGTTTGAAAAAATTGAATGGAATGGCCCTAAAAATATCCAAGTATTGCAGGGGCAACACAATAACACAACTTCTCATCAATAGTTTGACTTTGATAAATATTTAATTTTCCCATTAAATAGTACTATCAGGAAGATATTCATATCTATCAGGGAGAAACTCATAGGAGGAATGCAGAATGATCTATCAAAAAAATGCTGTTTCGCGAATATTGATATTTTATGTTTTTCAGATGCACCTTTTCAGTGATTCCATCCACATATTTTAAAACTTTTAATAAGCTATTGCAACAGTTTTGCAATAGATCAGTAGCACTGGTTCTTATACTATGATCCAACCTTAAACAGGGAAGTTGGAAGTACTTATTGGGTCATTTACCTTACACAATCTATTACATCTAAAAAAAGCAATTAACGCATTTCACCTACAACAAAATTTTTGTAAACACCAATTTTTTAGTTTTACATACTTTTGACAAAATGCCAACAATTTTGAGATATTAGTTAACTCTGAGTATTGGGAACATATTCCACACTGCAACTTAGTTATCTCCAAAACACTATACTAATCAAGTTTTAGTCATCTTGACCAACTGAAAGGTTTCACAGGATTCATTAAATCAATGAGCATTGCTATTTAGCCACAAGATGTGATGCAGGATAAAACAATAGTACTCTTCAAAAATCCAAAGGTTAAAATAGAAGTATGCCAATGTTCATGAGTAAAATATTCAGAATCAACTTCGATAAAAAAAATGAATGGAATAATTAGTAAAGAAAGTCAATAGCTTTAATTTTTTAAGTATGTAAAATTACAGCAATTGATTATTCAAAATGAAATAGATATCAGGGCACAAATGAATATCATTACACCACAGATGAATGAAATATTTGTAATACAGAATATTTATAGGCAATCCATGATTTCAGAATTGTGATAACATAAACTCACTTTTAGAGCTATTACTTAATTAACATTGACAGAAATTAATAGGATTCAACTTAAACATCTGATGTGTGTATGAATACTAAGCTGGACCCCTCATAAACAGCTCTATAAAACCAATTAAAACTCAACCAAAGTTTATGATTAGTATCAGCTAGCTTTATCTTTTATATTTATTCAATATTTTTGATAAACCAAAATTAACATGCTATATTTTAAACTGTTTATCTAACATGAGTTTTCTTACTGAGACTTTACTTGATTAAAAATCTGAACTCCTATTTTGTAAACATTAAAATTTTGTGTATAATTTGGTACTACTTTTATATTCTATGCATCTTGATTGAGTTTTTATACAAACATGATAAAATAGCACACAAAACCCCATTTCTTTGCATGAGAATAGAGCATTTGTATGTCACAATTCCAATTCCGAAGGCCATTGTGCCCAAGTATTCCATGTGTTGCCACATCCCTATATAAAATTAAACGTAGTCAAATATCTGTGAAAAACAAAGATAGTTGGGTTTATAAAAAGGGCCCTGTTTGGCCAATGGAAAAAACAGACAATGAGAAAAACCATCCACCAAACCCTTACAACATTTCCAAAATTAATAAAAACTAAAAAAATTACAATACATGTAACGTATTGCAAGTAATTTTACTTAATAACTGATAAGTATAAATTGAAAATTAAAAACAGCACAATTAAAATACATTAAGGACAAAAACTATAGAATCACAAAATACAAGATATTGCTTTAAATTTTATTCTACAATTCCATCATAGATTTCAACACACTGGACCAAATTCAAATTGTAAAAAATTAACATGAAATTGCACAAATGACATAATATTTCAAATATTTAAACCTAACAATTTGCAATATAGAAACAATCAGCAAAAATTAATTTTAATTACAAATATAAGTGCACATTTATAATATATTTTTTACATGAAAGGTGATAAAATATACTCTTGACATTTATATGCACATAAAAGCATTTTTCAACCTCAGATTACCTTCAATGCTTCAACAAATGCTAAGTAATGAGAAGTTAATAGGTCAAGAAAACTAAACTGCAGGTAAAATCTGACATCAAGACAAAGATTAAGCATCATAAAGATCACAAATATACTTATAACAAGAACAAGACTGCCAATAAAATTTTATTTACATACAGGCACATATGCTGATGAATTCTGCTAAACATTTATAAATCATTCATTTTATATAAAACACATTTAAAACATGCTCCACAGCAGAAATTAAAGCATATATAAGAAACAAATGCAGAAAGTTAAATGAAGCAGACAAAAAACAAAATTAAGTTTTCCCCTGAAAATGCTGAAATGTAAGACCTAGAGCCCCGTCATGGAATCATTAAAAAATTTAATATAGCTGCCTCTACAATTCTGCACAGGTTCCCAAGACATTGATCATAAAAAATGCCTAACATTTTTAATCAGGAAGTAACCACTGTAACAAATCGAAAATTGCAAGACTAATTATTCAATCATGTATAAACTTTAGAGCTCTAGTTTAAAAATTGTTCTGCTTTTCCCCATTCATACAGTGATCACAAAAACTTTCTTTTTCATCCAATACAGCAAAACATCAATATACCCCACATTGAAGTTCACAGCAGCATAATGGAAGTAATAAGGCTGAGTGACTATTTCAGTTCATCAGTTATGAAGAGCCTACAAAGTTCTCAATAGCACAGAAGTCGTAAATATGCAGGCAATTCAAAATATGTAGTAACTGCCACATCCAGCACCAAGCCAAAATGTAAATAATTGTCGGCAGTTACGAGCAAAGTTACCTGTAACAATATAAAAAGCATTTATACCAAGAAACTCAATATTTATAGCTACAAAACAAAACAGCTATTTCAATATCTATAGCTATAATTTTAAACTGATTTTCTAAAATCCAAAATAAAATCTGGTATTCTGCAAGATTTTCCACAACCTTAATGCCTTGCAGCCTTATGCTTTATATACATTTAAATGGAAGTTAATTATAAAGATGCAGGTCAAACATGAATGCTTTAATAATGTATTATCTACTATATACCCCTCACCACTGTTCATGAAGCATTCTACATAGTGAATGCAACATTATGTAATTTGATTTTAAAAACAAGAATAGAAATCACACATTATCTTCTAGTATAACTGTAAGTCACTATTCTAAAATAAGGACTTTATCCTAAACAAAACAGGACAGATTAGTCTCAGCAGATGCATATCTGATGATTATTTCGGTACACTTGTTTATGAGCCCTCGTGTTCAAAACTAGGCGTATAGAAACAATCCAGTGTTGGAAGTACAAATATAATTTGACTAATACATGTGCCTTCATTTTAAGTAAACTCAATTCAAAACTTAACGTAACTTTTAATGATATTCTATAGAAATAAAGTATGAATTTAAAAAATTGTAAATTTTCCCAAACTTGTATGGTGAAATGAATATCGGAGGTCAATAGTATTTAACATCAACTTTAGTTAACTTCCCCTAACGATTTTTCACCAGCATTGTACATTTTTCTGTCATTTCTAATGTTGTCCAAAACCTTTCTTTTAATGTCTGCAAGTGTAAATGATGCAATTGTGGGGAAAAAAGTTGATTGAAAATAGTTTCTAGCAGGAGAAAATTGGTGTCATTTTCCTGTTTATGGGGAACTCACTGAGCAAAGGTTATGTTTTGTTTGCGCTCTACAGTCAATTTTTGAAACACAAGGACGAATTAGATTGAAACCTAGAGCTTAAGTGGATTCTGAAATACTATGAAAATTAATACTAAGACCAGGATTCAAACCTAGAGTCTGTTGAACCAAGGGTCAGAGTACTACCACTCAGATACCAGGATGGCACACTAAACAAAGGAAAGCTTGAAACTGAACAAAAATAAACTTTTCTCAATCATTGTGGCTTCACATATGTGCTAACATCACCACACAAAAAGAAAAAAAACAGACGGTTGCATTCAGTTTTCCATGCAACTTATAGTAAACAAAAAGCAAATCAAAAATTAGACTAATATAATAAAAAGTGTTTGTCAATGTCTTGAATCAGCTTTAATATTGCTTTATGTAATTAGACCATGATGCCTATAATTCCATATCCCAGTTATAAGAAATCAGATTATTAGGGATATTCATAGTTGGCAGGCAAATACATGCAGCAAGAGAACAATTAGAATGTAAATTTTATGGAAAACAAGACGTTAATACAAGTTTATTTAAAACTTAAAATTGGAATGTTTGGAATGAATACAATTCTTTGCAGCTGTTATCATTCTCATGTGAAATTTTCTTTAATGTAATACAGAAAATTTGTACTCACATCTTGGCAGCTGATTCTGCATTATGATGCTACTTTTTCCTTGTCTTCCTTCTCCTTCTTATGCTTTTTTTTCTTCAAGAAAGATGGGGTACGAATGCCCTTCTTTTTCTTCTTTTCCTTCTTTGAAGAGTCATCACCTACTTCTTTTACAGGAGAACTCTAAACAAAAGTAGAATAAACTCGAATAAAAACGCTTCAAAACATTTCATTTACATTTTTTGAAGAGTAAAAATACGATTTAATGTCTCAGATGAAGATTACAACAAATCAGCCAGAATTCCACATCAATTTGAGCTAATATGCCAGGTAAAGTATTTTTTAACAAATTTGGAAATTCAACATCAATGAATTTAACAGAATTATTCATTCCTGGATGACAGATCAAGACCTAAATTAGAGAGAACTCACACAGGATAAACCTTTAAAATACAATTCTTTGCAATAAGCACTGACCATATAATAAATATCACTAGTATTAGCATGACCAATACTGTACTTATTTGTAATGTTGAAATAATTTCAATGTAATGGCAGTTAGAATCTAAATTTTGAGTGTCTTGTATCAAAAACTAACTAAAATTCCTTCTAAACCTATACATTAATCAAATATTTGGGTTAGCATATGATGGCATGTGGGGAAAAGGTAAACTAGAGTAACAATAACAAAGAATTTAATAAACAAAAAACATACAGGCCATGCATGAATATCAAATAGAAGTCCTTTATTGCATATCCAAGGCGAGTGGCCGAGATAAAAAAAAATTATCATGGCGCAACTCGACACATCAGAATAAAACAAACTGACCATTTTCCTAGAATTCACTAAAAATATTTTTTATTCTTCCAAACTTCGAATTCCATACTTCAGTTCAAGCGAAAATTAAACTTCTGAAAAACATGTGCAGGAAAAAGTCGCACGTGAAATAAATATTAACAAAATAAATTAAAAATGAAATTAAACCAATCGAGCATTCTCCAACAGTCATAAAAACCAACCTTTGAGTCATAAAAACAAATGAAGCATCACTTATGAGTAAATTATAAAAAGCTATGGTAAATGCTTTTTAAATTCTCAAACTTTTGCAAACTTCTTAGACTATTGATTACATGGATTTGGTCTTATAACATGCAATGGTAAACACCAAAAATGTTAATATTGAGATTACTTTTAATTAATATGTAAAAAATTTTAAATACCTAAAACACACAAACCAGATTTATAACATTACCAATTGATAAACTGATGTAGAATATTGTTAAAAAGCGAAATTTTACCTCTTTACTGCTCCTGGAAGCTACGGAAACATCACCACTTTCTGCCGATCTCAGTTTTTCTTCACCATTCAATGTAGCATCTGCAGCTGGAATGTTTTTTTTTTAATTAATAACCTAAACAGTAATTCTCAAATTTTTCACGATGAAACACTGCCTTTTCAAACACTTGCAGGTTTTATTATCAAACGAAAAGATGGCATATTATACACTTACATATACATTATTTTGTTAAACAAATAATGGATTCCCATCCTAAGGAATTTATTTTTACTAATAATTTTATCACTAAAAGGAAATACTACATAACTGTTTACATTTTCTCATAATACATTCACCGAGACAAAATCTTAAAGTATCAATGTACTATTAGTGAAATATAATAAATGATGAATCAGGGTTTAAGACAGAAGGTTTAGTTTATCACTATGGTCATTTTTTGCTACAAGAGGGCAAATTAAACCAGTATAATCCAAATGGAGACCAAAATCTAACTGCTTACAAAAATCAGTAGCCATTCGCATCCAGAGTTGCCTTGGATGTAAAGCTGCCTAGTGGCTTAGAATCCACATAAAGCCACGAGTCCTCATTTAATCAGCCTTCAGGTTGCAAAAAATGACTAGAGAAACAAACTCAAAACCTTGGATAAATTGTTTGGATGCTATAAAAATGCTTTGGACCTCATTGCGAATTTCTGCCTTTAGAAAAATCAGTAAGAATTCAAGGAGCAAGAGATACAAGAGACTAGTTCTAGAAACATAGAAAGCAATGTCTGGAAATTTTTCAAAGATTTACCCAACACAATTCAAATACTTAAGTCAGTTACATTTGTTGATATACTATAAGTGCATAATATGCATCTAAAATTGGTGAGCTTAAATAAACATGCTTAATAAAACAAGCCCTTCAAGGGTCTATAGACAATGAATGATCAGTAATAGAGTCTAGAATAGTAATAGATCAGAAAGAACTAGGTGTGAACATTGAGGTCTTCTGCATAAGCTACTAATGTTTAATATCCACTAGGAATTTTTAATATTGTAAAATATGAGTAACTCAGATTAGAAAAAGGAACTGCATCGATCATGAGTAGAAAAAACTGTTGTATGCGAATACATGAGGAGTGAACTTAATTATAAGTATACGTCTATTTAAAATATTTAAATTGACTAAAATCTAATTCAAGTGGCCAAGAGCTGCCAACCATCCATTAAGTGAAAATGCAACCCATGTATTGAATGGGCTTATTCTGCCATATCCCAGATATGGTTGATTAAATTCTGATCTGGTTAATTTGAAAAACCAAGCTGTGTCACTGGAGACATGGAATAAGCCCTGATAGCTCCATTTGCAGAACATTATTTCTGTAATTATCTTTCAAGCTTGTAATTATCTTTAAGCTACCATTTAAATTCAAACTTTTTAGTTTCAAATGCATACTATCAAGAGGCATTGTTTATTACTCAATGCACTGGTTGGTTTTTATTACAAAACTACAATCAGCTCAATTTAATTGAGCTATTTGTTTTTCACAAAGCCTAAAACATAAACACATTCACTAAACCTGTTAGTTCCCACAAATACAAGAATGAATCTCCAATATTTTCAAATTATGATTTTACAAATACACAATTCATTGAAGAAAATTTGCTTAATTTTAGTGATGTGTGCTACACTGCTATTCCATGAAGCAAATGTACCAGGTCTAAATCGCGCGCGCGATCAGTATTTGCCATATACCTTAAACCTTTACATTATTGCTTATTAATTCTTATGCTGAAAGGGTACATCTGTTGTACCAGTCATAGTGTAAAGGTTAAAATGATAAATCCCCTTTACATTCACATGTTATTCAATTTGAATTTCAATTAAAAACTTATAAACGTAGAAACAAAAATGTCCATTTTATACACTTGAAACATTAGATAAAAAATGAAAATACATTGACTATAGCAGCATTGGTATCTACATAATTCTCAACACTTTTCTTATGGTATAGTAAAAACCTAATCCAAAACTTAATTCAACTATTCTAGAAAAACATTCCTAATTTAAAACATTAAATCTTTACCCTTAACACTCCAACCAGAAGTAATGCTGCCAAGCGCAAGCCAGCGTTTTATTCATGCTATAATATTCTTAATTAATGGTTAATAAACAAAATAGATAAATATATTCAATGTAAAATGCCTTCAAAACAATCAGTAAAAAGCCATGCAGCAATATACAAAGAATATTCTTTGAAAAGTAGCAAACAGCTTGGAAGATCAAAGTCAAAATTTATAGCGAAGATATTAGTCTTGCAATTTGATAGCCCTAGCTCCCCACTTTAAGAAATCAATTATTTACTTCTCAACAGCAAATACTGCCGAGTTATCATAATTTTTCATTCTGAATTTTCTTGCCACCTTTAAAAGACATCGTATACTGATGGGTCAAGAGTATACTGGGATTTGACATTCTTCCTTTATATAACATTGCACTCAGACTGCAATATCACCATAACTGAAAAATTTCCAATGATGGAAGAAACAAGATTCGAGCTAAAACAAGTGAATTGCGCTGAAAAATTCAATGCAAATTGAGAGATGCAGCATAAAATCAAAAGGTACAAAAGCTCACAAGTTGCTACAAAATTGCAGATCCCAATAGATTGAATCTTGAGTCCACATGTATGAAGAAAAATTGTCACAGGTGCTATATTTGAGTCTCACGGACCCAGTTTTAAAACCAAGCATTAGCTAACCTATAACTATTATGGCATCTATTTTTTGATGACATCCTTGGATGAGCATCACTGACCTTGATTTTTGATGAAATAAAATATGCAATGCTCTTGCATAAATTAATCTCTACTATTATAAAAGGAAGTGTCTGTGTGTGAGGTGTACAGACGAATCTATAGCACTTACAGCCATAAAATTCAGCACACAGGTAGTCCTAAAGGTGACTGAATGTCCCTTGAAACCTCAATTTTAAAATTTAATCAAGAAAAAAATTTTATATTTTGTGTTGCGCACGTAGACCCTCCTCAACTATGACGTATCTGCGCAGACCGATCTGACAGATACTTATCGCGCATACTATCTCTTCACTAAAAACACCCCTCCTCACATTGAAATGATGGCGTAGTGGGTAAAGCGACGTACTGAAGTTGCGGCTTTGGAGGGAGACCTGAGTTCGAACCCGGCTGACATATAATTTTTATTTTTCGCCTCTATATTTTTTAAAAATAGTAAATATACTCTAATCCTTCCAATTTTTTCTGTACTTTTACTTTATCCTTTCATTTTTTAATACACCACAATTATTTTTTTAATGTAATTGATTTTATGCAGCTTTTTCAATTCTGAAACTGGTTTCTCTGTATTGTCCTTTTTCATACCACCAATGAAAAGCAAACTACTGAAGCTCTACCCCCTACATGTTCAACTCCAAGTGCCAAGTTCCTACCATCAAGAAATTTTCTGCAACTCAGTTAACAAATTACATGAAATGAAGTAACAGTGTTTATTACTGCTTAATTTGGTTTTGATTTCATGACATTGTGATTCATTTAGGCTGTTTGTCGGAATCAGTGAGGTGACATAACAAGACTTTTTAAAAGTATGGCATTATATTTAAAGATTCAATCACATTTTTATTTTTCAGCAGTGGTTTTTTCATAACTTACTTTTGAATTTGTATAATTTCTGTATTTGTATAATACAAATCTATTGACACTATATGTGACAGATGAGGGTGTGAACTACACAACAGTTTTTGAACACATTGGAGCCCATCTGGAGTACCCTCGCACATATTACAGCTAGAAATTGGGGCACCAATTATGCTTCTCAGCCAATGTAGCCACCATCATGATTGAACATGCCGCAGGTGAAGACGCATTCATTCCTAGGATCCCAATCATCCCTTCAGATCTCCCATTCCAATTTAAACGACTTCAGTTCCCTGTTCGTTTAAGTTTCGCCATGAGCATGCACAAGGCCAATCGCTGAAAGTTGTAGGACTTCATCTCAATAAACCGTGTTTCTCCCATGGTCAAACTGTATGTGAGTTGTTCAAGAGTTGGAAAAGCTGAGAATCTTTACATCCTAGATCCAAATGGAAGAACATTGAACTGTATCCTGAAGCTCGCTAAGCAAGAATCAGTGAGGTAGAAGGAATGAGGCGACATGCCTGTGTCATGTCGGGTAGTGGTGGGACTCATTCTTAAAATTATTGTTTTTCTTTTTAATGTTTTCAGAATCAGTGAGGAGAAACAAGAATGTCATGGGCAATGCCATACGGGTACTGCTATTGCTTTAGAAGACCATGTGAGAACCCCTGTAACAGTCTTAAAAGTTGGGTACCCAGCATTGAGAAATAGTGATATTCTTTCACAGCATCACACTTCATTAGACAAAGTAATTAACACTAGCACACTCCCCATTACGAATTACCTGTTTGAACAGGTACCTAACCTAGTTCCTCTCTCTACCTGATTAAAATATTCAATTAGGTCACCAGGCTGTATAAGGTCCCAAAAGAACTTGTTTGTACTAGATTAATTGTTTCCAAAGCAGAGTATTCAAATGCTCCTAGTGGACTTGAAATCAGGAAATTTTAAGCAACTAGCATGACATTAGCAAAAGAAAAGGATCAAACTTACAACAAAGGAGGCTCTGGATATGATTGCTGCAACCATTTAGCCACTGCAGCAGTGTCAAAAATTAATACCACCTTGCAAACACTGAGTCTGTCATCACTTGTTACCACTATTAAAATAGCTGTACACAAGGCGAATGAACACTCAAAATTTGCATAATACAATTAGATAAATCATCCAGACTTCACAAACTTGTCTACTCATTTTATAAGCAGTTAACCCTGCATTTGTAAAGGAAGTAACCAAATTTTATAAGCAATAACTGGACGAACATTGTTAAATATCTGTACGATTTTTCACTTTTTAAATTACTGTACAGTATCTTTCTAATTTATCCGTTTTCACTCAAGAGTCAACATGGTATGTAATTTAGACTCCATTTTTTAAAAGATCAACTACCGGAAAAGTTTACAAATGAATTTCACTTTTTATTATAACTTTCAAATTGAAACTATGTCTACAACCAATTGTTAAAGCATTAGACAGGATTAACTTTGCTGAAGCACTGAATTTTTGTCCAGGAATCCCACAAAATATTTCCAACCTTTCTTCTCTCAGAATATAATTACCTACAGATTGTAAAGATACAAGTGCACAGGAAGTTTTACAGACAGGCAGATACCGAATGGGCCGACAGGGATGTAACTGTAAAACCCTGTCCTTCCCATACTGTTTAACTCTTACTGCACTATCATTCACATTCTTAGAAACTTGTAGTCATAGAAGCAGATGTAAATCTAGGAAAAAATTTGCCATAAACCTGTTGGCCTAATTGTGAGCAGTTGTAAAGAATTAAAAAAAATGCAGAATAATTAGTGGAGATAATGATGTTCTTCTTTGACGCTTTCATAGAGGGAAGGAATCGAGTCACTAAAATATTATGAAGGCGGGTGATAAATTATTTTAGCTGATAGCATTTAAAATGCTAAAAACTATTTCGTGAAAAACATTAGAAGTCAATAAAGAAATAGTGGCATTATTCCTATTTGAACATTGTCACTTTAACAATTTCCATGGATTTGGTCAACTCAATACACTTGATTCCTAATCAAAAAGATTGTCCAGATTTGAAAATTTATAGAACGATGCTATATTATAAGTATTCTGATTTTAAGTATGTAGTATAGTATTTTCTTTTCAAAAACGTTGAATGAATTTCAGTCCTAAAACGGTGTATTGTGGATTTTTAACTTCAGATAAATGCATAATTTTTTAAGTGACAGGTAATTATTAAATGAAATTTTTCAAAAAATTAGTTTAAGAAGTGTTTAGGAAAATATCAAACTTGTGTATTATATTCACAAAAGTAGACCAATATACTTCAAATTTAATAAAAAGGCTTTTAAGTATTAAAAGACTTAATTATTTTATTTCGATCTTATCTACTTATTTCTTATATAGACAACTTAGGCATATAATCGTCATTTGATATTCAAGTTTTGATAACCACTGTACATAAAACGATTAAAAATTTGTAGATGTTTAGTATGAAAATATATGGGATGATAATATATGCTGTATAGAAGGAAATTAACAAAGTCAATGTGATAGTAATCCTAAACTTACTGGTCTTAGTTTTCGGCTTTCGTTCAGAAAAAGTTCGCCGCTGAAAACTCTTTTCACGTATATCTTCAGCAGCTACAATTGGCATGCAAACATGCATCACAAGTTAACATGCAAAACAGAAATAAAATAAGCACAGAAGCAAAAAATTAGCAACACAGCACTTTCATGCATCTTTAAACATTAAAACAACTTGCTTTATAAGCACGGCAGTTTTGTTTTGCAAAAGGTATAATAAATCATGACTTAAATTTAATCATTAATATTTTCCTTGGAATGAAGAAATTTTAAAAAATTACATCTGTAAGTGTGCATTACCTTCAACACTGAGTCTTGCTGACAAAGATCTTTGAACAGAACCCCCTGATTTGCTAACTGTTGGCAAACAAGAATAAACATATAGCATGCTCATGCAGTTTTTACAAAGCAATTTAAAGTAGAACCTAATCTGAATTCATAGTGTTAATAAATATTTTGTATATTTCAATTTGAAAGGAGAAGTACTATATAGGAAATTTTAAAACATTCTTCGCAAAAAAAAAAGCAAAATTTAGCAGAAAAATATTTCTTCTTAAGAATCATTAATACTTTTGTGGAGGGTACAATGGGAAAAGATTACAATACCTTCTTCATCTGAACATGGTGATGCTGGTGATTGAGGAGGTGTACTAATATCTTGGACAGGAGAACTGACTGATCGCTGATCAGTCATCAGCACTGGCTCCAATAGTAGTGGTTTAATATGTTCTGGAATATCATCTTCCACTATAAATTCACAAAAGAGATATCGTTTTATTGCAAGCTAACATCGTAAGCACTTATATAAAATTCAAAACAAACAATTCAATAGTACACCTGCCCAATGTTTCTGCCTACACCAAAACATATATGATCATCTTAATTGATGCACTGAGTTATCTGACACTGAAAAGTATGAAGTTTCCTTCTTTCAAATAAAATAAGATTAAAATCTGTTTCGAAAATTAAAGGAAATGACAACACCCTCATCAATATACAATCTGAATCATCCAATGCACATAATTTTATCTGGTTTAGTGTAGATTTATTTTATTAAACATCATTACTTTGGTACTTATATCAATGTACCTAAATCAAGATGTTCAACACCAATTATTTTGAATTCTGATTTTTCACCACTGCAACAACATATCCTTACTGAAGTCATTCAGTGAAAACTGTCATAAATTTGGCAGACAAATGCAAAAGATCATTAACTGGCCATGGGAAATAGGTTTCACGTGTTTAGTGAAGAAGCAAAAAATAGAGATAAGAAAAAATCCTGCATTTTTGCAAAACAATTGAATTCTGAAATTCAAAAAAAAAATGTATTCAATGTAAGAGAAATTACTTTCTCATACTCCACAGAATGCTTTCCTACAAAAACTGCAGTGTAACTTGACATCAGAAAGTGAAAGATAATTTTTGGTTTGATGAAGATGTTGGAACATGATTTTTAATAACATGAATTCTCATGCTCGTGTTTTCAGGTCCTATTTGCTAGTAACCAGAGATACATGAATGCATTTAGAGGTACTTCATAAATTAACTTATTTTCCAGATGAAGTTAACACACATTCCTATCTCTAAAAAATATAAATTATCTCAGTTTATAAGGAACTGATTACACTTGTAAACCCCTTTCTTTGTGAATTTTGCTAATAGTATTAGATGTAATTTTTTGACAATTTTGATGAAACAAACATTAAGAAGCACAAACAAACCTGGTTCCCCTCTTTGTTTCTTTTCAACAATTTTCTTATATTCCTCCAAATCTTGGTCCGAAATGTTATCAAATGGATTTTTTGCATAAGCTGTTTTGTAAACCATTGCATTATGCTGAAATTCTCTTTGTATTATTCCTTTAGATGCAGCACCTACTAAAACCACTTGATCCCCAGAAGCATTCAGTTGGGCTTCCTAGAACAATAGATAAACCTATCAAATGATAATACATATATACATCTAAAATTCTTCGACTAACCTTTCTCGATACCTAGCATAACCACATAAACAAATAAATGTATTTTAATATTTTACTGAAAATCAAAGAAATTCAAAATCTTGTTTTGGGTGCAAAATTACCTGCATCTTCTTTATTTCTTCCCATGTTACACCTTCTAAAATAGAAGACTGTGGACCTGCAGTAATTTTGGAATGCATTCGATTCTGCTTCATCTAAAAAACATTAAAATTATTAGTAAAAATTGAAATACATAGACAACTGATATTAAAATTACTTCATATAACAGAAGGAAATAATGTCAAGACAAATATTTTCCAATTTCAATATTTTTATTCAGGCAAAACTTTAATATTTGGTATTCAAATGTATTCAAAGCAAAAAAATTAAATAATCAAACGCAGAAATTACACTCACTGCCAAAAGTTAAGCACGGAGAGGAAAATGTTAATTTCGGGAAGCCAATCTGAATTTGAGAGGCTGCATTTCGCTGCAGAGGTAGATGGCAGTATGCAAATATGTTCTGTAACAACCAATCACGGTTTCGTGTCGAGAAATATGCAAAAAAGGCAGTCGTATAAGAAGCCAGCATTGTGAAGGGTTAGGAGTTTCATGTAAGTGCTTATAAAGTGTTTAGAACTTTCATACGATTAGTTTTCCAAGACAGACGTGTTTCTATGGCTTCCAGAAGACGAATGGCAGATAGTGAGCGCTGGCGTTCTGTGCGACGCCTTGAAGCAGGACAATCAATCACAGATGTTGCTCTTTTCTTCGGCGTTCATCATTCCGTCATTTCATGATCATGGAAACAATTCCAAACAAGCCAAACAGTTGTCCGAAGACCTGTGGCCGGTCGCCCAAGGATTATGACCAACGGAAGATCGATATATTGCTGTTTTACGAAGCTATATATATTTTCGATTCCGCTTGTAAATAGCTTTTATATATTGCTATTTACAAGCGGAATCGAAGAGTGACCTCCACATGTGACATCTATGGTTGCAGTGTCCATTGATAAGACGATATCTGCCACTACTGTTCGCCGAAGGCTACACATGAATGGACTGTACACACGGGTACCATGAGTTTGTGTTCCTCTATCCGTCCAATCCAGAAGGGTACGATTAAAGTGGTGTCGGCAACATGTGAATTGGACTGTGTCTGATTGCGCCAACATTATGACTCAAGATTTGCCCTGGAGCTAGATGACAAGCGTGTAAGGGTCTGGAGAGAGCAAGGCACACGCAATCAGCCCCAGAACATCGAGCATCACGCATTATGAGGTGGAAGCATCATGGTATGGGCAGGGATTTCATTGGGATATCGCAGACCTGCATATCTATAGACGGGGTTCTGTGACGGCTGTCCGGTATCGGGATGAAGTCCTAGAACCCACTGTGAGATTGTACGCTGCAGCAGTTGGTCCTGCTTTCGTTTTAATGGATGATAATGCGAGTCCCCATCGAGCCAACATCGTCAACGACTACCTGGAGAGTGAGGGGATTGTGCATACAGATTGGCCAGCGTACTCGCCCGACCTTAATCCCATTGAAAATCTTTGGGATGCCTCGGATGTGTCTGCACGTTTCCCACCCCAGTCACTCTCAGAGTCGCAAACTGCTCAACAGGAGGAATCGCGATTACTTGACTCTGGGGTGGTTGATCACCTCATGGAAAGCATGGTCACATGCTGTAAACTTTGTATGAGGATGAGGGGTGGTCACATACCCTATTAGTGTCGGTTTTGTTTGTTTTGGATTTAATCATTTTATTAATGACTCCAATATGACTTCATCTTATCATTTATGAAAATTCAATATTGTTTTCATCTTTGTTTTATTTCATGCATAAACATATTTGCTACTTTCCTGCCGCATTTCGTGTCAATCAAAGCTGTACTTGTCGATTTTTTTCGCATTTTACCACTTCAAGCTTAACTTTTGGCAGGGAATGTATAAATCAAACAGAACACATTCAATAATTTTAAAGTATACATGCACACTAGTATTCTTATTCATTTTAAAATTTTGTCTCCCATTTAACAATATGAAAGTCCTAATAACATTTATTTTATCTAAAATTCACACCACAATAATAATGCACTATAAATAAGTTCCAATTTATAGTGCCAATTTTGATTGAATATTATTTGTTAAGTCATCCCAATGTTTTGAACACTTATCAAGAGTATCAGTAGCTCTCTGAAATCTTTTACGAAAAAACCTGATAATTCCAGAAACTTAAAATCTAACAAATTTAATTTCTACATAAATTACTTTGGTGGAAGTTCTCCTAATTCATCTAGATTTTTACACAACTTTTCTCTGAGAAGTCAAAGTGTTATTGTTCAATTAATTGCCACTACCAAAAGTCTTCACAAATTGGAATTTAAAATTTTCCAATATGTAATTTTAATACCAAAATTGATCTACATAACATGCCTAGATATCTTGTATTTTTACCTCTCAGAACCCTCCAAGGACATGTAAGGTTTTTACTTTTTAGACTTTGAATAACTTTTTTGTTGACTTTTGCAATTCTTCTAGAGTGCATACATACAGCATAATATATTTGTTACAATTCAAAAATTGCTGTGCTTACCTCCTTCTGCTTTTTTTTAAATTCATTTGGATCCCCAGTTTTAGGTACAAATTGATGCGGACTCTCAATTTTTACCAGTGTACTATGAGATGGTGAGCCTTCTTGAACCCACTAAAAAGAAAGATAAGCAAAATTTTCACATTTGACCTAAACGCAGTTTGATGTAATGTAACAACCATATCACCACCCATATTAGTTCAAAAGGCAAAGCAGCAGCATGCAACACAAATGTTAGAAAAACACTGGGAAAAGCCAATACATTTTTTAAATTTCTATACATTTCTAGACATCTACCATATTTTCAATTTGATACACTTAAAACTGAGCCATAGTCAGATAATAATAGCATAATTTTCAATGAATGAATACAAGAATGCAAATTAACTAGTTAAAAGCTATTAGCCATTTTATAAAGGTCAGTTGGGTTTTATGGCACAAGGGCCATATTTGGTTAAGCCCATTTTAAAAGGAAAAAATATTAAACTCAACATTGAGGTGTTACTCAGAAAATAAAAATGCTCCAAGACAGATTCGGAGAAATCAATTCATTATCTTAATATTTAAAAGATTGAAATGAAATAACTCATTAACTTGTGAACAAGTAGTGGTGTCAATAACACACAAGCCACTTTTAGTCAATGCTCCCAATCATAGCAAATCATAATGAATTATGCCAGTCCACAAAAAGGTCCTTTGTTCGGGTGTGGATTGTACAAATCCAAATGTTATGATGGAGAAAACAAACATTCTTAAGTGTTGTACTAAGTTCAATTCACAAAAATTAAAATTCATCATTTTCCAATTTCTAACATTCATAGGAATTTGTTCTGTATGTGTATTAGAATTTTTAACATACATGTAAGTAGATAGCTTTATTCATGAGAAATTTCCGGACTCTCGTCTAACTATAGGTCTAGAATTGTAACAAATCTTAAGTAAACAAGTTAAAATGACTTTCACAATGTTATATTTGATAAAATTCACAATACAAATTAGAGTTTAGTAAAAAATCTACATTTTCTCCACATCAGATCTCTAATATTTAGGTCATATTCCAACTGTAATAGTTAAATTGAAAAACATGCCTTGCTTCATCTTTAAAAAAGTAGCTAAACTTCCGTTTGGAGAAATATAAGACACATTTATTAGTAACAGCCTGAAAGCAGTAGCATTGGAAAGCAGCAGCGTTATTTTGTAATGTTTGATTGGATAAAAATCTTACAGAATCATTCTCCCCATTATCTGGCTTTTCGACCCACTGTAGGAAAAAAGAAAAAATTTAGAAAGCCAAATAAAACAAAATCTGTTTAAAAAACCAAAGTAATTATATGCTTCAAATTTTGTTACAAGAACTTTGATTTTGAGAGCATGTAAGCTAGTGAAGCTTTTTAAAATTACAGAATAGAATATTAATTCTAAATAAATCTTTATATATATATATCAATTGGATACAAAATACACTTGTAACACTCATTGAGTTATAATTCACCTAGTAACATGGAAATAGCTACTTACAAGAAAAATTACATACTTACAAAGAATTATTCATAATTTACAACTACTATTTTAGTCTAAGGTTATAAATAGGTCCCTGATTCTTAGGCTTTCCCCTTTTAGTTCAATCCCTTCTATTTCAAATTTGTTAACATTTTCTGATTTTGAATGACCTGAATAAAATATGCAAATTTTATTACACCTAAAAATAATTAGGGGCTAGGAGCCTATAACATATTAAAATGCCTCTTGAAATTTACAAATGACTCGATATACTTCAACTTAAAAATGCATTTTCATATTTAAGTGGTGCTAAGATATTTGTCATGGATAGTAAAAAGTGCCATTTCCAGTATGCTATAACCAAAATCTACAATATGTGACTGTATATTAAATGAAAATATCCAAAGCAAAAGCCTGAATATACTGCACTATATAATACTGACCACAATGCAACCATTGAAAATGTGAGTCAGTGCTGTAACATGAGGCCACTAGCATCAAAGCCAAATTGTGATAGAAGTTTAACATTGTGATGATGGTATGAATTATAAATAAAAATTACCATTGGTCTCTATGGCAATATCTCCGGTAATTGTCAAAGAATTGCATATAGCATTTTAAGACTGCATAATCAAACCAAATGCAGTGATAATCAATACAGCATATGTGGAAAGACAGAACTGAATTCACAATTTAACAGTTCATGATTCAGAATAGTTTGTTTATATACATAATGGATTTTTAAATTAACTATTGTAGTGGTAAGTTTATTCCTCAGAGTATCATGTAAAGTATTCCTAGTAAACGTTATTTGCATATCTGACCCATAAAAACTCAAAATATTTTTTCAAAAACCAATAAAAGCCTAAAACATGGGTTGAAAAACTAATTTAAGAATTTTAGGATCTAAAAATCTAGAGCCTGGTTATAAGTAGAGATTAAGAGTAACACAACTTACTTCATGTGTATATTTTTTCTTTTAATCATACACAACAGAGGTATCAACACCTATGAGCCCAAACACCTTGAGCTTCCAAGAACTTTATGCAGGGCTGTTTCCCCCAATTAGGAAGGACATATATTAAAGTATTACCCATGAGGAAACAATTAAGTTATTTCAAACACCCACATTAGGAATGCCAAGTCATTATTTGTAAATGCCAACATTTTTACAGTTGGGGCCCAGGAGCCCAAACATAAGGAATAAATATTCGAATTATATACAAATAATATGAGTAATTAAATAGACAAATTACTATCTTACTGATTAGGACACTTACCAGCTTTACAAGGAGATGGGCCAGAACATCTTGGACCCAAATATTTTTAGTTTGGGCCTGGCCCCCTTTTCATATTACAAATAATATTGGTAATGAGTTGTATAAACAAAATAAAGGGTTTTGGAAACACATATGCAGGAATTGGGGTACTTAGGCTCCCAAAGTTTACTCAGCCCTTACCATACCAAGAAATGAACTGATGATTCCCAGTTATGCAATACATTCCAGCTTTTTAAGTTTTAGCAAGTATTATTTATTGGATTGGTTGAGACACCCACCCATGTCCCAATTTTAGAAAATCATCCTGATTTGGTATGTTAAGAGTGAAACAGTTTATAAAGCTTAAGTCGAATTCAACCGTTGGATCATAAACTAAAACTTTTTTAATTAGAACATAGCAGTTCTGCCTTATGAAGAATTTTATATTTCTCATTGAAAGCTTGCAAATGCTTCAATATTCAGCAAATCCCTTGAGGTATATAATGGCATTCCATATTGACATTTAGGAGTATTGTCTATCCATCACAAAAAGAGTCTGTCTTGCCTTTTTAGAAAGCACTGAATTCAAAGCTTCACCCCTCTAGGCCTGCAAATGAAAATCCTGTACACTTGCTTTCCTGATTTGTGTAACTAATCATGCTAACGCTCTCAGTTGATACTTACCAAAATAAGGTAATTGAATCATCTGATACTGTGACAAAGGAGTAATCAAGTATTATCCTGTGGTGGACACACAATATAAAATTTTAAGCATGTAGTACTTTCAATAAAAAAAAATGTTTCAATAGGAAATGCTATTGACTCTATTTTCATACATTCATTACACCAAACTTTGAAAATTTAGTCGTGTGGATGCAAACTGATTCCAATCAACAAAAACATAAACAGGAAATATATTGTAAACAATCAAACATTTCATCTCAAAACTTTGTGATTACATAACTAAACTGAAGGAGAAAATACATAAAAACCTACTTTCTAAATGTCCTTTTATATAAATTTACCAGTTACTAATCGCATCAAGATACTTTAGTCTATCACAAATTGTGAAATATGTTTTGTCAATTGCAAACAAAGAAAACTTACTTTAGGTATGAATTTCGATTATGTTTGTAAATGAATAAACCAAACTTCTTTGATTATCATAGCTGAAGGAAGTATTATCAAAATGATGTCTCCATATTTGTTTTAGGTTCAAATAATTTTAATTAGATATATTTATAATAAAACTGTCAAATAAATAATGAGAAGAGTTTCATTTTTAAGTTAAGTTTTCGATAAAACTCATGTTAACTCATGATTTGGTAAATCCAATTTTTATAGATGAAATTTTATTTACCTTTGTAATTTTTTTGGGGTCACTTGTACCAGTTTCAAGAACTTCCACTTTTTGATAAACATTTGGCGAGTTCACCCACCTAAGTTTCTCGTGACATTTCTTTCCTTCCATAAGTTTCTTCAATGGACTGAAATAGTTAAAGACAATAATAGACAAAGTTACAGAGACAATGAAATAATACAAAGTATAAATCTTAAGCTTCGTAGGTAACCAAGCTATTGAATTTTTTTTATAAAATTGTATTTAAAAGGATAATCATATCTAACATTTGCCACATAAGTACATAATATTTTGTATAATTTACTTCTGAAACCCAAAGCTTTTATTTTATTACATTCATGATTTATAAAAACATTTCCAATGAAAGAAAACAGCAAAAAAACATTTGTTCTAGAAGCCAAAATTATTTTAAATTCTGTAACTAGAAGTTAGATGACTTTGTACCTTAAACCCAAATTGTAAAATGAAAGAATGAAGAAATTATGAATAATTCATACATTTGAATGGTATGCAACTGCTAGTAAAATTATTTAAATGATAAAAGTTAATCATAAAATAAAAAATTCTTGAGAATAACACTAACAATGAATACACTGACTACAAAAGAATAATGAAAAAAAATTTATTTTGTAAATGAAATTTCTTAGTAAAGGGCTAGGAAAACTGATTATTTAAAAGTTTTAAAGATGTGTAAATAGCAATTTCTAAAAATAAAAATGTAAGAAAATCACCTGAGCCATTTATCCTCTTCAAGATACTGAGCAAAAGATGTGGCAGCTGGTGGTACTTCAACATCATTCTTTTGTCGAGGTAACTCAACTCGAATTAATGGGTAACGGTACAAGTATCCTGTGCGGAAACCCTGAATGGATAGGTGATACAAATTAAATTATCAATGGAATACATAAAGATCTAAAGATGGAGAAAATTTTAATCACTGATTAACTAACAGTATATAAAATTTTTAACAAGTTTATAAAGTGGTGTACTCGGTATTTCCAAGAGATAAAAATTGTCTACAATGAGAATTTTCAATTTTATCAATAAAACTTGATAATTGAATAATTTTTTGATATTAAGTATTGTCTTATACTAGAAACAAAAAATTAAACTAGTTTAGCAAAGTTAATTTATTCAAAACTCACAAAAGGATGAAATCTTAAAAGGATGTGTATACATACTGCATTATCCAACATTCGCATTTGTGCTTCAAATTCTAGATCCCAAACCTTAAACTTTCTAACTTGATCTTTGTCCTCTGTAGCTCCTTCTGGCTTTCCTGTTACAGTAGCATGGTTTTCAGTTATAATGCTGCGCACATTCTGCCTTGCTTCCTCCGACATGAATTGAATATTATCAATACCAATGGGCATTAGTCTTACCTGCAAAAACACAATATCTTAGCACACTCTTAAGAACTCTAAAGCCCAGAAACATAAATGCAATATTCCAAAATAAAATAGCCATATATTCCGTATTCATATATTAGCATGATTTGTGCTCCCCAAGAATGCTTGGCTTTCAATTTAGCAAGTTTTTGCATTTATATATACTATTTCCTATATTATTACTTTAATAAAGATACTGGAGGAAATCTGACCTATTAATATCAATTAGCATTAAGCTGAAATTTTGAAATGAAAATCGTCCATTCATTTCAAACAATTCCAACTTTCTTGACCAGGATGGATATCAAAATTACAATAGATTCTCAACTATAAAAATTACCTATTAAAGTCACTTTTCATAGCAGAACAAAACCTAACAGTATGCATAACCCAGGATAAATTTTGAAACATCTTCAGTCCTTTAAATTTATAGCTCACACAATGCTTATAAAGCAATTTATAGCACTACACAATGTTTGAGCCATCTTCAAAAGCAATCCAATATTTTAAAGTCAAATAAAAAGTGCACAGGACTAATTCATAAGACATACATTATACATGTATTAAGATCAATCCATCAATAGTATGTGCTAGTAAATCTAACACAGCATTTATCCCCAGATGTTGCAAAATATACATTTCAATATAAATCACCAAACAATGAAAATGCACATAAAAAATTATTTTGAAAAATATATTATTTAAATATTCTAACAAGTTTCGTTTTTAGTTTTTAAGTATCAAGGTAAGTTTATTCAATTAAAAATCCTAACTCAAATTTTTATTCTTTTTAAATTAGAAATCTATTTAAAATTCACAGCCAAAATTAATTTATGTTGAAATTTTATTTGTATGAAACATCCAAGTAAGTTTGTATTAGAGTGCACATTCTAAAAAGTAATCATGTTTCAGAGCTGACTATAGGAGTTTTTCTGCTTAATTTTTTAGTAATAATTTTATGCAAAGTGTAAAGATAAAATTTTGTTGAAACACTTATAGTTGTGATATTGAATCATGTCTATATGTTCATAGAACATGTTCAGAAAGTAACTAATTTTACACTTTTTCCCCACAAGTTAGCAGAATATAAAAAAGCATAAAACATCTATATCGATAGTACAATACCTGTGCCTCACAAGCTAATACAAGGTTTTGAAGATAAAATAAGGCTTCTTCTATAGACTGCCCACACACAAGGGTGCCATGATTTCGAAGGATCATAACCTGAAAAGATAATTTTTCTATTATAAAATTCTAAAACAAATTTGAATAGGATTAACAAAAGATAATTAAAGAAACAATCACCTTATTTACAGGTCCAAGATCTCTAGCAATTTGTTCACGTTCCCTAGTATCAACTAAAATCCCCTGGTAGTCATGATAACTAACATCTCCAATTAAAGCAGATTCTTGGGAAATAGGTAAAAGGCCACACTTCATTGCTGATACCTAAAAATTTCAAAATCACTCAATTATAACTTAAAATATTTCAAATTATATTATCAAACAATATCAAGAAATTAATAAATAATTTCTCATACTCTATTATATAATTTTAATTCATTGCTATTCCTGCTTTAATTCAGTTTTCTGGCAATCCTAAATAAGGAATTAAATCCAATCTAAATACCCCTGCTCGAATCAAGTGAGAACTCGGTCACAAAGAATTCATTTTGCAATTTTCCTACAACCTTTCATAAACTACTAAGTGACCACTGCTCTACCAAATCTATTGTCTTAACAATAAATAAAACATTTGTATCGACTGTTTTACTTGTGACTGCATCTTACCTGCTACATTTCATGCAATACATCTATTTCTATTCAAATCAGATTAAGAATTCTTTTGTAATTTAGAAACAAGTAGATAAGTTTGACATAATACTGTCGGCCGAGTTTCAATTTTGCACCTAGAACGTAATTTAAATACCTCATAACCAGAGAAAAAAAACGGATTTTATTATATTGATTTTTAATTAGTATTTTACCAGTCACTAGATTCTATGCTATTTGAAACACTAGAAGGATACAGGCTTATCCAGAGAGGCAATGACTTATTCTATCAAAAGCTCAAAATGTTATTTTAAGAAAATATCTCTGAAAAGCAAATTCTAATTTTTATTGACATTATTCTCCTTTTAACCATAGGGCTCTAGTTTACTCCTGAAATAAAAAATGGATTATAACACACATTGTATTTTAATATTCCTGATGTTTGATTTAGGGTGCCAGTTCCTTTTAAATGTCGAAACAATTCCTTTAACAAAAAGGTTGTTAATTATTTGTTAATACTCTACATATAAAATAATAAAATTACAATTCATTTCAATTTTGTAGATTCAACTCAATTAAAAATGCTTATCAAATTTGAATGAGTTTTTAACTTATGCTAAAAATGAGAACTCTGGGAAGTCAATGTACTTGAAAACTTACAACATACTTAATGTATCAAAAAATCAGAAAACCAAAAAATATCTACTCAGTAGATAAAGTAAACAATATCATAATTTTGAGATATTTTACTTGAAGCTTTTTACAAAAGTTTCATTGCATACAAAGCTTTTCATAAACTAGGCAAATTTTTAAAATATCAAAATTGAATACAATTCTATAAATTTTAAGAATCAGATTTAGAAGTTTTAAAATAATTTGTGAATAATTTAATCACTTACAGCCACTACAGGTGGATGATGAATGTGAATGCAACAACGTATATCTGGACGAGCAGCATGTACAGCTGAGTGCAATACAAAACCGGCTCTGTTAAATGTAAACGATGTAGTACCAGGATCTATAACATTACCCTGCATATCAACTTTCAACAATGATGAAGCTGTAACTTCAGGATATTGCAAGCCAAAGGGATTAAGTAGAAAATGTTCAAGATCTTGGCTCACTCTTACCTAAAATTAATATCAAGGAACTTGGGAAATATCAGAAATAATATATAAACCATACATTTTAAATTAAATATAAAATAAATACTTACAGTAACATGATTATATATGTTCTCAGACCATGAATATAAATCGATTAACCTGTAGACTGCAGCTAGTTTACATCGGAGAAGTTTTTCAAGTTTCGTATAACGCATGCCATCAACTCCACGAATATCATTAATAGGAATAACACAATGACCTGATCGAATATTAGATGATCGTCTATTAGGAAGTAACAGTTCTGTCACTTGCTGCAAAGCTGCTAAATTTGCAGGCAGATATCCTTCACTTATCTGAGATTCAATGATACGTTCCAATTCTTCTCTAAACACTTGGCTACAAAAAGAAAGAAATTAATAGGCAATCAAGGATATATAAAATAGTAATAAAAATAACTAATGCTACTAGAAATCAACACTGTAACATCAGCCTTTTAATTTTAATTACCAACTAAAATCATAAATATACATTTGACACCGCAAGATTTGTTGTACTCTATTTTTAGATACTTGCTTTTAGAAATAGTATTAAAATAAAACTGATATTGGTTAAGTTCCGAATTTTTAATATTTTACAAGAATAATAAGCTATATGAATTTGAATAGAAGCTGAAAATTTTGTGCAAAAACTTCTTAAAAGCAGATGAGAAACAACTTATCAATAATGGTTAATACCAATTTAATTGGAAATAGCACAATATTACCCCTCTAAGGGTCAAGCATCATGCAACCTGCAGTTTTAATAACATAGCTTGTAACCATTTTAGAATTGTTGACCAATAGAATTTTTCTATGAATTCTTTCAAACAATAGATGTGACTACTTGAATTAAAGTGGCTGTAGGGTAAAAGTAATAGAACACAGTTCGGTACACAGTTCACTTGTAATGCTCAGAGTTAAACTGAACAGCAGATAGGAAAATGAAGAAAAAGTTAAGCAAAACAATTAGATATGTATATATTCCAATAACCTCAAAAAAATATTTTCCAAAATCTTTTACATGTAAAGTAGTTTCATTCTGGGCAGTCAAAAGATTCTTCATTTGAAATCACATTTGAAACAGTGCACATACTACTGCATATTATCACAACAATGCAAACAATCCAACTCCAATAATCAGACACTTAGTGCAAACTCCAATAGTTTATCATATTTAAAATCAAGTTAGATAATTAGTTTTAGTTACACATTTTGTATCTAAATGATTCTTTAGAAATTAAGAAATATTTAGATGTTTCAAGTCTTAGGAAACATGAAAAATTCTATAATATGCACTGCTGGCCATTAAAAATGCATCTTGAAGAAAGAATTCAATAGCCTTGAAATTTGTAATGAGTACAGAGCATAGGATATACAAATGATTAGCTCTACAGCAGATATGCAAATTATGTGCCAGTAATACCCTTTGAAGCAGTATAAAATGGGAAAACAATCGGTTTCAAGTATTGAATTGTTTTCTTACTGTTCTTGTGTATAGGAAGTTTTTGGCCACATCAAAAAATATGGCAGTCATTTGAATTTGAAATGAGGAATTGTGGCTTATCAAGACTCGATTAACCTCTCCTGAGAAATAGGCGCACATGTTCGACAAAATCAAGCTACAGTGATGTGAAGATGGAATCTGTGGGTGCAGGAGTGATGAATTGATTGACAGGAGTGATTGCAGCATCCTTGTCACACCACCAGACAAGAGGCAGATCATACTGCAACATCAAGAACCTAGCTCAAAAATTAAGGTTGGTTTGTTGAGGTTTTATGGCGCAAGGGCCATGTTTGGCGATGCTGCGCCAGACACAAGACACAATATCAAGTAATAGACACACACAATGAAAGTTTTACTGACAAAGAGAGAAATACACCCAGGGAGGAACTCAAAAATTAGGGATAGTGTATAAACTTTCTTATAAAGCATTGTAGAACTGTAAGTACTATAGAACAGTTTTAACAAGATTGAACCAAATTAAATTGGCACCAAAACAGATAATTTACCATTGTATATTGTTTCATTCTGACTAATACATACTTTTCAATCCTTTTCGTGGCACATTTTTGGCATTGAAATAAATTTATATATGTTCACTTTCAAAATAACCACTCTTAAAATTTATCTGTTTACTATTTGCTATGCTGTCTTTTATACATGAACTTGGTTATTTATTTTGTATAATACGACAAAATGAATTCTCAAGGTACTAAAGGGTTTTGGAAGAATGAGATAAAGAGTTTTCTGCAGATCACACATCGGTTTTGCCTATAAACATATTTCAGTCTCTAAACTATGAAACTGTATGATAGTTCCACTAGTTGCCCAGCAAATGAAGAATCAGGATTAGAATGCTCTAATCTTTAAAATGATACTGTTTACATGCTAAATATTACAAGAACTTTTAAGTCAACCTATTGATAAAAAAATGGATTTTCTTTAAGATTGCAAAGTCTTTTAAAAAACTTATTTTAGTATATGCAGGAATAATTTAACAAAGTTACACATCAAAGCACCGTTATTAACATTTACTATGCTTATGAATGCACTCTCATTAACCCTTCCTCAAACCCTATAGTCGATTAAATTTACCTTTTTCCTAGTTAAAATTAGTAACTTATTTTTTCCTTCATTGATTTCAGTTAAAAATATTAAAATCAAATATTTTTCTTATTGGAACTGGATAATCTGTGGTATAATTAATTTGTGATTATAAAAAGGTGAAGGACTAACAAGGTAATCCTGAAATTTTAAGTGCAGCTTTTCACAGAAAAATGTTTTGTCTGTGTAGCGAATGAATTAATGCTGCATCAAGAGTTGTCTATTGAGATAAATTGCATTTGTTGTAGAGAATTCAATTTTATCTTTCAAACATCTAAAATATGGAATATCCAAAGGTTTAGAAAATGAATTACCTGTTCATAATCATATCCACTCTTTTCCTCCTGTCCATTTCTTTCATATCTTGATCAATATCTGGAGGCCTCCACATTTGCTTTTGATTTTCAGGATCATCTGGGTCATACAAGGAAATAGGCCCATTTTCTTCCACTGTTCCATTTGGTTTATTCTCAACATCTGCCATGGTTGATTTTAGTCTGTTGAAACAATTGATAGTTATACAAAGTCAGTATATTACAAAAATACAACATTTATTTAAAACCAACATGCCAGGAATGTTAATCATTCTTTAACTAGTCAGGACTAAAATTCATTCTAGAAATTATTTTATAAATCTTGGTACGGTAAATTTTTTAACTCTTTTTTAACATATTGTTTTTTACAAGTGACTGAAAAGACTCCAGCAGTTCTATTAGTATAATGCAATAAACCTTTACCTTTACAACAGATTAAAGGTTAGAATCGAATTATAGCAGCCTTACTGAAACATTAGCCAGCAAGCACTCTTAAAAGGAAACAAGTAACTACTGTCTACAGTACCCAACAAGCCAAGCTGTAGATAGGTGATGAGGTAAGACTCACTACCCCTTAAAAAACTGAAAACCTAAATTTTTCCTGTGTGCAAAATACTCATGGCGATACTTCACTTATAGTTTTTTAAACCTTATTTAGCATATTGCCTTTCAAAGGACGACTCTCATTAGTCATCAAAATAGGGCAGATGATTTTCGATTGAAAAGGGTCATTCTTCGGGAGTTACTAAGTACAAGCAAATATGTTAACTTATTTATATAAAATAACATGCATCCTCTGTCTCAGTTTCTTTAATATTAAACTTTAAATTAAGAAAGAAAAACAAAAGTTAAGATTTGATTTAAATTATAACAAAATTAATTTATAACAAAAATCGTTTGATTTTAAACTAGATTTAAATCGGCATACACCTAATGGAAATCCTTCAAAAATTTTGTAAAAATGCCTCGACTGACTTTTTAATAGCAATGCCTATCAGAAAAGTCGAGTCTGAATTTCCAAGTAACTCATGACAGAAAAGTGACAAACATATGATAAAGTAAGGTAAATATAAGAACATAGAAAAGACTACATTGATAAATGCTAACTGATCAATTTTAATCCAATTTTTTGAAAATCAATGATTCGGTAAGGCCTGTATTTTACTAATTTTTCGACATCAGACCCCCATCCGTCTCAATAATTTTATCATTTCTTCAAAGTTTTGTATGTGGTGATAAAATGGCATCTAGTACAAGTGAAGACAAAATGCTAGAATCTTACAGCCGAGGTCAGAAAAATTAGATTTCATAAAGAAAAACTTCAAAAACAGAAAGCATGAGAGTTCTGCGTATTTCCGAAAAAAGTTAAAGATTCCGTGGAAACAATGACAAGTTTAGTCGATTCATATTTTTATATTGAAAGCAGACCCTTAATGTCCCACCAGAATTAATTCCAACTCAAAGTTGATTTGAATAAGCAAGATTTATAGCGCTTTTGAAAACTTGCTGGGAGTGGCTGCATTTCGTGTTAAGCCATGATGAAAAAGTTTTTTCCAGAACAGTGCCTGGATTAAGTTGAGCCATATCGTGGCAGACAGGGCTGATAAAAAGCCACAAAAGATATCGGCGAAATGGATGACACGCCAAATGGAGAAAAACTAACATGACCTTGGCCCGTGTCAGTTGCATCTAGTTGGCCGCACTCACCTCGGGCTACTCGTACATCAGAAACCGGCAAATTAAGTGCGTTCGCACCGACAGTAAAACGAATTTCGTCCTCCCAAGTTTGTTAATCAATGGTAAATTCAAAAGAAAATGCGAAACCACACCAAAACTTAATATTTTATTCTCTAGAGAAATGCAGTCTGATGATACAAATTCATTGGATAAAACATGTGACGCCATTCTAAGGAGTGTAAACGGTACGGTTTCAAGATCCTTCGATTCTAACAAGCTTCCAGCTGTAATCGCTGTCAACTTTGACAACTACCATGACTGGGAAGTAGAAATTAGCTTTTAAAAGGATTTTTTCTCTCAAAACTGATTAAATCTAAACTTTAGGACGGGAAAAAGTTGACTTACATTTTTCTCGTTAAATAGATTTTTATTCTAGGTATTATTTCAATTAAACCAACATTAAACGCCAAAGAAATAGTATTAGGAATTCCAAATAGTCCGAAACAAAAAGGTGCGTGAAAGTGAAAAGATCAATTTTATATCTTTATTTTAAAGGTATCGAGGTAAAATTGAATGTTAATTTTTAAATGTTCTATATCCTAAAATATCAGTTATCAATTTGTTTTTGGACAACATGAATTTTTCTCATACATTTTAATTTCATAGGAACTAACTGGCTTTTGCAAATTTATCAACGTATTTAAAATTTAAGAGCATACGATCAAGTAGATTTTGTCAACATATTTATTGGGTTTTTCCTCGGTCGGGTCATTTTTCTCTCGAGCTAATTACACCGATACCTACGACTTAAAGTAGATTCCGAACAACTAACATACAAGCCCTCACCATAATTGATACCCAGAGTCTGTTGGGCGGAGGAGAAAGTGATAACAGTTCGGTTACCATGGATCAAAACCATTGGATGATCCTTTCAGTCTGAAAGTTGTGAAATATACAAAATCATAACTTGTAATTCAAGTCTAGTATCTATTACTCGAGGTTCTCTTTATACTCTTAAAAAAATTCCGTAAATCGCGCAAAGCTATTGTTTACACGAGATTTTGTGGGTTATATCAATCAATATTTGCCGAACTAGAAATAAAACTGGAAACATTAAATACTTGATCTCACTTTCCTGAAAACCAGTTTTGGAAAGCCTGCTCTAATTCTTTCATGTTTAAAATTATGTACATATTCCTGATTCGAAATGTTTTTGAGCGCAATATAAATATTAGCTAGGCATAGAAAGTATTCTTTCAATATCCCTCACACAACTTAATGCATAAGATCATAATTCCCCAAGTACAATGATGCGTCAAACTTACGTTGGAATTTAATTAGTAAATTACAGTTTATGATCAAGTTAATTGCTTTATTTTACTTCCCAAAACAACATTCGTCACCAATCTATTTCTCTAGCACCAGCCAGATAGATTCAGAAAGCCATATAATCCACTCAACGATCCATGGAATGACACATGACGATTTATGAGCTAATTACATCACCCTTAATATAATATAATCAAATTATACTCTGATGTCAAAAGACAAATTTTACAGCATGAGCAAAGATCGATCCTAGACGTGCTGAAATTTTCCATTCTATGCAACCAGAGATCAAAGCGATTTAAACTGAAACTCTAAATGCACTTCCCTCGCTTCTTAATTTACTGCGCTTGGTCAAATGTGGCTCTTAGGTCATAAAAACCCAATCAACTTTATTTACTGCAACGCCAAGAAACTTTTCATTTAAGTAAATATTCACGAAACACGTGTTTCAAGACAAGTCTTAAATTCACTAGAACGGCCCCACATACATTATAACAATAATCCCACATAAACTAAGGACCATTAGGCTCAAAATTTACTTTCGCTTTGTAAAAATAATCTCGAAGCATGCTTTTTTCATGTAAAAAAGTAATTCATTTAGTAATGTAGAACCTCTAACGTTCTTGGAAAAACATTTCAAGTACGCAAATATTTAAACACCCTTCAGCCTTCAACATAGAAACCAGAAAACTTGGTAGTTTTTATCTATTCAAACTATTGTAATAAAATAATCAAATTAAGAATGTAACAAGATAAGTTAATGACCAATGAACAATTGATTAAAATTGAAAGTTAAGCGTTGTCAGTGTAAAACAATCGGTTTCGCTGCGGCCAAACACGAAATGTCAATTCGTAGTTTAAGTAATACTAAGTAATCGGGTACACGAAACAGACATCCGTCGCGGTGTACATGTATGCTATTTAAAGGATGTGAAAAATATTTTTTAACTTAAGAATCATATTGATATAACCAAACACATCTTTGTTGTAGGTGCGAATTCTTTTCACAGGTGGAAAATGGTCAAATGAGGCATTTTCAGTCAAGCTAAATATAGGTGGCGGTAGGTTTCTCTGGTGATACGTATTTCCTGTACGTATTCTGACGTGACATCAGTTGGCTTGTTTTTCCAATACGATTCCAGAACTTCGCCAATTACAAAAAAATTGAGTTTCGATCTTTTAATATAGGATTTCGCTGACATATTCCGACTTATGCTTGATCACAAGGTATCAGGCTAATTCTAACAGCAAAATTGCAACTCATCTTACAAATTCTGCATTATTAATCAAGCAAGAACTTTAATCTGAAAACGTATTTAAGCACACGTAACTCAAATACACTAAAACTAAGGGTACAAATTTGTCAATATAATGCATTCTTCTCAGACTAGACTATTTTTTAAACCATCACCTTTTAGGTTAACTACACTCGTAAATCATAGGACACAGATTTTATCAGTTATGGTCAGAAAATGGTGCTATCACAATCACGAAAATTTGTGTAAAAATGCCCCTAACTTAATTTTAAAACATTTTAATCTTTCAAGTTTTGATTTGGTTTGCCGGTTTAAGGTCGTTTTGTTGCATGAGGGATTCCTTGACTTAAAACATAAGGTTTGTTTGGGTTTTATGACGCAAGGTCCAAAAACGAACAAGCTGCGCCCTTAAAACGTAAGGATCGATACGAATTTAATCTCTCGTGATACAAAAAAGCAATCTGCTAAATCTAGTTAGCGAAAACATGGTTTGGTTTGTCGTTGACGGTCATTTTTATAATGCCCCTAATGTCTACAGCAACAGTCAATAAGAGGTTTTCAAACTCGCGGCGGCGCAGGATGGAGAAGGTTGATCCGATTAATTAATTAATAATGATCCGAGAAGGTTGATCCGTTGAATGATTATCCGCCAGGTTGATTTTATTTTATGGCGCAAGAGCCATATTTGGCCAAGCTGCATAAAACAACGTACACACACAAGACACACACAATGAAAGTTTTACTGACACAGAAGAGAAATACACTCAGAGAGGAATCGAACCGGCGCCGCCTACAACTTGCAGGTTGCTAGCGCAGTGTACAAACCCACTGAGCCACGGCGACCCCGCCATCCGCCAGGAGAGCCGAGAATGTGACTATTCCAGTGTTCCGAGATATATCACAGAATCGAGGGGAATCAAATCCTTGTGATAAGAGTTCTGTTTATTAAAAAAAGTACTTTTGGTAATAAAACTAATATCATTGGTTGAGATCACTATCGGAATAAACCGAAGCGGATGATGCCTGAGGGCACCAGCCTAAAAAATTAAAGGTCTTGAGCTGACAGTGGGAGATGATGCCTTTCGATTTTAGTAAGAGTCGCATATTTGAGATTATCGTACTTCGGAAAGCAGATCTGTACAAACGCCATACTGTCGTATTTATACCCTCTGAGGAAAAAATATTGCAGTTTACAATAGTTTTTTTTCCGTTTCCCTTTTTTGCTCAAATTTTACTAACCGTTTTTACAATTTTTGACAATTAAACTGATACAATTAAAATGCAATCGTTTGAATTTTTGCTTCCATTTCAATACAACTTTGAAAAGCTAAAGTTGGTTGTTCGGGGTTTAACGGTAAAAGGACCATGTTTGGCCAAGCTGCGCCAAAACAACGAAAAACAAAGGAGCCGATGAGATTCCTGTTTTGGTAAAAGCAGCCGAGAACCAAATAAGTTTGAAACAGGACTAGAGTTCAGGGACTAACTCCATTTGGGGTGAATAATTGGGATTTGGTAAGAGGCCTCTGACACCTAATAAAAAGTACCTGGCGGCAAAAAGTATGAAAAGACAAATCAATTTCGAAAAACTAAGGAGCCGCTGAAATTTGTTTTGGTAAAGCAGTGAACCAAAAAAAGTTTGCAACAGGCCTATAGAGTTGGTATAGAGTTCATTCAGGGACTAACTCCATTTCGGACGAACAATTGAGATCTGGGGAGAGGGCCCCAGACGGGCCTAGCAAAAAAAGCACCTGGCGGCAAAAAGTTTGAATTGGGCCATAGTTTAATATTCTCGCCGCTTTCAACTTATGTCTAGCAGGATGAAGAAAAAGGAAGCCCTACATCGCAAAGGAACGGGTTTGTCAGCATCTGAGGTCGCATAACGCAATCGCTATTTATGTTAGAGGTTAGGGAGCAGCGGAAATAATCCGGAAACCTCGGCCTATTCGCAAACGTGATAAAATCATAAATACCCAAGAACGCGGTTTTCGACCGGTCCGAAATAGAATGACCGGTGACTTGATCAGCCCTGTTTTTTTACATTGCAGCGAATTTTATTGAGAATTTTAGTACATTAAAACGGACAGATTCGCCAAAACGCAAGGACAGAAAGTTGGCTCAAAAGGGACGCCTAATTGATATTTTCGATCACAAAACGCCATTTTTCGCGCTAGTCAGCTCCTTTGGATACGCATGTCATTGCAGTGTGCAAGTTTATAAATTTGTTGGCATTTGTATCGATGAAATGCAGTCAGTCAATTGCATGCAGACAGAATCGAAACAAAGTGAAAATCAAAGCACGTGTTCCCAGAAAAAAAATTCAGTTCGGTTCTGTGGGCTGCATTTCTTTTTCGAGTACGGAAATGCTTCCTACCTTTTACATTTTTATCTTCAAAGCTTTAGAATACAATTAAATATAGAAATAGAATAAATTTAAGCTTTGAAATTTCATTTTGAACAATGAAACTGCAATTATTACTCTCCCTCTCATGCAAGATAATTTAACTACTTGATTTACAATAGATCAGAAACTTAAAATAGCACTGTCACCCTTATACCTAATGCGATCATACTTACAGAAACAATGGTCTCGGAAGATTACATCCCAATAAAAACTTCCATTTTTGGTTTAATAATTTACAATTGGTTCAAAACAGATATTCCCTCAATATCTAAAGCTAAACATCAGACAATATTTTTAAATCCTACTTTTTAAAACTTTAAAATATAAGAAAACGACATTCCGAACAATTAAACGAACGGTACGATCAAAGCAAGTTGCGGGCCTTTTGAGTAGGCTGTTCAACCGCATTTAAGCTTGTGTTCTTACCTTATGGTTCAAATGTATGGAAATTAGGAATAGCTAATAAGTAGTAAGGGGACAACTGAAAAAAGGCCAGGTAAATTCTTTAAAGTAGAATTTTTTAAACCCTAAATTTTATACCTTTTACGTTAAGTAATGAGCAAAGGACTGCCACAGCTAAAGCATCTGTGAAATAGCATGAATTTTTAAAAATTATGGCAAAAAGTTACTTTTTACATAAACGTTACTTTAGTAGCAATTTTAGTTGCTCAGAACAAAACGAAATTGCTCAAACAAAATGTTCTGAATATGAAAAAAGACGTTGGAGATCTCGCTACTAAGAAATTCAAATTTTGAAATTAAAAACCTAGGTTTTCATGACAATCTAGCAACCAGATTCCGATGGGTTTTTCATGGCACCACGGCTTGGCGCCAAAACATCGAAATTGGCGTCCCTTGGAAAATTTTCTCTAAACAAAAATCCGAATTTTTTTCCGTACGCTATTTGTTTAAAAAAGGGATTAAATTTTCGATGACCTTAGGTGAATTTTTAAAAAAGTCGACAAAATTTTGAAATTAGAAGTTTTTTAGACGATTTGCTTCTAAAGATACCCCTAGTCGCCAAGGTAGGAAAATAGTAGCAAAATGTCGCTTTTTAGTCGCCTGTGAGTACTTCGTATTGGTAGGTAAGGAGATGAAAATAAATTATTATTAAATACAAACAATAATTAAACAATAATTTTTGCAATTCCACGATCAATCATGTAATACTAGAATGACAAACTAAGATTTATTTCATAAAAGGAATATTCACAAGTTATTTTATAATCGCATCCCTATTAGGATGCGACTTACCCTTATATTACAGGGTTCTCATTCTTTACAAATATAAAATTGAAGGACCTAATTTTTTTAATGACGAGCATATATCTCCAAGACTAAATCAAATTGACACGTAAAAACAGGAAATAAAATTTTAATGTAAAAAAAGTTAAGTATTTCTAAGAAAATTTGCTTTCAAAATCACTACTTAACAAAATGAAACATGCCAACACTTCTAGCTTTTACATTTAAAACGCGCGGCACACGAAGTTTCATAACTAAGTTTTCATTATTACGCAAGTAAAAATTATTTAAATGCAACAAAATCAATTAGCAATGTAAAATTTAAAAAGAACACATGGAAAAAGGAAAGAATTCGAAAAATGTCAAGTTGCAAGGTAGTTTTTAAATCAAGTACAGGTAGAATTTAAGGACTTTTCAAAGACAACGTTTGGTGTGTCGCTTTACGGTCTTTTAAAGCACACGAGGGCTATTAGTTCACCCTCATTACTATAGAATCATCGCAAGCTACAATGTGCCACAGAATAAGAATTTCTTTCCTTTTGGATCAACGACCTCATACCGAAAAAAAAAACAGATATTCCATCCTATATTTTTTAATTTATCTCAAATTTGCATGCATAGTAGAAATATCTAGCATATTTTTATGCAATTTAACCTAATAACTACATCACGTTCTAAGCAATCGAAAATATTAGAAAAAATAACAGTTAAATTTAAATAAACAAGCATTAAAAAAGAAACATAAAAATAAGGGTTTAGCAGAAATATGAATTATAATTATCTTATAAAATGTCCATGTACGTGCACGAGGAGAAAACTTTCCACTCATAACTCTATCATGAATGCAGGAGATAAGATGCGACTTCACTCTTTGTGTCAATATATTCCTACTTGTTGCATGATAACGAACTTCAAAAGATGAACCATGGAATTCAAATTTCAAGATAAAGTGCTAAGAGTGAACTAACTTAGGTTTATAACAGGGTTTGATTGATTGTTGGCCAGGTCCAGCTTGTTATGGCGCAAGGTCCAGGTTTATAACAGGGGTAGTAAACTCACCAAGTCAATACGCCAATGATTGTAATATAATTTAGTTACTCATTAGTATTAGGAGGGTAAAAATCCTACATTGAATTGCCCGATGAATATACATAGATGTGCCAAGATAGTTCTAAGATAGCTATAGCTATTCATACAAACATTAGTTTGGTTTGGAATTGAAGATACCTTAAAAACTGAGAAATAATTAAGAAATCTAGGTTTGATTTGATTTCACGGAGCAAGGTCCAAAAAACGCAAGACAAATATTAAAAACAATGAAAAGAAAACGACGCTGAGACCATAAAAGTTACAAAGAAAATAAACGAAAACCGGTATAAAGTAATAACGTCCTGGTTCATTAAAAATTAGCTATAAACAGAACCAACTAAAGCAAATCAGAAACTAAACAGCATAAAATATTAAAGCAGGTAAACTGTCCTAAACAAAACGTTCATGAACAAAATAAGTAATAAACGCGAAAAAGATGTGAACTAGAAAAGCATTATATATAATGTAAAAACCAATGACATGTAAAAAAATCATAATTAAACTTAGATTAAATAAATTAGATACTTGAATACATTAATGGCCAAACGATGTCGATAGTGATCTATACAGCAAAATAAAAATCAACTCACTTCATAGCGAAAGCAATGAAACAGATCGCTAACTCTTCCCAAGAGCAAAACCGTTTTGAATGCTCAACACACTTTTTAAATGTGAGAGCACCTCAGAGAGCGAATCGCGTTTCAGTCAGCCTTCAGACGAGTTGCGGCACACCCGCAAGGACACTTACAGGAACTCATTTGCTGATAAAGTACAGATCACAACTCGAAATTCAAAAACGTGGAGAAATTGAGAATTACTCTTGCGAACAGAATACAAATGATCAAATGATACCGATCAAACACGTAATTATTCTCCGTGACTTAGGTAACAAAAAATTGAATATATAAAGAATGGTTAAAATTGTTCAAAAAGGGAAATACGTACACGGAAATACAATTCCTCCTTTAATCAAGAGATTGAGTCAATTCTTTAGATATAGTTTTGCTAATAACGAAACCAAATACTTGATTTGGTTTGGTTTGTCGCTCTACGGTCATTTTTTGCGACGAGGGTTAGACCGGGACTCTACTGTTTAAAAAATAATTTTTGATTCAAGGCAAGAGTGAGAAATCAGTATTTTACTTCACATATATTCACTAGTTTTTATTTTATTATTTCTTAAATGTTTTTCTACATATTTTGAAGATAGTAGACATCGAGACTAAAACACAAATAGTGAATAGTTGCTTGAAAGACAGCGCTTTTCACTCTGCTACAACTGATTTCGACGAAATCATAATATTGAAATAGTAATACGTTTTTAAGGGGAGCACCTAAACACGTACGTAACTGGGGGGTATTTGGGTATTTCAATTAACGTCACACTGGAGCAACACAATGGGCTATTGGTGACGGTCCGGGATCAATCCCAAAGGGAAAGATCCGAGGACAACACCACGTAATTTTGAACCACGGTCAGATGACGAGGCAACACCTGAGCTGGCACCCCACTCTCCAAACCGTACGTAACTGAGACCAGAGTCTTGCAAACTGACTCACAATTTGGAAACTAAGACGATGCCACATCTACTTCAGCTACATATACAGCAGGAAACAAGACAGCCAAGTGGAGTTAAACAGAGGAAAAAGAACGCGTACAGAAACTAAAATAATTTGATTACGAATATGGTGATGCATTTAGAGACAAACACCCTTTGAGCGATGACCTCATGCTAACAATACGTGGAATTAAACTAACTCATGAAAGGAGAGGGTGCAGGAGCAGATAAAGCACATTATCTAATTAAACAATGAAAAGAGATTGATAACTCATACAGAAGGAACAGCGCTGAATTACCTAACAGAAAGGTTACGAGGTCAATTATGCATTTAATCAACTTAAAAACGATACGAAGGGAACACTAAGCAGCAGAAAGGAAATAGTACATCCCAAAAATCTACTAGCAAATGACTACGAGACACCATTAAAATATCTCCCTGCAAACTGCAAAAAAATATTTTAAAGCATTATGACAGCATCCATTTCACAGCTGTTTCCGTGACCAATTACAAAGGCAGTAAAAGAAGAAACGTCTACACTGCACAAAAGCTAGACAGATAATTCTAAAAACAAAAGCTTTTGAAAAAATTCTCAGTTGAAGAATTTTACGAAAAAGCAAATCGCGTTTTGTGGATATGCGTTGGGTAAGGACCCTCTTGAAATACAATTTTCATGACTGAAATAGAAATTTCTCAACGGTAAAAAATATGAATAAGGAAAGCTTTTAGACACTTGCAAATCGCTACAGAATGTCATTTTATTCTATACTTGATATTTCACAGCACAACTGAACTGCATAGAATCCTTTTATCCTACACAATCTACACTAACTATGCAATGCACATATTTCCTTAGCAAAGAAACTTTTTTTCGCGTTCATTTCTTTTCTTTTGTCGTTCCAATTTTTAATTTTTTTCAATCTTAATTTTGTTTCGCTTTTTAACCGATGATTCGTTTCAAAAGCATATTTTCAAAACAATTCGATTATTTTAAATTCGGATGGATCATTTTCTGCAAAAAGGGTGAAGTGGTAATCCGAACGATTAATATATTCCAAAGTTTGTCGGGAAATGAATTTACTAATACTGCAGCCGTTAATGTTTGCAACATAGGTGAACTTGGGAAAATTATTGGGGAGACCCAAGTAAAACTCCAGTATATCTCCTGTATGAGGAATCAGGCCCCAGCCATAAAAATATTAATAAGCCCCAAGAACTTGTGTGGGTGTTTAGCTGATGGTTGCTTGGTTTTACGGGCCATTTCAAGGGTCATATTTGGCCAAGCTGCGCTAAACACAAGGCAGATAACGATGTTTGTATCAATACCCCAATCCCACGGTTGGGTAGAGGCCCAGTTCCTCCATAAAATTATTGGAAGCAGAGGCCATTTGGAGTTGTCAAGTATGTTTACTAGAAATTTCAAAAATATATCGAATTGTTTAAGCATAATATATTTCTTTTTTTCTCAATTCAAAATGTTTTATAAAGCAAAGAGAATAAATTGGAAAAAAGGGGAAAGCTTTTCATTAACTATTAATTAATTCAAAGTTGGGAAAAGGATTATATCGGATGCTATGGCAAAGTTGGCAAATATGCGCTTATCAAAAAGAACTTTCGGACGTGGATTCATTTTGGAAAAGGTGATTTTAAAGATAACTTCTCTTATAATAATTACCGTTTAAAATCCGAACTTTTATATTAAGCTTGTATTCTTACTTATATTCGCATAATATACCCTGAGAGATAACTCCCAATTGTATCCAAAAAATTTATATCAAACGCATCTGATTTATAAAATGCAAGAAATTTTTTTTAATATCGATCGCATTTCATTCCAAAGTTTGTAACTTGCATGGACGCAAAAATTCTGATTCTTACTATAAAATTATTTATAAATCTTCAAACTCAAAAATTGAGAAAATAAGTTAAAATTTCAATAGCTCTCTTCCCGTGACAATTTTTATTACAATCAAAAAAAAGTTTCAATTGTTAAAATAGTTTAATGCAATCCAACCCGAAAATCGGGGAAATAGGAATATCTAATTTACTTACCCTGGTCCAGACAAAGCAATGCGGGACAATCCGAAAATATTTAACACCAAGAGTACAATAACAATTCGTTTTAACTGGTAGACTTCACTTCGAAGAACCAGCACATTGGATGTGGTCACACATGAGTTAAAATGGATATCAAGGTAAACAAGCCTTGTCTCCGATTATTCGAAAAATGCTATCGCAATACCGTTCTATTACGATTTTTTCAAGTTAAAAAAACACTTATTAACATATTTTTATGCGAAAACAAATATACGTTTCGCAACGTAGATATTCTCTTTGCAAGCTTATGCAAAAACCCTTCGTTAGTCATCTCTAGTTCTGCTTTTATAAGGGATTAGTTTACATCTAAATTTGTGATCGTATATTGCTTTTACATAAAATATCTTTCGCGAATTAGGGATATTCTTTTTAATTCCACTAGTTAGCAGAGTCGAATGTTGGATAAAAATATTGCCAAAATAATTCGATTTTTTCTATTTGTCTCAAATCAGGGATCCAACTAATGGGGGTGTGGTACAGGGGTCTACGAGCTATGGTGGGGCCCGGATAATGCGAAGTTTTTTTGTACTGAGTAATCTGTTTTCCCAAGTCTAAAAGTTTTATATCTTTTCATTGTATTCATACGTAGTATCCCAAAAAGATAATTTATAAATTTATACAACCAGATTTAAAGTATTCGTGAAAAATGCTAAATTCTTGCAACTTATTTGTAGTTAACTTATTGAATAGAGGAAATGGCATAACAAGTGTTTGAACATACAAATACAACTAGTTTTATGCTTGATCGTAAAAATGTTTTAATGTCGACTCTCTCCTCTGATGTGATTTTTGTGAGCCTTTATACCATTTCACAATGACTGAGGTTAATAGTATCTTTTTAACGCAATTTCATCAATATTTTCACCTGTTCTTTATTTCGCTCGAATACCATAGGGTTTCCAGTAAAAATCAAACTATCATGCAATGGGGTGTGTGTGTTTCTATCCTCCTACACAAATTAAAATTAAAAATCAAAATGGCGCTAGACGAAACAAATTGTATTTAGAAGTTTGATATTTTAATGGAATTAAGAACATACTAAGGGAGCAAAGAAACTAACTCCTTGATCAAGTAACATCGGGCACGGAATCAAATTTTTCAGGCCTATATTCTTAATGTACAGCCTGACCTTAAAGAAAAAATCTCGTTTAATCTTCAGTTTTTGTATTCCGACTTAAAATCCGACTTTAAATCTGTCTTTACCTGAAATTAAACAATGAAATAGTATCCTTAATTTTAAAAAATTTCTTCCAGTAAATAAAAAATACGGGTCTCAAAGGGTGGTTTGGTTTAATAATTGGTTTTAAAATGATAAAAAAAAATTAAAGGGCATTGGCACAAGTAAAAAAAATTGTTTTTACACCAAAAAGCACGAACCGTAGTTTTATCAATTTCCAGTTCTAAAATAGCAGTCGTTAGTGGTATTTTGCACCCATAAATTGCATTTTGACGACCAAATTTTTAGACCCAGTCGTCATTCTTGACGCCAAGTTTCCTGATGTTTCTGTTTGTACTTAAGCCGTGACGTACGCCAGGAAAACCATACGTGCTTTGAAAAAGCTTGTAGAATATTGTTAATTAGTGAGTCCTTTTTAATAGGCCCGGTTGGATGCTGGGGTTTTATGGCGCAAGGACTAAAAGGTCCGAACTTAAAATTTTGCATATCCTTAAATGATAACATAAAATTGTCTTTCATAATACAAACTGACCTTAAAAGTTTGGAAGAACAAATCCCTAAAACACCTTGTACTTATATTTATCAAAATTATAAAGCAAGTAAATTCAAACTTAAATAGTCATAAACTAGAATTTCGTTCTCTTTGTAAAATGAGCAATTCAACTTCGAATGAAAAAACAAAAGCGCCTCTTTGAGAAATAAGGACCTAAAAACGCGAATATAAAAGTTTAGGTCCTAGCCATTACACTGCTAATATATATCCACGAAAACAAATTTGTTAATTATAACATCTAGGCAGTAAAATGTTTAGGTGCCATTGACGGCTGACTTTTAGCTCCTAATTTCTAACTCTGGCTGTTAATGAAAAGAAATTTAATATCAAGAACAAAATGTCTTATAAGTATTTTACCACATAAATTTCACAATGATGAGGAACCAAGTTATTTTTTCTACACAGTAGTGGGGAGAATTAAAGCTTGTGGTCATGAAGAAAAAGGCAAAAAATTAACAATGTCGTCACTCTTCTCTGAAGCGGCAGTTTATACTTCCGAAAACGTTTTTCTTTACGGTTTACCAGTCACTCGCGTCGAAAGATACTCGATTGCAGCAAGTGTAAAGCGATTTCTTGAAACAGCATTGTTAAAAGGCTTTGCCATTAAAGGTCAGTTCCACAAGTTGAGCAAGCCAAACAATCTGGATGCAAATGAACTCTGGTATTTTTAATGAAGCATTTCGAGGAAGTGTTAACCGATTGTTTGAATTGGCGATTTTCGTTCAGAGGTCCGAATCTCAATTTGAATACGCTAAATTTATTTCTAACGAAGAATATATTAGATCCAAGTTATTCAATACACATAAAATAGAATTTGTGCATCAGAAATAAGATTCCGAACCAGCCGGAGCACACAAGACTACAGCAGGTTCTAACCCAGACCGTGTGGTACGGAGAGCCAGTCTTGAAAATTTGATTTCAATTAAAAACGCTATTAGTAATTAATGGCCAACTTAAAAAAAATGCAAAAATAAATTTAAGTATTGTTTAGTTATGAATTGCCTGCTTAGCAATAGAGTTAAACATAGTCATTCCCAGAATATCCCCCATTTGGGTACATTAAAATAACTTTTACTCTCAAATCGTTAAAGTATACACAGGACTGCAAATCAAAGTACACGTGATAAAGCAGGATCAATTTTTAAAGTCTCCTATAAAACCCTATTTTAGTAGTAGTTTAAGAGTTCCGATACAAATGAAACACAAAATATGCTAGTTAAGTATGACCTCGCCAAGAAATTTAAAATTAAAAAAAAATTATATATATTTTCTTAAGATTTTCATGACAATTTAGCAACCAAATTCTGCTGTTTTTCTTTCATGGTTGCCACGGCTTGGAGCCATTCCTTCGAAATTGGCGTCCTTTGGAAAATTTTCTCCAAAAGGACGGAAAAATTTCTCCATCTGAAAGAAATTTCCAATTAGTTAAAAAAAAGGGACTAAATTTTCGTTGGTCTTAGGTGAATTTTCAAAAAAGTTGCCAAAATTTTGAAAACGGGATAATTGTGACATTTGAAAAGCTAACATGAAATGAAAATGTAATAACAAAATTTTAATTTCATGGAAGGTAATTTTTTACATCGTGTGTTTGGTGTACATGAGGGTAGGAAAATAGTCCCAAACGTGAAAACAAATTTCAAAGTCAAACAGATGACTCGTTGCGATTGATAGAATTAGTGAACAGCCGAATGATTTTGAGAAAATTTTTAGAATGTCATAAATACGTCAGAGAGAAAGAACTGTAACCACATATATATAAATGGTTATGCCATCAGGAAATGGTTATGCTGAAGCTGTTATGAATTGGCATTGGTTAATAGAAATACTATCAGACATTAAGTTATGTACAGGCAGATACACAAAATCACTAAGAGATAGCCCACTTCTTTTCAAAACGGAAGGTGAACTATAAATATACATTATCTCATGAACGAATAAAATGACGGCGTTATTTTCCTTCAACAGCGATTTCAACGTATAGCCGACTCGGCATCAACTGATCGACGCTCTTTGTACGTCTACTTGGATATATTCTCAGCAAACATCATACAAAACAAAAGCGAGTGGAACCAGAAAAGAAAATAAATAATGGCTCAGATTTCACTTTTCACAACGGATCAAGTGAGTCTCGTGCCTGTTTTTCATCGCTTGAGAATTGAGATCACTATTTAGCAAAAAAGAATGCATTTAAATGTAAACGTGACTAGAGAGGAGAGTAATTGGTACTTTCTCAGGAGCAATATTAATTGTTTACTTTAAAATGCTTCACGTTTCACATGTGCGAATGAACTACTTTCTTGACCTACATGACGTTCAAATGCCAACCAAGAATGTTGACGTCTGGCAACACACAAAACAACGCGAAAGCATAACGGACAGTTGCGGGAGGGAAACGAACCTCCCCTCTTTATTAGTTCATAATAGAGTAACTTTAAATGTACCCATTCAATGGGGAAACTCTTCGATAATTTCATACGGGGGCATAAAATTTACATTAGGGCCGTTTTCATATAAAATCGCGCAAATTTCTTAATTTCAAATGGCAACAACCAATTCTGACGTCAAATTTCAAATCTTTCAAACTGTTATCTCGGATATCAAGTCATTTCGTCCAGTTGTTTCTGGATTGTGAATATGGAATGTTCGGAGCTTCTAATGTGTTAAATTAGTTTCCCAGACTTTTACTGCGAAAATATATTTGTTCCACTTGCAGTTCCAATTTTCTCTCATGGCCTTTTCATCTCTTTTGCCTCGTCTACAAATGAATGTTTAATTAAGGAAGACTTCCATTCACGAATCGACCGATTTTACCAATACACTTTAAGGACAATATTAACAGACATTTAATTCTTATGATACTGAATTTAGCGAGTCCCTTATTCAACGAAGCAACACATTTTGCCTCGAAATCCCAAATTTTAGCTTTCCTTTTAGTTAGTAGTCTCTTTTTACAAAAAATGCAGTAAATATTAAATTTATTGTAGTGAAAAACTATCAGGAGGAAAGAGCTGAAATTTTGAAGTCACGTAAGTCCCTCTGAACAAATTTCTATCAAAATATATAAGGGTGCTACTAACATTTTTTAAATTTTATAATTAATATCGCAACACCAAGAATTAACTTCAAAAACAGCAAGTATAGTGTTTGGGTTCTTTAATTAAGAGACACAAAATTTTTCAGAGTGGGAATATTTCGCAAATCTGGGAAGTCAATTTTACATTAGTGCTTCAAATTTTTCATACACTAATTCACAAGTTAGAAAAATTACTTGCAACTTGGTACCCTAAGTTAAATTTTGGCGTCAAAATCGGGTGTTAAATGGAAATTATGAAGTTCGTGCTGAATTCGATATGAAGACGACCCCCTTATGCAAATCTTATGCATACAAATTAAGAGATCGAATGGTATCTTTAAATATGCTGAACAATCAATGATGCAAAATTAATGAGGGGTATTTCGAGTATTTTTCTACAGCTGCACCTTAAAATGTAATTGCAAATCATGTATGGAGTTAACAGATATTCTAATTACAAAGTCAAATCTGCCAACTTCCAAGAATAAAAATCACGATTTTTACAAGATAAAAAGAATCGTCGATACTGCAAATTCTAAGCAGTGCTAACAGAATAATGACCTGGGAAGAAAATTATTTTTGAGTAAACACCAGGTGACAAATGCTACGATGCTTTGGTACATCTTTTGAAGCCACTTTCCTGTTTCAATAATGAATTTATACATTAACCATTTTGAAAATTAGCTAGCTAGTCTTGGCTGAGTTAATTTCAAAATATCTGCAGCCAGTGGTACCATCCTGGAAAATTGCTGAAGTCCCAAAAAAGATAAGGTACTCAATTACTTCAAACATATATAGGGAGTTTCAGAATGGATTTCACTATGTTCATATTTTTTTATAATTTGCTGTACAAGTGTACTTAAGTTAAATAAGTCTTCAAATCATGTATAGCATGTTTTACAAACGGTTCTTTTAATACAAAATATATTTAACTTTTTATACTAGCACACTTCCAAAAAATTCCAATTAGAAAAATGTTTTCCTATGTCTAGATGTGTGAAAAAGCATGTGAAAAATTAGGTTCAGATATCTAAATTTTAAAGTTTAAGCATTTATTGCCAAAGTTTTAAGGAGCATCCCAAGAGAGAAAATGGTATGACACTTTTTAAATCAACATGCATCCACACTTCATTTCCCATGCAGTCCCCTAAGGTTGCATTTATTTCACCAAGAATCACCAACAAAGCAAACACAAATAGTTTGAGTCTTAAAGTTTAAATCCTTGAAACTTAGCGAACATTTCACTCATAAACATGAATTCTTTTCATTCAACAAATAAAACATAGAAGATCATTTTCCTTAGGAAAGCCTGCCAAAGAAGTTAAATTTTGTATTTTTACACAATTGTTACTCCTTGATACATCACACATAATGCTAGAAAGCTTTTTACTTTCCCATGAACTTCCAGCTCTTGCAAACAGCAAACGAAATTTGAATATCTTCAGAATTGGGAGCTACGAGGTCACTTGCCTACAGCACTTAAACTTTCACTGGGCTCTACTCTCATTTGAAATGTCATAGGGCATCTACCGACATCTAGTCAGGGGCGGAGAATCTAAATCGAACCCCAAACAGATGGCAAGAAAATTATAACCTTTACTCGTCCTCACTGCTAGAGGACAAAACATGCAATTATTGTCATGAAAAATGCAGACAACAGTGTAGATATAAGTTAACCTATTGAAAAGAACAGGGCAGTCTGCAGCAAAAGGTTCAAGTAATCGTTTTTGCCCATCATCCTTTCAGGTTCAATCTCATACAAAAGCTCCAGATTGCTGTTTGTGTAAATTACAGAGGTTAAACAGGGAGTCAAAAGCCATATGACTGGTACAGATTCTTGAGTGTACACTCAATTTAGAATAGACAGGTCATTTCTTAAAAACAAACCCACAACGGGTAGCCAAAACTATTCCAAGCATAAGAAATTCTGAGCGTCTGACGAGAACATTAATTACAGGACAGTACATATCCCAGCCAATGCAAAAAGGCTAGATGAGAAAAGAGATTTGGGTGTCTTGAAAGCAGTGATGAAAAGCAGGGTATGTGTGAAGATTTTAATTCGAAGAATCGAAAAACCTGACTTATATGTGCTTTAAATCATTTTTGATTAAAATTAGCTTGCCTTTGTACGTTTAAATTTGTCAGACATTAGACATGCAAGTCGGAGTGAAGTTTCAATGAACTGAAATAAATTGGAAATTAAAACATGAGTTTAGGAAATAGAAGAGAGCAAAGTTTTATATTTTTAAGATTTCTCATTAAATACATGTTAACATTAAGTGCTCACATGATAACATTATAACCTTCATTCTCAATCATCCAAGATTAACACTATGTTCACTTTTATAGTGATTCAAAACTATTTTTCTATTCGTCTTACAATCTATCTGTATTTTTGCAAATTTTTTATCACTTGAGGCACAAAAGGGTCAGATCCTTAGGAGTTGTTACAATTGCCAAGTGCAGTAAGACAATACATAAAAAAATTTCAAATAAATAAGGGTGAGTATTTTAAATAGACAACAGTAAAAAATCGTAAGGATGTTGAAGGATTCAGGCCCAAGAGTTAAATAAGTTCTTAGAGGGAAATAATCAGTTCTGGTAGCTTAATTGCATTTGTCCATTTCTCAGTTAAAATAATTAAACACAATCATATTCTTAAAGGAAACAGCAAAATTACACTGTAAATAAAAATATGTTCACACCTGATAGTCTTAACCTAGATTATTTTTGTAATGTATGCAAGTTAAGAATTGTTTGTTTAACACATGTAAGTAAAAAAACTTTCATGAGTGCCTAGTTGATACGCAATTTTAAAAAAAGGATTGTTAATCTATATAAATTATGAACTCGATTTTTATTTTACAACGAATTCAAAACAGGAAGATATCCAAGTAAATGTTTTGAAATACATTTTAATTGTTTAATTAAACAAATTCAAGGCATATATAAGCACTGATTCTAGTTATAACTAGATTCAAAGGCATTTATAATGAAAAACATTTCTCGAATTTGAAGTACAATTTGAAACAATCGAATTTAATAATAGCATCTCAAAATATACTTTATCAGATCTTTGAGTCAGAACCTGGAGGCTTTGTGCTACAGGTGATTTTGATAAATATTTAGCCCTCTAACAAGTTTTCCTGACAACATAACAGCCCCTTTTAATCAACAGGTTTTTCTTACAATTTCGTGATTTTTGCCAGTTTACTTACCTGCTTTGGAAAGTATAACTTGACTCTATTCATCTCAATTTTGATAGTTCTAAGTTTCTGACGAAAATTCTTTCAATGTTTTTATCTTTAGAATTTTAGATTAATCCCAACTAACATATTTAGCACAATAAAATACACACATGGCTCAGCATGCAGTATATTTCTTCCAACACCATAAACAATTCTATCCCATGCAGTCCACCTACTCCTTTGGTTAGATTGTAAAATCATGATTTCGGGTTGTTTGGATGATCCCTATTACTACTGCAATAGAATCGCCTCCATCAGTATTAATTATCCCATATAGATTATATAGGCAATAATGACCTCTTAAATTTTTGGGTTGTTCAAATTATAACATAATCATTCTCTAAAACTGGGAAAATATTCTGACCATTATGAACCATTTTATAGATTTTAAAATGTTTTTTAAAAAATTTCACAATCTACGTGGTTAATAAATATGATCATATATGAAGATAGAAACTACAGAAGTGCAATTAGTCATTTATGAGAATAAAAATGTCGACTTGGATCAGTCAGACCCAAACACAAGTTAATGCGATTATTGTAGACAATTGAAGATCTGCCTAGTTCAATATAATGGATTTTCCCTAGTTCAATACAATGGCAAAGATGTTTACAAAACTTTGTCAAATGAAATTCTTAGTGAAGTTAGGTAGGTATTTTAATTAACGTTGCACTGGAGTAACACAACATGCTATTGGTGACGGTCCAGGATCAATCCCAAAGGGAAAGATCCTAGAACACCAAGTAATTTTGAACCATGGTCAGATGAAGAGGTCACATACCTGAGCTGGCACCTCTTTCCAAACTTCCACACCACGCCAACATGACTAGTGAAGTTAGGAATTAATGATCTTTCTTAAGTGATTAAGTCAAGACTAATAAAACATACATTTTGCACTCCACTTGACTACCATCTCTCCCATATATTTCAATAAGGTATAACTCCCATTTTATTTAGTATTGGTTTTGCATCCACCATGAGCTAACTTATCTTAAATCCATTCTAAAACATGAGGATAATCACTGGTTTACACATAAAGGATCTTTTGCTGGATCTTTGAAATTTGTCTTACTTTTATCTATTTAGTAAGAAAGTACTTATAAATCAATATCTAAAAATGTATTTCGAATTAATTCCAATAAAATCATTTTAATTAAGATTCATAGATTTTAAAGTCTAAGCTTTAAAATTTTGCTAGAATTCTTTCTGTGAACTTCCGTTAGCACAAATTTTAACAATAGAATTTATATTGTACCAATATAAATATGGTAGCTAATGATTTAAGTGTGAACTTGAATAAAAATGTACTAATACAAATAATTTATAATTTTTAACAAAGCTAAAATATTTTTGCACTCGTTGAAATTCTAGTTCAAGGAATGCCCAAGTGGTTTACTCACTCTTAAATTTGAAAGGATTTTTACTTCCTCTAGAAAAAATGCAATACCATACTGCCACTAAGATGTCTACATTAACCCTTGGTTAATGTAGACATCTTTGTTTTTTTAGGGGAGTCAACCCACTGAGAAAGAACTGTACTATATGTATTAAAATACAAAAATTTTAAAAAGGACTTTATATAAAAAGCCATAGAATGTATGCTATTGATTTAAGAGAACTTTTAATTGCAATTGGATATACCTAGCATTTTTTTAGCAGGTTGCAGACATGGCAAACATAAAATAATTCAGTTGAAATCTAAAACTATGCGACAAAATTTAAGATGTAACCAGAAGCAGTTACATTAATTGCTTAATACATCAAGAATTTTTACTTTCTGTCCCACATTTAATATAAGAGGGAAAATTCTCAGCAAAATTTCAACTATAATTGCAAAATTATAAATGAAATATATGCCTATTATAAATCTGATTACAAATTATATAAGTTTCAGTAAAAGTATATATAGCATCTAATACTGTACTTATAGCAAAATTGAGCATGAAATAAATAAAATATAATCCTGATCAATCTCTTATCTTTGACAATGTGGCAAATTCATCATCCACTCAAAACATTTTGAAAACTAGAGAATATTCAATACCTATATATTTTATGAAATATACGAATTTATGAATGAAAATATACATTACTTCCCTTACAAGATGAAAACAGTATGATAATCAGCATTGTATTTGATTGCAATATTTTTTAAACCTACTTAAACACCATCTGGGGAAAACAGCCATTTGATCCCCAAAAGAATCTAGATATAAATGTCAATCATCTGCAAGACCTAAACAAATGTACATTTCTTATGCTCAAAGATCAAGAGCATTTGCTGCTAACTTTTGTGGAATGCAATTAATTCCACAATAAAGATCTTAAAATCAACAATTTTCCACATGCATGAAAGTCATGCTGACATGCTTATAATAAACAAAGATAAAAATAAACTAAAACAGGACGAAATAAGATATTTTAAGTATCCATTGCAAAAGATAATTGAAACGCAACGGCATTACCAATAATTTGAATTGTGGTCTAAAAGCAGTTCACACTAGGAACTTAACTTTTAAATATCTGTTATCATGAAATTCGAATTATCTGTCAATCTGCAGAAAAAATATTACGAATAACGTGCATGAGAAACAACCGTTTCTTGAATTTACATCCGCTAAAACAAACGAACTAGATAACAATATTCCAAGAACCCACGAACATTAAGTTGACGATTTAACGCCGCTAGACCGGAAAATGTTTCAGGAAGTTCGTTAGTATTTAATTAATATAACATATCTAAGTGAATCGAAACTTACTATGTGAACAGTTGCAACGATACACTAAATAAATTACAGTTGAAGGATAAATTTAATCAAAAAATTAAGGCAAACAGTTCCAAACAAAGCAGAGCAAAGCTTTCAAGCAAACTCACAAGTAATAAAATCTTACCTGAACTAAACACTTTTAAGGTTCAAAATGTAAAATAAATTGTAATGTTCAAAGAATATTGAAAGCTTCAACGCAAGCATAAAATGCAAAATTAAATTATTGCTACAAACAACTTGATATACCCACTCTTCTATTCACAAGGGCGCGGCAACGGCAAGAATCAAGAATCTAGTAAAGCAGAAACAGAGATACGAGTAACCACTTCTGCTTCTTCTATGACGATCATCAAGTTATACTACATACACTGCCACGCTAAACCCAACATCGAATCACGAAACAAAATTTCTGAAAATTGTTTTTGAATCTCCTGAACTTTACTTTTTGCTTCAAATATAATTTTCATTATCAAAAATTAAATTAGGAATCGTTAAGATTTGGATAAAAACAAACTGAAACAAGAATGTACTTTTGGTTATTTTATTTTACTACAAGTAATATTTCAGAAATAAATTTAAATTTTTCTTTAAAATTTAAAATCTTTCGGTAAACTTTTTATAATAGTCAAAAAAAGTGGTACGTTCCAGTATGTTTGTCATTCCTTCAGGTTTGAATTGCGATCCCTGCAGATTGCTCGTTTCTCCCGGTCAGAAAAAAACAGAAATTTCCCGTCCATCTAAGCTGCTGAAAAGCCTTATAGGCCTCATAAGACCTATACTGAGATGGTTTGTATCAGTATTAATATTATTACTTAGCCAGAAATTAAAATACTATCCACAGAAAAATCAATGATGATTCTGTTTGATGTGGTGATTCAAAGTATTTTTGTCTTCAAACGGTATTACGTGGGAAATCGAGAATTTCAATCATTTCGGAGATCAGAACATTTGTGCACCGAAATTCAGAAAGTTATGAAGTACACTTTTTCCCTATCAAACACTTCGGCTTCTGTATAAAGTTTAAAACTTGATAGTAATGCCCAGAAAATGTTAACGTAGAACAATTTCTTAGAAAAGCTTTTCCTTCCCCATTCTGGGAATCATTTGCTGACACTCACACAGGAAAAGAAGATATTCCCTTTTAGTTTTCACCTAAGCGAAAGGAGATTTCGTTCTCGCACTACTAAATCTAGTTGAGGCGATCACACTACACCGACGAGGATCATACTTTTTGAACAGTTGCGAGGCGCAAAAGCGCGAACAATAGGAAGCAATTCTTTAATTCTCTCTGAGGATGTATACGTTCTCGAGGATTTGATTTTGTGAGTAATTTAATTCTTAAGAAATGTTTACAGTTAAAAAACAAACTGTCTCGACATTGGAAGGGATGGACGTCACATTTCGAAAAAAATGCATTACATTAATGTTCCAAGTCTGAAAAAGTTAGCTTCCTTGATACTGTTATTCGTAATTTCTAGTTACTCGTAGTTATAAGATATCCAAGGGGCAGACGTCATCAGGTAATTACTTCAACGTTCCAGCGTATATTTTTATGTGTTTATCTATTGCGCTTCAAAAGCAGAACGAATTGGAATATGAAGTGGGGGAAACTATAATCTTAACACACTGGCTGTAAAACCAAATTTACTTTTCTAAGTAATTACATACAGTAAGTTTCCCAATAATATGTATGAGCAAAAATGTGTTCTAAGAGTAATTACTTAGAGCAAGAATGAGTTGTAAGTTACAACAAACTTTGTAGTGTTGAGTACTGTGTGCATAACTCGCGGCCACAGGGATATTTTTCATTGTATTAAGATTCATAATACTACGAACTTAACAGATTAATTGAGTAATAATGCATTTTAAATAGTACATTAAAATATACTATTTTTAAAAAGGAGTACAAAATTATTACTTTTTTATTCATGTCTACTAAAGGTTGCTTAAATAAAAAGTAAGGAAGGTAGGGATGTACCAGGATTTCATGCGGGAGCTACCTTAGTATCGGAAGCTCTTTCTTCTGGGGAATTGATTGAAATAAATAAAATTATTTTTAAAAACCAGTAAAGTTGTCCTAATTAGTACTTTATTAATTTTCATTGGTAAATTATTGTTCAAACATTAGTAATTGATTGCAATTAATAATTGATTATCCATGAAAATCAATTATTATCAATTGTAATTACATTTTTTACAACTTTACCTTCCACTTGTATTTATTTTGCATTTAATTTTTAGAAAACTTTTCTGTTTAAGAAAATGCAAATTATGATTTTAAACAAAAATACTTCAACGTAATAGACAAACTTTGAACATCAGCGTTAATCACATTTCCATCAAGAATATTGCAAAGAAAATGCGATTCTTTATCAAGTTGCATGCAAAAAATGTATTTCCCTAAAGCAATTCTGCACAATTCAAACTGTCTTTATTGTTTTCCAGTTGGGTATTGGGTGATGAACGAAACAAAACTTTTCCATTTCGGTGGAGATTAGACATGTTATGACGTCATCATTAGTAATAGCAAAACCCATTTCCGACAATCATTGAAAAAGCAAATTAAATATTAAAAGGACAATAATAGTTTTTTTGCTGCTTCAAAATGGATGTTTTTGGTTTTATGTTTTAGTGTCTTCAATTCTTTTTGTAATTTTTTATACAGTAGTACATTCCTAATCTGCAATCCAAAATGACACATTATGATGTAATCATTCATAATAGTAAGAATCCATCATATTGGCGCCGGTCTTTTTACTTCCGGCAGTTTATTTTATATTTAAAATTGGAACCATTACATCTCTACTATTTTGAAAAACCGTTCCTCAAAATTAAATCTAAATATATATGTGGGAAAGGCCATCAAACTCATAGCCAATGACGAAGCAAAAGTACTCTTTAAAATAATTTATTTGCAATGGATAAATTACAGTAGCAAGGGGTCTAGGGGATTTTAACAAAAGAGAGATTTTAGGTAAATATCTAGGGACAGGGGGTGATGTTGGACGGACACAAACGAAAACAGAAGCTCCGAGGAGCATAGCGCTACACGTCTTTACAGGAACATGGGAGAAGCTTCATTTTAAAAAGGCGGGAAAATACTCCCTTCTTGCATGCAAAAAATGTATTTCCCTAAACATGACATGACGTCTTAACTTGAGGTCTTCAGTGCTGCCATCTGTTGAGCGCGTGGGGGCAAAAACCCTACAGATCGGCCGTCCTGACACTGTCGCTGACCACAGCGGCGCGCCAGGAAACCAAGGTAGTAAAAAGAAAGAAAATTTAGGAAATTTTACCAACTGAGACAGCACTGAACATTGCTTACAAATTCAGCTAGTTAAAGGGTCCATCTTGGCAGATTTTAAAACATCACATTCTGGATGGTTGCCCTTAAACAAGAGAAGTATATGAGTAATCAAAAATATTAGAAAAATTCGTAATATTCAATTTAAGTGAAACACAGTTACAAATTTTGGTACACTATAATAATACAAAAATCGTTGTAATATGCAAAATTACACGGTACAAAATATAAAATAAACAGATGTATGATATATAGCAAGAATAAAATTTGAATTAATACTTATAGAGAAAAAAACACTAAAAATCAGTCTGACAAAGAAAATGATTTCATGAAGTCAGCCGAAGTGGTGGTTTGATTAGGACCGGCGTGACACACTACTTTGGTCACTTCACATACTGTCCTTCGGGTTAACTTTCGTAACTTCATACGGGCCTAAAAATTTAAGTCGCAGGTTTAACCCTGTGTGTGTGCCGAATTGGGTTCGCTGGATTGCTTCGATAGATAGTAGCTTTTATAGATAGTAGCTTTTTGCGTTTCTTGTCATAGTACTTCTTGAGATCAGTAACACTGAATTTATTCTTCTTACCAGACCAATCCTTTCTGTTCATAATTTCAGCCAATTTATCAACTTGTAATTTCAGTAACCGTTCTTATTGCACCTGCTTACTCAGATGATTAATTTGATCATCAATATTTACAGATTCATTTCTGGCATTGTTTTTTCATTCTGTAGAGACAATTTTTTAGCAATCAGCTGTTCTTTCTTTTGAGTTAACATTTCAATTGTTTTGTATTCACTTTCTTTTCCTTGAGATTTGAAAGAATGGTCTTCTTGTTTGATAATTCAGATCTATGATGGGACAATAGGTCTTTCAGTTCTAGTTCTTTCTATCTCTAGATCAGCTATGGTTTCTTCAGCTATAGAACGTGCAATTCTTAATTGAAGCTGGTGAGACATGTTATTTCTTTCATTTCCTAAATCTATTATCGTTTGCTGCTTCTCTTCAACCTCCTCTTTGAGTTCTTTGACTTGCGTTTTGTACAGTGTCGAAAAATATTGTTCAGCTTCTAATTGGTCCTGTAACTCTTTCATTTGTAAATCATCTAGAGATTTCATCGTTCTTAATTTGTAGAGGCCATCTTCTAAACTCGTATTAGCCCCACGCAGATCGCCTATCTCCTTTACCAGCTGCCTTTCTTTAACTTTTAGCTTAGTGATTTCATTCAGCTTGATGTGAAATATCAGATTGCAACATTTTTCGCTTTGAAGCTTCTTCTTCAGCATCAGCAGCTAAAGCTTTGGCCTTCTCTACTTCTTTTTTATATTCGCGTTTTAGTTTTTGGAATTCCAACTCCAACTGTCTGTAATCCACAGTGAGCATCGACATCTCTTTTTCTTTGTCTTCTCGGATTGCTTGACTTTTGCCTCATACTCTTTTCCTCACAAAGCTTAGTTTGCAGAGCTTGCATTGCATTAAGATTAGCTTCTTCCGTTGTCGATAACAGTCTCTTTTTATCAGCGGTAAGGCTATCAATGTCTTGTCTGTGTGCTGCCCGTTCCTGCTCATATTTCTTTTCAAGGTTTTTGAGCTCCAATACCAACATTGCATGATTATTTTGCACTTCAGCAAACTTGTTATTGAGTTCGTGTATACTGGCGTCAGTGTGCTTTCTTCTTGGCTTAAAGAGATGTAAAACTGGACCTTCGGCGAGTAGATCCTTGAGTTTCTGGTAGGCTCCCTTCTCTTCGTTCCCAAACTCAAAAGAACCACCTTTTCTTAGAAGATCGCTTAACGGTTTTGCAACTTTTGAGTAACCTGGAATGAACTTTCTGAAGTAGCCTGTGAGGCCAAGGAAACTTTGCACTTGTTTTATGTTGGTTGGAATGGGGAACCTTTGAACTGCATGGTTCTTTGTATTTGATGGACGAACCGTCCCATCTTCCACGATGTAGCCCAAGAATTCAACAGAGCGTTTTAAGAATTGGCATTTCTTTGTTTTTATTTCGAGTCCGTAATCAGAAGCTCTTTGGAGAACAATGTTTAACTTCTCGACACCTTCCGTCTCGTCAGACGACGGAATGATCAAATCATCCATGTAGATGATAACGATACCCTCCCTCATCAGATCTCTATTTAAATGGAATATTAGATGAAGAAATATACATGGAACCTCCAAAAGGTTATCAATTACCAAACGATAAAGTATATTTAACCAAACGCAGCATTTATGGATTACCACAGTCAGGAAGATGCTGATACAACAGATTTTCTGAAATATTAGAACAAGCAGACATGAAGAAATTAAAATCAGAGCCATCTGTGTACAAGGAAAGGCTGTGTAAGAGGAAAGGCAAAGAATATATTCAGATTGGAATTTATGTGGATGATTTTTTTAATTGTGTCAAGTTCAAATGAAATTATGAATGAAGTAATAGAGAGGATTGAAAAGAATATTGAAATTAAGGAAACAACAGATTCAAATATGTTTTTAGGAGTACAAATCAAGCAAAAATGAAATAACCTTATCCCAAAAGAATTACATAATCAAAGTTTTAGAAAAATTTAAAATGCTGGATTGTAATCCAATGAAAACTCCAATTGTAGCAGGGGAAAAGGAATTGGATGATTTTAAAGAATCAATATTTTTCACCACAAAAATATCAAGAAGCGATAGGCTCCATAATGTATTTAGCAACTGGAACTCGGCCTGATATAGCTTGTATTGTAAGTAAATTGTCTCAATACAATCAAGATCCTAGACAGATACATTGGACTGCAGTCAAGCGAGTTTTTCAATACCTGAAAGGGACTATGGATTTTTGCCTAACTCTTAAAGCTGCAAATGGAAAACTTAATACAAGTACTGATGGCAAGCTGGAGCACAACAGCAGATGGAAAATCCTACAGTGGATATTTATTGAAAATTGGGAAGTCGCTCTTTAGATCGAAAAGTGGGAAACAAGCTAGTTGCATTATTAACGATGGAATCCGAATTAATTACAGCATATGATAGTGTTTGCGCTGTGAAGTGGCTAAAATATTTACTAGAGGAATTAGAAGAGAACTCTCTTATAGCCAAACCCATTAATGCGAAAACGGATAGCAAGGTATTAATGGACTGGGTTAATAACCAAAAAATAAGTAATCGCACACGCCATATAAATAGGAAGTATCACTTTATTAAAGACGACAAGGATTGTGGAGAAATTTAATTCTCACATCAAAATACGAAGGAATTAGATGCAGATATGATGACAAAACACCTTCCTAATGATATCTTAAACCAATATATGGCTGGATTAGGATTAGGGCCAATAACACCTACCATTGGATGCAAGTGATTATGAACTGTGAAATTGGACTGTTACCACACTAATTAAAAAGCATAACATAAATAAGGACTTGAGAAAAATTTAGGAGGAAATTGTTGGATATTTTTATCTGATGCTAGCATACTTACACTCAACTTGTGATGTTTCTTTTAGATGATTTTTTTATTTTATGTTCTAACTCATGATGTGATGCTGTATGAACCTGCTTTTCTTTTTTATACTTATAATACCTTAAATTAGTCTAAATAAATTATTTGTTTTGCTAAAATGCTTCCTCATCAATCCATGGCTTCATGTTCGTATATTTTCTTGAAACTAAATGTATATTCAATTGATAAAACATTAGTTGTGCATATTATTTTGAATTATTAAATTGAATGCAGATTCTAATTCATGATTGGTAAAAATACCCATAATTTTGACTCTGAATTGAATAAAAAATTAAGCTGTTCAAAATAAAAAAACTTTTGTTATTAAAATATAAATAGTGCTTGAAGGTAATGAACTCAATTTAGGAAAGGGTAAAATGTTGATTAAAACGAAAAGAGACAGACGAGTCTTATATTTATAAAGTAGAAAGAAGTGAGTGCAATAATTCACATGTGTGTATATTTTTTGCATGCCTGTGGAATTAAAAAAGAGTTTAACGTGTTCCTTTTTAAAGAGAAATTAAAAAAGAATATGAAAAATGATGGTAACTTGGAAATTTGTATTTTTGATACGCCGTGTGAGATATTTGAAACCCATAGGAAAAAAAATAGTTTTCAAATAAAGTACTAAGTGGTGTAATTTGCTTCGCACTGGAACAACATAACGCTTCAAATGAAGATCAGAGAAGGTCCTAGTATGCAACTTACATTCAAATCCATCTCAGTGATATGAAAAACCCAGAAAGAGATAAATACTTAAATTGAGCGTAGTTCAAAATTACGAGGTGTTGTACTCAGTGTCGTATTCCCCATTAGGGATTGATCCGGGACCGCTACCAATAACCCGTCACTCCAGTGCAACGTAAATTCGACTACTACTTTATGAGAGGGAGCCATTATGACTTAGAGGACTTGCCAACTACATTAGCTGCCGGCGATGCTGATTTGATTCCTGTAGTAATTCTGGATGTAGTTTTATCTTCTTGTGTCTGTAAAACTTTCCCTTGTGTTTCACTTTCTCTCTATATTGTCATATGACTGTGGCTCAAAATTACGTGGTGTTGTCGTCGGATCTTTCCCTTCGGGTTTGATCTAGGACCGCGCAAATAGCCCGTTGTGTTGTTTCAGTGCGAGGTTAATTAAAATACCTACCTACCCTTCAGGATTGATCCAGGACCGCGCCGATAGCCCGTTTCTTTTATCCAGTGCGACGTTAATTCATTTACCTACCATCAGCTACCTATCTCTCTCTATGTGTGCTTGTCCATTTTACTTGACGGAAAAACATTGCTTGACGCACCTTGGCCAATTTTTGCCCCTTGAGCCATAAAATACCCTCAACCAATCGACTTTATAAAAGGCTTTTCTGTAAAGATAAATGAAAACGCCACTAGTTTTTGTGGTAGAACGCGTTTCCTGTACACATATTCTGGATGAAGGTAAGTAGGTATTTAATAAGCGTCACACTGGAGCAACATAACGGGCTATTGACAACGGTCCAGGTTCAAACCCGATGGAAAACATCCGAGGACATCACACAATTTTGAACCACGGTCAGATGGAGACATGTATTCTGGAAGCGAAGTAATTTGAAAAAATTTAAGAAAACTCCGTCAAGGACTCGTCATCTGACCGTGGTTCAAAATTACGTGGTGTTGTCCTCCGATCTTCCCCTTCGGGATTGTTTGGAATTGATCCCGGACCGTCGCCAATATCCCGTTGTGTGGCTCCAGTGCTACGTTAATTAAAATAACTACCTACCTACCCTTGGGATTGATCCCTTACCGTACTAATAGCCCGTTGGGTTGCTCCAATGCGAAGTTAATTAAATACCAATAACATTAACCACGGTAGGGTAGATGGTGTTTAATTAACGTCACACTGGAGCAACACGACGGACTATTGGCGACGATCCGGGATCAAACCCAAAGGGAAAGAACCGAGGACAACACCACAAAATTTTGAACCACGGTCAGATGACGAGGCAACATCTGACCTGGCACCCCACCCTCCAAACTTCCACATCACGCCAACGTGAAGACATTTGAGGCCACGACTTATTTAATACGCACTAGCCTTTGTACACGACGGTATTTGACTGGATTCGAACTCGCAACCCTTCGGTTGCTAATCCGTCACTCTTCCAACCGGGCTACCGCGGCCCCTTTTTAAGTAGGAGAGGTTTCTTCTGCCATACTTCGCGTTGGCGTGGTGTGGAAGTTTGGAGAGTGGGGTGCCAACTCAGGTGTTACCTCGTCATCTGACCGTGGTTCAAAATTACGTGGTGTTGTCCTCGGAACTTTCCCTTTGGGATTGATCCCGGACCGTCACCAATAGCCCGTTGTGTTGCTCCAGTGTGACGTTAATTCAAATACCCCCTCTTCTGCCATACTTAAATGCAGGTGGCTGGGCAACACTAATTAGTTAAACATCAAGAGTTTCCAAAACAGTGATAAATAACATTCTAAGATACCCACGATTTGCATCATGCAAGATTATTTGGGTAACAAGAAGTGAAATCTCCGCTTTTCATCCGATTTTATTATTTGCACTGAAAATGACTCAAAAAGACAATTTTGACACAAGAAAATTATGAAGTCATTGTGACTCCTAAGAAAGGAATTGCCATCAGAGCCAAATATAGATGGGGGCCGCGGTGGCCCGGTTGGAAGAGTAACGAACTAGCAACCGAAGGGTTGCGAGTTCGAATCCAGCCAAACACCGTCGTGTACAAAGGGGGCTGGTGCACGTTAAATCTGTCGTGGCCTCAAATGTCCTCACGTTGGCGTGGTGTGGAAGTTTGGAGAGTGGGGTGCCAGCTCAGGTGTTGCCTCGTCATCTGACCGTGGTTCAAAATTACGTGGTGTTGTCCTCGGATCTTTCCCTTTGGGATTGATCCCGGACCGTCACCAATAGCCCATTGTGTTGCTCCAGTGTGACGTTAATTTAAATACCCTACCCATACCCCGAAATACTCCCCCCCCAAATATAGATGGCGGTAGTGTTTTTGCGGTGAAATACGGTTCCTTTACGCGTATTCTGAACGTAACGTGAGTTAGCTGCTTGTTTTTGTAATACGATTTCAGTACTTCGTCAATAAATATTCCAAAGAATAAATTCGGAATTAGATTTAACGCTAAATGTTACACAAACGGTGATAAACTTCTTTTTTTCTGATCATCCTAATATGTATCAAAGACAGGACATATTTGGACAACAGAAGTAAAATATTCGCAGGCCGTCTGGTTTGTTGATTTTGAAAATCCATCACATTGGCAACGTGCTGAAATCGTATTAGTAAACAAACCAAGTCACGGCAGGTCTGGAAAACGTTAGAACTTTTGTTTTTTATTTTGAAATTGTTGGATGATCAGATTTTAAATTTATTCTTCAAACATTTGTTTGTTTAACGAAATTTGTTCGTGAATTTTTTGATGATTCCAAGCTAAAATTTGCAGTGGACTCATACCAAGGTTTGTTTTACTCTCGAGCATACAAGTGTGACACATGTTCAAAGCCATATTTACCAAGTATTGCTATTTATGATTATTCTTAAGAATTGTCTCATGTGAGGAGAATTTTGATAGGTACATTGTGTGTATATAATTTAATAAAGGCAGCACCTGTGACCAGGTGTGAACCGAACCTGGCTTTTAAAATACACAGGCTTATTTTTCTTCCTTCCTTGAAGTGTAGTGATTGTGTTGTCAGTTGTGGAAATTACATTTTCAGCTCAAAGCAAACATCGTTTGACAAATTGTTTCCTCTCCACTTTGTTTAGTGTTTGTAATAATGATTAAAATCTAATGACACATTTTATGAATTCACTTGGCAACCCAAAACAATTTTCATGCAGAAAAAATTGCTGATGAAATTTGTGCATCTTAGAAAGTTAACCCTCTGAGTGTCATGAGATTGTCAAGTAGTGTACTATCGTTTTCACCCCACAACACACATGACACTAAATAGCCTCATCTATTGGTTGAAAGAATCTTAGAAATGATTCTATAGGTCAAGAAGTCTAAAACTATTTAGAAGTGTCACACACACACATGCAAGGAACTGCAGGTTACATGATGTGTATATGTGACCCTCAGAGGATTAAATCTTGAACTTAAGTAACAAATCCTGGACATTTTACTGTGTTTCCTTTCTTTCACAAAATGGAAGTGTAATAAGTTTACATATCTTTGTGAATTGAAGATAATTCAAGAAAACAAACTAATTTTACAATGAATCACAACATAAACATTCGTTTTCAAATCAACTAAACTCTAGGGCATATTTACTTGTAAACATTTGAATACATTAAAAAAATTGTTGAGTGGGTAGAGAGATAAATCACTCGCATGGCAATCTGACAAAGTACTTATCAAGTATACCATGTTTGGAAGGTTAGGCATTACTTCCAACTTATTGCTTGGTGCAGCTTGTCCATTTTTGGACCTCTTGCGCCATAAAAACCCAAACATCCAATCCAGCTTATTGCTGAATGATTGCTTGTTATCAAACAGACAGAATGCAATTTAGTCCAGAATTAGCGTGTAGTTTAGTTGCACAATTTAAGAAGATATTAAATCTTCTATATTGAATGCAGAAGTTTATTAATTCTAAATTTATAATTTTTAGTGCTATAATTTGGCATTTTTTTCAGGAATGAATTCTCGTATTTTGGAGGTTTGTGTTGACAATATTGAGTCTGCTGTTAATGCTGAAAATGGAGGTATAAAAAATATTTAAAATAAAATTAGATTAAAATAAACATTGTTGTGTATACAAATTACATGCCAAGAAGAGAGAGAGAGAGAGAGAATAGTGTTCGCTACTCAAAAAATACATACAAAACCCTATAAGAGGTGTGCCTGAAAATATATCTTGTAAAGAAATAACATCAAGTCTTATGCCCATATATCATAATTCTAAATTGCAATAACTGCTTCACAATTGAAGAAATTAATTAGGTTTTGACTTGACAGAAGTAAAGGGTGCCCTTTATCGGAAAACAATTTTTAATCCCTAAGTGAGCGATAACTAGCCAAATATAGTTGTATTGTAAACTTAACTCTTAAAACGTTTGGCATTCTTCCCTTGTTATTTTACCATTGACAAAAGGCCAAACTTCCTCGCTTTATTTTGTTTTTGGTATGCTTTTATTCAGAACGGTTGCTTTTTAGTTATAATGGGTGTGTAAAATTAGAATTTTTTTAAACAAATTAGATAGCAGAAGAAATATGATTGATTAGTGTATGAATCACGATCTAAATATGATCAGCTAGGATAATGTGAGTTCATATTCTATTACTAATTTATTTTGGGTAGTGCTTTGATGTAACAATTTTTATAAATGAACAAACAATTTCTGTTTCTACTCATACATGTTCACCCTCTTTAATAGTGAATTAGTGAGCAAAAGAACTTGTGAGATTTTGGAAATGCTCCAAGGGCACATGACATTCTTCAGAAACAATTTCTTTTTTCTCTACAATCTCCTGAAAATTTCTATTCTTTGAGTTGTTACAGTATTCTAGAGGTATGATATAGGCAAGGAAATAATATATGAAGGGGCCAGAAGTAAGGGACGTACATGACAAAATTGAAAATATTACGGTAAATAATTTAATATTTTAAATTTATTTACTGTTTTTAAAATACAGTAAATAATATGCAGTGATACTGCAAGCATCAAACTACTTTGATACTGAAATTTCAGTGATTCAGTTTAATTTTTAATGAGTTATATTGATTGAAAGAAAAATAACTAAAAATAAGTTCCATATGATGAAACTTCTCGATGAAACTTACTTTCAGTCATAACTTGCTGTGATCATAAATGACTGCTAATTTTTACTCCTCAATGTATCATATTTCTGCATACTGAAAATTATTAATCTTTTTGCTGCAATGGCCAGGTAGTTATACCTTTTAAAATCTATTCAGTCAGGCATATATTCAGAAAATAATTTTGAGATTGGCCCAGTCTCCTCTCCCTATTCCATTTGAGTTGTCATAATATTGCTTAGTGTTGCATTAATTTATTTTTGACTATTTAACAGGGTTTGTATTTACCTCTGAATAACGAACTTTGATTTATGCTGATTAAGCTAGATTTAACATGTATTTTTGGTTGCTTTTGACACTAAATGTATTTTGGGGAGGGCCCTCCCCTGAATATATCCCTGTTGACAGTCTAAGTTGTGAGAAAACACTTGACTTTGTTATTGTCTAGCATACTGTGTTAACTCTCCCTTTTCGATGTATGACCTTTGTATGCAATCTTTAAATTAAATCAAAAATCAATGTTCATAAAATAAATGCTAGCATACATAATTGGATTTACACTGATAGACAATAGACCACAAGTTCTTAAAATTGGAGCATTCTTATATGGAATGTGATTTAGATTTTGTTTTGATTGGTATTGCAAGAAAATTATCAAATGTTTTCATCCCAGATTGGCAAAGACAAGTTGAAAGTTTGCAGGCTTCTGAGGATTCATTGAAAACATTCACCAGTTATCATAAATAACACCAGCACGTACCTTTATCTAATCCCTATTGGGATTTTACCCATTTATGTAGACGTGGCCACAAATTCATACCCAATTTTCATTGAGGCACAAAAAGGCAGTGCAATGTATTTCTACACCTCTAACATACTACTCTCCTACCAACTCACAACTTGTACATAAGGATTTTAGTGACCTGCATGCAGAATCAAATCTATAATTTCTCTCCACACTCTGATACAAAGTCTGCAAATTTTTGCTTGTCAAATCAAGCCTTCCACTGAAAACAAAGGAAATTCTTTCTAATAAATTTATGAAAGGAGTTTAATGAATACATTGCAATACAAAATTCTCTAAATGGGAATATGCAAGCTTTACAGAAAAGGAATTATAGGCCTTGCAGACGAAATTAAGAGATTTGCAAATTAATTTTATGCACAATTATTTTATTTTGGGTACCATGTTTAAGGAAAACTCATGCCAAGTAAGGATTGTTCACCTAGATCAGCTCTCCTTTTATCAGACAGAAATTTTAGCTTGTTCTGGAATAGACGTGTCTAAGCAAGAGCCAGTGACAAAGAAGATATTTTTTGTTTCAGGTTTTTTTTTTGAAAATTGTTTGGTAATCAATTTTACTTTGTTCTTTACTCTTATTCAGTAATAAAATATATCCCTTTATCCTAATATTAAATTGTTTCTAACTTTTAACTCTGAAAATCCTACAGATTCTATAAGAAACCTTTTATAAAAATATTTGATTAGTTGTTGTCATTTAGGTGCTGACCGCATAGAACTATGTGAAGCTCTTGAAGTAGGTGGAGTTACACCAAGTTCAGGTTATTATTTTTTTATACTTTCATACTTAGCTCTTGCAAAATAATCATTGTTGAAAAAGCTGCACCAGTAAAAAACTTAACCTTACAGAAAAAGTACTATTTCAATGTAGTTTCGATTGTTTCTTTATCAATTGAAAAGTGTGTGGGGTGTTGGCATAATAGATATTGGAAGCATTTATTATACACACATTGCCACCAAACCTACATTTGATAATCATGGACAGTTTTGATATGTAACCTCTATCTTTCTCAAAATTCATGTTAACATAATGTTTCATGAATTTTGAATAATTCATGTTTTGTATTTTTGTGTAAAATTTTTGACTGTTATTTACAGTGAAATGAACTCAAACATAGTTTAAGTACATTTTGAACTACAGCATTCATAAATATTGTTACATATTATAAGTTTGGCATTTAGAAGGCCAATAAAATAGTAGCTCATTGAACTAAGAATTAACCCTGACTTTACACCATACCATGGGGTAAAGTCAGGGCCCCACATAGGCGGTGCTGCCATTGCTATGGAAACGGGGCCCATGGGTCAGGGGGGGGGCCGCAAAGGAGCAAAAAATGTAATTAAAAAAACAAAATTCACAATTAAAATGTAAAAATCCCTCAACTTAAACAATTAAGTAAGTAGTTGTAGTACCACGATAGGTGTAGTCACGGCTCAAGGTCAATGTTGCTAATTTTAATCTCCCTCCTACCCTACTCAGATACTCGCGCATCACATAACTTATATGATGAATCACTCAGTGTCCAGTCACCACACCAGTGACTGCGTGCTATGTTTGTCAGTTTGTGCGAGTGTTTTTGCATTAAGCAGTGAGCTACTATTTTTTTCGATTTCAGTTATTAATTGTATTATTTTGAAGTCCTAAGTGAAAGTTTATTATTGTTTTATAGTGAATTTAGTTATGTCTACTATGAGTTATTTCAAGCATAAATCTGGAGCTCAAAAAAAAAAGTTGAAAGCAATGAAAGAAGCAACAGGTGCTGTAGGATGGCAGAGTATTACAAAGTTTTTTAAAAAGAATGACTACAGAGATGACCATCCTTTCTGTTGAAGATGGAAGTATTGAAAGTGAAAGTTTACCTCTGTGTAAGACAAATGATTTTGATATGTTGATGATGTCAAGTGAACCGACTGAAACTAACAACGATACAGGCAAGACTTCCCTTCAAAGTCTCGAGCTACTCTCAAATTTTCTTATCTGCGATTCAAAAGAACTATTCAATGGCAAACATTTTTCCTGATACCAATCTCTTTGTGACCCAAGATATCTGTTTCTATCCTGCACCATTTTTTACCAGTGTCCAAGAATGCTCTGGACAGAATCTCACACTCATATTTCCCCTTCACAATTTTCAGGTTTCAGATAAACACTGATTTTCACCTCCTTTCACGTTCTCCTTGCGAACTCCTCTGTGATTCTCCCCCTTCTCGTGAGTAACAGGATCTTCTAGAATGTTCACTCGGACCTTGGTACTCTCACCCCATGAGTCAGGTGGGTCATCCACCTCGTCCTGCTACAATTTCAGTTTTGCCTCCTTTCTACTCCTTTCTTCCCCTCTGCATTTCTAACTTCCGCAATTTCATTTCATACTCCCTCCTTTCAGCTTCTTCCTGAGCTGCTTCCCACTTCTATGCAGCTACTTCTCACTCCCTTTCAGCTTCTCTGAGCTGCTTTCTGCCTCCATTCAGCTACTTTCCACTCCCTTTCAGCTTCTTCCCAGTCAATTCTTTAATTTATAATCTATGTCATTAACTCTTCAACAATTTTTTCATCATATGATTTAAAACCCTCTATTCTTTTTAATTGAAAGCATTTAGCATCTGGAGGAACCTCTTCCCCTAATTGAATTACCAAAAGTTTCATCTCCTTCATAACTTTCCCAAGAAATGCCATAATGATCCCAGTGTAAACACAATCAAATTTTACTATAACAAACAGTTTGCTTAAGTATATAAACAATACAATTTTCAACCATGCAATTCGATGTTCAATATAATTTCCCCAGTTACTATATTAAATATTCCAACAATTTCAATACATTACTAATTATATTTAAATACATCTCTGAATAATATTACACTTTCATTTTTGACCAAATCATGCAATCACATATTTATTGCAACCTCTTTAAATAATGCTGCACTTCCAATTTGTAAAAAACCACGTTATCCAATATTCATAGCCCCTTTAAATAAATACACATCACATTACAAATAACATATAGACATCAAAATACTATATTTTTCATTCATATATGTTACCCCTGTGTATTTAATGGCTCGCTCTCAGGGATAAATTCAGAAGGAACTTACCCCATACCCTTCAAAGTATATGACTTTACTGCCCTCGGCACACTTCCATCTTTCCTTGCTTGAAGTTGTACAGTCCTCAGACACCTTCAGGTTTGGTATCAGGATCACTCTTTGGATGACACCCCTTCATTCTGGCCTCAGAATCCCCAGGTTCAGGATCGCTTTTCCCCCTTGGCAAGACGCTTGACAACCCACTCTCCTTCCTTTACTTCCTTCGATGAAAATCTAAGCATCACTCTCTGCTGTATATGCTGCTGTACTGCGCCACTGTAACAATACGGTGTGTGGTTCTTTTATCAATATACATTAACAGAGAGTGACGCTTCTTCATGGATAAATTTACTGCACAATTAGAAGAGATGGGTACCATACATTTCTATGTACATATATTTAAGTAGTTGCATTCACACATGACTGCCAAGGACCCTCACCACGTCTGTTCTCTGTGTCCGCTATTCGAATCCTCTTTTTCATCCCTACCATTCTCCTTACCCAGATGATTGTACAAGGACACTTAGGGTCAATCAACATCCCTGCCAATGTCTCTTGGGGATCAAATGGTTCCTTCCTGCCAACATTCCTCAGTGTTTTGGCTGGAGAACCTCACTCATTACATATTTTCAAATTGTTTTGAAAACTTTATTCAATATTCATTTATTCTGAGATAAATTTGTAGTGTTTCAAGAATTGTATTTTTTGGTGGAAGGAACTATTTATAGTATGGGTACATATAATTACTCTAGATTGACCCTAAGTGTAATTAAAAATAGATCGGTAGAAACATTTCAAAATTGTTCTCCATTAGTAATTGGCATTTTTTATAACAGATGCATGTCACAGGGGATCCTGGGAAATTCTCACATGCTTTTGTTTCCACGACCATTAGTTGTTGGTACATACTTTTAATTTTAAAAGTGTTGCAACAAATCTCAAATTTCAATCAATTTTTAAATGTCTACAAAAATTACTCATCACAACAGTTTCAAATAGAAAAATGAAATCTAACATTTTACATAGTACATCATTCTTAAACTTTCCAACTTCTGAACATTTTATGACACAAATTGTAAAACTCCCTATGCCTTGGCAAGCCAATTTAAAAGTTTTCACGTTTTCCCATTCTTACCTTGACTTTCTTTTGGGTGCTATTATTAAAATGATCTTTTGTTGCAAGACTAGATACTTCACATGCAATATAAAATTTGGTTGACAGGCACCATACTGACCCCAAGTTGCATCAGCACTGATAATCAGAGATAAGCAAGGCTGCCTGTTTGTTCAGAACAAATGTATATTATTACAGAGAAACTTAAGACAAAAAAGCATTGATAAACTCAAAAGCATTGGTCATGAAATAAGATTTTCTATTCTTATTTATCAAGTTCCTATCCCGTTATAAATTATTTTCATTAATACTATAAATTTTAAGAGTTAAATTAAAGTAAATAAGTGTAAATTATAAAAAACAATGTTAAACAATTTATAAAACTTAATTTTATCTACAGGCAGTATTTTATTTTAAAATAGTTTTACTTGGCTATTCTTTTTAGTAATAAAATTACTTTACTAAAACTACTCTTATTTTAAACTACTTAGTAAAATATATTATCTCACAGGATTTAGATTTTATGATCTATTTAGAAACTTTAATTTTAAAAGCTATCGAACAAGAAGTTCCATACTGAACTAAACGAAAAAGCATGTCTGGTGATGTTATATCATAAATTGTTTATTCCCTATTATATTACATTCTAATGCTGAGTGGAAAATCAAAACTTTGTTTTTATGCATATTTATTCTTGTTATTTTGTTCAAAATGTACAATGTACGAGACATAATTTTAAAACATGCCCATTGTTATATGAAAACTTTCCTGCCTTTGTTTTGTTTGAAGAAGGAAGAGAGATGCAATTAAGCATTTTTTACATTTTAATTCTAAAAAAATTACTTCAACTCAAAATTTTGTTTTGTATCATTGTTTTTAGATTTATTGTTTTATTAGGTTTAGTGAAGGTGGCCAAACAGAAACTGACAATTCCTGTTTTCATGTTGATTCGACCGAGAGCTGGCAATTTTGCCTATACAGAATTGGAACTGAAGCAGATGGTAGAAGACATACATAATGGTTTATCTTTAGGAGTTGATGGTTTTGTTACTGGTGCATTAAGGTATAATTAAATCGAAACAAAATTTGTTCATTTAATTTTAATTTTCTAACATTTTAAAACATTTAACATAATATATTTGCATCAGAACTCAACAGAATTTAAAAACTCTTGATTTTTTTTCTTAGCTAGTTGGGATTTGAGTCATGTGGTTTTGAACTAATATTTTTTAAATTAGGTGATAGGTTGAAACTTAAACAGAGCACTTCTACTGGCATCTTGAACAGTTCTAAATTTATCATTCAGAACTGAAAGTAATGGCAAGTTGATGGGAGAAAAACTATCCACATGATAATTCATGCTTTTGCATATAACAGCCTTCTAATGAGTTTTCACACCTTTTCAAACAATTTACTGACCCAAAGTCGACTTCCTTCTCATCAAAGCCGCTCTATAGAAATGCAGCATATATGTTTTGTATAAATTATTAAATGTATGTATAAATTATTACACTATTGATTTTTGATACTGTGCTGATAGTTTTATAATTTAACTTATTTCTTGATCGAAATTATTATGATTAATTAAACTTCTATATTTCCCTTTGCAGCAATGGAAAAGTTGATATGAAATCTTGTCAGTGCCTTATTAGTAGGTATTTATTTGTGTATTCAACATGGTATATCATTTAATAAATCCTGAATGATGTCTCTGTGTAGCAATAGTAATGCCACTTTTATATGAGGATTGAAAATTATCAATTTAAAAATTCTATACTGTTCAAAATTTTTTGAAAAATCTTTTGATTGTTACACATTTAACTTAATATTTTACATCTTCTCTGCTGTATATGTATTCAGTAATTGGTTATAAATTTGCTGTATGGTAATTTTTCCCACAAAAAATATGTACATCTTTTCCCCATGAGTAAAGTTTTCTGAATGAATAAGTAATTATTATTAAAGTTAGAGCTCTACATCAAATTTCCGTGTTTTGAACTCTACATATCAAAGTTTTGAAGAATCTCATTGATCACTGAATAGAAAGATGTTTATGCACTAAAAAATAAATACTGCATAAATATGATTTTCCAAGGTTTTTTCATGGTAATTGTTTTTAATTATTTATGTGAAAATAACTTGTATTAAATAACTTAACTTTGATTCATGTTCACTTAAGTTATTTTTAGAATGCATTGATTAGAAAATGTTCCTTAATACACTATGGTGCCCAATACATATCTAAAAAAGAGTTAAATTTTTTTATGTGTGGAATCATTGATTTTGATCTGTAGAAGTCTAACTATTTTATTTGTTTTCATTAATTTCTTTAATACACTGCTAGCCATCAAAAATGTAACACCATGAAGGATAATAGATATGAAAGCCATATTTGTTGTACAAATAATATAAAGCAGATGTGTGGAATGATTGAAATTACAGTTCTATTCAACTTGTAGAAGAAATCAGTATTTTGTGTTGCCACCTAGGACAGCTGTAACTACTGCTACACATCACAGCATTGAAAGGACTTTGAATGTGTTTTGGGGTATGTCAGTTCATGCTGCTTCCACACATTGCCAAAGTTCATCTTATGTTTCTGTGGGTGGCCTGTAGTGTGCCAGTTGTTGGGCTATCATCAACCAGTCTTGTTCAGTGGGCAACATATGTGCTGAACGGATGAGCCAAGAAAGAAGTGAAACCTGGTGGACATTGAGGAATTGTATGTTGCATGCCATGTGTGGTCACACATTGCCCTGTTGAAAACTAGTCATAGGCAAGCCCTGAAGATTAGGTAGGACAACAGAATCCCAAACTTCAGAGATGTAGTGGCTGTTGAGTGCACTAGCAGTGGCAAACTTGGCGGGTGCGAGAGTAGAGTCCAATGGTGTCTCATACCATAATGCCAGGTAACAGACCAGTATGGCGATGTATAATGCAAGAGTCATGCAGTCTGTCACAGCTGTGCTAACAGACTTGGATATGACCATTGTGGTGCTGTAGACAGAATTGGGGATTGATCTGAAAAGATGTCATGCCATTTGTTTGTCCATGTGCTGCATTCTATCCACTATTGCATCTGCTGATGCTTGTGTGGAATCAAAGGTAGTTGCAGCAATGGATGCTTTGAAAAAATTTCTTGCTTCTGAAGATGATGTTGAATTGTACTTGCTGACACAAGTTGTTGTGTAACTCACCCTAATTTTTGCACTAGGTTTCTTGATGTTGCAATGTGATTCATAATAGTTATGTGCACAACATGTCTGTCCTCATTCAATGGTGTGATGAGACTGCTGCAATCGTTCACAGTGGTCATTTCATCTCCTGTATCCATTGATTCCATATTCGCCTCAATGTAGCTTGATTTCGACCAACACAAGCTCTGATTTCTCAGAAGGGTAATTCAGTCTCGATAAGCTACAATTCATCCTGTCAAGCACAGGAATGTTCTCGTATGAAGGCTATATTTTTACAAGGCATTATTAAGCTTCCAATACTCAGGAGTAGCGAGAAAACAATTCTGATGCTAAAAAGTGGTTTTTTGTTCCTTTTTATACTGCTTGTAGGGGGCGTTACTGGTGCACATGATTTGCATGTATGCTGCAGTGCATATCCTTCCATAATCACCCTTGGGCACATCTCCTTTAGATGTGCCTGAGCTTCATGGGTACTCTAGTGATCTTTTCTTTTTCCTTGGAGTTTACTGTTCTTAGTTAGCAAGGGGGTTGTACTCCCTGGATATCCAAGCGATTTTTTTCTGCTTTCATTGCACTACTCTAATTCCTAAATTCTTTTTTACTCATTCATGACATTTTTTATTGACATTGTCTTATGTTTGGCACAGCTTTACAAAATCTGATCATTGTGTTATAAAACCGAAAAACAACCAACCTTCCGTAATGTACGCATTGTATAAATTTCAAGGCTATTAGATTCTTCCTTCATGATGTTGCAGGGGCCGTCGCGTGGCTCAGTGGGTATGCCCACTGTTCTAGCAACCTTCAAGTTGTAGGCAGTGCAAGTTCGATTCCTGTCAGGTGCATTCCTCCCTGGATTTATTTCTCTTCTATGTCAGTAAAACTTTCATTGTGTGTGCGTTTATTACTTGATATTGTATGTCGTGTCTGGTGCAGCGTAGCCAAATATGACCCTTGCGCCATAAAACACCCAAACCAACCAAATCATGATGTTGCATTTTTGAAGGCCAGCAGTGTATTTTATTTAAAAATTATATCAAAATGCTTGAAGTGACAATGCCATATTTCACATAAAATATGTAGCAAAAAATGACACGAAGCGATAAACTAATCATATAGAATGTATTTGAAGCTCACTGTCTCTCCCATCTACTTTGTTTAAATATTTTCTTTATTTAGATATTTATTTATAAGAGTTTTATGATTAAGCATTTTGCTCATCTGTCTAATTTTTCTTTATTGTTGAAAGCTATGTTATCACATGTAGACCTTCCTAAATCACTTTTGAAGATAGTTAGAAAATAGTAAATTGTGTATTTAGTGTATTCAAATTTTGAATATAGAGCATGATTTTTGTTTTATAATTTAAAATTGCTCTTGAATCCCATTGCACTAACATGTAAGTAACAGTAATATAGTAACATCAATTTCAAACTGTTCAAATAAAAAACTTTAATTGCAATAAAAACTCAAGATTTCTTAAATTATTAATAACTTAAATAATTTGTTGCTTGTGGTAAATAAAATAATAAAATTTAATCACATTATGGACATAATTATTTTCTGAAAACTTTTATAGATGCAGCCTATGGCTTGCCAGTTACATTTCATAGAGGTAAGATCTCATTTTTTTAGCTTAGTAATGTATTTTCCAAATTTTAAGTAGCTCTTTATTATAAGTAACTCTATATTATAAGTAGCTCTATGATATTGTTTTCTATATGTTTGGAATAACTTGTAAACTAATTTGGTTGCGTTAATAACAATTTAGTTTTATGAGTTATTAGAATCAATTCTGATTTTTTAATTTGTACGATAACAAAACACTATTTTATCAAACTGAAAAGCTTACAAAAATGAATAATCTTTTCCCTATTATATAAAATTAGGAACTATTTCATAAAAATATTAGTTTAGCTGAAAGAAAGGAATACTGAGAATGTAATTTAATTATATGGGACATACTTATGGATCTTAAAATTTTAAAATACAACTTTCATGAATACAAATTCCATTTTTGTTTGATCTCAAAAGTTATATTGAAATTCTTTTCTTCTCATCCAGATAGTATTTAGTAGAATTTGTCTTAAATAGTTATAATTATCATAAACAAAATTTGTACTTTTTACAACAAATGAATTAGTTACGATAAATTAATTTTTCTGAAATATATCGTTACTACCACTCCAAAGGCATGAATCTGCATTTTTGGTGATTTTCATCTAACTGAATTTTTCAAGTCACCCATTTCGTGTTTTATAACTCGCATTACGGCGTTTTCGGTATACCTCGAACTACGGTGAGAGGTTATTTTGACCCCTTGCTTGGAGTGGAAGATCTAATGCTCAATTTCTTAACATTATTCAAAAAATTATCCCATATTTATTGAAATTAGTGTGTGTGTGTTTAGGTATTTTTTTCATCCAGCAAGTAAAATTATTTTCAGTTTTCTAATAAAATTTTCAAAATAAAATACTAGCATATTGAAGATACTGAAACTAAAAGTGACTTTTTAACTTTAAAAAGAAATAATTTAAATTTACTGAATATATATGCTTTGAAATGCAATGTAACCAATAGTTATGTCATTTGACCATTCACATTAGTTATATTTACATTTAAATTAATGTTTTGAAAGATAAATTATTCATTATATACTTACATTACTCTAAGTTACACTTCACACAAATACTTAATTTTGCGATTTTTCCTGTACTAGGGCCGCATACTGATTTCTTACAATTTGCACAACATTCACAGTTTTGTTTTCCCTACATAAACTTATTTGACACTTCTTTCGCTTTCGGGAAGAGGAATCACAAACATCAATGTTGCCTATGCTTGGTCCTGGATGTTGATTTGAAGAGGCATAATTTTTTCTAAGTTCTTCGGCAACATTCAAGATGAAATCTCAACAGCTAAGATTTGAACGACCGGTAGCTTTCTTGTCTCAATGTTTTTTCATTTATAAGGAGTTTCCAAGCACTACTTGGGTCCCCATTTATATAATTTTTCTCATGGTATATACAGTTGGTCCAGATTCTTCATGCAATACATTTCGATAAAGACGTCTTCTAGAAGAACTAGCAAAATGATCTATTTTCCAAACAGTTACACATCATTAGCTGTTTCTTCACCATTCATTTGTAAATCTCTTTCTTCCCTGTCCTTGAATGATTGTTCTTCCTTTGTTGCTCTCAAGTGTGATATTTTAATTCCTGGAACAAGGCAATGAAGTATTCTCTTGTTTGACATTGACCACATCTCCTATGTCCTGTACAGATTCTTGATCTGATTAATCGGATTCATTTACAGCAGCAACATTCATGTCATCAGAAATATTCAAAATAAATTCTTTTTTGAGATTCGACATCTGGAGAAATTTCTAATCCAAATTTGTCACGAGACAAATCTTGCATCAATTTGAGAATTTCTTCATTTGTTAGACCTACGAGGCATGGCTATCAGAGGATAAAGTGCTTGCTTGCAACAGTGTTAAAAACAGGCATGAACCTTCAGATTATCTCAAGCAAATGGAGCCAGCTTTTGAACCTTGTGAGAAAACTAGTGTCCCCAAACAGAAAGGTGTGCCAACATGTATTCAGCACATGTTTCTTTTAAGTTCGTTCCCATGCTCCGTTTTGTGAAATACTCAGCACTGGCATTCAAGACCTTTCCCCACCTGAATCTCTACAGGCAGAACAGTCAACAATAGCCAACAAATGTCTATTTTTCGGTCAGGACAACTCAAAAGAGGAATATTTTGAAAGCTGTCAAAATGACCCCTAGCTGTAACTCTAGGTATACACAGTTATATCTGAATAAGTAATCGCTCAAAATGAATGATTTTTTTTGTATTATATCTATAAGTATTTAGGAAAAGTAAAAAAATATTAAAATGATAGGTAAAAGAATGAAATAGTTATATACCGTTAAAACTACTTTGCTGTCAAAATAACCCCTTCCGTAATTCTAGTGTTATACTATGACACAGCCATGAATCTTGATTCTTAGTAGAAATGCCTATTTTCATGAGAAAACAATAACCTTTGAGTCATAACTTGATTTTTACTGAAGCATGAAAACTTTGAATGCTTTTTTGTAGAAATATCAATTTTGCAGATTTGTGCCTTTGGCATGATGATAATGATATGATTAAAAATTCAGTCTGACACAATGGTCCTCAAATTTCCAAATATTCTTTGTTCAATAACTTTGCATTCATACTAATTTGTAGTTATCAATACAGGTTTTGACCATCTCATTATTTTGAGTAACCCTTTAACAAGTCACATATTGGTCCAACATCAGTCCAGCGATCCTAAATTGGCTGAAGCACGTTGTGTACTGACATGATTTCTTTACACAACTAGAGAATGCATGCCTATGTTGTATGTTTTGCTGCATGCTGCTACAGCGTATGGCCAGGCTAACAAGCCATTAATTTAATATGGTATTCTATGAAACACAATTTGAAAATTATTAAAATACAGCAGGGTCATTCCATGTGAATCAACAAAAATAAGAAAAAACTGGTGGCCATGTGGTGACAGATTTTCTGGAAATTTGGTACAGGGTTTTAGTTTATGCATATATAATGATATTCAAAATATTTGTGTTCAATATTAAATATTTTGAAAGTTTCTGGCATATTATGAACTTGCAACTTTGAAAAGCAGAACATTGTATGCTGATTTAAATCGGCTTGATTTAAATCAAGTAATTTTTATAAAAATATGATTCAAATCAAACCTAGATCTTTTTCTTAATTGAAATTTAATTATGATCTTAAAAATAAAATAACTTGGAACAGAATGTATGTTATTTTATTCAAATAAGTTTAAGAATTTGCTCCTACTCTGTAACATAACTTTTAACTGAAAATAACTAGATTCCCTATTAGATATGGTAGTACTAATTGGGATGCAGTGGGTGCCAACTTAGAGAAATTATTGGGGAAAGCAAAACACACCACTTGCTTCATTTATAAGGGTGTTTAAAAACTCCTTATTTTGTTAGTATTATAATTACTTGTAGTTATAGTTTTATAATTACCAAAATTATTGGTATATTTTTAATATTTATACCTCATGTTAGAGAGGGACTAGGTCCCAGCCAAGCAAATTTTAGGACCCAAGGAGTTTGGGTCTCTAGAACTTTACACCCCTTCTGATAAAGTGATCTCTTAAGAGAGATTAAATCACTTTGCCTATTTGATGACTTACATTATTTGTAATATTTACCCCTTGTGTTTGGAGGTCTTGGGTCTACCATAAAAATTTTCATGGGATCAGGTTGCTAGGCCATACTTGGTGTAGATGTTTTTTAGCGACTTATTTGGTTTCTCATTGGAAATATTTACCTCTCCTGTTTGTGGGGACACAAGGAGCTTGGGTCCCTAGGAGTTGGCACCCATGTTGGGAGTTGGGATGACAACTGACTAACAAATATTTCTTTTTGCTCACTGAAGGCAGGCAGAGTGAGTATGGGGCCAGTTCATACATTGCTAAGTGTTTTTGGTTAATTTTTAGTCTTCCCCATAGGAAGGTTGCACAGGCTTGAATTGATGCCCTTTCAAGGGGGAATTTACTATTCCTTATAAAGCAATCAGCACAGTTTAACATTTGTTTTCAGTGTGTTAACCCTCCTGGTAGTTTGTCTTCAGATCAAAAACTGCCCTATAGTGGCCAGCATCTGGTGCAAAAATCTGTTCAAAACTTACCAGTTTTGGGCAAGGGCCAATATGTTTTTAATACTTCGATCATATTCTCTTTGGAATAATAGGGCAGTTTTGTCTCAACGATATATCATCTATTTTATGACTCCCATTACATCCATTTTGAGACTCACATTACATACTTCTAGTATGTATTTCTGCATTTTATAATTTATGTAATCAAAAACTTACAAAGCTTAGTAAAATCAATTAATAATGGTAAACAATTTTTTATGTAAAAAAATCACTGTTTTTTTTATTTCTATTATACAGTTTACAAGAATCGAATCAGACCCCTCGAATTATCAACTAGATGTCCCAACTTTTAGATAGGTTTGTTTTTGGTGTTTTTGTTTTGTTCGATCATTCCAATGCTTTCCATGGTTTGAACATTATATTCTTTAGCAAAATCATCTGTTTTTATTACTCCTGGGTAAAATTTATTTTGGGGCTTATTTACACTAACACACGTTACAATTGGAGAAGTTTTTCAAAAATGAGTTATTTTTACATGTTTCATTTTCCCATGTAGGAAATGCTTACAAATGCGAATTGTGTATGATTTAAAAATATTTTAATATTAAATATCAATTTGATATAAAAAATACGTAGCAGCATGACTTGCACATTACAGTAAAAAGGACATAATTTTTGTATGTATTTTTAATTTTTCCAAACTATCAAATTCTGAGATGAATCACAATGGAAACTTTCATGCATTAATTGAAAAATATTTATACCCCATTAGAATTTAAATAACTGCATCATTAGAATTTAATTAAAAATATTGTGACTTGTGTTGCATCTATTTTGTAACTAACTAGCATTGCAAACTTCTGGTGGTTTATTTCAATAAGGTTTGCAGTTTATCTAACCATAAACTGATAAAATAACATAGATAGAACACTATACAATAATTTTAAACTATTGTTTATTTAAAAGAATAAGGAATTTAACTATTTTATATAATTCATAAGAATCAAAGATTTCTTGGTGAATTAACATTTGCATGTCTCAACTTTTCAATTAATTTGTCTTAAAATATTAGTTTTTTTTATTGACTCCTCATTCTTAAGTTTGAGCTTGTTCAGTAATATCTAACAACAGCAACTATTGTTGCTTTGTTTCACCAGATAAACATTTACCCTGATACTCAACAAAGTATTAATACCAACTTGGGGTCTAGCATGTGAAATGGCATTGGAAAACTTTCTTATGAACTCATCTTGTACATTACTAGTTGATGAACTTTATAAACAGTAGGGATAATCTGTGCTATTTAAAAACATTTTCCAATTGAGGATTTTTGGGGCCGCAGTGGCCCGGTTGGAAGAGCAACGGACTTGCAACCGAAGGGTTGCGAGTTCGAATCCAGCCAAACACCGTCATGTACGAAGGGGGCTGGTGCACGTTAAATCTGTCGTGGCCTCAAATGTCCTCACGTTGGCGTGGTGTGGAAGTTTAGAGAGTGGGGTGCCAGCTCAGGTGTTGCCTCGTCATCTGACCGTGGTTCAAAATTACGTGGTGTTGTCCTCGGATCTTTCCCTTTGGGATTGATCCCGGACCGTCACAAATAGCCCGTTATGTTGCTCCAGTGTGACGTTAATTGAAATACCCCCCAATTGAGGATTTATTTCTCTTTTAAATTTAAACTCTTGCTACCTCCAGAACTTTAACTTCAGATCTAATGTTAGCAGCCTTAACACTTGCAGTATTTACAACTATATTTTGCTGCTTATACCTGCTTTTTACAGGTTCTCTCCAAAATGAATTGCCAATGAAATTCTACTTTGTTATGAAATTATATTTCTATTGGACAAAATCAACCACTGCTCTGTACAGATTCTTAAATTGTGATGATGGTCCATCAAATTATAAGTTTATATCCATTAAGTTTTCGATAGACCCTCAAATATTTTATCTAAGTGAACTACAAGTTTCTTTTACATATGTTCTGCTATCAGAGGCTAACATGTAAGGATATTATACCACTTAGAAGCTATAAACAAACCCTCCTGACTTCTTTACCAATAGACTTTCTGTATTTCATCTTTATACTAATTTTATGTGAGTCAGCTTGCATCAAATTATAAATTTCTGTATTTTTATTATGCTTTTGAAAACCTAAACTGTTTTTCATTCGTAACACGGTTGAAATTTAAAGTCAATTTTCCTGATTCTAAAATCTGAATATAAAATAAAAAAAATAATCTACAATTTTGAAGGAAAAAAAACGTTTTTATGTCTTATACGTCTTACTAATATTTTAAATAAGAAAGACAGTATTTACTTTATAGTATTTGCATGACTCACATCCCATGTGACTCACATTACAAGATATTTCAATGTTTATTGTATATGTGCAGGGCTTTTTGAGTATTTTTTGGAATTATATACTGATAAAGTTATCATATAGGAGGAAGCTGAAATTTTACTTAAATTGATCCAAGTTCTGCTTGCATTATAAAGAAAAATGTTGGGCTTCATTACTCATGTTACATGTGAAACAAAGATTTATAACTTTTTAGTTAAAATTATAATAAATCATCCAATTGTTTTGAAAAGTCATTGATGACTTTCCTAAATGATGAGAAAAACATATAATCATGGAAAAATGTTTCAAACTTACTATTTTGTAGAAGAAAAAAATTCACAATAAGCCTATATTATACTCTAAAAATTAAAAAGTTACAAGGGACAAATAGGTAACCCCTTTTCAAGTAAAAATGTTCCAACAATTATTTTTACATGGAAAAATTATATTTGGACATTTTATGACAGAAATAAATAATAAATTAATGTATATAAATTTTTATTTCTCTGCCCCTAATTTCATGGATTAGCTCAATTATTTGTTACATAAATTTTTTAGCATTTGATGTTATATCTGATGATCAAGCATTAGATGATGTTATAGAATTAGGATTCTCTAGAATTTTAACCAGTGGACGTGCACCAACTGCATTTGAAGGAATGGAAACAATCAAGAATTTAATTCAGAAGGTGATTTTTTCCTTTACAATTTTATAATTACATAAAAATTTCCTATTGCTAAAGGTTATCTTTTCTCAAAGTAATTTCTTTTAGGTAAGTCTTCCTTTAGGCAATTTCTATTGTAGCAGAGGTAATTGCTTCAGGTAATTTCTTTTGTAGAACATGTATAATTATAGGAAATGTTGTGAGTACGTTTTCTTTAATAAAATATAAACCTGCAGGTTTCAGCTATTTTTCTTTGAAGGACTTTTATAATGAAGCGGAGAGGAGCTTTTACTTTTAACCCTCCATTAGTCAGTGATCCTAACAGGTGCACAATGACTTTTCTGTTACATCATGAAAAGACTAACTAAAAATGCATTATTTATGAATTTAAATTATATTTTTTAGTTATTTGGGTTTAAGTTATGTCCTTAAATATATTACATAAAAAAAGAATAATTAATGTGTATATAACTAGGAAAGAACATCCAGCATCTCATAGATGCTCCTCAATCTCATTTGTTAAAAAAGACCCATGACTAATGGAGGATTAATCAGGGTTCATAGGAGTCCTTGAAAAGTTCTGGAAGTTTTTTCATTTTCAAGGTACATGAAAGTATTTGAAAAAGGAAAAGCATTTTTGAAATGTCATTGATTTTCCTTCTAATTTGGAATTTTTGTTCTGATTCCGTGGGTAGCTGGCTATTTTTAATAAGCCATGATATATTCCAGTTTCATTATATGTATTTTTCATAAGCAAAGTCTGGTTGCTGTAGTAACCAAATGCAGAGTAGAATTTGAGGTCCTGTGGCTACCAAGAAGCACCAGCCGAAACGATGATGAATGATGGAATACGGAGACCACAGATGTTCATGGTGATACAAAATAATTCACTGCGCTACACAATATTTTTTCATTGTCTGTCTGAAGGGGATGGGGGGTTATGCCAACTCTAAATGGAAACTGAAACCTTTATTGGGAATTCATAATAAGTAGATGCACACTACTGGGAATAAATTAAAAATTTCTCAGAGTTGGCATTTTGTACTGAAAATAATGAAATTCACTTTTCCAGGGTCTTCTGTGTTAGGCCTGTGATGCACAAATGTGCTCAAATTTATTGATTTTGATGGACAATCTGAAGGTATAGAAATATACTGGAGTGGTCACACACAACTGGATACGTTTTACGACTGATAGATGGGCTGAAATCGAAGGGATCTCTTTCCATTTTGGATCAGTTCTGCATTAAATTTTATGAAATATTTTGTAAAATAATGATTTATTTTATTAACAATTTTATTCAGATTTTGAGACTAAATTTTAGTAAATTTAGAATATCAGAACTGGAGTATATGGAATGTAAACAAATCTATGTTATGCAGTGACAATTTACTTATCGAAAACAGATCAGACTTTATTCTTTGATTAGTAAACATATTTAAAAAATTGCATTAAATATGAAATTTTTAAGTTCAGTTCACCATTTTTCAGTTTGAACGTTTAATCTATACTGCTAATACGAAGTTAGTAATCACTGTAGATCATATTTAAAATACATCTAAATTTATGATTTCTTGAATTTTTAATAGTCAGAAAAAAAAAATTCTGTGTTAATTTGGGATTTTGAAATATTTATGACTAATTTAAGAATTTCTATTCTTTATCTAGTTGTCTATGGGTGTTTGATAGGGAAGATTTTTTTATGACTATATTTTAAGGTCCTCCAATAAATAAAAGTCCTGAATTCAATTTCACCAAATATGTATAAACCATATTAATTATGAACGATTCTCAACTTTCTCTTGTCCTGGTAGCTTTATAACCAGAAATACCACCATGCAAAAATAAGAACCTATCGGACTTTCATAGGTTTCATTGATGGAAACATTTTTGGTGAGATAAGAAATAACATAATTTAAAAAAAAAATGATCTAATGATTTTTAATCATTTTCAGGCTGGTTCCAAGATTATCATTATGCCTGGTGAGTTATCCAACCTTAAACTTGTTCTTATTGTTTTAGAAGTATGTTATTCTCTGAATCTAGTTTTTGAGTGTCAAATTAATTAAATTATTCATGTTTAAAGACATTTGATTTTGTTTAGTTAAATTATAATTTCAGTAGAGCTAATGATTCGAACAACGATGCATTTGTTAAAAATATTAATGTAAAAATGGTGCTTAGATTTCTTGACAACATTATTGTTAAAATTATTTAGATGATTAACTGATTAAAAGTATGAGTAAATATTTTTTTGAGAATTAGTATAATAAATTTTGCTAATTTGTTTTTGTTAGGTTCTGGAATATCTGATAAAAATCTATTACAAATGTTATCTTATACAAAAGCACATGAGTACCATTCATCTGCTCAACTTCAACATCAGTTAGACTCTGAAGAATCTGTTGTCAAAGGTACTACTTTTTTCCCCTTGGCTTCTTCTGGTGTTGTCAAGGCAATGAAAAATATTTTGAGATTTCAGTAAATAAAAATGAGTAAATGAAAGTATATGAGCAATTGGCTTAAAATATTTTCTGAGATGTTTAAAAAGCAATCCCACAATTTTCGAAGAGCAATTTTGAAATACAAATTTGTTTATTCTAGAAAATAGTTCTTAAAAATGTTTCTATTGTATATTGTTATAAATTTGTTATCGTATTTGTATAAATATTCTTTAATAAACGCATTTTTCACTTTTATTTTATTGTTTCTATGAAGCTGTTGACTCATCGTTATTTTAGCATCCAAGAAATAACCCCAATAATGTAAGTGTGTTCTTGTTACTAGAACACGCTGTTTTCCGACTTCAAAATTTTTTATCCATTTTCATTTGTTTTATTCCTATTATTCCAAGTGAATCTTAATTCAAATTGCAAACATTTTTCTGAATGCTAATATTATTTATGTCAGTTTTGATAATGGATTGATAAAGGATAACTAAATTAAAATTTCATTAAAGCTTTACCTCATCTTATGTGACCAGACTCAACTTACATAGTTGAGTTTTGCTGAATTTCTGGCTCAGTTTTTATATAAAATGCTAAAAGTTACTGGATTTTAGTAATAGGTGACAAACTCAAATGTAGACATTCAGTCTGTTTAGGGATAAATCATAGATCATGCACTTTTCTTTCAAATAAATATCCGTTATATGTAGTAAGTTTGCTATAAATATTATTTGAACATTTTTAAGTACAGTTGACTTAGTGCATGATAAATTATATTTTAAACTCAGCTGTCGTACGAATGTCTTGTAAGAACATTGCTGATTAGAGAAAGATCTGCATCGTCTTAATGATAATTTATTAAACATTGAACAGAAGACAGTTGTCAACTTTACTTAAAATCCTCTTCACTTCAATCAATCTCTTTCAAATCTCTCCATCATGGGACTGCCTGTGATATGAAATTCCAAGTTATGGCAGAGACTGTTTTCAGCCTCTAATTCTTCCAATTGATATTTTTCATTTGACTGCTCCAACAAAATTCTTCCTGTTATCTGTGTAGATAATTGAGGGCCTACCATGTCTGGCTATAAATATCCTTAATCCCAGGCAGAAATAATCAGTAGATACAGATGCTAGCAGTTCAAGATGTACTGCTCTGAAAATAGCACAGGTCAAAATCAATATACAGGCTTTTTGTCCATCTTTTAGGATTACAAGATCTGCCAAATCTATTCCGATGACTTCAAAAATAAAGGTGCATCTTATCTTCAAGCAGAATGCCTTCTAATATGTTTGGAGGTTGAGTGTTAAATCATTGACATATAGAGCATTTCCTAATAGCATTTTCAATAGTTTTTCTACTTTTAAGAATCCACCATTTCTCCTTCAGTACAAGTATTAGTAACTGAACTCCGGTGTCCTAATTTTTTTATTCTAAATCATAAAGCTTTTAATTCCCTGAGTTGTGTAATATTGCTTTTACCCCAATATACACATAACTAAATTGTCACATCTAATTCTAGAAAAGATTCTATTGATCCAAAAGTCTAAAACTGGTTAGAAGTCATGCAGAGAAAACTGCAGACTTCATGGTGGAATAATGCAATCATGTCCCTCAGTGGGTTAATGACATGATTTGATGGAAAGATGGGTAATCTGAAATTTATGTTTCTCTTAAATATTCTAAATTTCATATTAACAATTCGATCACTGTCTGAAATGGTTTAGAGAATTCATTCTTTTATCAAGGGCATTTAAAAAAGCATCAATCTGAACTTGCTTGAAAATAACTTGCTTAGCTTTTTGAAATGAGCCAGTTGTAAAACAATTAACAACCTTCAACATTAGACTTGATTTCCTTTTTTGAGTTGCCCTCAATCACTTCAGGTAAGACATCAGATTCAACCTAATCTTCAGGATACAACAGCCATTGGAACACTTGCAACATTTTGCCTGGGACAAGAATTTTTGAGGTAGATCCTGTGAATGATAGATCTGTGGGATTCTGATTTTTTGGAACAAACCTCCATGAGCCAGGAAATGACAATCTTTTTTACTCTATTTTACACAAATGTTGCCCACAGACCTTCCCGCCTAATCCAATGTAAGGAACCCATGAAACCAAACCATAACAGGCATCAATATTTTCTATCCTTAAATCAGTCTTGAGAGTATCTGCCAACCTTTCCATATTCAGAGCAAACTCCAGTTTCAAGTCTCGATATGGTTGCACACTTGAAGGGGCAATTCTAGAACAGGTCTGAATCAACTAGCAAGTGATATCAGATTCAAACTCCTCAGGGAAACGCAAGTGGCATACAATATCTTGTATGTCTTTAGTTGCATGCATGTGGCATATTTTAGCTAATCTGCTCTCAAGATTCTCCAATTTCTTAGACTTTAAGTATTATTTTCATTAACATAATGCCTTTTGATGAGATGTTGATCGATATTTAAAAAAATACCAGGATTGACATTTTAAGCAAAACAATGTGACAAGAATGCTGAGCAATAAAAATACCAAATTAATTTATTTTGATTAATAAATTTTATGTAATATTTTATAATTATATTTTCTATTACAAATAATGAACTAAAGTGACCGTTCTTACTACTTTTTGGATCCACCAGTGTAGAATCAAATTGCATACAAGACCTTGATGACTGTCTTATTAATTCCAGCAGATGTAGCCCAAAGCTGATCATCAGTGGTAGTTCCATCTAAATCAATATGCTATTTGATTATCGCCTAAATAATATTTTAATTTGAAATCTGCATTTCTAGGTATACTGTATAGACATCGCTATCACCATATGTGCATCTTGGTTGTTCACTATTCTACGACATCTACTATGATATTGACATCCATCATTTCCTGCACTTCGATGCCTTCACAGTTAGAATAAAATGCCTAATTTATTTAGCTATAATATAATACTTGCATACACTTCAGTCTATTTAGTAATAAATCTATATTCACCAATTCTCTACAAAGAAACTTGACTTGGAGTGCATGGCTTATTTGTCGGGAACTTCTGCCAGATCCGTGAAGTCCGACAATTGGGCTTTCTAGTTACGTTCATTCACGCAGCATTGATGACCTTGTAGATGAGAATTGGCATATTTAGAACATTTTATTTCAAAATGTACTTCAGGAATGTACACAAAACAATGGAGATTTTACATTCTAGGGGATTATTTTGCATGTAAAGTGAAAAAATCACTTACAAACGGTCGACTTTAAAGGGCTATAGAAAAAATGGAACCCCCTTTTTTTCTGAAACTTTGTGGAAGTATTAACTAGCATGTACTTGAATCTGACAAAAATTCAGAGGTAAAATTCTTCATTTCTGAATAACAGCTATTCCAATGATAGCATATGTATTTCAAAACGGTGGTCACCTAAAGTGCAAAAATGACCATAACTGAAAAAAATATGGTTAAATTTCAGTTTTTATGAAGTACTGATTCAAAGCAAGGCTCACATTAAATATAAAAATATCAATAGAACATCAAATTACAGTCCTATGTATTTTTTAATTTACTTTATCACATGGTGTCTGAAAAAGTATATTAAGTACCATTGAAGAAAAATTGTTTTTGTTCATTTAAATTATTTTAAAAAATACTTTACAAAATGTTATGTTTTACAATATTCAGTTACAATACTCTTGTTAAATATACTTACATTATGCTTAGGGTACATTGTATCAAAATTACACAGGGAAATTTGTATACTTCTCAGTTTCTTAACTTAATTATAAATACAAAAATACTTATAATAGCCCCAAATATATAATACTATTATCCATTATTATACATAAATAAATATAGGCTCACTATAATACAAAATATATTACAGTTGACATTACTGAAATATTTTAGGCTGATCTAATATATTTTTAGAAACTTTGTAGAAAATGTAAGCACTCATGTACTTTACATTGATAAAATAAAATTAAAATTTCTGGGTACTGAAAAATTATTTAAAAACAAGTCTTTAAAGATCAAAGAAATATGTGAACAATACATTGATAGCATTGAGAAATTTTTAAGACAAATATTAAGCACAAATAAAAAAGGCCACCACATTTATATTAATGGTAAGTTAAAAGCATTGTAGTATGATTTAATTGTTTTGTAGTTTTGGAACAATAGTTCAATTGAATTTTCGCCAGCAGCAACATATGTTTGTTCAGTTGTAGTTATGGGAAAAGATAGGATTTTCATTATGTAGTCATAAGGAATCCATGCGTCTAAAGGCTCTGACCATATATAGGATGGACTTGGTTTGTGATGAAGCAAGAACATAATTTTGTAATCACTCCTCACAATAATCCCAAATCTTTCCTTATCCACTAATTAATTCCATATAAACATGCAAGATATTGTTTATTTTGGAATGTTGATAATTTGATGGTTTTCTGCAATCCTATAGTAGTAACAAATGATGTGGAAGAACCTGAAACTGGAAACTTATATCTGACTATTTTTATTGGTGTTAAACAGTGATTAGTTCTTCATCCTGTTATTGCATTTGCCATTGCTTACCTATCTGCTAATTGATTATTATAAATTACAATTTCGCTGTGAAAAAGTATCTATTTTAATGAATTCTTGTCCAAAAGTATTAAATATTACATCCTTGCATGGATACTTAAGGCTTCTTAAAGTCCCCATACATTTTATGGTTCCACCAATATCGTCACAAACTCTTATTCCATGACAAAAGGCAAAAGTACCACTCAGCTTTTATACCGACTTTTTATGGCAAAAATAATAGTTTTAAAATTTATTTTTGTATTGGTCTGAGTTTCCCATCACTGAAAACTATTTTAATTTGTGGAACTTGTGTGATTAAATGTTTCATAATTATTTTTTGAAGTCCAAAATGTTGAAGTGTCATGCACCAAATTATCACTTATAACACACATAGAAACAGATTTTACACAAAAAAAGTATTAAAATAGCACATTCAAATCACAAGCAGGCTTAAGGAAAAGATCCTTAAGCCTGCTAAGTAAAATTTATTATTTTTATTATTTATTTTCATTAAGCTAAAAAAGATCCTTAAGCTGCACAGTAAAATTGACCGTTTTTAAAAGTTATTTTTTTCCACTTTCCATAAAACTAGCATGAAACAATAAAAATGGCAATAATAATGACAAGAGTTCAGATAAAAAAGAATAACTCAGAAAAAAATTAAGGCTTATGAATTTAATATGGAATGTGATCTCCCCTGACGTGTTACCACATATCACAACGTGTTTTAATGCTGGCAATAATGTTGTTAACCACAGTTTGGGGAATTAAGTTCCACTCCTCCAGCAATGCGGTCTTCAGGGTATTTATATCTCTAGGAGGAGGATGTCTGCGTGCAACTGCTTTTCCAAGGTAGTCCCATAAGTTCTCTATCGGGTTCAGATCAGGGGATTTTGCTGACCACAGTATTCGCACAATGGCTTCACTTTCCAGGAATTCGTCAACGAGGTTTGCTGTGGACGAGCATTATCGTCCATAAATAAAAAGTCAGATCCATATGCACCTCTGAAAAGTCTTACATAAGGTTCTAAGACGTTTAGAATCAGATGTTAAACTAAACCTCGACTCATCAGTAAAGAGAACATGGGTCCATTGGTGTTCACTCCAGTTCTGATGTTCTTTGCACCAATTAAAGCGATCCCTCTTTTGTTGTGAAGACAGTGAAACACATACCCTTGGCTTTCTGGCATAAAGGCCTTTTTCATTAAGCCTTCTATATACAGTTTGCCGTGATACAACAGTTCCAGTGGTGGCTGCAACCTCTGAACTTAACTGTTGAGTAGTAGACTTCCTGTTACGACGGGTAGTTATTGCCAGATATCGATCTTGAGAAGCAGTTGCTATTCGTTTGCGACCTTGTCCAGGCCTCCTTACAACAGTTCCAGAGTTCTGAAATTATTTCCATAGCGTAGAGACTGTCTGTCTTGAAATATTCCCACATCTCACTGCTTCCATGATTGTCTTCCCTGCTTCTAAACGGCCGATAATTCGCCACTTCACAGTTTCTTCCAAATGATACTTTGGAGCCATAACAAACCGTTTCAGTCCTTACACACTGAAATCAAATGCTGTATTGCAGAAATTCACTCAGATATTCACTTTGCTCAAAGCTCTTGATTCACGTCGGATGACGTAACGCCTTCATTTGCATATCAGAAACCGTTTGATCACTTGATTGGATAATGCTAATTAGCTTGTCTTTCACACATTCCCTGCAAAAATCGATTACATCGATTGGATATTTCATGGAATATTATTTTTGGGTATGTAAAGATAAATTTGGACATGAGTGTATTTTGTAACTTAAAATTTGCATAGAACATTTCTCAAATAAATTCAAAATTCATTTTAGGACGACCTCCAATTCAAGTTACAATGAGGCAGCTTTTTTAACAATGGAATGTCAAAAGTAAATAAAAAGATTAAACTGAAATTTTGCACACCTATCTATATGAGACTGCTGAGTTACATAAAATTTATACGTTTCTATTAATAATTTTTTCTATTGTGAATTAAGTAATAATTAGAAAATATTACTTCGAATAGAAGGCAGGCATACATTTTGTTTTAGGTTTAATATAACAAGTTTGATCTGATTATTTCGGAAGGGATAAGGAAAAGACTGAAACACTCACCCATTAGGATCTCTGAATTTCAATCGCTCAACTAACAGATTTGACTAAAATAAATCTATTTTATATCAATTCCAACTGGTTTGATTCAGATAATGAATCTAATAAAAATAGGAGTTCTTCAAAAAAATTGAGCTAATACAAAATTGAATATAGACTACTTTATTTCAAGTTATGACTTGTTTGTGTGACTCCAGGGACAGGAATAACTAAAAGTGTTCGGTCAAAAATACCTTTTTGACCGACATAGAAACCATTATCATTTTCAATATTTGAGTCCATGTAGAAATTTTGAAACTCAAAAAATGCAATTCAACACTTTTACAAGTCATTCATTTTACATTTTTATACTGTCAACACAAAAAAAATTGAATTATTCAATTTATGAATTGGCATAAATGAAATTATATTCAGACGAGTCAAACGACTTCAGTGATACACATTTTCTGTTTTATCTTCTGTATGCTATTTGAAGTTTATTTTGAAAGCTTGTAATATTCTGGAAACCATTTATATTCTTAACAAGGTTAGTGAAAGTTGGAAAAGTTATAACAACAAATTGAAAACCTGCTGCATTAGACACATTGCATCACATGTTAAGTATCCCTTTTTGAACAATGACTAGAAAAATGGAACAAATTTGAAATAAGGAAATTCAATGTTTTATTTCTTAGGTTTCATACACAAATTCGACTAACTCTGGATCTACTTGAATTTTAAAAGCGAATGACAGCTATGAGGAGACGGTTTTTCTGTAAAGCTAAATATGCAAGTAACTTGTCTTGCTGTCTGACACCAAGTCTGGGTTTTGGTGGTCACTAGAAATAGGGCTCTTTAATTTTGAGAGGGGTGTCTCGACGTCGAAATTTTATTTTGTTTTTGCGAATATTGGAGGCGGAAAGAGGTAGTTTACTGGAATAGATCCTCTGCGACAAGTAAGAATCTTGACAGATGCACTATAAAGAAAAAGTATCCGGACACTGACATAACAGTGCACGCGCAGTGATATGAAAGGAGGCAGGTATCTTTGGAGACATTGTGCTAAGCATAAAGCGTACAATATGGCGCAGTTTGGCCAGATCTGGTCCTTGCGCCATGAAAAAAACCCAACCTAAAACGTACAATGGGCGGACAACACTAGCTTAGTGACTTAGTGGTTGGTTGTTACTGTTGTGGTAAATCTGTTTGGGAAATTTCGGATATGTTACACGTACCGCGTACTACTGTAAGTGATGTAATCGTAAAGTAGACACTTGTAGGAGTTACTAGTGCCCAACCAAAGAGTCCGACCACGTCGTCTCATCGGAGCCGTAGAATGCTGAAAAGGGTCGTCAAAGAGGATGAAATTCGCGCAAACTTCACTAAATGTTTATAAACACTAAATCTAACACTGCTTTTTAACTTTTTTTGTCTAAGAGATCCTTCCATTTTAACTTGAAACCTCCTTAACAGCTCAGGTGTGACCTCATCATCTGATCGTGGTTCAAAATTAATTGGTGTTCCCTTCGGGTTTGACCCCGGATCGTCACCAATAGCCGTTGTGTTGCTCTAGTGTGACGTTAATTAAAACATCTACCTCCTTAACTTTATATAAATTACTCTCTAACTCTCCTGGCAACATTAGATATGCAGTGACCGCTGACGATGGCTCCACCCATACCAACCAATGACTATCTAAGGATACCACAACAAATGCTTCTATTGGCCCCCGACATCCAAGTATCTGGGTGTGTTATACCATAAAAAGGCTGCTGAACTCAAATCCTTTCAGTTGACTCCAAGTTCAAAGGAGATGGAGAGCTGCAGTTCAGGATCTCCCATCAATGTCCACTCTCGTTCAAACTATTCGTGATGAATTTCAACAATCCTCGGTATGTACCAAGACGATTCGTCGGGAGCTGGGAAATTTAGGTTTCACGGCTGAGCAGGCCGCCTATAAGCCGCACATTATACCACAGAACATGTTAAACGTCGCTTAGCGTGGTGCAAAGATCGTAACTGGAGTCTTGAACAATGGTGACGTCTCCCTTGGAATTATGAATCCCAGTACACTCTTTGGCAGTCTGATGGTCGGATATGGGTGTAGAGAATGCAGAGTGAACGTCACCTACTCGAATGTATTGTGCCTCAAGTCAAGTTGGGTGGAGGCGTTATGGTATGGGGCTGTTTCTCGTGATTTGGCTTGAACCTACTGGTTTCTGTGAAGGGAACTTAGAAGGCAGAGGCCTATCTTGACATTTAAGACAATTCAGCACTTCCCACATTGTGGCAACAGTTTGGTACCAGCCCCTTCTTGTTTCAACACGATCGGGCTCCCGTGCACACAGCAGATGTACAGACCTGGTTTTCTGATATGGATGTTGAAGAAATGGACTGGCCTCCATAAAGCCCTGATCTGAATCCCATAGAACACCTGTGGAATGAATAGGAAACGCGTTTGAGAGCTAGGTCACACTGGTCTACATCGGTGTCAGAACTGACCACTGCTCTTTTGCAAGAATGGCGTGCCATTCCAGCTGAAATTTACCAACGATAAGTGGACAGTCTTTCTTATAGAGTAGCCGCTGTTATTAAAGCAAAAGGTGGACCCACTCCATATTAATTTTGGACTTAACTGGCACAAGAACTAAACTTTATGGGTATCCGGATGCTTTTGTCCATAGAGTATATTTCTAATTCGTCATCAAGCGTGCCAATGTGACAAACTTAAAAATGTTTCTCAAGCGTCCCATGTGGGAAATAGGGTAAGGTTCGTTTCTACAGCGGCAGGCTTTGTGTCTGGAGCAGCTCTCGTGATAGCCAGACAGCAACCTCTTAACATGTGGGGCATCTTGGCGATTAATCAAATTAGTTCTTAATTGGGAGTACTTTTTCTTCTATGATAGTTTGTTTATGTTTGCATCGAAGAAGTTTCATAGAATCTGTTCACTATTGACCTTTTCCCAGCATTCTGTCCAAAAGTTCACATGACGGTGGAAATGATTTTAATAAAGGCTAGGGGTTATATATAGTTTGTCTCTCAACTCTGGTTATTTTTTGCTTCTCTGGGGCTTATTAGTCCGGGACCTATTTGCTTAATGTTTCTAGAGTGACCAACTCTTCCGTATTTCGGGAACTCCCGTATTAGAGCTAATCTTTTTGGATCTTTAATAATCTTTTGGATTTTTAATAATCGAGAACACTAATTTTAAATCATACATTGTTCCCGTCAAATACATCCGGATATAAACCGTTCGTCATCTGACCGTGGTTCAAAATTACGAGGTGTCCTCGATCTTTCCCTTCGGGATTGACTCTGGACCGTCACCAATAGCCCATTGTGTTGCTCTATGCGACATTGATTCATCTACCTACCGATTTGAAAACGTCCTTATTACCGACAGTTTAGACTTAAGGTGCGACGTAAATTCAATTACCTACTTACCTAACCTGTCTTTTTGACTATGGTAGCGTTGGGAGGTTTTGTAAAGCAAAATGTAGCGAGCGCTAGTGTTTTTCTCAAAGAACGTATTTCCTGTTTCATTCCGGAAGTGACATAATTTGAATTTTTTTCTCGAATCACTTTTGCTTATGAGAGGCTTTATATTAGGTGTACCGGAAAGTTCTGTCCGTTCCGGTTATAAGTTTCAACAAGTATGCGCATATTCATTTGACGCATATTTGGCTCTCTTTTTATCACTGAATGTATACATACTAACCTAGCAAATAAACTAAAACGAAGATGATTTATGTTAGTATTAAGTGAGACGCGATCGTGTACCCATGGCTACTGATAAAGTTCATTTACGCCACTGTATTTTGTACGAATTCCAACAAGGAAGAAATGCTACAGAAGCGTGTAGAAATTTATTGAAAGTGTTTGGTGAAGGTAAAGTTTCTGATAGAACATGCAGAAGATGGTTCGAAAAATTTCAAATATGTGATTTCGACCTTTCTGATAAGCCACGCTCTGGGCGACCATCTTTGATCGACGACGATACTGTCAAGATCATGTTAGAGCAAAATCCTTTTTTGACAACATCGGAGATTGGGGAAAGGCTTGATTCAGCTCAACAAACCATTTCGGACCATATTCGGAAACTAGGATTGGTGTGGAAATATTCGAGATGGGTGCCACATGAGTTAAGTGAGAAGAATTTGAATGATCGAGTCATCATTTGCACATCTCTGCTTGCATGGAACAAAATCGAAACCTTATTGGACCGGATGATAACTGGGATGAAAAGTGGATTACCTATGAAAACATCGTAAGGAAAAGGGCATATTGTGAATCCGGAAAACCTGCCCCTTCCACCTCTAAACCGAAGTTGAGCCTGAGTAAGAGAATGTTGTGTATATGGTGGGACATTCGAGGACCAATACATTTTGAACTGTTGAAACCGAACGAAAAGCTAAATTCGGAGAGGTATTGTCAGCAATTGGATAATTTAGAAACAGCACTCCAAGAAAAGAGGCCGGCGATGTTCAATAGGAAGGACATCATACTGCTTCATGAGAATGCCAGGCCACATACTGCTTTGGGGACTCGTCAGAAACTCGCAGAGCTAGGCTGGGAAATTCTGCCGCATCCACCATACTCCCCGGACCTAGCACCCTCTGATTATCACTTGTTTCTGTCCTTACAAAATTTTTTGCAGTGCAAAAAATTCAAAAACGAAGAAGATATCAGACAAGCACTGGTTCAATTTTTCGCCTCTAGGGATAAGGCATTTTTTAAAAAGGGGATATACAAATTGCCATCATGCTGGCAAGAAGTCATAAATAATGATGGAAATTATATTATTCAATAAAGTTTATTCAAGGTATGAAAAATTTATTATTTTGTTTTATTCTAAAAACGGATAGAACTTTCCGGTAGACCTAATATAAAGCTAAATGTTACTAGTGTTTTTGTGGTAGAACGGGTTCCTGTACGTATTTCGGAAGTGACGTCACTTGGCTACCTACTTAATTGGCTATATTATTCCGTTATCTATCGAGACAAAGCATTAGATAGCTAGAAGTAAAATCCTCGTTTTCTGGTGGTTTGTCAGTGGGTTTGTCCAAGCGCTGGCAATCTGCGAGTTGTACGCTGCGTAGATTCGTTTCCTGTATCTTACCCTCTCATGTACCAGTAAAACTTGCCTTCTGTGTATGTCCATTATTTGATATTATATGTTTTGTGTTTGGCGCAGCTTTGTCAAAATATGGTCCTTGCGCCATAAAACCAAAAATCAACCAACCTAAACTTATTCAGGTTCGATTTCTCCCTGGGTGTATTTCTCTCTTCTGTGTCAAGAAAACTTTCCTTGCATATGTATGTCCATTACTTTACGTTGTCTCTTGTGTTTGATTCAGTTTTGCCAAAGATGGCCCCAGCGCCATAAAACCCAACCAACCTAAACTTATTCAAATACTGCCTTCGACAATAAAGAAAATGAGTGTCAACCAGTGTTAGTGATAGATGATTCTATCCACTCCAGAAAAGTGAACTGCCCCTTTACTTCAACATCGTTCATTGTAGATCCGTTTCAAAGGTTCCATTCGAGAACAACTTCATCAACAAATTCATACGAATAATACTGTATAAGGTTGGCGTCTTCATTTCGAATCGCTTGCACATTTTATGATTTCAATTGGCAACACCTAATTCTGAAGTCAATTTTCAAATGTATGTCACAATTTAACCGCGGATACCAAGTCTTAAGTAATTTGGTTTAGCTGTTTCTCGATTTGGCAAAATCTGGGGCAAAGGAGCTACCCGAAACCAGAAAAAGTGACATTGCCCTCTCAGAGGAAGATCGTCTGTCTAGCTTAAAATCCAATCTTTATAGAAAAATTGTGCCTTTCCATCATTGGTACATGAGCAAATCTCCGGGTGAACTTTTAGATCTCAACATGTCGAGAAGAGTTTTCCTTGTTGACAAGACTGCACGCTGGATATCTAAAGCATACGACGATGATTTAAATCATGGTATCTTAATGGTACCAATCGATGATACCAAGTCTTTCCCATAGTGCTGCACCATATATAAAAAAGAGCCAGCCTCTCCACATTACATCCTACAAAAGAAAGTCAAAGAAATCTCCAACCCCAGTACCACAGCTGAAAATTTAATTTTGCACAACCTCTGTCTTAGTGTAGAATTTATCTAGCACCAGGGGATAAGCATCTGGATAATAAGTTTGAAGCTCCTAATTTTCAATTAGTTTTCCAGGCTATACAAGTAATCTTCCTACATTTTTACTAACTTTATTATTTAAGAAACCCCAAAAAATCTACTTAATATTATTTTTTAATAATTGTTAGTTCGCACTATTAATTATGGCGTTAATGTCCGAAAACCATGTATAGCACAACCTCGATACATTTTGATGGAATCGACTTAGGATTTTTTGTGACTCAAAAAATTCCAGTTCTTTCATCCGTGTAATTTTACCTCTACAAGAAATTCAACAATCGTTATTTTCAACCATTTTTGCACAAAGAGATGACCATCTAAAAGGAAAGAGCTGGACATTTTGTAATCATAAAAAGTTCTAAATCCATTTCCATCAAGATATATCAAGTTCGCTATTCATACTTTTTCGAATATGAATTTCATAATTAATATTGCGCACAAAAACTACGTAGATTTTGCTTGAGTTCCTTAATCGTAACAGTAAAAATATCAACGTCATAGGAAGAAAATTTCGCAAGATACGAATAAAAGTCTGATTGGTTTTGGGGTTTTATGACGCAAGAACCATAATTGGCCATGCTGCGGCAGACACAAGACATACAATATCAAGTTATAGACACACAATGAAAGTTTTACTGACACAGACAGGCCTACAACTCGCAGGTTGCTAGCGCAGTTGGCACACCCTCTGAGCCACGACGGCCCCAATAAAAGTTTGCGAAACTATTCAACATTAGGAGCCCCTCCCAAACTTCTGACCCATAATCCAAAACACTGGAGAATCAAATAATTGAAAACTTGATGTCCGAGATTAAATTGTGGCATAGATTTAGAATTTGGTGTTAAAATTGAATGTTGCGAATAGAAATGAAAACGTTTTGCGCGATTTGAGAGAGATGAACGAAGATTTTATTCACATGAATTTATCGACAACGCTATTTTCTATCGAATGGAACCTTTGTTTTCGCTCTAAGAAGGATGCCCGAATAAAGAGGGGTTCTTTCCCCTGAATCTATTCAAGTAAGCTGAAGTTCATTATATTTGGCTGTATTGTGTTGTATGCCACGTTTCTAAATATGTTGAGTATGCTTCAATCTAGAGAAAAAATTTTTTGCGGTAAAAATAAATATTTTTAAATATTTAAAAAATTGGTATTTAACTGTACACAAATTACAAGTTTGATTACAACTATGTCTAATAAAAGCAGCAGACCCAACGCAACAAATAATTTAGTATCCAAACACTACCTGTCTTTAGATAGGAGCCTACAGGGGGCAAAAGGGTAAGTCCGCCCTTAGTGATTTTTTTCTAAATATGAAGGAACATCCCACACACACACACACACACACACACACACACACACACACACACACACACACACACACACACACACACACACACACACACACACACACACACACACACACACACACACACACACACACACACACACACACACAACATGAGTAATGTGATTCAAATGTACTCACATTTTTGCAATCAAACTTACGGAAATCACTTGCTTTTTATAGTTATCACCCCATTATCATGGTTTATTAAAATCAAGAGATCCTAATTATGATGATTATCCTGATCCTGGTACATATTGTCAAAATGAAATAAAAAATATTGATTTATATTCAATTTATTATTGTTGTTTTTATATTATTCAATTTGCTATTGTTACTTTTATTTTTATTGTGTATTTGTTTTTTTAAATTTTTTTATAAAATTGAAATCCCAGATCTACACTTAAACTGGTATTTTTCGGTCATAGCAGAATTCCTTGAAATTAGAGTACTTTTGAAGTAAAATTTATCGATAACCTAAAAAGTTCTTTGTATACCATTACCACATAGTTTCTGCATTTATCCCAAATAAAGAACAACTTTATTCAATGTTTTGAAATTTACTTAAGGCTGAAATTAAAAATAATAAAAACACCCAGATTTACATTTAACACTCCCTGGTACACTCGTTTATAACGGAATTCCTCGGAATTATGGTGCTCCTGAAGTAATGCATCGATAACCTAAGAAAGTGATTATAGGTATTCATCGTTGTATCCCCCTGTAACCCATAGTTTCTGCATTTATCCAAAATAAAGAGCAGTTTTATTCAATGCTTTGAAATTTAACTTCTGGTGAAATTAAAAAAATAATTACACCCAGATCTCCACTTAACACTCCCTGGTACACTTATTCATAACATAATTCCTTGAAATCAGGGTACTTTTGAGGTACAATTTATAGGTAGTAAAAAAAATTGATTATAAGCACCCATCGTTGCATACCCCGTAATACATACTTTCCGCATCAACCCACAGAACGCACTAATGTAGACCATGATTAAGCACTAATTAGAAAACAAAAAATGCATCAGGAAATGCATTCACGCTGGTGTTACTCAAGGTACCTTTGAAGTAAAATTTATCGATAATCAAAAAAGGTGATCATAAGCACCCATCGTTGCATACATCGTACCCACATACTTTCCGCATTAACCCACAGAACGCATTAATGTAGACCATGATCAAACACTAATTAGAAAACAAAAAAATGCATCGGGAAGTGCATTCACTCCGGTGTTACTCAAGGTACCCCCTTTAGTGAGGTAAAAGAAATAGTTTCGCTGAGGAGACGGGAGATTGCGTCTTCAGGTCGTGGACCGAGAAAACAGTTTAAATATAGCGTTAGGTGGGAGACATCGCGCCGTAACCACAGCTCCCAAGCATAAACTGAGGGATCTTCAGAGTCATGATTCTCTGGCCATGGGACGATTTTGTCCGACCGATCCGGTCCTATTTCGCTCGAAGAAGACGATCTCGTAAGTTCTATGAATGTATCATTTCTTTCAATTGTGATCAAAAGCTTCAATTTGAATAAAATCAATAGTACTAAAAAAAGCAGTTCCTCATTGCTATGATATATAGTGCAGTTTTCTATAGTGCAGTATGGTATATATTATTGCTAGGTTCTTGTTTAAAAACAAAGAATATGGTCGTTGTAATAGACAATTTTTCTCCAGATTAAAAAATTTTCATACCCGTTTCCCGCAGAGGTAATAAGATGAATGTAGCTTTCTAAAGGGGTTTATCAAAGATGATTATGCAATTATTGATTTTTAAAAGGAATATGCTTAATCTTTCATTGTTATTAGAATAAAGGAAAATCTAAGTTAATAGGCACGAAAAATATCTTGTTTATATTTTTTAACATCTATTCAGATTAACTTCTTTATGCGAATAATTTTTATTGTTCTTTTATGTCTCATTTTGAGAGGATATAACTTTGACTTTTGGAAAAGTTAGTTCGTCAATCCATTTACGGATAAACCATTACGTGTATGGTTGGGTAGTATTACAAAATGCATACATACCGTTGACTTACAAACGAAACACACCAAGTCAAAAATTTCAAGATATCAGTTTTTTAGCTTTTCTAAACCAGAATATGGTAATCTTTAGACGGATGAAGTCCACTAACTTCAATTTTCTTTGCATGAAGTTTAGATTTTTTCTTGAGAAACACACTTGTGTAGAATTTTCCCTTCGCCGCGCGTTTTTTTCTCAGAAGTTTTTTACTTAGTGCGTTTTACTTATAAGTCAACCATATAATAAGTTGGATATAATTTTTTGCTTCCCAAAGGGTTCTCTTGTTGGCAAATATAAGCGACAAATCAAACCAAACTAACTAACCTAAAAGAGGATGCGAACTTCGATAAAATCCTTGTTCCATTGTTACTTTATTCGTTTTGGAAAACATTGCGATTCAGGTAAGGGGAGGTTGTTTTAAAGTGTTTTAAACATATTGTTCAATTTGACGAATTTTATGAATATATACAAGTAATTTTTGAACTTTTCTTGATATGAAAAATGTATGTTCTGTGGTGCATGCGTATTACAGAGCATTTCTCGAAAGAGTTTCTTTCATTGTGATCTCTGTATTTGAAAAGGATTACAGTCAACCATATTTTGAAATTGAAGGCGTTCTTGCAGTCAGACTTTTTCATTTCCAATAATTCTTACTTTATCATTGAATTGAGGGAATGGAATTTTTTGTATGTCTTAAAATAACGGATGCTTTTAAAAGCGCTCAATAGAATACATCCACGTGATGGTGTTGTGAAATACACTTCACACACATGATTGTATGGAAATTTTTTACTGAAATTGTTTCCTCATTGGTATTAATTTTTTAATATTCGTTGTTCATTAGTATTAGGCTCGCGTTTAGTGTTCTATTATACGACTAATCCTCAGTATTTTCCTGCATGTCCTCCGACAGGCCAGTGTAATTTCTCATTCATTCATAATGTACGCATTCACACAAGAGATAAATTAAATTCCGTTATAGTATTAGGTAGGTTACTCATAATTATCTGGGATCAAAACAGATTAGGCCCTTGATCAGCGGAAAAAAGGCTGTTATAAACCTTGATTATTGTGCACAGTGCGATAGGCAACAAGGTAGCTTTATTTTCTGACTAACAAAATTACGTTTTACAATAAACGTTGAGAACTCGATATCAGTTTTCTCAACATCCTTATTTTGTTTAGTAATTTTAGAATGTTGCTTGTACTTCCATGATCAATGGAATAATTTAAGTTTTACAAAAACCCCTTAACCACTTTTGTTTTCTCATCCCTACAAAAATTTGTCTAGTTTGTGAATTTGAATATTAGATCATAGTAATCATACTTTTGTTTGACTACTTAAAATTGAAGCTTAGAATGTTTAAAAGCGTCAATATAAATTGTTTTAGATACATTTAAAATCTGAATGCTGCGACCGACTAGAGGCATAAGAAAACCAAACCCTATACAACAGCGTTGTTAAGCTTTAATTAGATTTGCGTTGATTGAACCGACTTCAGCACTTACTTTTATTGCCTTTTTTGAACCAGGTAGCTGAAATTACTTGATTCCTAAAAATACAGCACATATCTCTTCTACTTGCCCTTTTACTTCACGAAAAAATCTACATATATGCTTACAATATATAAGTTTTTCAGAGTGAACATAAACTACCGAAGAAAAATAACACGTCTGTTTTTTATGCAAGGGGAGCTTAGCGGAATCTATTCTTAGATTTGCGTTGATTGAACCGACTTCAGCACTTACTTTTATTGCCTTTTTTGAACCAGGTAGCTGAAATTACTTGATTCCTAAAAATACAGCACATATCTCTTCTACTTGCCCTTTTACTTCACGAAAAAATCTACATATATGCTTACAATATATAAGTTTTTCAGAGTGAACATAAACTACCGAAGAAAAATAACACGTCTGTTTTTTATGCAAGGGGAGCTTAGCGGAATCTATTCTTAGATTTGCGTTGATTGAACCGACTTCAGCACTTACTTTTATTGCCTTTTTTCACCGAAAATATTTCGGATGTGACTCGAGACCCATCAGCCCATCCCTTGGATGCGCCCTCTGCAAGGCACCATGTTTCTAATTCCCAGATTTTAAAGCTAGGCTGTTGGTAATGGGCCATTTTATTGATTAGTATTTTATCATATTCTAATTTTTTATCATAAAAACGGGGTGAAACGACATTGCCTAAAATGGCGCTAGAACTAAGAGGGAAAAGACGTCCTGTCCTGTTCCTTATTTATCACCTGGATCACAGAAGATTAATTGTCAGTAATTTCAATTATCAGAATTCAATCAAGTGGTCTATAGAGAAAGCGCTATTTTTTAATATTCGCAATAAGGATGACATGGCAGAAAGTATGCCTTAATTACACGACACGCTGTAGAATGTTATACACAGTGTTACCATGTTTAAAAGACATGGTGTCAGGACTTCCACATTTGCACTCTGGGCCCAAGTACCTAGATGGTAGGTCCCATTATCTAGATGGTGAGCCTCAGTACCTAGATGGTAGACCCCAGTATCTAGATGGTGGACCCCAGTATCTAGATGGCAGGTCCCAGTACCTAGACGGTAAGCCCCAGTATCTCGGTGATGTGTCCCAGTACCTAGATGGTAGGTCCCAGTATCTAAATGGGGGCCCCAGTACCTAGATGGTGGGCCCCCGTATCTGGATGGTAGGTCCATTATCTAGATGGTAGGTCCATTATCTAGATGGTGAGCCTCAGTACCTAGATGGTGGATCCTAGTATCTAGATTGAAGGCCCTAGTACCTAGCTGGTAGGCCCCAGTATCTACATGGTGGGCCCCAGTTATAGTTTAAATGACGGGTCCCTGGGGAAATAAAATTATCAATCCTGAGTACTCAACGTTTAACTTATTTTTTCTCTTCTTTTCCTTTACAAAATTGCTGTACGCCTTTGTTATAAACAAAATGGCTAGATTAATAGCTTTTTGAACCTGGAGAACAGGCGGCATACTCAGTACAAAATTGTTTCAGCCCCCTAAACCCCGGGCCTTCGATAGCTAGAAATACTACATTTTCACCGTTGTCATTTCATGGAAAATCTTTGAGATCTTTCGGGAGAGCTGTCTATCCATCGGCTCCATTCTCCCCAAACTTTACACTGCCACAGCCGTTTTCAACTTTTGTGCCGCGGCACACTGGTTGGTGAAACGATTTAAATTATGTAAGATTTATTTAATTTCAACGTTATAGTTTTGAACTTTTGACAAGTGTGTTCACAAATAATTTCAAGTACCAACCGTGTTTTTAATACTCGTATAAATAATACCCGTATAAATATAATTTTGGGTATTATTTATCATTACAAAGTTTCATAAAAAAGTGTTTTAAAAATATTTTTTAAAACACACTTTTATGCAAAAGGGTAGGTAATTACTATTTTTGTGTAAATAAATCAAAGTTATATCTATTTGTTTTGTCAGCTTGGCAGAAGCCATAAGTTTTGGTGTGCGGTAGAGTTTTAGTAATTAGTTTATGTGTGCTATATGAGAGGAAAAAGGTTGAAAATAGCTGCATGCCGCGGTACCTAATCCTACTGGAATTTTACCCATTCGGATAGGCTTGGTTGGAAATGGATACCCAATTGTAATCGAGGCTGACGAAGGCAACTCTGGGAACTTGTGTCCCATGCATGACACCCACCTCTCTCTAATACATGCTACCTTGCGTTTTAATATGCGCAAACCAAACAACGACCAACAGCATTCGGGATATTGTACACACATGTCCAAAAATTAAGGGTAATACTGAATTGGAATCAAGCAAGGCCACCTGATCTCAATCCAATGTAAGTATGCTTGGGATGCTCTCGGACGCAGCATTGCAGCCTACACATCACGCACAAGACAAGTTTTAGTGCTCGAATGGGACTCTTTGCCACAGGAACTCCTTGGCAGCCTTGTGGAAAGCATGTCTGCATATTGTGAGGCCTGCATTAGGATCACAGGTCAGCACATTCCCTATTAGGTTGCTTTTAACAGGGTAGAAAAATGTGTTTTCACAATAACTAAAACCTGCAATGTGTTCATTTAAGCACTTTATTTCTATTTCGTTAGTTCCCAGTAACACCACGAGGTGTTCTTATTTTCCCACATAGCTTGTGGAAAGTTCATTGTAAGTTGAGGTACTTCGGTGCAGGTAGTGGGCACTGAATTCATCTCGCTATTCTTCTTTTGGGTAGGTAGGTATTTTAATTAACGTCGCACTGGAGCAACACAACGGACTATTGGTGACGGTCTGGGATTAATCCCCTACTTACTTTTTGGATACGTGTGAAGTTAAAGAATTTTGCCGCAAATTCGATGGGTAAATGAGAAACCGAAATGAACGTCATTTAGAATGAACTTAATCAGTTATTTGAACTGTGTTGATTATATAGATTCATTTCTATTGGTTCATTCTTATATTCCGTTGGGATCTTTCTATAAACCTGATAGAGATTATTCTGAATATGAAAAAGTTACATTTATATATTTTAGGGCAGTTATAAAATTAATGAGGAATAATTGATAGTTTCTCCATTTCAATGCATGTTGAAGATTGAATATGTAAGTATCAATATATTGGTGTGTAGTTCATCGGTCATTTACCTATTCAGTCTTTATGAGGTTTACTGTTTTTGTAAATACGGGGGTCGCGCTCCCAGGATACTTAAGCGATCTTTTTCTGTTTCCATCCGACTACTGTATTACACAATTCCTCTTTTTCCCCTTTCACATTTCTAACTCAACGTTGTCTTGTGTTTTGCGCAACTTGGCCAAATATTGCCCTTGCTCCATAAAACCTAAAAACAACCAACCTATTTGAACCTCATAAAAAGTAGCGAGCTTTTGTGTTTCGAAATCTAATCCAATCAAACATTTCAAAATCGAATAAAAATGTACGGTTTAAATAGGAAAAATCTCAAGAAAACTGTTTCAATTAGACAAACGGGTTAACATCTTTATTTCAGGTTTTAATAAAATTGATTGTAATACTCTTTGCTGTTTCTTTGGATAGGCTGGAAGCAACAATGGGATAGAAACACCTGCCCCTCGTGCAAATTACCCTTCGATAAAGGCAGAAAACGATGTGTAGTAGATTCTTGTGGTCATCATCGTTGCTATGCGTGTCTCTGTGCTCAAGAAGCCTGTCCGGCTTGCCCACGTAAGACGCTTTTTACATTTTTAGTGACTGTTTACAGGACGCAATCAAAATACGTACACACTGAAATACTAGTGCGTTAAAACAATTACAATTCAACTTTGATTACTCAAGTTCCGATTAATCGAGTGTCATTATCAGAGCCGAATTCGGTACCGAGTTTTTTAAAAGCTTTAAATAAAGTTTCGAGCCCGGGTTTGGGCATTTCGTCCAAAGAGGCGAGAAAGAGCTGTGAAACAGAAGACCGCTCAGGACATTTTCCAAGAGTTAAAGGTACGTAATCCACGTCCAGGCTTATTGTAAAATTATCACAATAAATGCATACTGTGACACGAATCCGGATATAGATTATTCTTAAACCAAGCTATATGAATCTTTCAGTAGCTGAAGTAGTATGTAGTACAGTAAATTCTTTCTGTATTTCGTGTAAGCTATTTTGTATTACTACATCCTTATTAAGTTTCTGGTTATTCGAGGTGGCCTTAGTTCACATTATCTCGAATAATAAAGGTTATACTGTATATGGAGGCATTAGAAGTGTTTGTTTTTATTATAAATTTGAATTAAATTTTGAAAATAACACATATTTCCTCAATCACAGATGCTCGTATTTTGTTAAACATACGCATGAATTTACAGTTTAAACACAATCTCAAAACGAGAATATGTGAGAAATAAATATTTCTTTTAATCTAAAATAAACAATATTTCTGAATGGTATTATTTTTTTAACATGTACAAATTGTAAACTAGGCGCTTTCCGCATTTTTCTCGCATCATTTTGTTTTTATGTAAGTGATTTATATTGTAAATACCTGATTGTGGCGATCATCAACCCCGTACTTAGTATAATTCAATTTAGAAACAGGTCATTTTGTATTTACACAAACCGTTAAAAGTAAACAAAAGATAACACCATGTTTGATATGAATACTTTAATATTTAAACTTTTTCTTATCATTTGAATTATAAATTAACATTTCCATACATGATTTTCTATTTTTTAAGCATCAATCCAATCTAACAAATTTACAAGTAAACTTGCTTGCAACTTAAATAGTATTTTGAGTGAGTATAAAGCGATTTTTTTTCTTTGGATGCAGTTTTAACGTCTGGTAAAGAAACAAAAGTTAATAGAAAAACTTATATATTTTGCATTAAACTAAATGAAAAGGGTGGCATAAACTGAAATGGAATATGTTAAGTTTCTCATGTTTTCAGATTTATATTCAAACTTTTCATTTTGTATTTTAGGAGAAAAATCGAACGAAAATGTATGTATGTTTAAAAGAGCAAGAATCAGCACCCATTCTGCTATTGAGTCCACCAACTACCAAAGTCTTGACGTATACTGTAGGTATTAAGACATGTTTCTGAATCAAGTTGCTTATAGATCCTAGAGTGGTAAATGAAAAATAATTGACTTGTGTGTTTTCCAGGTGAAGACAAGAATTTAAAAAGGTTTTCCATGATTTCAAATTTGAGTTCTGAAGTTAATTTTGCTGAAACAGTTTTGAGTAAGTTTATTGTACGATTCTAACGAGTATAAGGAAATTAAAATAACCACAATTACACTTATGTATCCCACTTTTCTGTGGCATGTTGGATCCAATTTGTGTTACTAAACTCCTTCATTCCTATGTACTTCAGATCCGTTTGAAAATAGGATAACTTTGAAACCATTATACTTCGAAGTTCCACAATCCGAAGGAGATGGCTCATTTTTGTACAGAGATTGGGTATTTAAAGAAATTAGTAAGGTAATTAAAGTAATCCCTCTAAGTATACAGATTCACTTTAATTTTTATTTCCATTCCACGTTAACTCATCTTTTCTACAGGTATTAGCTTCCGATGTGAGAGGCGTGATCTTAGTCGGAGATGAAGGCAGTGGGAAAACTTTTTTGAATTTGCAACTAGTCGATAGGAGTTCTTTTGGACGCAAGCAAAAATCAACCAATGAAAGTAAGTGATGCGACAGTAAAGTGAGATTACAATCAATTTAAATATCTCCTTTAACCCTCTAAGTGGTTTCGACGAGATATCTCGTCCATCAAGATAAGATGAATTTTGTTAATTACGAGCTATTTTGTCATCAAAATATTGCTTATTTTTTATGACGAAATCAAGATCTAGTCAGTCTTCTTCTGTTGGCGAGATATCTCGTCCATCAAGATCTGATCAGTTTTCTTCTAATGACGAGATATCTCGTTCATCAAGATCTGGTCAGTTTTCCTCTAATGACGAGATACCTCGGCGAGACAACCACCAGGAGGGTTAAAAACACAAAAATCTGAATTTATTCGAATTGAAGATATAAACGCAGTAAAAACATTTTTATAATGCTTGGTCACTCTATTGTAATTTTTTACAAGTGCTTGTAAGTAATAGTAAACAATAGTGATTAGTGATAACAAACATAGCTTGTATTAGTGATAGCCAACATGAGGAAATTGTTGGAGTCCCAAGTATAAGCACCTAATTTCTTCTATGAAACTTTTACTTGTTATTGTCGTACTATTACCTCGATTGTCGGATTCAACTAATTCATCAATCATGAGCTGAAGTACCCACGCATCTTCACTTCGGGTCCCAGTACCTAGCTAGATGGCGGTACTCCATGAAATTAATTATACATTCCAAATATATATATTCAATGTTTAATTGGCACAGTCGGTCAAAAGTATCCAAACACTATTCCAGTCCTTGGAGTCGCACAAAGTAACCAAATGTGTCATAAGGCTTGGAATAATATCTACTATAAATAAATGTTTCATTTTCATAGAGGTCCGTCTTCATATTAAATTTTGTATCAACTCAACTTTTTAAAGAATAACCAGTATTTTTTATCTCAGATTTTGATTCTTGGACCAAAATATCCAGAATTCATATCAATGCATTTAGTTTAATCAAATCTATGGTGAGTTATGAGTGGTTGAAATTCAGAGCTCTCTAATGTTAAAGGAGCGTTCTTTTCCTATCCTTCCGAAATATAACCATCCGATCAAAAAATAACTTTTATACCATATAACTATTAAATAACTCAAAAAAATACTGTTCCTTTTCCTTTCTTTTCAAAGTAGTTTTCTAATTATCGATGAATTCATTCATACATAATTGAAAAAAAATATTAATTGAAACGTGTATAAATTTCCAGTGCAATTAACTCAGTAGTGTCGCAAACCTAGGTCTGCAAAATTTTAGTTTATTCCTTTAAATATTTTTTGAGATACATTCCGTTTTATTCAAAACTGCATCATTTGTACTTGAATAAGGGTCGTCTTGAAATAGAATTTTGAAAGAAAATTTCTCCATGCGAATTATATTCCAAAATATCGTACATATTTTTCGAGGCCCAATATTCTACAAAATGCCAATGCTCATCTGTCAAGTTGTCACTGCCCCGCGAATGAGACAAATTAAAAAGGTCAAGTTATCGGACTTACCCCTCCTGGTGGTTTATCTTCGAAAACTGCCTTGTAGTGGCCAGTCTGATACAAAACCTTTTCCTATTTGGATATTAATTCTCCTCGGAGTAATAAGAGTTTTGTCTTGACTATGAATCGCGTCATTAACAAAAATTACCAGATCTTGATGGACTAGATATCTCGTCATTGACAATCTTGACCAGATCTTGATTGACGATGTATCTCGTAGAAACCACTTGGAGGGGTAACAGATCCGGCAGAAGCTTCGGACAAATTAGTCATATACACCAAATTAATATAACTCAACAGTTTCTTTGTGGGTGAAGAGGGAAATATAGATTAATGACTTAAGTCAAAGTATATGCAAATATTATATCTCAGTTATTCAGTAAATATTATATTTCAGTTATTCAGTAAATATCATATTTCAGTTATTCAGCAAATATTATATTCAGTCTGTATTTACTATTTATGTACAACAGCAAACATTAGGAAATTATTGGAAGGAAGAGTGAACTAAGTCCTTAATCTTTTCACAGGGTTTGCACATTGATAATATATTATATTGACAAACATTTTATGGATTCATTTCATTATCCTATTATTGTAATCGTGTAATTTTTATGGTTCGAAAATTATTAGGGCAAAGAGTTAGCGCCCTCGGTTTAGTATATGTCTAGAATAAATTAAGTTTCTAACTATGAAACTGTCTTAAGCGAAAACAGCATGTTAACGTTTCCTATGTAAAAGGTAACAGATTTTTGATCTGAATGAATGCTGATTTCTTCTTAGAAAAAGAACTTAGATTAACTTTTTACTTTTATTCTCACAGGGGCTAAAAACTTAGTTAATATTTCTAAAATTAAGGTGTACGTATACACTAGAAGATTTTTTGAAACTTTGACTTTAAAAATCCAATTTTTTTACAGTAGCTCATTGGTTTGTACCTAAACTCTTTTCAGTTTGAAAAACTCAGATTAATCTAATCATTAATTATCTAATTTAGATATAATTAGTTAATTGGCATGATTTTTGAACAGTGATATCTCAAATTCTAATTTGTTCAGAAAGACGATTACTATTGAAAATTATTCCTAATATTATTCATGTTTTGATACTCAATCAAGTTGCTAGGGTGAATAGGTTTTTTATATAATTTTTTTCATCAAGAAAGTCGAAAAAATCAAGATTTTTCAGGAATTTTGACATTTCAAAATCAACCAAAAATTCATTTCTTAACCAATAACTTTGACTGAGAGTGAAAACGTCTACTGTATTATATAGATTAAAATGATACAAAAATAATTATAATAGATCAATTCCTCGTTGAGTTATCACTGTTTGAACAAAGCATCCCATTGCAAAAACACAGTTCTTCAGAAATCAAGTTTAAAGTTTTGGAAACATGTTTGTACATGGTGACAGTACCTAACGAAAACCTTTGTAACTAGAAAACTATTTTGAATATTTACAAGAACTTGGTATCGTTTGAAAGCTAAGGAGTCGCAAAATATTTTGAATTAATGAAAAAGTATCGATAGTCAATTTTCGTGATTTCTAGTGTATACATACACCTAAATTAACTTTGTTCATATACTCAAACTAATTGTATATACATCAATTTTATTAAAAATCAATTTTTGGAACTAGGTGTTTACGAAAGCTCGCTCTTGTCTTGATAAATACAAATCTATAAATTAAACAAATTATAAAGAATTTTAACTCGAATCTTGGGATTTTGTAAAATGGAACATCATTCAGTAATGAAACATCCTTTGTATTATAGATGGTAGTTTGAAGAGGTCGGCCGACACTCTTGAGAAACTTGCCTCGCAAGTTGTCGGATATCATTTTTGCCAGGTTGATTGCATTGAAACGTGTCGAATTCCCGATTTCGTTCACAGCTTAGCTGCTCAACTCTGCCAAGCTCCCCAGCTGACTGAATATAAAAATTTACTTATTCAGGATGAAAGGTAATTACACCGCTCTTATAAGTAAGGCGCGTTTTCTAATTATAAAGACAAAAATGTTTCAATTCAGAAAGAACCAAAATGAGTTGAAATGTGTTTTTAATATGCATATATAGAATAACTGAAAAGACATATGTGCAATATGTTTAATTTAAGTATAAATTCCAACCAGAATGGAAAAGAAAGATAACACAATTATCTAAAAATAGACTATTTATATTCACTTTATGTTGTCAGCCACATTGAGTCGTTTTTCTGCTAACTTCAACCCTATCGGGTATGTTGTCTGAGAAATCTGTACTTTAGTAGAAAAAGGAAAATGTTCATTTTGCAAATTTTTGGCAATGTTGATTTAGTAATATTTAATTTTTTAATTTTTAATACAGCTTACAAAAATACTATCCAATGTTTTGATTCTTTCAGAATGTGTATAAGATTTTCACTTTTTCTATTGTAACTTTTACCTTGAAGTGATTTGTGTATATAACTCAAAATCAGCGAATTTGGACATTGGCCCTTTCTCTACCAAGGTACAGAAATATTGTAAGCGTCTCGGACTTAGTGCACGTCATTGAGAGAGCCAAAATAAACATTTTTGTCAAAGTATGAATGTCCGGAAATGCCACGTTTAGGTGGTAGAGGGCGCTGTTTAGGTCAGTCGATAACATCTTTTCTGTGGCGTAAGGCTTCATTCCCCGCTCGGATTTTCAACGGCATGCATCGCTACATGAATTCGGAGCTCGCAGAGATGCATCTGATGTTAGGGGCCTGCGGACGCAAACGGACGATTACTTATTTTGTTTACTTTTAAAAATGTTTTTAAAATTGAAACAAATTATTTTTAAATTTATTAAAATATCTCTTTTGGACCCCTCTACCACTGGTGGGTGCTCGAAAGCATTTGAATTAACTAAGAAAGATTGAGGATAACTAGACTTGCACAAAAATAGATGGTTGATGCAAAAGTTCGTCCCGTTTTGGCGCTAGATGACATTGCATTGCAAAGCCGAAGTGTTATCTACTTCATACGTATAAAGTTTTGATGTTTGAAAGAAGGAATTTCAGCTAGTACTTGGGAAAAATTGTGTTATTTGGTTGTGTTTTTTAAATTTTATTAAGCATTCGAAATGGCAGAAAATAAGGAGCATTTTCGACATATGCTTTTTTATTTCCGAAAAGGTAAGAATGCATCGCAGACGCAAAAGATGTGTTGTGTATGGTGAGGGGTATCGTTGACGATTCCACGAGCCCTAAGTGGTTCAGAAAGTTTCTTCACCTGGATCAGTTCCTTAGCCAGAAACCTCAGAACTTCTGAGCGCGGGATTATGCAGCTACCGGAGAAATGGAGAAAGGTCATGCAAGAGAACGACACATACTAAATTGATTAAATGCAATTTTTAGTAAATAAAATGTTTCTTCATTTTTTGTCAAAAAACAGGACGAACTTTTGCATCAACCTAATAAATCTCTCCGCAATTAATTTCATCACTCAGTAAAATTCAACTTTTCAAAAGCCTGACCCATTTACAAACATGAATTCTTTATTGATTCGAAATTGTTACGAGTTGATGGTAGATATGGTTGGTATTTTAATTAACGTCGCACTGGAGCAACACAACGGGCTATCGGACGAGTTGATGGAAAAGGAGTTGATGGATGATAATTAAGATTGAAAGGTTTTGAATTTGGTTTTGCATTGCAGCTATCAAGATTTACTGAGTTTGGATTCCTGTATTGAAAATCCAGACGTGGCGTTTCAGAGAGGAATACTGGAGCCTTTAGGATCTTTCAGCAAGTATCAAATGTCTGCGGGCCTTCTGGTTATTGACAGCATCCACGAAGCTGAAGGCCACTCTAGCTCCTTAGCCTCATTCCTGGCTAAATACATTAGCCAATTTCCTTGCTGGCTGAAGGTGAGGGGACTTGTTTTTAAACAATGCTCGAGTCACGTTTGATAACTAGAGGAATATCAATTCTAAAGAATAGAACTATAGTTACAGAAATTTTGACGAAGCTATCCTCTAGGTCAGACCATAAATAAAAATTTGAAGAATTTCCAGAAAGGTGTTTTAACCCTCCTGGCGATTGTTTGACAAGGTATCTCGTCATTAGCAAAGCTGACCAGATCTAGATGACCGAGATATCTCGTCAAAAGCAAAACTGACCAGATCTAGATGAGCTAGATATCTTGTCATTAGAAGAAAACTGACCAGATCTTGATCTCGTCATCATAAAAAAATCGCCAATATCTTGATGACAAGATATCTCATCATAACAAAATCACCAATATCTTGACAAGATATCTCGTCAACATAAAAAATCGCCAATACCTTGATGACAAGATATCTCGTCATAAAAAATCGCCAATATCTTGATGACAAGATATCTTGTCATCATAAAAAAAATCACCAATATCGTGATGACAAGATATCTCGTCATTAACAAAATTGTTCAGATCTTGATGGACAAATATCTCGTCGAAGCCACTTGGAGGGTAAAAATCTAAATAGCCTAAGCCATGAGGTGAGAAATATCCTGTAGGATGATACTGTTGAAATTTTCATTACAGTACTGTAGCCAGAATTTTATTACGGAATGGCCCAAAGTTGAAAATTCGTTGTTTTTAAAAATATTTTGAACTAAGTTTCTCTAAGTCTTAGTATCTCAACTTTTGTTTAAAATTAAGAGATTAGTGTAAGCATAAAAAGTGACACGTTGTAGATACGAATAAAGAAATCACCTACGAATGATTGTTTCCACCGAATGTTTACAATGACATTAATAACGTTAAGTAAATATTGAAATCTGATTTCTCGAAATTTATTCATAAAAAATCTTTATACTTTCATATTTCGTCATGAATGATTAGTTGAATTCCGTTAATTAATACTTTTTGCTGTCTGTAATTGGGTATTGTAGAGAAACAGCAATTAATAAATAAAATAAATTTGATAACTGTTATTTGATTCAAGGAATAAAAAGTAATAAATAGATAAACGCATAGAATACAGAAGTATTCCATGCATTTATAATATTTAATTTGTAAAGAGAACAATAAGGAAAGCGGCGACTCTTTTTTGGGGAAAGCTGGGCCTACAGAGTCCCCTCTGACTACATCTGAGATTACATTAGAATATTTTTAATTTTCTAAATTATTTTATGATACAAATTTTATTAACCCATGTCCGATCATGTTTTGTGATTGGATGGTTGTCATTTCTGGAATGAGTCCTGTCGGGACATATTGTGCCAAGCAGAAGTTTTGTGATTGGAATTCTATACTATTCATTAATGTATTTCAGATTGTGATGAGTGTCAGCATTGAAGATATTCGTATAGTCAGTCCTTTGAACTTCCGCCACATTAGTTTGAAGTCCACAGAACGCCAGGTACAAGAGGACTTACTTCATTACATTCAGTGCCGAATCAGACGATTTCCTGCTATTCAAACAAATATTTCCGCTGCGGGAGATGAAAGACAAATTTCTAGGTAAGTAATAATTTTTAGAAGTTAGTTTTGAAAAGTCGCGACCTGAAAGCGACAAGGAAATTAGTATTTATCGTAACGGTTAATTCTGAGATATGAATGTAGTACGGTGTCTAGGGTGTGAAGATGTGAAGCTGGGTGATACGGAGATGAGGACTAACAGATTCTACAAACTACATATGTACAGAAAAGGTCACATGGATCATGGCACAGCCTACACGCTGGCACATGTATGAGTTGTGTAAACGGCACTCCACCTACGTGTGGAAGCGTACGCAGTCACTGTCACAGGTCCAACTCTAACTCTAAGTCAGGAAAATAAAGTCCGAGTTACAGTTCTACTCCGCGCGCTGGGCGCGACCTCTGGTGGCAGTATGGGGAAGATTCCACATGAATGTCAAATTTAGTGGTATTTACGCCACTGCTTTCACTGAATCTGATTTAACTACAGTTGGCAAACATTGCTTTAAATATTTAAGGTTGTGTTGTACTACGTGCAATACAAACTATATTGTACTATATGCAAGGGTATGTGCAATTCAAACATCTTCGCATAAAAACCATGGTCATACTATAAGGTATGGTCATGGTTCCTTATGTGAGGGTTTGGCTTTGGTAGGTATTCAAAGATGCGACCACCAACAGTGATGTACGCCTCAGCATCAACTCATGGGACTACCATACATGTTAAAAAATTCCTGGCCTTTCGTGAGCACTTGCAGGCGAAAAACGACTCATGCGATCAGGTCTGTTTTGGAATCAATGAGGGTCAGGTACATACCTTTGGGGTATCCCCAGGGGAAGAAATCAGTTCATAATAAATCGGGTGATCGTGGTGGCCAAGCGACGGGTCCACCTCAGGCAATCGAACACAAAAAGTACCCTTACAGACATACATCTCTGTGTGAGTATGGTTTAATTTTGTGTTCTCTACCTCCCTTTTAGGAGGCGGAAAAACTTGCTGAGGCACGGCGACTCCAAGCACTTTATGAATCTAATACAAAAGAGTAAATTTGTTTATTAAATGAACTAGATCCATTGAAATTTGCTCCATATGGTAGTAAAATTGCCAGTCGCAACAATTCAAAATTTATAAAAAAGAGGTAATGTAGGAAGGGTAAATTGTGCAAATTTACGCAAGTCATCTTTAAGCCCATTGAATTTTTTTTATTAATTAATTTCTAATCCAGTTTCTGTTTGGAAAAATTAATATACAAGAAGGAATCTTCACGCTGTATAAATAACCTTATCATGCAAGTAATTCAAATTTGGAATAGATAATTTTATATTTGCAAAGAAATACAAGTTTTTTCTACCTCAAAGCGCAGTATCGTGGAAGTTACCTTGATAGCAATAACAGATCCTTTTAACAGGACATTCAGCTGAAGTGGGTTTTGAGTTACCTTGTTTCTTTTGTGCTATATTTGACTGTTTATTTCATTCAAAATATAAGTATTTGATTATTATTTTTTAGATTTGCTGAACATCTGATCACTGGCGGACAATCATCATTCCTATACTCGAAGCTTATATTAGATTTGTTACAACAAAACCACCTTGTCGTCAAAAGTAGTACGTTTAATGTCATTCCAGTTTCTCTGGACGAGGTCTTCACACTGATATTTAACTTGAGATTTCCATCTGCCGCAACTTTCTCCAAGGTGAGGAACGAATTACTTTTTCTTTCGTACTAATACATTGCATAATATGCAATGTCTTCATGCATGCTAGTCATGTCTGTCAGCACATTTTTACTTGGGAAACGTGTGTCAGACGAAACTAGTACTGTGCTGTCTGACTCAGCTTTCAAAAAACAAATATAGAAAGGTATAAGATTAGGTTGGTTAGTTTCTGGGGGTTTTATGGCGCAAGGGCCTTATTTGACCATGCTGCGCCAGACACAAGACATTGGATTGGACGCCGTAGATGGACTCTGTTTCACCTGTGCGGCTTTCAGTTATATTGTCCGTCTTACTGAGGAGTTTCGGGGATTATGGAGAGCCGAGAAATCTACTATACACAAAAAACATTCAAGATAGTACATATGAAAAACAAAAGGTAAGTGAAGGGCAAAACATGTACGCACAAAAATACAATATGACGTAAGAAAAGAATTACAAAATTTGTTAAATTTACAGAGAACAAAATGATAATAATAATATAATCCATATATAATAAACGGTAGCAATACACAATGAACGAGGATACGTATTCAGAACAAAAAAAATTACTAAGAGCAAAGCCTCTAAGACAACTATAAAATACAGATATACGTACTAATTTCGAAAGAAAAGCTGGGTTATTTCGAGAACTTTCGATTTCTCAGCTCTCACAGATATAATTAATGTTGGAGCTGAGAAATTCCATCATTTAAACACGCACAATGAAAGTTTTACTGACACAGAAGAGAGAAATACACCCAGGGAGGAATGCACCTGACAAGAATCGAACCTGCGCCGCCTACAACTCGAAGGTTGCTAGCGCAGTGGACATACCCACTAAGCCCCGACGGCCCCTTATAAGATTGGGATCACGGAAATTCATAGTTTAAGTGTTATCAACCCTCCTGGTTGTTGTCTCGGCGAGGTATCTTGTCAGTAGCAAAACTGACCAGATCTTGATCTTGTTACTATAAAAATATTATCAATATCTTGATAACGAGTTATCTCGTCACTAGTAAAATTGGTCAGATCTTGATGGACGAGAAATCTCGTCAAACCATTTGAAGGGTTAATAAGGCGAATATCTCGACCCGAGTCAGGGTGTTAAGTCTTGGGGATATCTTGTTTTGTAATAAACCATTGTGATTAGTAAGTTCCACTTAGTTCCCGGACCGTCGCCAATAGCCCTTTGTGTTGTTCCAGTACGATGTTAATTAAATACCTACCTACCACTTAGTCCCGATATATTGTGTTACGTAACCCGTGAAGGGAGAAATGGAGAATCAGTTCTGGATATTATATTGAGCAGAATACAATATATGCTTTAACTGCAACTTGAATTTTTCTGCAAGTCTTATTTTCTTCAACCTTTCATAGAGTTAATTCAATTGCTTTTTAACTCTTTCACTGTCACGGTTTGCGCTAAAGCAAAACGGTGACAGTAGAAGGCGTTGGAAAGCATTTGAATTAAAACTAAGAAAGGTTGAGGATAATTAGACTTGCACAGAAATAGAAGTAATTTTTAGCCTGAAAAAGTCTGCTCAGGCTTGATCTAGATTCAAAAGCTTTACCCTCCTGGTGGTTGTCTCGACGAGGTATCTCGTCAATAGCAAAACTGAGCCAGATTTTGACGAACGAGATATCTAGGCATTAGAAGAAAACTGACTATATCCTGATCTCGTCATCATGAATCTACAATATCCTAATGACAAGATATCTCGCCATTAGTAAAATTGGAGAGATCTTGATGGACGAGATACTTCGTTGAAACTACTTGGAGGGTTAATTGTGTACATATGCTTAAAATGTCTAGTTCGACAAGAAAATAACCACATAGGCTTATAAAGGCGCTGCTAAAGGCAAAACGGTTACTGGAAAGCATTTGAATTAACTAAGAAAGGTTGAGGATAATTAGACTTGCACAAAAATAAATGTATTGGGTTGATACAAAAGTTCGTCCCGTTTTTGACGCTAGATGGCATTGCATTGCAAAAACGAAGTGTTATCTACTTCATACGTGTAGTTTTGATGTTGTTTGAAAGAAGGAATTTCAGCGAGTATTTGGGAAAAAATTGTGTCATTTGTTGTGTTTTTTAAATTTTGTTAAGCATTAAAAATGGCAGAAGGTAAGGAGCATTTTCGACATTTGCTTTTACATTTCCGAAAAGATAAGCATCGCAGACGCAAAAGATATGTGTTGTGTATGGTGAGGGGTGTGTTGGCGCCTGTGCTTCAACCGCTCTCCAACTTGGGGATGTTGGCGCTTGTGCGCCAACCGTTCGCCAACTTGGGTTACCACTATATTAATATCTTTACTTGGCTAGATGTTTTTGATCAGATCGGACGTCTTTCGTCCAATAGGGATTTTTCCCACTATCCTTTCTGTATATTGGGTATACCCATCATTATGTATATTAATCTATATGTTCCTTGTTGTTAAGTTTTAAATAAAACTAAAAACTGCCAAGTCGCGTCACTCCTTCTTTATGCTGTTGACGTTATCTACAAGCTTAACACAAAGACAGGGTGTCTGACGATTCCACGTGCCGTAAGTAGGGAGAAAATGGGGATACAACGCCAGAGGGGGAGCCTGGGAGCTGGGGAGCCAGGGATCCGGAAGTGATGTCATGACAGGAAGTTGAGTTGAGTTGTTTTACCGGAAGTGACGTCGTAACAGGAAGTGGAGTTGAGTTGTTTCTGCCTACCTGTTGAGTTGTTTATCACCTGCTACACGAAATGAAGAGAGCCGGAAGTGAAGTCATCAGGAGTTGACTGCTGATAAGGTGTTGGGGAGGATTGCTGATAAGGAGAGGGTGATGCCTTGAGGTTGTGACGTCATTGTAAAGATGGCGTTGTTGTGTTGCCATGGTAATGAATCAGTAGTAGCTCCATCTGGTGGGGAAATGAGAAACCCTATTATTTTGAATTAAAAAGGAATTTAGTGGATTCGAACTGGGGACCATGGGATCTGTAGTCCAGTGCGCTCGCCGTTAGGCTGTAAGAGAGTTAGCTATGGGTGGTGAATTAATGTAGTGTTTGCTTTTTTTCTTAATACTAGGAATGCGTTATGGGACTTGGTTTTATTTGATGAATAATTAATTTTTATTTTCCAATTAGTTGTAAGTGTGTTGGACTGGTGGCGCCATCTAGTGATTTTAAAAGAAGTTAATCTAAGGAACGAATTTATTTTTGTCATTAATTCTGGGAATGTGCTATTTTTAGAAAATGGTTTGAACAATTGTGGTGGGATTTAATAATTCTATTAAAAGGCAGGTGCAGCCATCTAGTGGCGGGAGAAGTAACAAAAGGATTTATTTTCTAGCTGTAGACTTGTAGCGTGATACTTTAGAATTAAATGGAGAATTTTTTTTAAAGAAAAATTATGAGTGTGGATTTGAACTCATCAAAAGGTAATTGCGGCCGCCCGTTTTACACAAGCACTTTAACCGTTCGACCACGATCACCTACTTTGTATAATACATATAGAATACTAACTCGTGAATTTACAGCTTAAGGGAGTGAAAGTATGTGTTTTTTTTTCCTTGAGAATAGTGCCCTTATGAAGAATGAATATGAATATAAAAACAAATAAAGTTGAATTTATAAACCTTAGCTATATAACAAGTTTATTACCAAGATTTTAAAGTATGCGAATTGTATGTAATGACAGGAAAAGTATCAGAATATAGAAGACTCTGGAACTTGTGACAATATGACTAAGGATTTATGTGTAGGTTAATTAAGATAACAGAAGGAGTTAAACACGTAGTCACCGATAGGATACAAGCTTAAGTAAATGAGAAAGCTTTTAAACGCATTGCTATTTAGGAGAATGGTGTTGTTTTTCTGATTGTGAGAAAAGCAAATGAAACTACATCATGCCAATGAATCACATATGACATGCCCGAACTGGAACTTTCTATAGGGGTTTTAGCTATGAAATAGTGACGAAGGGATTATCTTAATACTCTAACGTTGGAACTCGGAACATAAGTAATTGAGGCCAACCAATATATGCGAAGATTTTAAGCGTATGAACACTACATGTAAGATAGAATTTATAATACGGAAACCTTTTTTATATTTTAATGAATTTATATACAACATGAGCTTGAAGAAAATGTGAATGTTTAAGGGTGAATGTTTTGTAGGGAAAATTATTATTACAATTTGAGGGGGAGGACTTTGAGATATGAATAGGACACACAGGCATAACGGTGTATGAAACATTACATTTTTAGGTAAATAAGAAGTAACTAACCAAAGATTTATAGTATACATATTATAAGCGATGGCAAGGAACCGTATGAGATTGATATTATTAGAAGCCTCTGGAACTTGTGAGAATATGACTAAGGATTGTTTTTGCACGTGTAAGTTAATTAAGATAACAGAAGGAACGGAGTTAAACACTGTCACAGATAACGATAGAAACTATTTGATAATAAGAGGCTTTTTAAAGCATAGTTGGAGCATCTTGGGTCTTTGAATTACTTTGCATCTTGTTTTGGGGTTTTTCTGCCCTTTTTTTACTGTTTTTAAATAAATCATGGATTCTAAGGACATTAGACCTGCAAAGAAAATGCGTGCAGACAAAGAACTGTGTTTGCAGAAATATTGTAAAGATTCTTTATGTTATGAGTGTGGTAAACTGTTTACAGATCGTGAAGGCTGGGCATATTTTCGTCGATTGGAAAACGAATTAACGTACTTAAAGAAAGAGGAAACTACTATTGAAATTTATGGTAAAAAATGTACTGTGCCTCGGCAACTTGTAGCATACGGAGACGTAGGAATAAGCTATGCCTTTAGCGGATCTTGTATTGCAGCCAAGCCTTGGTCTCCTTTACTATTGGAAATAAAGGCAGAAGTGGAACGAATAATTGGCACAAGATTTAATTTTGTGTTGGTGAACCGTTATAAAGATGGTAAGGACTGTATAGGTGCCCATAAAGACAATGAGAAGGACTTGGATCTTAATGCACCCATAGCGTCTGTTTCATTTGGACAGAAAAGGCAATTTGTGTTTTCTAGAAAGAACTACAATTCTCTAAAAATTGTTCTGGAAAATGGAAGCTTGCTTGTGATGAAGTATCCAACAAACCAATTTTGGTTTCACAGCTTGCCCCGTGGGAATGCATTATGGCCTAGAATAAACTTAACGTTTCGTAAAATTCTTGTATAAAGCAGCGATAAACCACTTATGTGCCCCCCCGAACTAGAACTCAGTGTCGTACACTAGACGATATTTGGACAACGTTACAATTTATCTTGTTGTTTTTAAATAAATTTTTTAGCGTGTCTTACCACATATACTGTATTTAGGATTATTTGTTTTTTTCATTACATAATTTTATAAATTGTTTTTAAAATGCAAGATCTGAAATGAAATTTTTCTTTGCTATAAAGATTTATGTTTTTAAGTTAGATGTTTTTACTCAAAAATTAATTATACATTAGATGGTATAGCACATATTTTTAATGCAGAAATTTTGTTTTAAGTATTGTACACACTTAAGTAAGAGTAAACTTTTGAAAACTTTACAAGACCCGTACTATGAACGTACACATTTTGAATAAGTTGTAATTGTATTGAAATCATTTATGCTATAAAATCTAAACCAACTGTTATTTTTTAATTAATCTTTCCTTGCATATTTTTTAAAATAAATCTTCCTAAATTTTAGTGATTTAATTTTTATTATACAGATTTACAAACTGTTTTTGGATGAAATATAAGGATTTATATTTTTAAAAATTAGATGCTTTTACTCTTAATTATATATTAGATACTATTACACATATTATTATTACATTGGAGATTTTTAAAAAACGTTTAACAATTGAAAAAATATATATACTTTAAATATTATTACAAACATTTAAATGCAATTTGCTTTTTATTTTTAATTTTACAATTAAGACATTTTTTAAAAGTTTGATTCTTAAAGTGTGTTTTATGCATAGTAAAAAAACAATACTAAAAAAACATGTAAGAGTAAAAATATTTTATACATTAATTTGAAACTTTGCAAGACCCATACCATGTTTCCTTGCACATTTGAAGTCGTGAAAAATAGTTTATTAAAACCATTTGTCCTTGAAGTTCTTATTTAGTAAAATGTGTGGTTTGCAAAAGCATTAAAGAAAAAGGACATTTAATTTAGAACTTCAAGGACAAATGGTTTTAATAAACTATTTTTCACGACTTCAAATGTGCAAGGAAACATGGTATGGGTCTTGCAAAGTTTCAAATTAATGTATAAAATATTTTTACTCTTACATGTTTTTTTAGTATTGTTTTTTTACTATGCATAAAACACACTTTAAGAATCAAACTTTTAAAAAATGTCTTAATTGTAAAATTAAAAATAAAAAGCAAATTGCATTTAAATGTTTGTAATAATATTTAAAGTATATATATTTTTTCAATTGTTAAACGTTTTTTAAAAATCTCCAATGTAATAATAATATGTGTAATAGTATCTAATATATAATTAAGAGTAAAAGCATCTAATTTTTAAAAATATAAATCCTTATATTTCATCCAAAAACAGTTTGTAAATCTGTATAATAAAAATTAAATCACTAAAATTTAGGAAGATTTATTTTAAAAAATATGCAAGGAAAGATTAATTAAAAAATAACAGTTGGTTTAGATTTTATAGCATAAATGATTTCAATACAATTACAACTTATTCAAAATGTGTACGTTCATAGTACGGGTCTTGTAAAGTTTTCAAAAGTTTACTCTTACTTAAGTGTGTACAATACTTAAAACAAAATTTCTGCATTAAAAATATGTGCTATACCATCTAATGTATAATTAATTTTTGAGTAAAAACATCTAACTTAAAAACATAAATCTTTATAGCAAAGAAAAATTTCATTTCAGATCTTGCATTTTAAAAACAATTTATAAAATTATGTAATGAAAAAAACAAATAATCCTAAATACAGTATATGTGGTAAGACACGCTAAAAAATATATTTAAAAACAACAAGATAAATTGTAACGTTGTCCAAATATCGTCTAGTGTACGACACTGAGTTCTAGTTCGGGGGGGCACATAAGTGGTTTATCGCTGCTTTATACAAGAATTTTACGAAACGTTAAGTTTATTCTAGGCCATAATGCATTCCCACGGGGCAAGCTGTGAAACCAAAATTGGTTTGTTGGATACTTCATCACAAGCAAGCTTCCATTTTCCAGAACAATTTTTAGAGAATTGTAGTTCTTTCTAGAAAACACAAATTGCCTTTTCTGTCCAAATGAAACAGACGCTATGGGTGCATTAAGATCCAAGTCCTTCTCATTGTCTTTATGGGCACCTATACAGTCCTTACCATCTTTATAACGGTTCACCAACACAAAATTAAATCTTGTGCCAATTATTCGTTCCACTTCTGCCTTTATTTCCAATAGTAAAGGAGACCAAGGCTTGGCTGCAATACAAGATCCGCTAAAGGCATAGCTTATTCCTACGTCTCCGTATGCTACAAGTTGCCGAGGCACAGTACATTTTTTACCATAAATTTCAATAGTAGTTTCCTCTTTCTTTAAGTACGTTAATTCGTTTTCCAATCGACGAAAATATGCCCAGCCTTCACGATCTGTAAACAGTTTACCACACTCATAACATAAAGAATCTTTACAATATTTCTGCAAACACAGTTCTTTGTCTGCACGCATTTTCTTTGCAGGTCTAATGTCCTTAGAATCCATGATTTATTTAAAAACAGTAAAAAAAGGGCAGAAAAACCCCAAAACAAGATGCAAAGTAATTCAAAGACCCAAGATGCTCCAACTATGCTTTAAAAAGCCTCTTATTATCAAATAGTTTCTATCGTTATCTGTGACAGTGTTTAACTCCGTTCCTTCTGTTATCTTAATTAACTTACACGTGCAAAAACAATCCTTAGTCATATTCTCACAAGTTCCAGAGGCTTCTAATAATATCAATCTCATACGGTTCCTTGCCATCGCTTTTAATATGTATACTATAAATCTTTGGTTAGTTACTTCTTATTTACCTAAAAATGTAATGTTTCATACACCGTTATGCCTGTGTGTCCTATTCATATCTCAAAGTCCTCCCCCTCAAATTGTAATAATAATTTTCCCTACAAAACATTCACCCTTAAACATTCACATTTTCTTCAAGCTCATGTTGTATATAAATTCATTAAAATATAAAAAAGGTTTCCGTATTATAAATTCTATCTTACATGTAGTGTTCATACGCTTAAAATCTTCGCATATATTGGTTGGCCTCAATTACTTATGTTCCGAGTTCCAACGTTAGAGTATTAAGATAATCCCTTCGTCACTATTTCATAGCTAAAACCCCTATAGAAAGTTCCAGTTCGGGCATGTCATATGTGATTCATTGGCATGATGTAGTTTCATTTGCTTTTCTCACAATCAGAAAAACAACACCATTCTCCTAAATAGCAATGCGTTTAAAAGCTTTCTCATTTACTTAAGCTTGTATCCTATCGGTGACTACGTGTTTAACTCCTTCTGTTATCTTAATTAACCTACACATAAATCCTTAGTCATATTGTCACAAGTTCCAGAGTCTTCTATATTCTGATACTTTTCCTGTCATTACATACAATTCGCATACTTTAAAATCTTGGTAATAAACTTGTTATATAGCTAAGGTTTATAAATTCAACTTTATTTGTTTTTATATTCATATTCATTCTTCATAAGGGCACTATTCTCAAGGAAAAAAAAACACATACTTTCACTCCCTTAAGCTGTAAATTCACGAGTTAGTATTCTATATGTATTATACAAAGTAGGTGATCGTGGTCGAACGGTTAAAGTGCTTGTGTAAAACGGGCGGCCGCAATTACCTTTTGATGAGTTCAAATCCACACTCATAATTTTTCTTTAAAAAAAATTCTCCATTTAATTCTAAAGTATCACGCTACAAGTCTACAGCTAGAAAATAAATCCTTTTGTTACTTCTCCCGCCACTAGATGGCTGCACCTGCCTTTTAATAGAATTATTAAATCCCACCACAATTGTTCAAACCATTTTCTAAAAATAGCACATTCCCAGAATTAATGACAAAAATAAATTCGTTCCTTAGATTAACTTCTTTTAAAATCACTAGATGGCGCCACCAGTCCAACACACTTACAACTAATTGGAAAATAAAAATTAATTATTCATCAAATAAAACCAAGTCCCATAACGCATTCCTAGTATTAAGAAAAAAAGCAAACACTACATTAATTCACCACCCATAGCTAACTCTCTTACAGCCTAACGGCGAGCGCACTGGACTACAGATCCCATGGTCCCCAGTTCGAATCCACTAAATTCCTTTTTAATTCAAAATAATAGGGTTTCTCATTTCCCCACCAGATGGAGCTACTACTGATTCATTACCATGGCAACACAACAACGCCATCTTTACAATGACGTCACAACCTCAAGGCATCACCCTCTCCTTATCAGCAATCCTCCCCAACACCTTATCAGCAGTCAACTCCTGATGACTTCACTTCCGGCTCTCTTCATTTCGTGTAGCAGGTGATAAACAACTCAACAGGTAGGCAGAAACAACTCAACTCCACTTCCTGTTACGACGTCACTTCCGGTAAAACAACTCAACTCAACTTCCTGTCATGACATCACTTCCGGATCCCTGGCTCCCCAGCTCCCAGGCTCCCCCTCTGGCGTTGTATCCCCATTTTCTCCCTACTGCCGTAAGTGGTTCAGAAAGTTTCGTTACCTGGTTTAGTTCTTTATCCAGAAACCTCAGAACTTCTATGAACGCGGGATTATGCAGCTACCGGAGAGATGGAGAAAGGCCATCGAACAGAACGGCACATACTATATTGATTAAATGTCACTTTTAATAAATAAAATGTTTCTTCATTTGTTGTCAAAAAACGGGATGAACTTTTCCATCAACCTAATAATTTTTAGCCTGAAAAAGTCTGCCAGGCCTGGTCTAGGTTATTCAACAGCTTAAATGTATACATATGTAAACATACAACATATCTAGTTTGACAAGAACACATATGTTTTTGCTCAATTTAACCGTGCAATAATTCTTTATTTGACAGATACGAGCCATCTTGGAAATCTGTCTTGCATCTCAGAGTCCTTTGACAGCGGTGGAAGTTTTTTATGCTGTAGAATCAGCGTCAGTGACGCCGACTTATGCATGGCATGGCTTCACCAAGAGCCTCCACACGCTATCTGGAATTCTGATTCAGAGAAATGACGCGTCACTTATGCTGTTCCACCCATCTCTCAGGGGATGGCTTTCCCGGAATAAGAAATTCTACTGCGATCGTAGGTGAGAGGTTTGATTAGACTAACAAGTTCAGTTTTGTTATGATATTGTAGGTCGCGGTCTAATTAACATACGGGTTGCAAAAAATATAACTTTGTAACCCTATTTTGCAAATATCAGTCTATCCATAATCCCTTGGAAGGCACTATGCTACAATGTTTTGAAAAAAAAACTTTACATGCGAGGACTTGTACCATATAGGAGTGCATTTTTATCATTACAAAAATTAATTTCTTTTCAGTTAAGCGAATAGGTTGTTATCCGAACCATATAATTGCATTGATTTTCAAATATACATTGAGCTCGGTTCAGCCAAAGACCGTCGTGTACACGGAGCTGTTGCACGTTAAATCTGTCATGGCTTCTAATGTTTCTTTCAAAATGTTCACTTTGGCGTGTTGTGGAAGTAGGGTGCCAGTTCAGGTGTGACCTCGTCATCTGACCGTGGCTCAAAATTCCGAGGCGTTGTCCTTGCAACATTCCCTTAGGGATTGATCCGTTTTCATCGCAATGGCCCGTTGTGTTGCTCCAGTGCGACCTTAATTAACTATCTACCATCAAATATACACTAATTTACTTGTTTGTTGTGGGTGCTTATTTTCGTAAAATCAATTTTCCCTCCACGTAATCTCTAATTGTTATTCTAGGTCTGGTCATACCTACCTCTCCCTCCTTCCCTCAAGATTAAGGCAGCCATTAACTCCCGAAAAAACTTTAGAATTTCTTTATCATCTCAGCCGATGCAATCTTTTCGATAAAGAAGAACGTCTCAAAGCTCTATGGATGCAACATGTAATCACCATGCCATCAGATATTCTCGTCAACCCCAGAATATTATACCGACCCGATGTTCAGGTAAGAACGTTTAGAAAACGTTGCGTGGCTTTTCTACCAAAGTTTGCAACATTTGATTTTTAAATTTTCCTTATTTCAGATTATTCACTTACTTCTGGAATCTGGTGCAGACGCCAATTCTATCTTGGACAGTCCTTACAAGTATCCTGTCCTAAACTTATCATGCAAGTTGGGATATACTGATGCAGTAGAGTTGATGCTTCGCCTTGGTGCTGACCAAAATAAAACGGATGTCTTAGGAACAACTCCTCTAATGGAAGCTGCAAGTGAAGGACATTCCAGAATTATCGAAATTTTGCTAGATGCTGGTGCAAAGGTTGTTTGATAGATTTATATTTTCTTATTCTGTAAAATCTAAATTAAGATGTTTTTCTTTAGTCTCCTGGCAGCGGTAGCTCGGTTGGAAGAGTAACTGACGTTAAATCTGTCGTGCCCTCAAAAGTCCTCACGTTGGTGTGGAAGTTTGGAGAGCGGGGTGTCAGCTCAGGTATTACCTCGTCATCTGACCGTGGTTCAAAAATACGTGGTGCTATCCTCGGGTCTTTCTCTTGGGGATTGATCCCTGAACGCCGCCAGTCCGTTGTGTTACTTCAGTGCGATGTCAATTAAAATGTAACACCCCTCGTAAATTTGAACCACTGTCAGATGACGAGGTAACACCTGAACTGGCACCCCACTCTCCAAACTCCCACACCACGCCAACGTAAGGACATTTGAGGCCACGACAGATTTAACGTGCACCGGTTTTTGGATGAATTTGCTTAGACTTTTACCAATGCTTAGACTTTTCTCTGAAAGTGCAAATTCAAAATGTTTTCGCCTTTCACTGGGAGATTTAATGTCCTGGATATATCCCCGCGATTTACACTTATTTGGGAACCTCCGTCCAAGAGACACCGGAAATTACTTTTCGGACCCTCAGCAACAGCAGAAACGGTCTGAAGCAAAATTTTCGAGCCGTTTTTAGCAGAATTCTGCGAGATTTCAGTCGATTGTTGTTTCGGGAATATTTTCGTTCTCAGCTGTTGACGCGGGTTTCAAGCGCACACTTTCGTGGTGTCTTCCGCGGCAAATCCTCTGATAGTGGTTCAAAATTACGGGTGTTGTCCTGGGATCTTTCCCTTCGGGTTTGATCCCGGACCGTCGCCAATAACCCGTTGTGTCGCTCCAGTGAATTGGATTGGATTTTGGAGTTTTATGGCGCAATGTCCAAAAGCGGACAAGCTGCTCCAGTGTGACGTTAATCAAAATACATGCCTCCCTTCCGCGGCAAATCCTGCAGAAGTGCTTGTTTTTGCAATGGAATGCAAAATGTCGACGGCCAAAACAAAAAACACCTTCCAGTGCGTTTCAGAAAATTGCGTTTTTCGACAGTGTCCATTTCAAAACATTTGAATTTCACGTGGTCAATTCTGTCACAAAATATGCACTCGTTTTCAATCATAGATAATGCCGATGCGTTTGGAGTTTTCGGTTTGTAGATAGTGTTGGGCTTTCCATCGTTGCTCGTCTTTTGAAAAATCCTGCCGCTGAGTAGTTCTTGCAGAATTCATCAAACTCGCGGCTTCGCGACAGTTGATTTCTTTTTCAGAAATTCTATGTTCTTTTATATCGAAATCACTTGCGTTTGTTCGCTTGCTTTGTGAAAAAAGGTACTCACTCCAAGTGAACGCTTAGAAACTTTTCTGTACAAAAACTGATGTTAAGAAATGTGAAGATTGAGTTCTTAATTTTAATTGATAAAATTATATTGCAATTCTTTCTTTGCACACAACTTGAGACTCGTTGATTGGTTCTTTTGGGGTTTTATGGCGCAAGGGCCATATTTTACCAAGCTACGCCAAACGTGAGACTGACTGCCGAATTTTGCACCTATCTTTCATTCCTGATTTAGCTTGTTGAACATTTAAGGGTCAAACAGGACAACCAAGAATTTGCATCGAGGGTTTAGTTTCATCCGGTCAAACATCCGGTTTTATCGATATATCCGTTTGTTATTGCGTTAGTTATTTTTGACTTTTTTTCGATACCGAAAAGGCATGCAGTCGCGACATTTTTATGCTTTAGTTTCCAACATGGCAGTTAGCAATATTGGGTAGAAGAGGTCTTAGAGGGCATGTTAAAATTTGAAATAAATATTTCACAAAAAGAGGTAATCTCTTATTAAAATATAATAGAAGCTTGGTGCTAGATTAACATGGCAGACTTTTCGACTAGAAACGGAACGGGATTGAATTTTTATCGTTTATAGATCAGCGATTTTCAATCTTTTTATCTCATGGTACACATAAACTAATTACTAAAATTCATCGGTACATCAAAAATATATTATTTTCGCCGATGTGACAAAACAAAGATATAACTTGGATTTATTTACACAAAAATAGCAATTACCTACCCTTTTTGCACCAAAGTGGGTTTAAAAAAATATTTTTGAAACAATTTATTTATGAAACTTTGTAATGATAAATAATACCCAAAATTATTTATACGGTATTATTCATTACGAGTATTAAAAACACGGTAAGTAAAAGTAACCTTTTTTTGCTTAAAAGTGGGTTTTCAAAGAATCTTTCTGAAACAATTTGATACTGTTATAAAAAAAAACGATACTCAGAATTATTTATAGGTGTACTAAAATACGGACATTATACTTGAAATTATTTGTGAATCCATTTGTCACATAAGTTCAAAACTGAACCGTTGAAATGAAATAAATCTTAAACTTCAAACTTTTTCAACCTCCATAAGGAACACCAGTGTCATTCTTGGTGAACACCGATTGAAAATCACCGGTTTATATGTATACATAATTAATGATTTGTTTTATAATTCTGTAATTGAAAATACGTGTCTGGAAGTAATATTGAAGGTCAAAAAGATGTCTTTTTGACGCTCTGAATATATTAACCCTGTTGATTGAATTTCGCAGATGCACCAACAAGATAGAGTGGGACGCTGCACTCTAAGTATTGCCGCAGAGAAAGGTCATCTTGGTATTGTTGATTATCTTCTAAAGCGTAAAAGTTGGACATCCAACGCTGCTTATTTGCAAGCATTACAGAGGGCTTTGACAGCTGCATCTGGCGCCGGTCATTTTCAGGTTCATCCGAATTTTATTTTTAATAGTACAATATAATTTGAAAGGAAAGCATATATTATAACATTTTATAGCATATCCTTTTTAATATTTTAATAAAAATATGAATGCGTTGAATATATTTTCTTTTCAGAACAGAATTAATTTTTATTTTAATTTTTATCGAACATTGAAACTATTGAAATAAAATAAAGTCAATTGTTGTGAAATTGTTTCTGTACCTTAATAGAGAAAAAGGACCAATGTCCATTTTGCAAGCTTTTGGTAACAGCTGATTTAGTGCCCCCCACTCAGGGTGGCCATAAAACAACTTTCACTCTTTGGAGTCATCTGGAGCTAAATAGAATATTCCGACTTCAGCGCCAAATTTCCCCTATCGGCGACTTTTTTTTTCGCGTAATACATCTCCCCATGTCTTCAAAAGCATCAATACCAAATTTGATTCCATTCCGTGTATTCGATTTAGCTATAGATGCCACCAAAGAGTGAGTTATTATGACCACCCTGTAGTTTTTATTTAAAACATTGGTGCTTTTTTCTATTAGAACTTTCATTACCTTGGAGTGGGATTTATGGCCATAACTCAAAAACAGCGGACGTTGGCCCTTTTTCCACCAAAGTACTATCAGTTTTGATAATTTCCTGGTGCTTTGCTGTATAAATGTAACATTTAACAAAAACATTTATTTTCTGTCTTATTGTTCCGCTCTCTTTATATTAATGATTAATAAGAAGCCTACAACTTATAGTATTTCCAGCAATCACACTCTAAATACATATTCTCTAATATACACGTTGAAATTTTAGATGCATTTTTTAACTTGAGCACGTACGCTAGCCGATTTAATTATTACTTGTATAAAAAAACCAAGACACTACGAATTTTTTAAAATGAAAAATAGGTGTTTTAAATTTTCAATGCGAAAATCATTTTTTGTAAAGCAAGAAAGATGCATTAAAATTCAGTTCAGTGAACAATAATCAGCTCAAAATCACACTTTACAACATTAATAATGCGAGGCTACATTCTAAAATTGCATTAAAGTAATTTAAAATTAAGAAGCTTTCTATCTTCAAAGGAGATTACCTTTGCAGTTAAAAGGTTTACTATAGTGTCTTAATTCGTGTTCGTCCCTACGTTGATATGGGTCGTAACAAACATGAATTGCATTACAGATCTGTCAGAACTTATTACAATCGGGTGGCTGCCCAGAAAAGACATTGGAAGAATTCAAGACAGCATGCTCTCGTGGTCACGATGCAGTATGTGAATTATTTTTAAGAAATGACGTATCTGCTCACACCTTGCATCTTGCTGCTGCTCGTGGTCACCTCCCTGTTCTTCGAATTCTCTCCTCCAAAGGTACTAAATTGCTTTATAGATAGTGCTGATAGGTACTATTAAGTGACGTTTACACATAAAATTAAGCGAACTACATAAACCACCTTTTCGCTTGAGACAAAAGCATTTTAAAAACAATGTATCGTGAGTTTATTCAAGATTAATAAAAAAATCTAGGGTCCCCATACGAGTACCATGGTACTGGGGTTCATGGTACTGGGTACCAATGGTACTGGGGTCCCCCATACTCCATTCCCAAATATAAGACTTTTTTGTACTGTAATGTGTAATGTGTCTTTTTAAGTTTAAAATTTACGAATATTCATTGTATTTATATTTAAGCTATAAAAGTGTAAAAATGAAAAGAAAAAATTTGCATTGTGTAGTTAAACATTGGTACTTGGAATACTCATTTTTAATTTAATGTGGAAACGCCATCTGAACTGGAACTGAGACCCATCATCTAAACTGGTACTGGGGTTCACAATATAAACTCCTAATGGGGACCGTCATCTAAACTGGTACTGGGATCTGGACTGCAGATGGGGAGGGCTGAAAAAATTACGTTTAAAAAGGTAATTCGAAATGGTTGTTTTATTACTTCTTAGTATAAAAATTTATTTGTTCAAAGAGAATATCTTAAAAGGAAATTATGCAAGACATAATGTTTCTCAGATTCCTTTTTCCTTTACGTTTTATGGGCCTCGTAGTTTGAGGGAAGTTGATTATCTTTCTCGTCCATCAAGACCCTATCAATTTCGATAATGACGGGATACCCTGTCCATCAAGATCTGGTGAACGTTGCTAATGACGAGATGCCTCGTAGAGACAAGTAGGAAAAACAAATTATCCCTTTCCCAGAACTGATGACAGTTTCAAACAGGTTTAAGTATCAGAAGCTGACCACTACAGGACAGTTTTAGACACGAAGATAAACCACTAGGAGGGTTAAAAATTTAAATGTAAGTAAAAGTTTGGAAGCAATTTTTTAGAAAATAATGAATCTAGTGGAAACTATAGATCGGAACTAAACGTGCAGCTTCTAAAGGTTTTTAGGTATGAATATTTCGTGTACATATATGATTTCATGAAATTTTTAAATCTATACGTTCATTGCTGTCTTTTCAGGAGTTAATTTAGATGCTAAAGATGAAAACGGGCGCACAGCTGCCTCCTGGGCATGTATCTACCGCCAATACGAAGTAATTCGATTCTTGTTAGAAGCAGGAATCGATACAGTTTCTAAAGATCGCGATTTAAACCATCTTCTCCATTTAGCTGCCATATATGGGAATGCGAAACTGGTATGTTGGTCAAATATGTAATTGCATTATTCAGAGGTCCTTTTGTGCATATATATCTTAGGATTTCTGCTATGAACACTAAATCTGTCTTCATTTGTACTCACGATGTCTTGTTCATTACACGCTTTTGCTTCTTGAAGCACATTTTTTTGAGAATCCGATTTTATGAGTTGCTGACCATTGGGTCTAGTGGTCAGGGTGCTGACTTCTGAATCGAAAGGTTTCAGGTCAAATACGGGGTAAGGCATGGATGTTTGTCCGTCTGGAATGAATGTGTGGCCTCTTTATAAAAGGGTTGTTCCTAGAATGCATGGTAAGAATGTGAGGTGTAACGTAAACCCTCATCCGTGGTGCACCAGGTTCAAGCTAAGTGGATGACAAATACACTCTTGCAACACCATAATGATAAAGTTCAACTTATCTAGCATTAGAAAAAATTCTGAATTTGAATCTGGTCTCAACTGCTGTGTATTTCACTCAGTAGAGGCACTGAGCTGAATGAAATACCCCTAAAACATATTTATGAAAACTAGCTGAATTACTCAGCGTTACTCGGGTTGAATTGTTTATAATTCATCGTAATATTACCCAATATTATTCCTGTGGAGATTTTCAATTTTTTTAGCCCCCCTGCACCCAGGAAATCGAATGGGATTAATATATAGCCTATGTGTCCCACAGGATTCTACAGGATGACTATACCAAATTTAGTGTGAATTGGTCTGACATTGATCGTATAAATACTCAATGTTATTCCTATGAGGATTTCGAATTGTCTTTAGCCCCCTGTACCATATCGATGGTAAAAAGAAGGCCAATTTCTATAAAAATAATCTTATATTATCATAAAAATTTACGGTCCAGTAATAAAGCTACAGTTTAAAAATTTAGACAGGATACATAAACGATATGATACTGAGCGATGTTCTGCGCAACCGCACTCATCTCTGCGATTGCTCCACCAGATTCTAAAAAAACCTCCAAGGTCATCTTGATAGGCGACTCCTGTAGATGTTAACTCTGACGTCATCTACACAGCCATACCGGGAGAGAGCGCCCCCTAGCAAATGCTCTGTCCAGAATGACGGGACGTTACACCCCTCTTCACACCCAAGACAAATAGAACGGGGGTTAATAGATAGCCTACGTTACCCGCAGGGTTCCAAAGAATAAGTGTACTAAATTTGGTGTAGATTGGTCAAACGGTATAGATTTGTATAGAGAATAGACAGAGGTCAACTCTGCTTTATATGTATGTTTAATTTGTTTAAAAGATTTACTCAAACCATTTTAAAATGTAACATCGTTTTGATTGCTAATGTCTATCCTTCCTTTCTGTGATAATTTTTTTTGAAATAGGTCAACATGTTTAAGAATTATGGTGTCAAGTCTGAGCTTAAAAACAACGAAAGTAGGACACCCCTGGAATGTGCGATTTCAGTACAAAATATGTCTTCTACTCGTGCATTGTTACAAGGAGGAGTAGACATTAGTGAGTGATAAAAGTTATTGCTTATAATTTTGAATGGGCAAATTTAGAAGTGTTTGTACCCACCAAGAATGAAATTAAGAACACACAAGATTACCTTAAGATTGTTTTTGATCACGTTTACTTAACGTTTGAAATTATATTCTACTTAGTTATATTTCCTGGTTGTCGTAGTTGATAAACGAAGCAGTGCAAGTTTGTACAGTAAAAAGTAGATAGTTCGAGTTTCAGTAATTTGCAAAAATAAATCTGAAAGTTTTAACGTTTTAATTTTCGTTTCTCATTAGGTTGTAGCTCATACATCTTTACAGAAAGTTATTACAATTCATATTTTCTTTTTTACAATATTTTATTTCTCCTTACTTATTCGAATTAAGGTTGTATTTCGATAAGTTCTAACTTTCATAATTTCTCATATTTAGGTTCTAAAGCCTTTGAAAGCGCCCAAAATCATACCAAATTCTATTCCGTGTTGTTAAATAAGCTGCTGAATGATGGAATAGCTCTGTACAAGGTAAGTACTTTATACCAGCATGAAAACCATGAATATTTCCTTAAAATCCCGACGTCATAACGAATATTTACTTACCGATTTACAAAGATCCTCCTATTTACAAAATTTCCTCTTGGGAAAGCAAAACTTTCTTTGTAGTAGTTAAATTTTCGTATAATTTATTGCATAACCATATTAATTTCTCAAGATTTTTTAATAATAGATAAATATTCTCATGTACTCATAATATACGTATAAAATTCAATCATTTTTAAAGAAGCATTTTATATGAAGGGTTATTTCACACACAAATAGTTTACTACAAAACCTGGACATTTTGAGTCTAGAAGTTCTAAAAAAATTTATTAGACTTTTAAAAACTAAGTTTTCATTTCTTGAATTTTATGTGTGGTGGTACTTGATTATTTGATACTTTCATGTGTATTGTGCTTATTTGTCTTTCCGAAGTTTTTGCATTGTGCTTTGTCTTTTGTTATTTTTGCTTTCCCTACTGTCATATAAATGGATTTTCCTATTTGACGGTAGGAAATAAATTAGTATTTATGTGAGCCTATTTAAATATATTTTTTGTCCTTTACTAAATTTTGTAAACTTTTTGAATTTTTTTATTTTTAAATAAAAAAGTAAGAAATCAAAGAGAACTGCAGGGAATTTTAATCAATCATTTTCAAAGAAACGTTTCATAACAAGAGTTATTTTAAAAATCAACCAATTTTCCGATTTATAAGATTACGAATAGTTAGCAACCAAGTCTAGACATTTCCTTTGACAGTTTCGAAGTTTTTAAAAATTTTATCCCCATGTACTTTTAAAAACTAAATTTTTAATTTTTGAATTTTATATTTTGTGGTATTTGATTATTCATGTGTATTGTGTTTGTCTTTTGCAATTTTGTTTACTCCGCCCTACTGTCATATAAATGGATTTTCCTGTATGACGGTATGAATGAATAAATAAATTAGTGTTTTCAAATGAAGTAATTAGCCTGTTTAAATATATTTTCGTCTTACTAAATTTTTTAAACTTTTTACATTTTTTTTATTTTTAAATAAAAAGGTATGAATTCGAAGAGAACTGCAGGGAATTTTAATCAATCATTTCAAAGAAACATTTTATAACGAGTTATTTTGAAAATCAACCAATTTTCCAATTTATAAGATCACGAATAGTTTACAACCAAGCCTAGACATTTGCTTCCAGTCTCGAAGTTTTAAAGCATTTTATCATTGACTTAAAAAGTTTTTATTGATTGAATTTTATGCTTGGTACTTTCATATGGCGTTGTGCTTATTTGTCTTTCTGTAATTTTTGCATGGTGCTTTGCCTTTTGTTATTTTTTACTACCCCCATTGTCATGTAAATAAATTGTCTTGTATGACGGTATGCATAAATAAATTAGTATTTTTTGGCCTATTTGTAATATTTTTTGTCCTTTACTAAATTGTGTAAACTTTTTACATTTTTTATTTTTAAGTGAAAACGTATAAAATCAAAGAGAACAGTAGGGGCATCAGAAGGTCATTATTTAAAATAAGATAAAATTCTAAGCCTTGGTTGTTTTTATACCGACCAATCCCATCATTGATTTGATTCCATTACCGTTTTGAACAACTTCGTTCTCCGTTTCGATGTTGAAATCAAATTAATTCTCTTCTCTCTTGAAATATTCACAGAAAGATCAAATCGGTGAAGCAAGTCGCCGTTTCGAATATGCATTGGCTCAAGCATCACTGGGTGGGAATTTCCTGGACATAAGTGGTCGTTTACGGGAAGGTCTTGCACGGTGCCAGCGAAGGAGAGATGGCAAGGAGAAAGTATGTTATTCTATTCATATTACTTTTTACAAATTAGATTTAGGAATATATTTTTAAAAAGAAGGCATTAACAACGCTTTTTTGACGAATCTGGTCAATTATGGACGAATTTTTATCTGGAAAAGCAGACCCAAAAGAGAAAAAATGTAAATATCTTGTTTGTTTTATTTAACCCTCCTGGTGGTTGCCTCGACGAGGTACCTCGTCATTTGCAAAACTACCCCTGTGACATCTTAGCGCCTAGGAGTCTAGAATGGCCGGCTGCAGACCCGGAAGTTTCCTGTTAAAAAGTCTTTCAATACTGCGCTTGCGCATGTGAGGAGAATGAGAAACAGTTAGCTCACGGACTCCGTCTAGTTGAGACGTCTTCGTAGCAATTCGTAAATTTTAATATGAAAATAAGCATTTTTGTTTCGCGCGTCCATTGTAAACCCATTGTTTTGTCTGTGTTAAAATAAATGTTATTTTTTAATGTCCAACAAAAGTTCGGATTAATTCGTCACACCCCCATCTTGATGGAATCTCATCCGTCAAGACCTCGTCGTCTCTCGTTATAAGAAAACTGACCAGACCTCCATCTCATCACCAAAAAATCAGCTATGTCTTGATGAGATATCTCATTATCAAAATTGGTCAGATCTTGATGGACGAGATGCCTCGTCGAAATCGCCAGAAGGATTAATGCACGAAGCATTCATCGGATGTGTCCAAGAGTCTTTCAATGAGTAGTTGTCAAAAGAGTGGATTACTTTGAGAGGATATTTGTTTCTCATTATTCATCAGATCAGATAAATATCATATATGATGCTATAACATAAAGCTTCGATCTTAAGGACTTCTAAGTTACTGTCTGTCTACTAGAACTGCTCCTGAGACAATGTCTGAGCCTGTCTGTTGCCGTAGAGACGAACCTTAACCTATTTTCCATAGGGATACTTAAAGCATTGTATTCAAATGAGTCATATTGGCGAATAACAATATGGAAGCATATTTGTTAAGATTTTTACTTGTCGCCGTAACCTATACTAGTACCTCTCCGCCGTCAACATTCGCGGAAAACAAAATAAAATTACATCACCGCAGAGAGTCACCCTTGCTCAAAATGAACGAGCCCTGTTTCTATAGCGACCGCCACCACCCAGTCTTGGTGTCGGGATCTGTTCTCGTGGTAGACAAAGTGGAAAGGGGGTACATTTGGATAGTTTTTGATAAAATTGTCAAATATCCTTATATTATAAGGGAAAACTACGTGTAATATGCGCATATGGTTCTAAATAGTTAGCAATTTTTACTGATAACCATTCTGCTGTAATGATGGCTTTCATACGGGAGAGAAAACTTTCTGAATGTACCCCACCCTAGGGTACACTCGGACAATTGTGGTACGCATTTGAACTTACATAAATGTGACAGAAAATTCAGCAGTTTTAAGTATTAGTGTATCGGAAGTAAATTTATGTATCCAATGAGAAAAATTATCTTGCAACAATAATTATCAAATTCAAACATAATTGGAAAAGAAACAGATCTTGAAGATGCTTTTACTGAATTATTTGCAACAGGGATAGGAAATTTTGTAAGGAGCATTTCTGCTCGAAAAACACTGATATTCATTTTAGGGGAAAACAAAATTCCAATACCTTTCGTCTTCGTAAAACGCGAAATGGTATATTGTTAGCCAGGGGAGCATCTAGGATATCAATCTGGAGGGGCTGCATTTTTATCGTAAGGTGTTTGTTTAGTGGTGATTTTAAAATTTATTTTTTAAAGAGAGTAGTTTTAGAGTGTTAATCAGAGCAACTTATCAGGCCAGCTATATAAAAATCAAATCAAATCTCAGGACGAGACACAACATTCATTTACAGACAAGAAACGAAAACGGTATACATCTCAAAACGGACAGCAGAATGATTGCCCTCTCGCTTCTTAACAGAAACAGACCCCAGAACTTTGAAACGGTGCACATGCGCAGAAGAGAGCACAATCATGCGACCTTGGAAACAACTGATTAACAGTTCCTCGTTTCATTCGGGGAGAGAAGAAAAACTCTGGTGTTCTGTACAAGGCTAGTTTTTACCTGGAGACAAGTTTTGGAGTGTTCCCAAGAGACTAGATTCAGTGTTTAACCCAGAGACTATTTTTTGGAGTATTATCTAGAAACTTGTTTTAAAGTGATTACTCCCACTACTCTAATAGAAGCTGTATTAAAGGGAAAAGGTGCCAACGTTTTCCTGTACAATGTTAAAGTTTTCAATTATTTTATCCAGCCTCAGTAAATAAGAAATGGAGCACTTTTGTTAATGGGCTGAAAGCAATGAATAAATATTAGTTGGCTTAGGAGAAAATATCAAAATACCTTTTTACACTATTTTAAAGAAACAATCACTGAATTAAATAAGGAAATTTCCTTGCCTTTTATAAGATCTGGGATGGCTTGAGCCCCCTCCGTAGGTGCGCTGCTGTTGGTTATTTTCGAAATTCCACTCTTCGAATTTTGTAGGACGTAGTAAATTGCTTGAATATCTGGATTAAGATTACAATCCGGAGTGCATGTAAACATTCGAAAGTACCCTAGACGCTATTTTGAAACCAAATAGCTAGTCAATAAGAAATGCGCATTTGTAAATTCAAACACACATACATTCAAACACATTCAAACATAAAAACAAACATCTTCAATGTAGCTTAGTTATAGATTTTGCAAGCTTGACAAAGTTCAATGCTAGATACATTTCATGTTTACATTGATGAAGAAAATTAATTTACCCATATAGATAAACTATTTTACCGCATTCTTAACTACCACTCGATTAAATGTCAATACCATAGAACTATGAGTACTATTAGGCTACTTTAGTTTCAGGAATTTTCTTAGATATTTATCAAGAAAGGCAAACAAGAATGCATCTATTTGAATGTGTTCCTTTCATATCTAAGTACATTGAATAATCAATGTTTCAACTATTATCATTCGATTTTGACCCTGGTTAGTTTATCTGGAAGATAATTTTTGTGTGCATTTAATTTCCTTTGATGTGTATAATTGTGATGTCAATAAGTTTATAAAACCTTATCTGTGTTTGGTATTTAAAAAACTCTTTTATGAACTTAAATTAAACGCTTTTTAATTTTAGGTGGAAGACAAGTTCTAATATAAAACTTTGACTATAAGAATTTGACAGACCTTTTTGCCTTGGCTGATGCTGAAGACAGGATGCTATTACACCTAATCTACAGCTAAGCCGTCCACATGAAAATGAAATATTTTTTATTGGTGTTTTTTGTAAATACAAAATAATGTCTAGGCAATAAAAGTTTATATCTTGAGTAACAGTGATTGTTCAATTTTCCTAAATGTAATTAGGGTTAAACTGATTTCCCAATCGTAAAATTAATTACATTTATTTTTAATATTCATTAATTATTTCAAAAGTTAAACTATAAATACCTACATATTTCGAGAAAAGAAATTTCACATTATTGTTCTGAAAGATGAAATTTCTCAATCTTAAAAAAAGGTAGATATTTTAACTAACGTCGCACTGGAGCAACACAACGGGCTATTGGCGACTGTTCGGGATCAATCCCCAAGGGAAAGCCCGAGGACGACACCACGCAGTTTCGAACCACGGTCAGATGTCGAGGTCACACCTGAGCTGGCACCCACTCTCCAAACGTCCACACCAACGTGAGGACATTTGAGGCCACGACAGATTTAACGTGCACCAGCCCCCTTTGTGCACGACGGTCTTTGGTTGGATTCGAACTCGCAACCCTCCAGTTTCTAATCCGTTATTCTTCCAACCGGGCTACCACGACCCGACAACCACCAAGATGGTTAACGAGAGGGCAATTCTAAGAGCCGATCTAGCATGTCACGTGAAATCGTTTTCTTAGTGCTACAGGATTCTTGGAAATAAGGTAAAGAACTGTAATGGTTTCTCTTGGGTGGATGGTTTGTTTCGGGTCGAAAGAGATAGAAATTTGCAACCGGTGGTCATCATGGAACCGACCGGACTTCTTGGAACCTTAGATTCGCAGATGAACACTGATCCCATATTCTTTAGATGGTATTTCGTCTAACATTTAGTCGATTTGCCATTTCATTTGGTAAAGGAGAGAAAATTGGCCGTCGTGTAGTAATTTTGTTTCCAGATAGGTGAGTCAAATTTTTATAATCCGATTTACGTACAGCTTGCGATACGAAAGTACTTCCATTGTGTTGAATTGATTCCCCTCACTAGTTATTTCTGCTGCAAGAGGGCTAATTTGACCGAAAATTCAAACTTAAAACGGAATTCCAAACCATCACGAACGAATGACCACACCAAGACGCAGAATAGATATAATTCGCAAATAATTTCGAACATAACCTGTTCTGGAATGAATCTGGAGACGTTCTAAAAAGGGACTAGTAGAGATCGCACGATATTGAGAACGTATATAATCACCGACGTGGATTCTGACGTAATAAATCGATTGCAGAACTATGATAGTGTAAACCTTCGAACTTGCGTCGGATAAACGTCACTGGGGTGAAAGGTTTTGTTTTAACGCTCTTGTCTCGGTGTTTACAACACAAAGCTTTACTTAAGGGAAAACTAAAGGTGAGATTAGGAAACGCGCGCTCGCGATTAAGACACGTTATTTCGAAGGTCCAAATCTCAGTGTAGTTGAATATGAGTTTGTGCATTCGAATTTGGGATTATATCGCTCTCTAGTTCAGTAATTTTCAACAAGTGCGTTTTGAAGTTTTGGTATATTTTGATCTCGAATTGATATTATTCTCCAGGAATAAAATAAATCACCCAAATTGAATGTAATTACTAGCATTCAATAAAATGACAAACACCTTCAAATGGAGATATATCAGCGTTTCTCTGGTCTTCAGGCCTCCCATGTCTGCACTCCGTGCCTAACCCCCTGGTGGTTGTCTCGACGAGATATCTCGTCATTAACAAAACGGACGGGATCTTAATGGAAGAGATATCTCGTCATTAATAAAAACTGACCAAATCTTGATCTCGCCATCATAAAAAATCTGCAATATCTTTCTTGATGAGAAGAGATTAACAAAATTGGTCAGATCTTGATGGATGAGATATCTCGTCGAAATCACTTGGAGTTGGTTCAGTTTAGATGCTTCGATCCTCCTTGAATAAAGATGTATATTTCGAGTATTCAACGTTCACATTGCAGTGTATAAATTTTTCCTTTTACAATGAGAGAATTGAACATTATTATTACTAACACTTCTGAAACTATTTAAAATTTTTTGAACTTAGAAAACAGACTGCACATTGTAGCGCAGGGAATTTTTCACATGCATGTCAGCATGTTTTTATAAACAGATACTTTAGCTGTGCAAAGAATCGATGGGTGCTGTATTCGTAAAGTTTAATTCGAGCGTCAGTTATTTCTCTTTGTTAAATTGACTTATATTTCGTTATAGTCCTGGAAAAGTTCATTCTATTTATACAGCTACACAGCTTTTTATTTGGTCTATAGATGAAGGCTTATGGCAGAATGAAGTTTAACTAGGCTTTCTTTCAGCACGAATGTTAAATTTTTCTTACCCCGGCTTTTTCAACTTCATGGAAAATTGCATTTAATGCAATTTTAACCTTCCTATTATAGGGGCCATCTTCATATAAAAGGGGAAGTCCGATTGGAAGAGTAGCTGTTAAGCAACCGGAGGGTTGCGAGTTCGAAACTCGACCCAACCAAAGACCGTCGTGGATATAGGTGTTGGTGCACTATAGTGGTAAATCTGTCGTGGCTTCAAATATCCTCACGTTGGCGTGGTGTGGAAGTTTGGAGAGGGGGTGTCAGCTCAGGTGGGACCTCGTCATCTGACCATGGTTCAAAATTACGAGGTGTCCTCCGATCTTTCCCTTCGGGATTGATCCCCGACCGTCGCCAATAGCCCGTTGTGTTCTGCTCCAGAGCGAAGTTAATTCAGTTGTAGATATTAGATTTCGTTAAGCAATCTATTTGCAGAAAACAATGCAAAATGAAACGTATTTATGAATTTAAAGGTGCGGATATCTGTTGGAATGAAATAAGTGAATAACAGGTATGTAGTCAGTATTATAAATGGTGGCATGAATTGAATTTTAATAAAATACGTGAACTGTTAAAAGAAATGCAGCTTTTACTTAGCAGGATTTGAGTGTACGGTCGCGGAAAAAACGAACCACCCCTGTTTATTTGAGCGTTGTTCAAAGTAGAGTCAATTCTATGGTACCATTTGATAGAAAATAGCATCATTCATGAGAGCCGCAGTAGCCCCCAGCTGATAGTCATGGACTCGCTACCGGCGAATTTCGAGTTAGAGACTCAATCCAACCAAAGACCGTCGTGCACGCAGGAGCTGGTGCACATTGAATCTGTCGTGGCCTCAAATGTCCTCACGTTGGCCTGGTGTGGAAGTTTGGAGAGTGGGATGCCAGCTCAGGTGTTGACCTTGCCGTTTGATCGTGGTTCAAAATTAAGTGATATTGTCCTCGAATCTTTCCCTTCGGGTTTGATCCCGGACCGTCGCCAATAGCCAGTTATGTTGCTCCAGTGCCACGTAAATTCGACTACTACATCATAAAATTTTATAAAAAAATTAAAAAATGACATAACATTTGCACAAGGGCTGTCTTTTTTTTTTTTATCAAACTGCACACCAATTCCATAATTTCCAATAGCAACTCTAAATTTTGACGGCAACTTTCAAATCTATACGAAAATTGAACCTCAAATACAAAGTTTTCGGTTATTTGGTCAATTATTAGTCATATGGTCAATTTGTTGAGTATGGAAAGATTGGAACTAATGTTAAACTAGTTTCTCAGACTTACAACTTTCAAAATAGCCATAACGCTAAACTAGTTTCACAGACTTCCTCTTATCTATCGTATCACAGTAGGGAAAAAGTGGGGGTTTCTGGCTCACTGCGGATTGCGGATGGGGGTTCTGGCTCATTGCAGATTGCGGATGGAGGTTCTGGCTCATCAATGTGGTGGAGCATGACGTCATCAACTCAGTGGTGAAGCAATGGAGTTGACTTGTTTTACATGCATGATGACTGGTAGCTCCATCTACTGATGAAATTGAAAAGTAAATGCTTTTTACAGAACATGTACATTTATTCTATTTTTTATTTACGCGTACAACAAAAAATTTCACAAGTTGGAATCGAACCCACAGCAAAATCACTCCCGGCTGCCCGTTTTCAAACGCTTTTAACCGTTCGGCCGGGTATACCTAGTAGCAATCTTTACAATTAAGAGAGAGAATACAATTGAGTTGTAAGTTTCTGCATTTCTGTCATGGAAACGTGAATGTGGAGAAGAAAAGTTTTACGACCAAATTTGGCAATGGTACGCAATAAGGTTATTTGTGCACTCACAGAATGGCAACACCAAATTTATTTAATTTGGGTAAACCTAGATGCTTACTTTGTGGTAGAGCGACGTCTTCTAACTTATGTGGAAGTCAGAAATAAATTGAAAACGAATAAATTAAGACAAGAATAATTTCTTAACGCAACAATTTTATTCAAATTCAGATACGAAAACAAAAAGAAAATAGTTTTTTTTCCAATCACAAGGTTATTTTTTCAATCATAGAAAGTCATGAACTGAATGATTCCAAAGCAGGAACATTATTTTGACGTAATGGCTTACAATGAATTTTCCATGATGAGGTGTTGACTTTATTATCTGTCCGTGGTTCAAAATCATGATAGGTTGTCCTAGAATCTCTCTTCGGGATTGACCCAGGACCGTCGCTAATAACCCATTATGTTGCTTCAATGCGACGTTAATTTATCTATCTACCGTTGAATTTTCCAACATCCTTTGAGACTGCCATTTTGGATAATGAATTCTAATTTTTCTCATCCTTGATAGATGTATATCCATTGTATCGTTGCATAAATTTAAAGAAATTTTTTTAGAGATTTTAATTCCATCAGCATCACAAAAATTCACGTAACCTTCCTCCAACGTCATAGAACAAATATGAGTGTTGAAACTCCAAGGAAAACAAGAACGGAATATGCTTTTCTTCTCTGTTTGGAATCCATTGCTTGAAATGAGACAATACCTTGGCCATAACCGTTATGTATTTGCTTAAAATATAAATGATTTTTGTTTACAAAGAAACCCATTTACAGACACGTTTTGGTATTGGAGTAGGTATCACTTCTTTCATTACCCTCACTGCCTTACCGAGTTGAGGTGCAGCAAATTTATTTTTACAAAGGAAACGGGAAAGTTTATTTCTTTCAGTGCATCTTTAAACTCCTCTTGTTCATTTATATACTTATCTCTCTTTCTACTTCGTACCAGACGATCTATCAGATCTACAATATTGGATTGTTGCACTATATTACCTTTATGAACGAATTCGCCATTAGGTGTCCAAGAAACGACCTTTTGATCGTTTTTCAAATAAAGAATAATGTTTTTAGTTAAACCAATTAAATTCTTGGGTACTGAACTCAGCACCAGCTTCTCTATATTCGACGTTTCTTCTTTCTTGATAGTCTGTTTCCATTTTTTGATTAACTGTCTGCTCTGTATCATTACTTACAGATGGAGGATTTTGTACATTTACATTAATTCTCTTTTGTAATACTTGATTGTACAACTTAATTTTTGTGTCATCATCCATTTTGTTTAGTAAAATGGTTTTCATCTCACGATCTAATTCACTCACTGTTCGTCTGATGGCATGTGTCTCGATAACCTCTCCTCTGGTACTAAAATCATTTTCTTTGCGTAATCTATTTTTCTTTCTCTATTTTTTTACTTGTGAAGTAGAGTAGTGTGTGTGTGTGTGTGTGTGTGTGTGTGTGTGTGTGTGTGTGTGTGTGTGTGTGTGTGTCAAGACATTTAGTGCGGCGGGTACTAATATATTTAAAAAACATCCTTTTTGAACTATAATTTTTCGCTTTTTAATGAGAGACACTTTTTCATCTGCTAAACCCCTAAACGTATGCTTGTGACGAGAAAGCCTTTTCTTCTGATGATCTGTTAAAGCAACATTTCCTTTTAAAGTGTTTAAACAACATTCAGCTATGCAATATATACTGGTATTTGGAAGAATTTTTAGAACATCTTTTCGGCATTGTTTGGGACAATCAGTGATAAGTTTCAACAGCTGCACGTCTTCCGTTGTCAAAGTCATGTTGAATACTGAGAAACATATCTCGGTTGCGCTTCCATTTATTTCATCTGATAGACACAAGTTTTTTCTGAAAGAACTTTTGTCCTCAATCGCATCTCTTCTGTTTCGGATTTTTGATCTACAAGTAAATAGCTGAAAGGCTTTTTGTAGCGTCTTCAAATACTTCAAGAAAAAATTTAAATTTCTCGGATAAAGTTGCCTACCGAGGTAAGTAATTTGACTTACATCACGTCGCGATTTAAATAAAAACAGGTAATGAGAGTTTAGCGAAATTTCTCTGAATTCTTTTCCTTTATGAAACAAATTTTGCGTTACATTCATCACAGATAAATTCATATGAGGAGATCCTTTTGCACATACAAGTTTGTTATTCGTTTATCACTGCCACATTCAGAAATTAAATCATCATATATAAAAAGTGTATTATATCCTAAATATTACTTAAAGTTTTCGGGTATTCCTTCTACAAAGGTGATATTCGGCATCTCATCGTATAACTTTTGATAGATTTCATAAAACCACATTATTTTATCAAGGGTAGGATGAATCATATCTGTGTGACTGTTTATCAATTTTTTCAAAAAATGCGACTTGCCTGATGATGTGGGCCCGCAGACAAGAGCAGTGAAAGGATGCTTTAAAGCGAATGAATTCATGGTTATAAATGACAGAAGTAAAGACTAGGGCAGCTACTTATACTTTTTATTGAAATAAAGGTGCATGTATATTCGAAATTTTTTTCACAAAGTTATACACTCGAAAACATTATTTGTAGACTGCCTATCAAATAATTTAACAGTAAATTCCATAGATCGATTTCTAGATCTTTGATGCAAAAAGTATACACAATATTGTCCACACACAGCAGTTTTAACACTTTGAAGAGTTTGAAGAGGTATGTCGTTGTAGACCACGTGGGGAAATTTTTTGAAATAGTCATATATGTGGATTATATTTTAAAGATCAGCATTCCATCTGCCACTCCCTGTGTGTAATGAAGAAGCGCCACCAAGTCTTGACGAACTGTCTTAGGACGATTTTCCCAGAGAGAGTCCAGAGACAATTGCAGAACGATGACGCGAGAAGAGGATGGCGTACGGCCATGTCTAACGATTCTAGATGAAGTGAATTTGTTAACTATTCTTAATCTGTAAATATTCCCCCTTTATTTGTAAATAAACTCTTTAATTGTTAATTATGTCGCTTTTATCCCTTTTGCTAAAGTAGACTGATCCTAAAGTGATTAGAGTATCCTACATGTATATAGCCCAAAAAATACGAAGGTGGTTGACCGAACGGAATCGAAAAACTTTACACTTATTGGTGATTTCATATAAACAGCTAACCAATGAATCCCTGGTTTATGATGAGGGTCGGTGTTTACAATAACCGCAGCGGGAAAACTCTTAAAATTTTCTGGAATCTGATCACTGGGGAAAACTCCGACAAAACTCTGACGTGTATACACATCACTTAGTAAAATGGTATTCAATTTACCACATTCATATCGAAAAATCACACAAAATATTTCTAGACTTTGTAATTTAGATCACGTTTTGAAATTCTGCATACACCAGCACTAAAACAGTTTTCAGTAAAGCGTTTGCAAATTTCATTTCAATGCGAAGATTTCCTTGATGAATTAAATTTAAATGGTTGCCATCACCCAAGTCTAGTATTAAGTCAAAGGCATATAGCATGTACCCTTCGGAAAACTCATATCTGTTTATATAGATACCTTTATTGGATGGGAGTTTTTCACTTCCTAGGAGCAAACTATTGTAAGCACGAATAAATTGACCGTCTGCATAATTAGGATCCAAGGGCTTGTAGCTGACAGGATTTCCATCTACGTAAACTCCTATGAAATTTACATGGTTATACTTGAGGTAAAATGGGTTTGTTGGGTAAGTACCACTAAATGAATCATGATCGACACACGTCACCACCAATCGTTTGAGAAGTTGACCAGAAAAAATGTTATCCTGTGAAAATGAGAAAGAGCCTTTCGATACTGAATATAGCATACACAAAACTCGATCCATTGGATATTTTGCAGATGATTTTTCTAAGGCTTTGGCATGTCCAATTAAAACACCTGGACTGACTTTCACTTTGCGGATGAAAAGTGATGCATGTTCAATAACAACGTCATAATTTGCCTTTTGAGGAGCAATGAGACAAAACTCCGGTTTGCTGCGTATTAACTTTAACTTTAAGTCTACCAAGTTGAGTAATAGACGGTCTTGATAAAACAAGTCGCAATGTAAATTTCCAATCATATCTAAAACTTTACTCTTTTCAATCATAGACGCCCGTTTCTTCAACCCTGCATTTTTACTTGAAGAATCGGTTTCACAAAAGTGTCCTGCTGTATCTTTGTAGAAGCATTCTGAAGTTAGGAAGCATTTATAATCAGAGACGTAATTGAGCAAAGATTCAATGTAAAGAGTTTTAGAGTTTACAAAATAAGAAACAGAAGAAATATGCGAGATCGAAACAAAAATCAAATCTCATGATGCCTTTTTCTTTTGGAAAACAAGATGTCTTAATATTTTTTATGAAATTGAGCGAAGTTCAAAATGTGCTAGATCATGGAATGATTTTGTTTGTGTGCAGTTATGAAGGAAAATAAATTAGTGAAATACATAAGTAGAATAAGTACATCCCCATTTTAAGACAACTTCTCTATTGCAAGAAACGTTGCAACTACCATACTAAGATTTTGTCCTTGCTAATCTATTTCGCAGAGTGAGTCTGGATAAAAGACGATAAAAGACGTCTACACGTCAAATCTTAGAGTTTTTGAGGCAATACTAAGTCAGAACGGGATATGCAACTTCAAAATGTCATATGCCTCACACCAAGGTCAAAAGATTTTGGGGTTGCTATCGCATTTGAGGCATTTTATGCTTTATGTCTGCATCAATAATTTATTTTGATTTATTGATATAGATCTCTAAAGCATTAAAGCCAAGTGTCTGGCTGCTGTCACAGTATTTGATTTTCGTTATGAATGTGCTTTGGACGTCGGAGTAGTTCCCGGTCTAATTAGCCCTCGAGTAACAAACGAAGCAAAACAAAAATGCGAGCAAAATAATGAAAGCAGAGTAACAGTAGAGCGACAAGCCAAAACAAATCTAAACGCGTTTCTTCTCTTAATTGAAATAAGATTAAAAAAGGTTCCACTAATAAAAGTCACGCAGAAAAAATAGCAGAAATAATGTAAAACATTCCACATTTGTGTGTGTTACGATTATTAACCATAATATCATAATATCATGAAAAACCACATCACAATGATACGATGATTAACCATGAATAGTGAGGGCCACAGAAAATTTCCTGTGATTTCATACGCATTTCAAAATTTTACATTTTGAATTTAGTAAACACTGAAAAAGAGAAGTTGGAGAAAACTCTTTAAAGGAATAAAGGGGGTACTGTAATATTTTTCACAACAGGCAATGTCAATTTTTTGTATTAATTACTTATATGAACAATTAGAAAAATTAATTTGAATATTTCTGCACCATAATATTCTCCCTTTTCTTCTGCTTAAGTAAAATTTATCAATTTCTCAGCACCTAGTTATCCACTCTCAGCACTTCCTGATAGAGCACCTAAGCATTTTTGCTTGTCATTCTTAAACCTAAGAAGAATCACCACACCAACAATTCAGTTTGAACCTCAAACTATCTGAGCGTACATATAATTTTATATACCTCATTCAATAGATTAATTAAAATATAGTCACTTTTCTTCTAAAAGTAAACAATTGACAATAGAGAATTGCATAGCCAAATTGATTGAAATCCGCAGACGGACACATTGTTTAGATTAGTTCACTTTTGGATATGTTGAAGTCAGCCTGCGGTCTCAACACTCGAAAGGAGACTTCAGACAACAGGAGAAATAAAAAATATAACAAAGCACCTGTGATGGAGATCCCAAAAAAGTTACAAAAATACTTCCAGCAGTAAAAGAACCACTGGGACAGATAAGATGACTTAGATAGAGTCTGTTTTTAAGGTGAACAAGTTTTGAACTAAATACGTATTGTTGAGAAGTATAGTAGCTCCACTTTTCTGGGCAGATGCTTCTACTTTTTATAAGACTTCGTGTTTCAATTGCGATTCGCCTTTTTAATAGTTTCAACTGTTCAACTCATTTCACCTTACTTTCATGAGGAATTGGAATTTCTTCATAAATAAAATTAAATACACAAAAGTCATTAATGTCTCTAATTTTAAGGGAAGTTGACTTAACCAGGTTTTAGAAGTCACTTGTAGTGGCTCCCGAAATTGAGTATACGCCATGAACAGATTTCTTTAAATGTCCCTCCCCCAAAGAACTCTATAATAATTAATAATTTGAACTTAATTTTTATAGGAATTCCAAAATACCCATTTAGTAACATATTAGGCTAAAAAACAATTCTATATTAGATCAAAATATTATTAAAGATAAGTTTTAGATGTCAAATTAACGAAGTTCTGTCACAAAATTGAGTAATACACCCAGCGTACAGACACACAATAAAAACGTACAATAAAGTTTAGTTGCACATATTTTTGCCTGTAGAACAGCTTCTAAGCCGAAGGGCGCTAAATTTAGAATTCAGAAAACAACAAAAAAATTTGTTTTAGTTTTCTGAATATTTTTGCCCATTTCTCTCTTAGAATTATTCTTATTTTCTATTCTCTGAGTATCGGGATTTTTAATCCTTTTTTCCAATTAGGACCACGAAATTTTAAGCCCATTGAGGTTCTGAGATTATGGGGATGTATAGTTGTTGTTTAAGGTAGCACAGAAACTTTAGTTTAACTATTATTGCTCTGTACCTCTTCTGTCTCTGTGGAAACGTTATCTACAGGCACAAAAATTTGTCTATAAATCTAAATTTTGAGTACTCTATGAAAATTGTTTATCAGTAGAGTTAAATATTTCACTTTTCCATGTGATTTCATCATTAAAAACTAAAATTCTAACATTTAATAAACAATCAGTGGTCACCACCTCCAAAAATAACGTAGTTTTAGCTAAGAAAGCAAATTCAATGCTCCTCTATAGGTAATGTCTGATGATAGGCTTATCAGAACCCTAAAAGTGAATCGCTTCCTCAGCACACTGATCATTCCCAATCATGGATGCTTTATGAGGTTGTAAGATGACTGAAGAGGTTGGAAATTTAGTTTTTGTTGATGAAATCATGGAAAAGTGAAATATTTGACTCTATTGAAGAACAAGTTTTAAAAAGTGCTCAAAGTTTTGGATTTAGAGTCACATTTTGTGCCTATAGATGACGTATCCATAGATAAAGAAGAGGTACAGAGTAAAACCAGGTGAATTAAAGTTTCTGCACCACCCTAAAAAGCAACTACACACCCCGCCATAATCTCAGAACCTCAATGGGCTTAAAAATTTGTCGTCCTAATAGAAAAAGTGGTTAAAATCATGATGTTCTGAGCACAGAAAGTAAGAATAATTCTATGAGAAAAATGGGCAAAAATATTTAGCAAAACAACTCAAATTATTAATTCAGTGCCCCTCGGTTTAGCTTTTCTACATGCAAAAATCTGTGCAACACAATTTTATATTACTTTGGTATTGTGTTTCTGTACGAAATAAGGTTGCAGTCAATTTTGAGACAGAATTTTGCAAATTTGACATTTATCTTTAAAAATATAACATAATGCACTAAAAAAATCCAAGGAAAACACATGTAACGGATGCTAAATTGAGTGAAAATAGAAAAAAAATTGTATAATTTTAATGAAAACTTCAAGATACATTATCTGGAACGTTTCTATGTATAAAGAATGCGAAAATAAATATGCCTTATCATATTGGTATTCGATATTGTAACTGATCCTAAAGAACCTGGAATGCAAATTAGAAAAATCAATATTTTGGGGATTTATGAATAGTTGAATTTCGATTTTAAGAAATCATAAACGAAGTCTAATTTTCATTATGAAAAGAAAAGTTGTGTTAAGGATATCTCAAGCTTCTAAATACAGTCGCGAGGATAAATCATATCAAGCATAATTCGAAACGACTCCTTTGTCAGTGTTATGTAGATAGTGTTTACAGCATACGAGATAAAAAAATCATTCGTTGATTTTAGATTAAAATGTTTCGGTGATTGAAGTGATATACAAACATTTATTCAGAAGAGCAGAATCCTCCGGCTTATAAATAAAAATCCTTTAATTATCAAAAGTTCGATAACGTGCTTGGATATCTACATCACTGAAAGATAAAATATTTAATAGGCATCTTCGACAAAAAATAAACTTGGTACTTCGTTCCCTTCGTAATGAAATCAGTCTTCATGTTTAAATAAGCATGTTGAAGACAAGTGTTCAAAAATGCTGCCACAGGTTTTAATTGTGTACAGAGATTTTCCGAAAATATCGTAAATATGTTTTTCTGATATTTTTAATTGCTTCCTTTAAAAACTAATTTGTAAGAAAGTAAAATTTTTATTTAATTTTTTGTCCTGTGAGTTTATTTTGCGCGTCCGTCTTTTGAGTTTGTTCGCTTCCTGTTGTATTCCGAAAGTGGCGTAACTTGGCATATCATTCGAGTGCAATTTCATCGCTCTAAAAGGTAATCAATCATGCATTCTTTTATTCGAGTTTTCCTTTTCATTTGAATGAAAACATGCCCACCACATGTGTTGCAAATGGCTGTTCCATGAAGTCTGGCTTTAATTCCACGAGTTTCAGAGTAAAATTAACACCAAACACATTAACAAATTAGAGCAGAGTGATCAATCAACTTAATTTTTCTTTTCGTATTTTTCATTCCGAAAAATTGTTTCCAAAACGTCAAGTCGGGAAAACGCGAAGTTTCCAGGCAGAATCGAGAACTGAAACAAAATTCGCGAACCCGCAGATGACCTTCCTCTATAACCGAGCAGCCAATCAACTGAGGCTCGGGTCACGCTTGCAAATCACTCCCTATCTAATCTTTTTCTCTACTTAAATATCCTGTCGTACTTGGTCAGGGAGCGATTTCTGTCAAACAGCCAACGAACCTTGCGAACCAACAACTTTACGGGAACATAACGGAATTAGACAGTAAGTAATGCTGATTTTCTTTCAAATTTAAGTACACCTAGATAAAATAGTGATGAATATTTCTTTCAAAACAATTCAGCTTATTGATTACAATTGTTTATATCTTTTCGAAGAATCTTTTGATGTGGAAAAATTTTAGAAATAGGTACTGCAACTCAAAAGTAACAGATCTAGAAATAAACGTAGTTACTATAATGTTTTAAAATTGCATGTTTAATCATTTGATGTACATAGTTTTTAAATGACAATAATCCTCATTACACATTGTTGGATAGTATAACTGGTTATCGCAAATTGAAACAATCTTAAAAATTTGGATACTTTCAAATTATTTATCAAAATTTCGAACAAGCTCTTTTATCTAATCTCTATACAGATCGATCACTGATCAAAAATGGAAACAGTGAATTTCCTTTTCTTAAAGAATCTTAATTATTGACAGGGACGTAACTAGGGGGTCAGACGGGACATGTGCCCCGGGCGCCCGATTGGGGGGGGGGAGCTAAACTGGACGAGTATTTTTTTACTATAGATATTTATGTATGATAAAAAATGTAGAGGAAAAACTTAGTAGACTACAAAAAATATAAAAGGAGCTAAATGGAGAACGTGTAAAGTGTTGCATGAGTATGAGTTTGATGTGAGTAAAGAAGGGGAGGATGGATAAGGTGGTAAATTGTGCGTGAACGTATTTTTAGAGTGACTAATGCTATTCTCACCGTACACACATCTCGATATCATTTGATAAACCTTTTCATTTCATTTGCAGCTAATATGATAAGTGTGAAAAGGATATACCAAACATGCTACTCTCAGATTATTTGTCAATGAAATATCTTAAAATTAATTTGGTATTTTATCTTGTACTAAAAATGGAATTACTGCAAATTAATCTATTTACCTTTGAAATCGATCATTTACCATCTAAGTTGAATAAAAAAGATTTGGAATAGTGCAATTAATGTGTTGTGGCGATATCAAGTGTTGTCGGGGAGGGTTTTGGTTTGGTTGGTCGGTGGAGGGGGGCGCCAAGTGAGTTCTTGTCCCGGGTGGAAACTAGCGTAGTTACGTCCCTGTCCTCAAAACATTTTGTGGAGATATTAGAACACTTCCATCGAAACGGAAAAAACTGCACTATTTTTGTCTTTTTAATTCTCACTGGTGTTCTCTTTGACCTAGATTTGTTACTTTTAGAATTACTGTTTGTAAACTTGATTAATCACACATGTCACTAAGAAATCATATGTTCTAGAATTTTTAATCTAAAATTATATTTTAGAAAAATTGAAAAAGCGTTATTCTGTCAAATAAATGTCAAAAAGGATTATCGGTATTTATTTACCCAGAGACGGAAAAGCCCACCAGGAAATTGAGAAAATTCCTTGAGTCTTTTTTATGGCTTTCGATAGAAAAATAAAATGTGGCATTAGACAAGCATAATTAATTTTCACACTGTAATTTAAATGTTTTCTTTTTGATTAGAAAGCAATACTGTTTCAGATAAACAATGAAATCTATTCTGTATATCAGAAAACGAATGCAACATTTGTATTCTGATATACAGAACATTTGTATTCTGATATAAATGTCAAAAAGGGATTATCGGTATTTATTTACCCAGAGACGGAAAATCCCACCAGGAAATCGAGAAAATTCCTTCAGTCTTTTAGGGCTTTCGATAGAAAAATAAAATGTGGCATTAGACAAGCATAATTAATTTTCACACAGTAAATTCAATGTTTTCTTTTCGATTAGAAAGCAATACTGTTTCAGATAAACATTGAAATCTATTTTGTAAATCAGAATACGAATGCAACATTTGTTTTCTGTTGTAGTTGAAAGTAAAGCTGATCGTGGTTGAATAAAGCGGTTAAATGGATGCTAAAAGTCTAGAGACATCGGTCCAGAAAATGTTGATAGTGATGTGAGAAATCCTTACCATATTGTAAAATAAGGGCATAGATTTTCACACTCTTAGTTTAAAAGCAGTTTCTCAGCAATAATTCTCATTTCATAAATCTGCCTAGTCTTCAAATCTAACTTGGATTAATTTTGTGATGTTTTTTGCGGAAATTGAATCAATATATTTGACGGAAACAAGCGTAAGCCCTTCTCACAAGATGACAATCGAAAAGGCGTTATTTCTTTGAATTAATGTAGCTGAAATCCGCCTAATATACAAAATGCCACGTTGATTAAAATTGTATATTTTACTTTTAGCAATTCAAAGTCTGTCCACATGAGGCTGGTAGATGGCTATATTTTCCAGGGCCTATCATCCGACATCCGTAACTGCATTTACCCAAGATTCAACAACAAAATAATAACATTTCATGCATTAGACTGAGCCCCAGATATACTAAGTGCGAGATTTCCGAAGTATCCTATAACAGAATTTTGAGTCAATAAAATGAGTTTGGAAAATACGTCTCTTTTATAGTGTCGGTGTTTTCCATCCGTCCTTTCTGTGCTCCCATTTCGATTTAGCCTTCTGGCCGTTTTCCGTCCTTGTATTTTAAAATATTGAGCGGTTGGTAGAAACTTGTTCTTTTTTTCAGACGGGGGCATTGGAGAATTGTCTCACGAGAGAAAGAGTTACAAGGCCGATAAACACGTATTACTCCACCAAAAGCTCCTCTTTGCCCTAAAAGGGCCTCTTTGCCCTCTTTTACAAAGCTGCTGGATTGCGACTTTTTGATTGTGAAAATGATATCGAACATACCCCCTAGGTGATTCAAACTATATATTGACCTATTTCCTCAAAGAACAGGACACGCGTGATTTGATTTTCCTTGTCTCTTAAACAAGTTGACATACGAAGTTTAATCTTTTTATGTAGAAGTTTTGAACCTCTTCCATCTCAGGCATCAAACTACTCAAATTCTGTGGCGTACCAAAAAACATGTTTTTTGCCCTCCTGACAAAAAAAGATGTAATTTTGATTGGTTTACGAAAACATTATAGTAATTACTTACCCTTTTTGCTCCAAAGTGGCTTTTTAAAAACATTTTTGAAATAATTTATTTGTGATACTTTCGTTAAAGAGGAATAAAAAATATTAAAAACTATTTATACCGGTATTACTTGAAATTATTTGTGAACACATTTGTCAAATGTTCAGAATTAAACCGTTCAAATGAAATAAATACGTAATTTTAACCTTTTCTTTTTAAAAACATTTTTGAAATAATTTATTTGTGATACTTTCGTTAAAGAGGAATAAAAAATATTAAAAACTATTTATACCGGTATTACTTGAAATTATTTGTGAACACATTTGTCAAATGTTCAGAATTAAACCGTTCAAATGAAATAAATACGTAATTTTAACCTTTTCACCGTCCATAGGGTACACTAGTGGCATTCTTGAGGCACAGGGGCTGAACATCCGTTTTATGGAATATATCTAAATTTTTTTTTGTCAGGGTAATTAAATAATCCCAAATGTGATGCTTGTGAATTGTAGCGCTTAATGGCATAGCTACAGAAGGTATATCTCCCGAAAGAGTTGGTTTCTCATTTTTATATCTGTACAAAAACATGATGAATGTACATAATATGTTTCTCATGTTCATCGAATAAAATAACAAGATTAATTAATATTTTATCTATTAATTGTATATGGAAGTAGGAAGATTATGAGCACCTGTCAGACATATTTACCTACCGTTTAAAAGTAACATAAAAATAAACGAATTTCGATAAAAAGCAAGATTTGAATCCCTTTTAATGCTATTTAAGTGTCATAGGTATTTGCGAACACAACTACTGCGAAAAGATTTGTCAGATCAACCGAGATGCTTCACTTTTAATGAACAGTAATTCCTTACTGTAAAACATGGTGTGGAAATCAAATGCAAGATATTCAAACTTAACGAAACTTTAAAAATCTAGTGAAGTCCTGCCCTATTTGGCACAAATAATTGAAACGTCCGGCTGAGTAGTGGTCTAAGTTGCATATCACTAATTTTAGAGAGCATAAAACGAATATTTCGGATGCGATGATACATTGGAAGTGCCACTGAACCCTTATAACATTCTCCATTTTGTAAATTTGGTTAAGCTTGTTAAGGCAATTGACGTCACATGGGTTAAGCTTCACTATCCCACCTCCTTCCATGGTCGTAAAGGGCCGCGGTAGCCCAGTTGGAAGAAACGGATTAGCAACCGTAAGGTTGCAAGTTCGAAACTAGGTTCCTTTATATCATTTTTTAAATTTTTTAACGTAGGTGAACACGAGGGAAGCTTTGATGCATAACACACCGTAGCTCAGGTGTTGATCTCGTCATCTGACCATGGTTAAAAATTACGAAGTGTTATCCTCGGATCTTCCCTTTCGGGATTGATCCCGGGCCGTCGCCAATAGCCCGCCGTGTTTCTCCAGTACGACGCTAATTACCTACCTCCATGGTCGTCAAATATATCAACATATATAAGATCTAGAGCTTCAGAAGGAAGTTTTCACTAAGCGTTTAATGACTTCTTTCTGATGGTAATTGACTCCAAAACCTTAATTCAATTCTACTGATAGTTGCCCTTCACTTTCTCTCTTCTCTTTTCTTTCGATTGATCAGAATCATGACCTTTCTTCACACTGATTGTGCGTTTCGTAGAATCTTAAAATACCAGCAACGATCCTCCATTCGTGAAGTATTGAGAGTGTCGCCACATTGTATCATTAGTTAATTTGCCTTTTCAAAAACATGTCTACTTTACTTGATGATTGGATTGGATGTTTGGGTTTTATGATGCAAGGTCCAAACGCGAACAGGGAGCGAACCCAAACACAAAATATAATGTTACCTAATAAAAGTATAAAATAATTAAAAATTTAATAGTCCAAGACAAAGATTAAACTTTACTTGATGAATTATTATCTGAAAAACTAAGAACACACACAGTCAAGTGAAAAGAAGGTAGGTAGTTGAATTATAGCAACACAACGGGCTATTGACGACGGTCCGGGATCAATTCCGAAGGGAAAGATACGAGGACAATACCTCGTTATTTTGAATCATGCCCAGATATCGAGGTCAACACCTAAGCTGACACCCCTCTCCAAACTTTCACATCACGCGAGCAGGAGCAATCGAAAATACAGAATTTAGTTAATCAATGAATGCGTTTCCAAATTTTAGAATGGAATGTTTGTCTAGTTATAGCATTAAGCTCCCCGAAATATTTTTGATACTGTAATCCTTAACAAAATGCCGAATCTAGTGCAATCAGCATGAGAGATTTATCTCTCCCGACCCTAGTGGTTCCTTTGATCCCATTTGGATGACTCAGAAATCGTGAACTCGCAAAACCGCCCCAAACTGACTTTAAAAATTCGAGTTACTGGGCGACTCGACATCACAAAAGAAAACGCACAGGCATGTCCGAAACAAGTCGAAAAATCACTGAACCGTCATGACAATTCGGTGGGGATCTAAAAAAGGATGGCGGTCATTTCTGGATATTTTTTACAAGGAACGTCTTGACAAAAACCACTATATATCTTCCTTGTCAGGGCAAAAGGGATTGAGTGTGACTTTTGATGAGTCCAAAGGAGTCAAGTGCATCATCAATTTAAAAATAATACAATATGCTTAAAATCGAAACTAAATGAATCTACGAACCTAAATTACAATTATTTGTATCATGGCATGCTCCTTTTTTTCTTCCTGAATATTTGAGAAAGTGAAATATTCAACTTAAAGTGTATGTATACACTAAAAATCACGAAAATAGACCAGAATATCGATGTTTTTTTATTGCTTCAAAATATTTTTCAACTCCTTAGCTTTCAAACGATGCCAAGATCTTGTAAATATTCGGAATATTTTTCTAGTTACAAGAGTTTTCGTTAGGTACTGTCACCATATACCCAAACATGTTTCCCAAATTTTAAACTCCCTTTCTGGCTGTGTTTTTACATGTTTTGTTCAGTTATAACTCAACACTGAATTGATCTATTATAATTATTTTTGTATCATTATAATCTATATAATACAGTGGATGTTTTGAGCATCATTCAAAGTTATTGGTTAAGAAATGAATTTTTAGTTGATTTTTAAATATTAAAATTCCTGAAAAAAACTTGATTTTTTAAGACATTGGTGAAAAAAATTGTTAAAAAAACCAATTCACGCTAGTAACTTGATTGAGAGTCAAAACACGAAGAATAATATTAGGAATAATTTCCAATGGGAATTGTCTTTCTGAACAAATTAGAATTTGAGTTATCACTGTTCAAAAACATGTTAATTAGCTAATTATATCTAAATAAGATTATTAATGAATAGATTAATCTGAATTTTTCATACTGAAATGAGTTTAAACACAAACCAATTACCTATTGTGAAAAACTGGATTTTTAAAGTCAAAATTTAAAAAAATATCTTCTAGTATGTACGCACACCTTAAGATTCTGAGTAGACATTTTGACTTAACCCCTTTTTTGCCCTGACACGGAAGATATATTCATAGATGACGTGACATTCCCACATGAAAGACTTGAGGCTCAATTATCAGTTCAAATTGAAATTATAATGCCTTGATCGTTAACAGATATTGAGATCCATGGGGTTGGATGCAAGAGTTCAGAGCTGCATCCGCGTTGAGGTGCCAATGCAATCATACTTGTAGTTGCTTTAACTAAGTTAGCAAACCGTATTATTCTTTACAATCTCGTTTTCGCAATTTTGTTTTCATATGCAAATTTATGTGTGTATGTGTACATAATACAAGCTAAGAATAAGCTTGCTTTTATAATTGTTTTTGTGTAAACAAAGCGCATCTTATGAGCTTTCTGATGAATCACTTCCTTATTATCACCTCTTGGGAAAATCTCTTTACTCTTAATTAACACATCCAGTATGCTCTCTTATCAGGGTACAGTTCCCAGGATGGGTCTGTATCCTAGCTATTCAAATCGAAAACCACTTCACTAGATCATGCGCGCGTTCAGGAAGAAAAATAAATTTTTGATGAACATGTGGTCTATAAAAATGCGCCGGTAATAAGGGATGAACCGTTATTGTTAGCTGTGCCTTTACCTTCCGGAAACGATGAAACTTCCTTCAGCATGTCAGACAAAACTGATTTGCATCTTTGGAAAAGAACGAATAATTTATCGCTAATTTGGCGACTTAGTTTCCTTTTCTAACGAAATTTAACTTACTCTGATGATTTGGATTGCTTTCTCACCAAGTGATGCGACTGAATTGGTCTACTCACGTGAATTGATTAAGGAGTTAAAGAATCGCAAAGTTACAGAATCGCAAAACGTTAAAATTTGGTCATTAACAAATGGTTAGGAAGAATTTACGGGTATCCTAAGATATTTTAATGATACTTTTCTTATACACGTGTTTATGTATGTTATCGCATAACATATCAAATGTATTCTCTTTTTGTGCTCCCTTTCGCAGAATTTAAAAATGCAAGAAACTAATTGCAGGCTAAAATATGCAATGAAGAAAAGGTTTGGGGACGTTTCAAACTATCCCCGAATTTGGGAGAAGAAACTCTTAGAAGTGTGTGCGAAACCGGATTCAATTTTCAGTCTATCTGACCGAAAAATCGCATTTTTGAAGTTAAGACATACATGGCCGTAAATTACTGAGCGTACTTATTCCTAGACAGTATATCAGAAAAGAGTTATACCAGATCCAGAGAACACTGCATGTCGAGGAAATAAAAGGTTTTGATTAAGTGGTGACAGAACCTAATACTCACAAATTAATGGTAGCACGGATTATTACTTATTAGATTTCAATACTGAATCCAGTAGGAAAGCCCTTGTATAGCTCTGAGACAAATGGGCAGATTTTAATACTTGATTAACATATATCTAATTGCAATCAACTAAGCTCAACACTAGTTCTCCCTTATGGAATTTATTTCCATGTCCTGCTATCATACGCTAAACCCGCGTTGTCTTGCATCAATCATTAAAAAATCATTATATTAACGTCGTACTGGATCAACACAACGGCGGCGGTCCGGGATCCATCCCGAAGGGAAAGATCCGAGGACAATACCTCATAATTTTGAACCACGGTCAAATGACGAAGTCATACCTGAGGTGGTACCCCACTCTCCAAACTTCCACACCAAGCCAATGTGAGGACATTTGAGGTCACGCAGGATTTAACGTGCACCAGTCCCTACACACACGATGATCAACCGGGTTACTCGCTCCCCTTTTATTAATGGAAAAACTTAAAAAGCTGAAACATTTCACTTTTCCATGATTTCATCATTGAAAACTGAGTTTCTAACCTCTTCAGACACCATATGAACCCATACAAGAACCGAAACGCATCCATGCTTGGGAGAGGATTTAGTGTGCTGAGGAAGAATCACTTTTATTGTTTTGATAAGCCTATCATCAGCCATCTTGTAGAGAAACATTGATATTGATTTCTTAGCTAAAAGCTGCATAACGTTTTTCGAGGTGCTGACCTATATGTTTATCGGAACTTTTGAATTCGGGGTTGATTGATCCCGGACTGTCGCCGATTGTGTTCAACAATCAAACAACCAAAATCATTTCTGAAAGAATTCGATCCCGTGGACTCTTATCTCTCAAAACATCCCCGCCCTTGATAAGTGCCTTTTGAATATACTAATGTAAATTAAGAACAAGATATGCAGATTTAAAAATATCTGTTATTACAATCGCAAAAAGAACTTGCAAAGACCGAATAAGTATCAAATTAACAACATCAATTTAAAGTTTGAGCGCCTGTTTTTTGTACGCTCCAATTTTTCCGACTATGTAAGTGCACTCCCAGCACACGACTCAGGAACGGCCATGCAGGGGCGGTGGAAAACCTCAACCATTTCAAGGGGCGCATGGTGGACGACATGCGCCCCTTGAAATGGTTAAGGCTTAGTTTTAAATATCTTAAGGGGTATATTAAGGTTGTTGAGGTATATAAATATTTTCTCATTTGATATTTAGGAGTGGTTTAAACTAAGTGAGATTTAATCCTCCTGATGATTGTCTCCACGAGGTATCTCGTCATTAGCAAAACTAGCCAGATCTTGATGGACGAGATATCTCGTCAATACCACCTGCAGGGTGAACCCTCCTGATGGTTGTCTCGACGAGGTATCTCGTCATTATCAAAACTGGCCAGCTCTTGATGAACGAGATATCTCGTCATTAGAAGAAAACTGACCGAATCTTGATCTTATCATCATCAAAAAATCGGCAATATCTTGATGACGAGATATCTCGTCATTAGCAAAATTGGTCAGATCTTGATGGACAACATATCTCGTTGAAACCACTTGGAGGGTTAAAAGGTCTACCTATCTCTTTAAAGGAACTAAAAACTAAATTTTGTAATGTGCAAAACATTCAGATGAGGTGATAGGTCTTCACCCCAAAAAGGTTTTTTAAGATCCTTTTCAGCCCTTCAAAGGATTGACTGCGAAATATCCATGCAGATTTTAACTAATCAGAGAAAACGGTCTTGACATGAAAAAGTTGATGTCGCCAGAGAAGAAATGTTTAAAAATAACATGAAAGACGATTCATGGCACAGCATTTCCTTCAGACAAAAGATGAACGAAGCTAACATTTGTTATCGCCATTCAGGTTGTCGCCCATAAAGGCTTCGACGACTTGTTTGATTGAATCTATTTATAAAAAAACGTAAAAAACTGCTCTAATCCACTGACTTCGTTGGCGAGGAAATTTCGACACAGAAAGTGTTCTAGTTTCTGGTAACCTATATATTGAACCCCTGCCTCATGACCGCCGTCAAACTGTTTCGGACTCGGTAAAGGTAAACATAAGAACAGCTATAAGTACGTCTTTAGAAAGGAAAGTTTGGAGTCTAATAAACAGTGCTGAGGGTACCGCCAATTTTTTGCCTGAAAGCGATGCGCTAGTACGGTTTCAGTAACAACGAAAACGACGGTCTAGGACGACCCAGGGCGAAGGACTAGACGATTTTTCTGAAATTCAGAATTGGTTGCAGTCGGCTCTTGAAGGTATCGCGGTTTCTTTTGTGACATTGGTGTTTTGTATTCAAGGTATGTATGTAATTTGTACCCTGATATATTTGTTTATCACTTGTATTTTTTCGTCGGAAATTTAATCTTCATCTGACCGCGGTTCAAAATTACGTGGTGTTGTCCTCGGATCTTTTCTTTCCGAGGATGATCCCGGACCGTCGCCAATAGCCTGTTGTGTTGCTCCAGTACGACGTTAATTAAAATACTTACGTCGGAAATTTAAATAATTTTGAAATACTCGTTGTGACCCGATTTTTTTTAAATTTCGGTTATTATATCGCACCCTGACTGCGAAAACGCCGTAACTCAAAAAATGAATTTCTAGTTTTATGTGTAATAATACATCAGACTAAATACATGTTCCTGCATACCACCAAAACTACCTTCTTCTGAAGCCTCAACTGTCCTCTATTGGAGTCTACAGTTGTGGCAATTTTGCTACATACAGAAGCATGTATTTCGTCGACTTAGAGGAGAAACTAGAAAATTGACAAAACAAATTTTATACTGTACAGATATTTAAAGACTAACTATTAGTTTTAGGTCAGGAAATTAAAATTATAAGCATTTTGATAGTATCCGATTTTTAAAACAAATTACAATATGGCATTGTATTTCTCATCATCGAGGAAACAGGACACAATTTTTCTGACAAATCTACACTTTGGGTCAATAAATTCAGACGACTTTTCGCGTTTTATTTGCATTTCTATACCTGGCACAAACTGCATGTATTGCATTTTTGAACACTTTTGTAGTGTCTACAAAAAATGCCAGTTGATGAGTTTCTGCTCTAAGTCGCGTTTCAGTCTTTCTACACACAAAATTAGAAATTCAATTTTCGTGTTACGGCGGTATTGCAGCCAGGGTGCGGTATTACTTTCGAATTCAGTCAATGATAAATTTTCATATGGATAATATCGTATCTTTCCCCTCGGGTAATCGAACTCACTACGAAGTAAGCCATGCGATGGACTACGGTAAACTACTGCTATTGCAATATGATATTCAATCAAATATCTGAATTGAAGAAAAAATGATACGGGAAATAGTTTTTAACATTGAGACGGCGATGCCTTATGTTGTTAACTTGTATACACTGTTGTGCAAAACAATAGGCACAGATGTACGTGTACAAAATGTTTTGAATGGAACTAATTACTTTGACGTTTATCTCGAATTGGTACCGTTACAAGAAAAAATCGAAGTTGAGATATTCTGTTATCGTTAGGATGCAATGAAGCATGAAACTCCTTACAGTGGTGTGAGTGCTTATTATTTTTCACAGCAGTGTGTATAAATACTAAACCCGTCAAATGACTCGTCCCGTTAAAAATAGGTATACTTCATACGTATGTCGGATACAGGGAGAGGTGAAGAAAAATATATAATACTAAATTAATTTTATAAGCATTTTAGGAAAAGTAGAGTCAAGTGTGGAAATACGATAAAACTTAAAAAGCAATTTCAAGTTACATTTTTGAAAAGGGTCATTTGACCCGCTTTGCATTTTTAGTGTCAAATTTGAGTTTATTCTTGCAGTTTATGATGTGGTGCAATAGACTTCTCTGATCTGAAATTATAAGTTGCACATAATCAGATGCCGACAGAATGCATTTGCTTCTCAGAAAGGACAAATTTCTAAAAGGAATAGTAACTGAGTGTGGAACGTCGCATTTGTCCACATGGACGTAACTAGGGGGCAGACGGGGCATGTGCCCCTGGCGCCAGATTAGGGGGGGACGCTAAACTGGCCCAGTTTTTTTTACTATAGATATTTACGCATGATAAAAAATGAAGAGAGAGGGGGGGGGGGGGCTCCAAGGCGAGTTCTTGCCCCGGGTGGAAACTAGCCTAGTTACGTCCCTGACTATTGAGTTTTGTAATTTATCGCAAATTTTGTGAATGTAATAAACACTTCCTAAAATCAGAAAAATGATTTATGGTATATTTTTATTTTCTGTTTTTTTTTCTGTATTAGAAATAGTAAAATCCTTGGCCATAGTCACTTAATTTTAATTAATATTATTGAAAGGTAAGCGTCATTATTTCGAAAACAAGAATTGAACAAATCATGCGAAGTTGATATTTTTACTTTAGGGTTAGAAAGTTCTTTTTTAAACTAAATGTTTAAAATTTGTTGCTAAGTTTCAAGTGAAGTTAAGTTGCGTGGCTTTAGTTTATAAGTGAAATGTCAGTACATACATATATAGAATGACCTAAGAGCAATTGTAAAGGAACAGGAGCAAAATAGAAATTCTATGATGTGAAAGATATAGAATAATGTAACTTAAAATTCAAAATCTGCCTAAGCGTGAAATTCTTTGATTGAAAAATTCTTTTTGAATGTAACTAAGATTAAAAAATTAGAATGAAAAACAATAACAATAACGAGTCCAATAACCTTTAACAACTGACAATTTCGCAGTTTCCGGAAAGATAAAATTGAGAATATCCGGGAACACTTAAAAATGTCATGATTGTTCTTTCCAGTTTTCTAGACTTGTAGTTTATATATTTTAAATATATGATGTCATTTATATATTTATTTTATCAAATACTTTTGTTTTTAAAAATATCTAAATTGATCAAAAAATTATTGACATTTAATTTTTCTTGTGTACATTCATTTAAGTATTATTTAAAATACTTCTGTATTTTAGAAATATCTGAAAATTAATCAAAAAATTATATTAGACTAATAGTTAATATATTTTCTTGTATACCTTCATTTATGTATTTATTTTTAAAAATACTTTAGTGTTTTAGAAATATCTGAATTAATCACAAAATTGTGAGACTAATTGTTAATATATTTTCTTGTATACATTCATTTATGTATTTATATCTCAAATTCTTTTGTATTTTCAATCACAAGATTAGAATACTAAGATGGTTCAAATTGTTAGAATATTCCAATTTCCGTTTGATTTAGAGAGTAATACAAAAATAGCGTTCTGCTTAACTGACTTGTGTACCAGAAATTTCTTGCACGTGACTTACTTGACATGGACCTAATCTACAACATCGGGATCTAAGAAGTTTTGTTTGCTTTATCTGTTACACAGTGACAAAATTGATACTCAGTGAGTGTGTTGACATCACTGTCGGACACTCATGGTGTTAGTGATAGTTGATTCTTGAGCAGAAATCGAAGATCTTAATCAACTCTCAACAGTTATTGTTGACAGTAGCTAGTACTCGACACTCGCTGCTCCTGGCCAGGGAGAATTGACTTCTTGAGGATAAATAATTCATTGTTCAAATATGTACAAAAATTGGAAAAAATATTAAACAAAAATAATTAGAAATGGTAGAAAAGTAATAAAGAATAACAGCATTTGACGCAAAATACCCTAGCTATGATTTTGAGCGGACGTATGAGTGTCAGCAACTCCAGGAAGTTCAAATTTACAATTAGGGGTATATTTAGCTTCCGTGACTGGGACAGGATTTTTATAATCCTTTGAAAAGCCATAGAAGTGTGTCTTTAGATGGCAGTTGCATAATTTTAGTTCGAACATTGTTTGTTGACAGTGACTGTCGGACACTCACGGTGTTAGTGAAAGTTGATCCTTGAGAAGAAATCTTATTCAACTCTCATCGGTTATTGTTGACAGTACCGAGGGAGTGTCGACACTCACTTCGCCTGATCTGGGAGCGTTGATTATAGTATAAATAATTCATTATTCAAATAATATGTACTTATATAAATTGAAAAAAATTATTACACATAAATAAGTTTTAATAGTAATGATAATAAGAGGAATAAGCCTAAAGTGGGAAATAGTAATTGGAAAAATGATAGCCATGTGTCTTTATGAAGGCAATTGTACTATTTTAGTTAAAAGATCGGGATATTTAAATTGACATTTTTTTAGTTATTTTTTATCAGTGTTCTAAAAAAATTATCTCATGCTTTGAAAATTTGCAAAATTTACCACTTTTCACCCTGAATTGGGTTATAATACAAATATTCAAAAATCGCAAACTGAAATTTAATTAAAGGAAAATGCTAAATTGGAGAGTACATTCTCTTAACACGATTTTAATATTTTTAGCCATGGAACGATGCATTATGATTTGTTAGATCTGTAATAAAAGATCAAAATAATAAGAAAGATCCGATACTAGTGGTATATAAGGTATCCATTACTATTTAAAGTGATGCAAAATAAAAAGTAAAGTTTTCAATGGTGATAGCTTAAAGCGCCTACTCTAATGTTTAACCAATTTAAATTTTTCTGTTTTTAATATTTTAAGGGATTATCTTATTTGCTTAATGTGAGAAATTATATCAAATAGTAATATATATTGTATATTGTTATTTCAGCTATGATATGGAACCGAAGTAAAGTGCTCTCTATTATGCTTATTAATCTGTTGTTTCAGTGGGTGGCAAAAGTTACCACCGTATGTATTTCTAAAATAACTGAGTAGTCTTATCTGATGTCAACAACACGATAAGCTAATATTCATAAATTGATCATGAGAGAATTCTTCAAGAGAAGGAAGGCTACATGTTTTAAAATTACAAAATGTTCAAAATACCTTTTTGTTTTTATCTTACTTGTTGCAACTGATAATTTTCCCAGATTTACTGATTTATTTTGACTGCATTTTTATTTTCGTCCATCTGAACTAATTTCTTTATGATTTTTTGTTCAATAATGAATCTCTTCATACTGCAATCTAGTTTTAGGGAACTAGTACATACCTGATATTCATTGACAGACATTTAAAAGTGTGAGCAACACCATGTGAATTTTCTTTCTCCTTATCAATCGATCAACATCACATTATCGTGTTGTCATCAGATAAGACTAAGCATTTAGCAAAATGAAACAATTATTTTGTTATCATTTTACTGTTTGTTTATCTCGGTTTTGAATTTCACGCTGACGAAAAAATTGGTAATAACGGAAAAATACGTAAATATCCCCGGTTACATGGTCAGAGGGCAATATGCCTTATCTAAGCAATATAATATGTAAACTGTTTCTATTTGTACTAGTTTGAGCAATAGATGGTATCTACGGAGCTATTTATAAGCGACTAGCAGTATCCGCACGGCGTTGCCCGTGACATCATTCTTGTTATGTCCTCACTGATTCTGAAAACATTAAAAAGAAAAAACAATAATTTTACGAATGAGTCCCACCACCACTCGACATGACACGGGCATGATACAGAAATTATACCAATTCAAAAGTAAGTTATGAAATAACCACTACTGAAATGTGATTCAATTTTTAAATATAACGCTATACTTTTAAAAAGTCTTAACGTTAAACCTCACTGATTCCGACAAACTATCTAAATGAATCACGACATTGTGATCCATTTAGGTTTTTTGTCGGAATCAGTGAGGTGACATAACAAGACTTTTGAAAAGTTTTGCGTTATATTTAAAGATTCAATCATATTTTTATTTCAGTAGTGATTATTTCATATTTTTGAATTGGTATAATTTCGTATCATGCCGGTGTCATGTCGGGTGGTGATTTTTAATATTACCATTTTTTTCTCATTGATTATCTTTTTCTGAAAATAAAAACATTTTTTCCAAATAAGTTTATTTTTCGATGTTACGATATTTCGTGTCTCTTAAAATTACATTTTAAATCTTTGATTAATATTCAAAATTTTGTTTCTAGTTAATAGCTCAGTGATTTTTGTAATAAGCGCTGAAAATTCTCGCATTTTCTTGCATTGGCTATGTTTAAACGTCGTTTAATTTGTGTACATTTAAGTTGTCAATATTAATCATTTCCGAATTGAATATATCAGGAACGTTGGTGAGACGAATGCTATGCATTTTTTGTGAAATTGTTCTGAACTTAATTTAAACTTTTATTGATACAGTCAGCTTTTTAACATAGAAATGTGTTACTATTTCCCATTCTATTCACGTTATGCTTAGATACTGAAAGTTTAGTGAAACTATCTTATAAAACACATTTTATTATTTCCTATCAACACCAGCAAGTTGCATATTTATTAATTGTACCAATTCAGGACTAAAATATTTGATTTTCACTTTTTTAAAATCTGGAATAGCATCAAAAGGTATAAAATTTATATAAACCAATGAATTTCAAGTCTTTCCAAGTGAACATTGCCACTCTCCTACATATTCTCGGCACTGTTCTTTCATTCTTTTTTGTTGATTTATTGATTAAAAACAATACTTTCAGTATAATGGTTTTCGATGTATACTATAAGAGAAATACATGAATTATGTGATACCTCTTCTGCAACTGTTGGATGATTTATTCGTAATTACGCTCAAGGTTGTCTAGGGAAACGAAATTGATAGCGCGAAGGAGAGAGACTACTTCCTCAAAGAATGACTTTCATTAGAAGTTTTTACTTGTACACTCTGGAATATAAGTAGCGCGGTACAATTAGCCATCGTGTGGCAAAAATGATTTTAGAGACAAACCAAAACCAAAAAATCTATCTAAACTAAAATATATAGCCAGTGTTTTTAAACTGAAAACTTGATTCTTTTTAGGGTATTTGTTTTGTATTGAGTTAAAAATTTGCTTCAATATGCGAATACTTATTGTAGAAAATTAATGATGGCGTTTATTTTTTAAACTTTTCTTATTTTTCATAAAATTTTAAAGTAGAAACATGTTTTTCCAAACATGCCTTTTCGAACTTGCATTTATTGAAAACCGTCTTCATATTGAGAATGTCTCGCGGTTTCAAAGATTTTCATGGAACCCCATGATAGAATTGAAGTTTCAAAATAAAAATTATTAACACATTTAAGTATCACTTGTCTCATTAGAATTAAAATTGAATAGATATTTGATTGTTCTTGAATGATTATGTGTAAGGCCCATTGCGGATTTGTTGCAGTGGGAAATTTAAAAAGGAAAAATACTAATCCAGGTAAGTCAAGGTAGGTATTCAGACATTTAACTGCTCATGCTGTTTTTTTTTCAAATTAATCAGCTGCTTGTGTTTCATCTATCTTTTCATTGGATAGATTTTGTAATTGTTCTTTTATTTTTAATTTTCTTTGGTCTACAAGTTTTAGTATAAATTTGGGATAGCTATTCGCTTTTTTTCATTCTAGAAACTATTTCGAAATGAATATTGAACTAATCTTGACTTGCAGAACAATGACGATATGTGACTTATATAATAACATTATAGGTTCAAACGAAGTCATTTTAAGTCTTAACTACAGTTATTTATGCTTAGCATTAAAATAATAAAGTTAGGTAGTAAGAAATAATAACTAAAAATAACATTTTAATTTGTCTAAAATATAATTTAAATGTTTTTAGAGCGGGTAAAGTCCTAGAATAGAATAATAAAAAGACATATTATTTTATCTAACTTATAAACTTAATAGTAATTTAAAAAAAATCACTTCTAAAAATATTTTGTACCCATGTTTTAGTTACTTAAACTAACAGAAAGTAATTTAAGCCAGTAGTTAATCTTTATCACATAAAAACAGTAGTTAGAGTTGAATTCCTGCTATATTGAGGTGTTGAAACCGGGTTCACAACTTGAGGCGTGTGTTCTCAATATAATGTTCCTTCTATAACTTGCATTTGACTTCATATGATACTTTGAGAAAATAAAAAATACGTGTTGTCATCTCAAAGAAATCATTTTTAACTTGAACTTTTAAAAGACTTTTAAAGCCTTGGATGATTTTACTTTATATATTAAGCAAATGTTAAATTTTATTTTAAATGTGTTAATGTAATGTGTTATTTTAAATGTGTTAAATGAACCTATAGCGTTCAGCATAGTGTTCTCTTTCTCATGCTGAATAGATTGTTATGTTAGTCTTAGAGAATTTAAATGTTGGGGGATTTTCTAAAAAAAGTTATTTAATAAAAATCAAGCATTTGGGATATTTCTAATGAGGAACATCAGTTTATTGTTTAAAAAATTAAATTAGTTAAAAAAGTTCTAAAAAATTCGCAGAAGTTTAGAATTATTTGATTTTTAAACACTTGTTTTAATGGTTGGTTTGAGGGTTTTATGGCGCAATATTTGGCCATGCTGCGCCAGACACAAGACATACAACATCAATGTTTTGATAGGAATAACTTCTTTAATTTGTGTAATTATTCTTGATCACCTCAACAGAAATCATTTGCTCTTTTTCAAATTCTTATAGGCTAGTTATACTATACTGTCTTTAATTTTGCATACATCAACTCTCTTTGGGGATGGGACATCAGTGATCAGTAGAAAGTTTAATCAACAATTGCCCTCCTTACCTCCTAATATGACTGCCATATGCTGAAAAATTTCTTTCTCAATAAAACTGCACACATGTATTCTGACCACTACATAATAAACTTACGTTACGTTTCGTATACTCTCTTTCATTATAATCTACTCCCTGTGAGTTGCATTTTAATATTATGATTCTTTAATAAATGTGTATCAACCAGGGGATCTTGCCTCACATTTTGAAATAAATCATTATTATACATCATTATGTACATTTATAAAATATCTTCGGCTTACAAGTGAAACACTTATTTAAAATGCATAGTTCTTAGAAAACTAAGAGGGAAAAATTCTAGTTGCTATATTCACTGAGTTTCCCAAGAAGAAATCGAACCTTCATGCAATGAAAAATTGACTTAGAGGACCCCCTTCACCGGTTTAAAGATAAATTTTGACTTAGTGTGCTTCACTTGTAAGCTGAAGATATAATTAATCTTCTAAGTACATACGTTGTTCCTCCTCTGCATAAAACATAAGAGAACTTCGGATAACATCGGATTTAAATTATTTCTAGTCTTTCTAACTTTGCTTTTGAACTCTATATTTACCCTATACTCGTGTTTGTGTTGCAAACCTCATGGTAAGTATATGCTGTGAAATATTAAATGCTTATGATTATCACAATTAAAAATTCGAATGTATCTGAATTCAAATGAAATAATGTTTAGTTTATTAATCAAAACCAAGAGCGTTTCTTTCAATTTATGGTACAAGTTCCCTATTTAGAAATAATGCTTAGTTGCATGTTAAATATTGGTTATTTCTAAAATTACATATTTCGATTCAATCATGATTTCGATTTTACTTTTTTACAGCTTATATTTCCGTCCACATCAAAATCGCAGAAGAAAAAGAATTTTCACTCAAGAATTGAACTGCACTTAAAAATGGCCGGAACAAATGGAGCCTCTGACCTGAACCAAAAGGGAGCGCCTGAAACCAAAGGAAAAGATTACACGTGCAAAGACTGCAAAATTAAGTTTTCTGATGTATATGAGTACACAAATCATTTAGAAAGCAAAGATCACGTAAAAGGCGTAATGAAGAATAAATATGGTGAAAAATATCTGGAGGCTAAAGCAAAGCTAGATATGAAATCCACCGACGAAACGCTTAAATCTAACGAGAAGGAAGCGAAACCTACCGAAAGCAGCGATGGCAGCAGCAGCAGTGATGAGGATGAGGATGTTTATCCGTGTGAAGTATGCAAAAAGGTGTGCACTGGCTATATAAGTTACAAGTTGCATCTCGAAGGCAAAAAGCATAAAAAAGCGTTACGAAAAATCAAGATTCTTGCAGAAATGGAAAAACAAAACATTTTACCAGACCCTGCTGTCGAACCAAAGACGGAGTCGTTGTTGGATAAAGTATTTACCAAGAATCAATTTGCATCTAATGACATGATATGTCACTTGTGCAATAAATCATGCACTGGCCCTGAAGTGTATATGCAGCATTGTAAAAGTAAATCTCACATGAAGAAAGTAATGATGACTGATGTAGTAAAGGAAATTGACTCCCTTGGATTATCCCCATCCTCAACCCCTAAACAAATCGACGAGTCCGACAATTTTCAATGTGTTGTATGTGAAAAAGGATTCAGCGGACCTATACCTTATATGCAGCACTTGCGAAGTACTGTTCATTTGAAACAGATTGTACATGTAGCCGAACGCCATAAAATTGAAGATCTGATCGTCGGCTCTGAAGAAGATTCAAAATTTCACTGCAAGGAATGCGGCAAAATGTTTAGCGGACCTATACCTTTCAGCGCGCATTTAAAGAGTTCTGTTCATGGAAAATTGAAGAAAAAGAGCGCTATATTGGAAAATCTTGAAACACAACATCCGGAAATGTTTAAAGGTTCTACTGTACATGACTCAGATGATGAGGACAGTGATTCTGATGTCTTGCTAGGTTGCGAAGTGTGCCACAAGGCGTTCAGCGGGCCTGAAACCGCTAGGGATCACTTCAGTAGCTTGAAACACAAGAAGGCTCTGAAAAAGAAAGCTCAGTTTCAGAAGTACAAAAAACAAGTTAAACAGCAAAAACTGTTGGAAACTGTGCCTGAAGTAAAGCAGAAAAGTGCAACTACCGTTTTGGAAAATACTGTTGATTCTGACAAATGTGATTCTGATGAGTTTGATATTATATCGAATCCATGAGTCTCATGTTAAAAACTGCGTTCCGTTTTGTGCAGGAACCAAGGTACCCCCACACTTTTTTTAAACGATTAAATATTATTTTGATATTAGACATCTACTTATGTGGGCTGCATTTTTGACTAGTTATGAAATTAACTGATAAGACATTTTTGAAGATATTTTGTGCAATTAAATCTATGTATTAATAGATGGATTTCAATTATTTAAAATTCTTCTTATATTAGCTTTGATCCATTAATATTCATTGTAACAGAAAATATCAGAAAAGATAATCGTATTTTAAAGGGGCACGTTTATTTTTGAATTTATAATAGCTTGATCTTAAACATCATGGAATTTTATGTACGCACTATTTTACGCTGTGTTAAATACTTATTTCTCTCGTCCTAATAGTAGAATTAGTCCTCTGAGTGTCAACATTTTCCGAGGTTACCCTTACTTTTATACCCTCAACAAATTTAATGAATAAATACACTTCTATTGGTCGAAAGGAAATATTCTATTGTTCAATTGTTCAAGAATACTATAACTGGTTAGGAGCCATGCAAAGAAAAATTTGTAATGCTCTTTGTATGAGGAACATTTATTTAATACTTAATAACTCTCAGAGTTAACTGTATCATTATCAATCACTAGTTAAGGAAATTTCTCCTTCAATTACATTCATTATAGTATAATGGGTTTACTTTTTAAACGAGAAAGTATAATTATTATTTTTGTTAGGAATGTATATGAACTTGTCTATCATACCATTTTTGAATTAATTTTTTTGTTGTTGATATTTTTATAAGGAATTAATGTTTATATTTTGTGTACACAACTAACTCCAGACATTTTGTTTTAGATGAACTAATTTTGATTTTTATAAAACTTCTTAGTAGTATACATTTCTAAAATTTTTCTATTTGTACATTTCAATTGAGAGGGAATAAACTTTTGTGATGTGGTGCAAAGGATGCTGTAGAGTTTTCCTAGTCAGAAAGTGCAAAAATGTGAATATTTATTGCGATTTCAAAAGTACAATTGATATTTCTAATTGTTTGGACGAAATTTAGATAAGTAGTATGACGTATTCTCTAACAGATTTTATTTTATATACTGATTTTAAATTTCAAAAAGCAAAATTGAATTAGAAAAACCTTGCATTTTTCAGTGTCCTGCTTCTAAATATATGTTATCTGTATATTTTAAAAATATTTTAAATTTTAATGCTTGTGTTGTCGGTACTACTTGTGAGAATTGTATTGGAACCTGTTCTTATAACTACCGGGTTTGCTTTCTGCGTTAGCAACCTGCGAGTTGTAGGCGGCTCAGGTTTGATTCCTGTCGGGTTCGATTCCTCCGTGGGTGCATTTCTCTCTTCTGTGTCTGTAAAGCTTTCCTTGAATGTATGTCCATTTACTTGACTATGTTTGGCTTAGGTCGATCAAATATGACCCTTGCGTCATATAAAACCCAATCAGTCATCGTGTAACTATCAACTGATTTTTATTGATTATGCATTACGAAAGATCATCCAGTTTCATGGATGTTACATTTTCAGGTGTAGTCTTTTATCCTACTACTTTGAAGGTACATATGAATTATAACTTTTTCAACAGGCATAAAATTAAGGTCTTAAATCTTATTTTTTTCAAAATTTAACCAACAACTCCTGATAAATAACACAAAGTGTGACATCCTGATCCTGAAAGCAGTACAAAGGGTCAAAATAAAATTTCCTTCAGGTATGGAACTCACATGCGAATTTTGGGCGATTCCAAATTGTTTTGGATTTTCCTTGAGATATTTGGATAGCTGTTGTATTAAAACATTCTAAAGCTCAGAATCGCTTTGTTTTCCATACTCATTTTTAAATGTACAGTTTAATTACATTCTATCCAGTTTCATGGATTTGTTACATTTTCAGGTGTAATCATTCATCCTACTACTTTGAAGGTATATATGAATAATAAATATGCTCCAGTATATTAAAGAATTATCGTTTTTCATTTTTGGTTTAACATTTTGACCCTCTTGTATTTAACTCAACCAGAGACGTAACTAGGCTAGTTTCCACCTGGGCAAGAACTCGCCTTGGCGCACCCCCCGACAAACCACACCAAAATCCTCCCCGACAATACCTGATATTGTGCCCCACCACACATTAATACCACTAGTCCAATTTTTTTTATTCAACTTAGATGGTAAATGCTTGATTTCAAAGTTAAATTGATTAATTTGCAGTAATTTCATTTTTAGTACAAGATAAAATACCTAATTAATTCTAAGATATTTCATTAACAAATAACCTAAGAGTAGCATGTTTGGTATATTCTTTAACACTTATAATCGCTGCAAATGAAATGAAAAGGTTTTATCAAATGATATATGGATATGTGTGGGCTGAATCAAAATCAACAGACTGTTGCTTTAGAATAGGATATTTAATTATGATAAATACAGAGGCTGTTCGGACATTTTTTGAACGATTTTGATGAGCTGTAAAAAATGTATGCTACGAAATAATTTTATTTTCGCAGCAGGTTAAATAGTTAACGTATAACTTATCGTCTGCTAACTCAGAGTTTTGTTTACTTTCAAAATGGCGCTTTTAAATAAGCAATGGATGGAAGGCTGTGTTTCCAATCTTTCCGAAGAGAATTATGCTTATTCAATTATTCAAAAACGCTGTAAAAGTAATGGTGTTTCGATATCTAAAGGTACGATGAGTAATTTTATTAATGAGAAAGGAAAAAACGCGTAAAAGTGGAAAAATACTTCCAAACACATGTCCAAAAAAGAAAAGAATTTGTGAGAATATTTCTAAGGTAAGATCTTTAATTTTAAAAGAGAATCCGCCAAGTCAAAGGACAGTCATTAAAATGTTCAGTTTCAATTGTAAATAAAATAATTAACAGTGATTTGAATCTTAAAAAGGCCAAAAAATACAATGTTCATCGTCTGTCTCCACGACCTATTGCAGAACGCAGAACTCGCTGAAGAATTCTGTATGAGAAGCATTTATCTGGAGAAAGATGGGAAAATGTGAAAATAGACGAGACGTAGGTGTATTTAAATGATTGCAATAAAAAAGAACAATTCATTATCAAAATCAATCGTGTATACAGAATAGCTTCCTAGAGTAATGCATTAGAATTAAAGAATTTTCATAACAATTTTTGTATACATATTAAAGTAGGATTTTTGAATTTCTAATTTGTATATTTATATTTACTGTAGAAAGGAGAACTCGCTTTAGCATTGAGAACACTTGTGGAATGTGGTGTAAAATGTTAAAAAGTTAATATCAAAGCGTCGCGTAGAGTCAACTGTAACTTATGGTTTCAGATGAACACATGACCAGCATGCAATGCAAAAAGTTTCAGAACATATTTCGAATGAAAATATAAAATATTCATGATTGAAATAATTATCTGAGAGAGAGAGAGGAATTAGAAAACACATCAGAATCTAAAATATTGCAATCAATGCGTGTAGAGAACTTCATAATTATAAAATAAATTGCCAGTTCTACTATTATAGAGACAAATGAATTTATCATTAATATAGCCATTTTTTGAAATTGTAGATGCCATTTCAAATAGTCTACAGGTCCTTTTTCACAAATGTTTAGGAATGTAACCATTTTTAGTAACGAAAGAAAAATTAGGAAGTCACAAATGTATTTACCCTCTAATTTTGTTGTTCTAAAGCTATTGTTTTGGTACCATTGTATTTTTTTATTGAAATCCAAATTGTAACATCTTATTTCATGATTAGAGTGTAATAAAATATTTCTCAAAAATATTTTATGATAGTTTTTTACGACATAGTACTTTGGAATTTTGAAAAATTCATAGAAAGAATACAGGGTAATTCCAAAGTCTGGCCAAGTAGTAGAGTGGTATGATACTGCAAAATAAAAAAATGTTAAAGAATCTTTACTTGAAACTGTTATATGTAGGCGCCAAAGGATGTTGGTTGTCGCATTTGTTTTATTCACGAGATGGAGCACTACATGAATTCCAGCTGACGTGAATATAACGTATACTGCTGCCCAATGGAAAAGGAAGATTTGCTCAAAGATTGCACGAAGAATGTTTCCCTTTCTGGAGTACTACTACTCGGCCGACACGCATCATGCCTGCTGACTTGAAATGTTCCATTTTCACAAATTCAAATGTTTTATACGATTCGGCACTTGCTTATTGAGAAAGCATTCATTGTGCAAACATCGAGCCGCTTTTCCGTTTCTACTAGCAACCCATTTATCATCTAGTGCGAGATCTCGTTGCGAATGACGAAGTTTTAAAAAAAACCCAAAGGTTTTGAAACGCGCCAAACAGCACCTACGCACAAGCCGCAGACGTACATTCTTTGACAAGAATTATTTATTTTGATGCACCTTATCTATATCACACTAAAGTTGGGGCCAGGGAATCGTTGGACTGAGATTTCATCACAACTTAAAAAATGTTGAATAAAATTAGGAAAACAGTGATGATTTGATGCAGTTTTGTAGCTTGCACCAATGACACCACGGTAGTTGTAACTTAAAGTGAAACAACTCCAGGTTTCTCTTAAAGCATTCGATTACATTTTATATAATACGGACATTAGTGAGTGACAGAAGCAACTAATTCAAAAAGCTTTTTATGAATATTGGAAAGCGTTTTGAATATTTGGAAAACTTTCCCAGGACCCATTTGTGAATTAAAAGTTCCTGTTATAGTATACAGATGGCGCCACGAAAGTCCGAATATTTTTCATAGTTAAGAGTTACTGCTCCGGTTTGAAGGTGTTATTAAATTCTGGCTCCTCTGATTAATTGAGCTATCCAGCCCTTCCACCAAAATTTGTATTCAAAAATTTTTCTTTCTTGCACACTAATTTTCTTCTTATGATGAGTAGATGAGCAGCTGCACAGTGTGTGTTCAGTAAGTGACACATCCAGTCCAGACCAGCAAGTTTAACTTATAATGTAGCGCCATCTATTAGTAACGTTAAGAACTAGAAGTTAACAAAATTAATATGCGATAAATTATTGTGTTGGTTTGCAATTTTTTTAATACTTAATCCATGATTCATAGTTTTTATATTTAATATTCATGCGTCTATGTATTTGTTTCGCAACAGGAATTTTCAGATTAGCAAATATTAGAATTCCAAAAATATTGATTTACGTTAATTTAAACTAAATTTTTCAGAACAGAAACAGTTAAATTCAATATCAGTGCGCCCCCTTTTAGAGAACATAATTTTTATTTATATTTTAATAAACTAATTCGTCTTTCTCTGGCCCACATTTGGAATTTAACAATAACTTCCTATTAAAATGAAATTAACGCTGAATAATTCGAAAACTTAGCCTTAGATTAATCTAAAAGGTATTTTTAAATGTTACGCTCTTGTTTTTAAAGTAGTGTTTAATTGGTGCAATTTTGGTGCAATTTTAAAGTAGTGCAATTTTACTTAATGAATGACAGATTTGAAGCAGAATATATGCAAAACACCATCAAAATATAATGTCAGAAGTTTTATTATCTACAAGTGTCAGAAGTTTTATTATCTGCAAGTGTGGCCTAAATGCCTGCATTTAGGCCACATATGCATCAAAATAGATGTCCACACAAATCTTATCCACAGAAATTGCTTTTGTCGTTATTCTGTGGTCGTTTTCATTTTATCGTTATTCATGGTGAGGATGGGATTGGATTTTTTTATTCATAATGTCCTTTTACGAGTTTCAATCGAAGAAATCCATCGAAGTTGATTTCAAAATGGGACTGGGCCACTCCAGCTTATCCATTTTCCAAGGAATTGGTTTTTGAATCCATAGAATCCGTGCTTAATGCTTGATGATATGGTGGGCTCCGTCACTATTCGAAATGAAGCATTCTATATTCTTAAATACTGGAAGCACAACAATCAGATCTATATGCAACACTCGTAAACATATTCTTATGGGAAAAATGATCCAACAAAGCAATCATACATGTTCCTACTCAGACATTGACTTTCAAATTTTTACGGGTGAACATCATCAGATATCGAAACAGTCGGTCCCGAGTGTGGTTGACTAGCAACATAGACGTGAAATATAAGTAGACTGAGCATGAGGAGCTTCAAAAAGTGTGATCAACATGTCGACTAGTAGACACATGACAGCTCTGTGAAAAATTGACTAGGTTGACCGATTTGGCATCTTATCGCCAGGTTTCTCAAAAAACATCTTACGACAGGGTATGTGTGTGAATCCGCATTTCTATAAAGTGGCGACAAAAGTGGTAAAATCGCCAAAGTCTACTACTATCAGATGATTAGTCAATGGACCGATCAAATGATGAATCAATGGATGGGAGTTTTCTCTCGTCCTGTGGACCAATCAGATGATGAATGTTAGGTTCCACATAGCAGACGAATAAAGTGTTTAATGGTCACATTACTACTAGTTTTGGTTACATCAGGGTCGGGAACCCGCGGCTCTTCGCTGAAAAAAGTGTGGCTCTTAAGTGTTTAATAAAAATCTGCTGTGGCTACCACAGAACCGACACTTAACCCCACCTCTAAAAAATCTATAATGCGTCGGTAAAGTAAATTTAAAAAAAAAGTAGGTATGTATAGAAAACGCCGCTAGCAGGTGTAATGTTCGCGACACATCACCGTCTCAGCGCATGCGCGTTAAGACACAAGAAGACTACGCGTCGGGGTAGCAAGCGCAAGAGAGATACTCATCGTACGCTGCTTTTATTCGAACAGCACCCGCACCATAATTGTCAGTTGGGATTGTGTTTGAATACGAGTGTGTGTCAATATAATGCCAGAATAGGTTATACACCATTTCATTTGTATTATATTGACAGAGTAGTTTAGTTAGTATTTCATGCCTACACGGTTATATTAAAGTACTTCAAATTCGTGACAACAACTCATAAAACAATGAGTTCTAGAAAAGAAAAATATCTGATGGAAACAAGGGCTTCAATAAAATGTGGACAGAGAAATTTGCATTTATAGAAGTAAATATCCTCAATGTTTAATTTGCCACTTGCGATTTCAAAATAATAAATCAAGTAATATAGAACCACATTTTCGTTGAAAACATTTAGATTTTAGTGAAAAGTATCCTGATGGTGATAATAGAAAAGCTGTTGAAGAATTACAAAAGAAAACACAACTTCAGCAAAGAAGTTTGTCAACTTGGACGAAATCTCGTCAAGTACCACTGAAGCAAGTTTTTTATTATCCCTGGAAATAGCAAAAGAGGGAAAATCTTTTACTGATGGCGAATTTCTAAAAAATTGCATGTACAATGTCTCAAATTCTGTTTAAAGATATAAAAAATAAGGATGATATATGTAAGAAAATAAAAGATTTACCCCTCTCACTAAAACTGTAAAGGAACGAATCCTAACTATTTTTGAGGAAGTATGATATGCTAATTGTGGATATTAATTCTGTTGAATTTATATCTATTGCTGTTGATGAATCAACTGATATTTCTGATATAGCCCAATGCTGTATTATGGTTAAATATATCACATCTTCCGGTATTCAAGAGGAACTCATTGATGTTTTGTCACTTGAAAAACATACTACAGGTAAATATATTTCAGATAACTTCCTAACATATTTACAGAATAAAAATATTAATATTGATAATATAGTATGCACTGCGACCGACGGCGCGCCTGCCATGATTTAAAAAAAACAAGGGGTTTGTTAAATTATTTTCCACTCATATTTCTCATGAAATTATATCATTTCATTGTATTTTGCATCAAGAAGCTTTAGTTGTAAAATCTGTAGGATTATTACCTCAGCTGAAAAAAGTGATAGACGTTGTTGTACCAATGATTAATTTCATCCGATTTAAAGCGTTGAATCAGACTTTTTGATGCATTGTTAGAAGTAGGTAGTCAATATACAGATTGGTTACATTTACGTCTGTAAGATGGCTATCAAGGGGAAACGCTTAAAATATTTTTTCGAGTGTTTGAAAGAAGTAATCACTTTCTTAACTTGTAAAAATTACAACACAGAACATTTACAACTTCTCACCAATCCCGAATGGATTCAAAATCGTAGTTTTGGGGTTGATATGACCGAACATTTTAATAAGTTGAATCTGAAGTTACAAGGAAAAGGAAATACAGCTTTACAATTATTAGAAGTCATTACATTTGAGCAGAAATTAAGAGTGATTTTGGTAGACATTACTAAAGATGAATTTGTATTTTTTGAAAATCTAAGAAATCATGGGTTGAGTTTAAATCAAGAAAAAATTAATTGCAAAATATTCGTTGAAATGATTAATTTTATTTTAGTTTCATTTTTAAACAGGTTTCAGGATTTTAGGAAACGTCAGATGATGAAATTTTTATTACATCCGCTGAAGTGTGATTTAAAATTAATTGAAGTCAAAACTTTTCCTGGAATATTTATTGCAGATCTACAAATGGAGATTCTGGAAATTCAGAATAAAAGTATCTGGGTGCAAAAACTTCAGGAAATGGTAGCACATGTTGAAAAAAATGAGGCAACTATGGAGGAAACACCACAGGACACTATATTTCAATGCTGGAAATCCTTTCCAACTAATTAGTCAAATACCAGATTAGCTTTAGGGATTTTGACCTTATTTGAGTCCACATGCAATTGTGAACAATTTTTCTCTACTATAAACTACATTAAAAGCAAAAAGAAGCAGACTAACTGATGCAAGTTTAAAAGCGGAACTCATAAAATGCACGAAGTTGTCAGTCTTGTGTTTGGTGCAGCTTGGTCATGTATGGCCTTTGCACCATAGAATCAAACCTACCAAACAATCTGAATGTGGTTGAATTGAAGTGGATTTCTGTTTTGATATCGGGGCCACGGTAGCCCAGTTGGAAGAGCATCAGTTTAGCAACCGAAGGGTTGCGAGTTCGAAACTCGATCCAGCCAAAGACCGTCGTGATCACGGGAGCTGGTACACGCTAAATCTGTCGTGGCCTCAAATGTCCTCACGTTGGCGTGGTGTGGAAGTTTGGGGAGTGGGGTGCCAGCTCAGGTGTTGCCTCGATGGTTCGAAACTGCGTGGTGTTGTCCTCGGACTTTCCCTTGGGGATTGATCGCGGACTGTCGCCAATAGCCCGTTGTGTTGCTCCAGTGCGACCCTAATTAACTACCTACCTATCTGTTTCGATGTCTGAAGAGCAGTCAAAATGGCGCAAACAGTGAGTTTACACAAAAATTCAATCAAATTTGTGACATAGTACCACCTTGTAGTATATGCCACATACGTTTCTTACATAAGACTGTTATAATGCAAATTTCATGGAAACCCAAGAGTTCTTTTCGGACACCCTTCAAATTAGATTATGTAATTACGTATTCTCGCTTAAATACTAATGGCTTGGTATTGTTATCTAGTCATCTAGGATTGTTTATATATAACACTAAATCCGAAGGTATTTAGATTTAGGTATTTTTTTAATTAACGTCGCACTGCAGCAACACAGCGGGATATTGGCGACTGTTCAGGATCAAACCCCGAATGGTATTAATTAGAAAAAGGTGGAGAATATAACAAACGTATCAAAGTAATACTGTTTGTATTTGTTTTCTAGAGAAACATGAAGCGTCAATATATCTTTATTCCTATGGTTCGGGTAAAAAATTCGTAGCTTTGGTTTCAAATTGCATTAGTTTAGTTTCTTAATTTTAAATTATTCCATAAATATACACTATATGGACAAAAGTATTTGGACACTGCATAAAATCGGCAATTATGGGGTTGTTTTTCCTGGTTAGGACTCGGCCCAGTGCTTTATATAACTGGTACCATGAACGCTGACGTGTACCTCGACGTTCTGGATAATTCGGCCTTGCCTACACTATGGCAATACTACGGCGATGATGGTTGTTTCTTCCAACAGGATCGAGCTCCATGGCATACTGCAAAACGTGTGTGAACTGGTTTCCTGAAAATAGGTGAATTTGCCTGACTGGCCTGCTCAGAGCCCCGATCTCAATCCGATTGACCACTTGGGGACGAACTGGAGCGACGGGTACGACACCTCCACGCATGCCCATCTTCACAACAATCTCTTCTCACAGCCTTGCAAGAGGCATGGCGAGCTATTCCTGTCCAGACTTATAGAGAACTTGTGGAAAGTATGCCTCGACGTGTTGCAGCTGCAATACAAGCAAAAGGAGGGCCTACCCGTTACTAAATAGAATATTAAAGCACTTTTTCTGAAAACATGCAGTGTCCAAATACTTTTGTCCATATAATGAATATTAAAAATACATGTCAACTCATTTTGGTTTCTTAATTGAAACTTTCTTGTCTTCGTATTTAGAAGACGCGCCTTAATGATAACAGTGGCGCAGGTAGGTAGGTATTTTAATTAACGTTTGATCCGGGATCAAACCGGAAGGGAAAGATCCGGGATCAAACCGTAAGGGAAAGATCCGAGGACAACACCACGTAATTTCGCACCCATGGTCAGATGACGATGCAATACCTGAGCTGGAACCCACTCTCCAAACTTCCACACCACACCAACGTGAGGACATGAGAGGCCACGACGGATTTAACGTGCACCAGCCCCTCTGTACTCGACAGTCTCTGGTTGGATTCGAACTTGTACCCTCCGGTTGCTAAACCGTTACTCTGCCAACCGGGCTACCTCGGCTCTCGAACAAGATCGCCCCAATTATCTTCTGTGGAATGCACAGCTGCGGGGAAAATCCAACCTTCCCCTTTATTCGCGCTTCGTCAGAAGTAGAGCAAATTGAACTCTACAATTCAATAGGGGACAACGTCTTCTATCAATGTTTTGCATACAATTTCCATAAGATTCCGTCTGCATACAAAATTGTGAATAAACTTCATAATTTCCAATGACGACACCGAATTTCGATGCCAAGTTTTGGTCCAGGCGTTTCTGGAATCTGAGTATGGAATATTGGGAATAAATAATGTTAAATTAAATGTCCGATATAATATTCAGGAAGAGTAATGGATTAGTAACCGATAGGTTGCTAGTTTGAAATTCGGTCCGGCTAGACTGTCGTGTACACGGGGGCTGGAGCACGTTATATCTGTCGTGGCCTCAAATGCCCTCACTAATGCGTATTATGGAAGTTTGGAGAGTGGGGTGCCAGTTCAGGTGTGGAACTCGTCATCTGACCGTGGTTAAAAAATACTAGGTGTTGTCCTGGGATCTTTCTCGTCGGGATAGATCCCGAACCGTCGCCAATAGTCTGTTGTGTTGCACCAGTGTCTTAATTAACTACCTACTCCTGAAACAATATTCCTATCTCACTTTTAAATTGTTTATGTTACTTTTAAAGAATCTACAACGAAATCTACACTTTTCCTTTTAAAGTTAATTTTAATATGCAATATTGATTACGAAATTTATATTCGTAAAAATTATGAGGTAAGCAGGTAGGTATTTCAATTAACATCGCACTGGAGCAACACGAAGGGCTATTGGGGACGGTCCGGGATTAAACCCGAAGGAAAAGATCGAGGACAACACCACGTAATTTTGAACCACGGTCAGATAACGGGAAAATTATGAAAAGCACAACCTTCATATATTTCAACAGAAATTGATACAGAAAGACTAAAGCTATGCAAAATACCAATACCAATACCAAGGGAAAGTTGGTAATTTCTTCTGTAAAAAATGGTAGGTAGGTATTTTAACTAACGTCACACTAGAGCAACACAACGGGCTATTCTGTAAAAAGGTAAAGTATAGTAAATATTAAATGTGTTATGGTGAAAAAGTATCGGGAGGAAAAGCTGATATTTTGCATTATAGTAAGAGTCCTGCATCGATTTTCATCAGGATGAAAAAAGAAGCTTTTAATTTTAACTCAGAATTAGCATTGCATTATTAAAAATCAACTTCAAAAACATTACGTTGATTTGTTTTGAAGTTTATTTAACATTTGATTGGAAGATGAGCACTTACGAAAAATTTATGCATTAGATTTTTAGAAGACAAAAATCCCTAATTAATAGTATCTTTGAATTTTCTCTATGAACGACGGGCCGCGGTGGCCCGGTTTGAAGAGGAATGGTCTAGCAACCGGAGGGTTGCGAGTTCGAATACAACCAAAAGACCGTCGTGTACAAAGGGGCTGGTGAACGTTATATCTGTCGTGGCCTCAAATGTCCTCACGTTGGCGTGGTGTGGAAGTTTGGAGAATGGGGTGTCAGCTCAGGTGTGACCTTGTCATCTGTCAAAATTACGAGATGTTCTTCTCGGTTCTTTCCCTTCGGGATTGATCCCGGACTGTCGCCAATAGCACGTTGCGTTGCACCAGTGCGACGTTAATTCAACTACATATCAATAGAAACTGTTAGATGCATGAAGAAAACAGAAAGATCGCTTGAGATGATAAGAATTAAAATAGCATTTCTTAACGTACAAGAAAATACGATTTTAACACATAAGAACCCCTCAAACAATTTATGACCTTTAATTCCATAGGAAGATAGATATTCTTAAAAAGTGTTTACAACTCTATTTTCCTGTTTCCATAAGCCTATGTCTACGATAGCAGACACTATACGAATTTAAAAGTCCATCAATGGTGTTGATCTTTTAGAGAAAATAATGATTATTGAGGAATAGTTACGAAAAGAATAAAGTTTCTATATTTCTCAAAAGTATGTCTCATTCTTTGTACTGCATTCTAACAGAACCACATCAATGAAAAAGAAACTCTTAATAACACATTTTGACAAACCAGAAATATTTTCGCCGACGTTATTTTTCTACAACGCTCCTTGGTTTCTATATCAAGGAAGGCGGCTTTTTCAGTATTGCTACGGAGTTTTTCAAACTCATTTACAACGCACTTTTTCTCTTCTGCACTCTTAACCATTTCATGGGGCTAACTTAGATTCTGTGTAGAGAAAACTTTGTTTGACCCACATCTATTGAACGCCGCGGAGTTTTGTTCTGACAAAGGAAGGACATTTTGATCTTGGGAAAAGTCGCTCTATGATCTCACATATAGTGAGCTTGTACCAACTCCGAATAGAATATCTCGAGATAGTTTTTATGCGAGAATGCCGTCCATGCCATGAAAGGGAGATGTAAGGAATAAATGGCGTACCAACAATTTAAACTAGTTAGATGCAATATGCATTAAAAACTAACTAGATATTTATAGAAATATTTACTCTTTTTATTCGGGCTGAGTAGCCCGGTTGGAAGAGTTACGGATTAGCAACCGGAGATTTGCGAGTTTGAATCCAACAGAACACCGTCGTGTACAAAGAGGGCTAGTGCACATTAAATCTGTAGTGGCCTTAAATGTACTCACGTTGGCTTGGTGTGGAAGTTTGGAGAGTGGGATGCCAGCTCAGGTGTTGCCTCGTCATCTGACCGTGGTTCAAAATTACGTGGTGTTGTCCTCCGATTTTTCCCTTGAGGATTGATCCCGGACCGTCGGCAATAGCACGTTATGTTGCTCCAGTGCGACGTTAATTAAATACCAATTGAAGTTTTACAATCTATTTATCTTAAATCTAAATATTTGACTTGAAATATTTAGGTGAAAACTAAGGATGACAATGGTATTATGCAAGTTTCACGTTCCGCATTTAATTTTACAATATCAAGGGTCCGGCGAAAGTTTTTAATTTTGGAGGGGTTCTTATAGACTGAAAAGTGTGGATACCACTTCCATAAGGGCCTTAAAGCATTGACACGGCTTATTGAGTTCTAAGAGCTTAACAGACATGATAAAATACACTTTTAAGTGTACACAATATACATACACTGAATTAAAAGTGTATGATTTGAGAATAAAAGAATCACATCTGTTTTTTAAACTTTTCTGAAGTCACTTTTTCGTCGCTCATCTCATATTACACAAACACGTTCCTCGGGTAGAAATGGTTGTAATTGATCGTAATATTACTCAATATTATTCCTATGGGGGAATTTCAAATTAATTTTACCTCCCTTTGCACACCCAGGACAAATTGAACTGGGTTAATATGTAGCTATATTTCCCATAGGGTTCAATGTGGCATGCATTTTCTGTGTCAGTAAAAACTTTCATTGTGTGTCTCTATTTCCTGATATTGCTTGTCTTGTGTCTGGCGCAGCATGGCCAAATATGGCTCTACGCCATAATACTCCAAAACCAACAAACCCGTAGGGTCCAAAAGCATAAGTGTACCAAATCTGGCGTGGAATTTATCAGTGATCGTAATAATATTCAATGTTATTCCTCTGGCGATTTCGATATGATTTTATCCCCATCTGCAGACCCAGGACAAATCGAACGGGGGTTAATATCTGTACCCCAGAGGTAAAGTGTCCTAAGTCCAAATTGGCTACTTTTCAGGAAAGCGAAAAAACTAACTTTACTTATGGAACAACATGGACATACGTCGTTCTAATCTATCACTAATACAGAATTGAAGTCCCTAACAGTTACCACACTTTCCCACTAGATAGAGCGCATTTTTTTTATGTAGAGTTATTGATCTAACTCCAAACCGCCAAAAATGGACTTACCTCTGGGGTACAGATATGTAGCCAACGTTTCTCGAAGGGTTCTAAAGAATAAGTCTATCGAATTCGCTGTGAATTTATCAGTGATCGTAATAATACTCAATATTATTTCTATGGGTATTTCGAATTGATTATAGTCCCCTTGGCACACCCAGGACAAAACGAACGGGGATTAATATGTAGCCTACGTTCCGCTCTGCGTTTTAAAGAATGAGTGTACCAAATTTGGTGGGGATTGGTCAAACGGTGTAGATTTGTAGAGTTTGAAATTATTTAACAAAACGGATCTCACCTGAACGCTGCAGAAATTCACTTAATACATAGTCAAAAGTAGGTATAAACTGTTTGTGCATATTGTATTAGAAGAAAAGTGATCCCACCATCATAGCTCTTTTCTTAGCACTTTGCTGCAATGTCCATCTATGTACTGGGCCGCGGTAGCCCGGTTGGAAGAGTAACGCATTAGCAACCTGGTGCACGTTAAATCTGTCGTAGTCCCAAATTTCCTCACGTTGGCGTTGTGTGGAAGTTTGGAGAGTGGGGTTCCAGCTCAGGTATTGATCTCGTCATCTGACCATTGTTCAAAATTACTTGTTGTCCCCGATCTTTCCCTTAGGGATTAATCCCGGACCGTGGCCAATAACTCGTTGTGTTGCTGCAGTTCGATGTCAATTAATTATCCATCACAATAAATTTACTCTTCTAACTTCAAACAATTGCTTTTTAAGACAAGGAAAAATGAAATTTATGCCTGGGATACCTGTATACGCACTCAAATATTTATCGGTATGCGGGGATAATTTTGGACTTTCCGTGGAACGTGCCGGGGTATATCGTTGCCCTCAAAGGAGTCGTAAACATGGTGTCACGAATTCTCACAAAATCCTAATTGAATTTATCTAAGTTTAAACAGATTAGACTGAGACATGAAACGAATAACTGAACTAAGCTCTTAATTTCAGAAACCGCAATGAAATAAGCTCATCGTTCAGCTGTCTCAAAAGTGTAATAGTTACCTGAGACACTGGTTCCTAAGCATTTAGACTTACGCTTAAAGGGGAAGATAAATATGTATACTATGCATGGTGAATATACCAGAAATGCATATTGCAGTCAGTGAATTTGAACATTACCTTTTATCCTACAGCACATTTAATAACTAAATAGCTCATCTGTTGGTTGAATTCTAGGATCAAGAAGGCTAAAGCTGGTTAGAAGCTAGACCAGGAAACTGCAGGTTGCATGGTGGAATAATGCGAGATTTATCTTCAGTGCTGGCTGAAGGAATAAAACCTTGTCATTCTTTTCAGTAGTTAATGCAAAATTTATCTTTAGGACATATCGTTACTACCACGCCACAGGCACCAATCTGCATTTTAACGATTTTCACCTAACTGCATTTTTCAAGTCGCCATTTCATGTTTTATACCATGACAAAGCCACGAATCATCTTGATTCCTAGTGGAAATTTCGATTTTCATGAGAAAATAACCTCTGAGTCGTAACTCGATTTTTCCGAAGCATCAAAACTTTGACTGCGTTTTTGTAGAAATGTCAATTTTGCAGATTCACGCCTATGGCGTGGAGGTAACGATGTCACTAAAAACATTATCAAACATTTAAAACAAAAGGTTATTACAGCTGAAATATTTTTTGTTCGCAGTGTCAGTAGAGAATGTCCAGTCTCTAGTATGCCTGGACGTGAAAAGGTTACTAAACATTGTTCCAGAATGCTGCTGCATTTTGAAAGACATTGATTTAATTCATAGAACGTTTTGGAATATATTCTCAACCAATAGTAGGAACTGCTTTGTTCGCAGCAGAAGGATGTTTCAAAGGGAAATGCATGTCATTAAAAAATAAAGTATTTTAACAGGCATAAATTTTATTGCAATCTGTTCTGAAGGAAATTTGCTTTTGTTTCAATCTTGAATATCAACTGGAACTCAATAGATTAATAACTTTTTGACAATGGACCGCGGTAGCCCGGTTGGAAGAGTAGCAGATTAGCAACTGGAGTATTGCGAGTTCGAAACTCGATCCAAACAAAGATCTTCATGCAAATGGGGGCTGGTGCACGTTATATCTGACGTGGTATCAAATGTCTTCACGTTGGCGTGGTGTGGAAGTTTGGAGAATGGGATATCAGCTCAAGTGTTGACCTCGACATCTTCCCATGGTTCAAAAGGACGAGGTGTTGTCCTCGTACCTTTCCCTTCGGGATTGATCGTGGACCGTCGCCAATAGCACGTTGTGTTGCTCGCGTGCGACAAAAATTCAACTTTCTACCTAATTCTGTAATTCTTCGATATATTGTACTTCTTGAAGGACAAGAAAAAAGTGAATTACAGAGGCTGTTCGGACATTTTTGAAACGATTTTAACGGACTGAAGATCAATTTTTTACATGAAACTTTTGTGTTTTAAATTTTCTATTTGATAGCTCTTATTGTTAACTATCTTTCTACACCTTAATTTCCATGATAATAATGACTTTTTAGTATAGACAGTGGTATTTTGTCCCATTCTTGTTCCACAGTTTTCCAGTCCTTGAATGGTTTTCGGTCGACGTTTCGATAATGCCCTTTTTAAAAGTCTAAAAGCACAAAAGTCCATGGGTGAAACATCTGGAGATTTAGCAGGAATACCAGTAAAGGGTATTGACTTGATACCAGTTTCTTGTTCCATTTGTTCCAAGAATTTAATAGTCGATTTAGATGTGTGACTGCTTGCTTTACTCTGATGCAGTTCTACTGATTGTTGGCACTGTGAGTAAAGATATGGTATTTATTTTTTGAATATTGGGGATAAATATGGCCTTGATAGTATGTGAAGTTGATTTTTACATTTTCCCCACTCTCTTTACTTTTAATCTTCTATTATATGCAAAAAACCGGCAACAATCATAAATCCCTTAGAGAAAGTGTCTTTAGATTTTTTGAACCACGTTTTAGCATTTTTCTCCTCCTTTATAATAATGAATTGTTCTTTTTTATTGCAATCATTTAAATACACCTACGCCTCGTTTATTGTCACAACATTTTTCCATTTTTCTCCAGCTAAATGCTTCTCATACAGAATTCTGCAGCGAGTTCTGCGTTCTGCAATAGGTCGTGAAGATAGACGATGAACATTGTATTTTTTTGGCCTTTTTAAGATTCAAATCACTGTTAATTATTTTATTTACAGTTCAAACTGAACATGTTAATGATTTTGCAATAGTCCTTTGATTTGGCGGATTCTCTTTTAAAATTAAAGACCTTACTTTACACATATTCTCAGAAATTCTTTTCTTTTTTGGATACATATTTGGAAGCATTTTTCCCCTTTTACATTGTTTTCCTTTCTCATTAACAATATTACTTATCGTACCTTTAGATATCGAAAAACCATGACTTTTACAACGTTTTTGAATAATTGAATAAGCATAATTTTTTTCGTAAAGAGCGGAAACACAACCTTCCATCCATTGCTTATTTAAAAGCGCCATTTTGAAAAGTAAACAAAACTCTGAGTTAGCAGACGGTAAGTTATACTTTAACTATTTAACTGCTGCGAAAATAAAATTCTTTCGTAGCATACAATTTTTTTACAGTTCAAAATCATTCAAAAAATGTCCGAACAATCTCTGTATACCCCAAGAGGCCCAAAAAACTTAGAAATAAAAAGTCCCAAATTATACATCAAATTACTCGTTCTTTAATTGAAAATCATGTAAGATGACAAGTTAATACAAAATCGATGATAAAACCTTTCAAAACAATACTCCTTACGGTGAAATATTTCTGAAACAGTATTTCTTCTCATTTACACAATCTTTTTTTTATCAATTCAGTTTAGAAAAACTGGTTGAAATAAGTGACCTTGAGATCTCAATTCTATTGAAACAGATTGAGATTTCCTGTTTGCAAACCGAAAATTCATGGAGGAATAAGTAAAAATGAGCGATATATCAACGCACGATAAAAGGAGGAATTAATGTATTGAAAAATGAATTAATGTATGTTTAAAGTAGCTTATATAAACACGCTAAAATATTTCATCTCAGAAAAATTTGACTTTGTTAATATCAGGTATCCAAAGTTGGCTATTTAATACTTGACTATCCTTTGCGCAGTCAACACATTTTATTATATCAATACGGATATCTTCATTAATTATGTTTTGTATACCCATAACGAAATTTTCTGTGCATTTAAATCGTGTGAGCTTGTATTGACCTGCCATCGTCTTAAATAAAATACAATTTATTAGAGTCGGAAATCAATGGATGACATCGAAGGTTAACTAGATCCTCTTAATTTTGGATCATATTATACAGCTCGCAGAAATGTGTGCGTGTCATGTTTCATTATTTATCTAACACAATAGCTAGGTTAAACCAACACGACAAGAAACAATTTTCAAGACAAACATTATAAACACACTTAATATCTGCTATCAATTCGTACAGATGAAAAGTGTTTCTTCCTTAGGTTTCAGATGGAATTAATATTGCTTGGAGAAGATCGGTCAGATCTGGCTCTTGCACCATAAAAAACAACCTAAGGTTTCAGGATAATGAAGATAGAAAGTCTGGATTGGTGAGAAGATGTTAGTAGTACAGACAGATGCAATAAATAATGCATAGTTTCCTATTACATATTTAATACATGATGATGTAAACATGCAAAAAACCAGTGTCGGCTTATATGACCTTGAAAATGTTTCAGCATTTGAAACTATTGCCGAAATGGGTTTGATGATTCCTGCACTTTAAAAATCCATTCATTACGTACATTTGTACTGATAAACCTTTGTTTTAAAAAACTATCTCGAACGCTTATATTATATACATCTATTTGTAGCGTTGTCTGAATTGATGAAAAAGAAATAAAAATGAAAAGAAGACCAGGGTTTCTTCAGCCTTTTCCACTTCAACCCTTTGAAAGACAATACGATAAATTTGCTTTTTGAAAAACAAAAGTTAATGGGCGAGGATCTATTATCTTATATAAGCTATTTTCAACTTTCTTCATTTCATGGCACACATACTATATTAATCACTAATTTCCTGCGGAACACCAAAACTATATTATATTTTTTGCCGATCTGACAAAAAAATAGATATATTTTTGATTGATTTCCGAAAAACAATAGTAGTTACCTACCCCTATTGATCCCAAGTGAACAAAAACAAAACTTGATAGAGGCGAAGGCTTATCACTTTTATCAGCGATTTTCAAAGCATACATAAACTAATCCCTAATTTCCTGCGGCATACCAAACATATGTTACATTTTTAGCAGATCTGACAAAAAAAATAGGTATAACTTTGATTTCTAAAAATAGTGTTAGTAACGACCCATTCTTTTTGATCCAAAGTAGCTTACAAAATTTCTTTTGAAAAACGAAACTTAATAAGTTAAGACCTACCACCTTATATGAGAGATTCTCAACCTTTTTCATCTCATAGCCACGCATAAACTAATTACTAAGTTTTTTCAGCACACCAAAAGTATATCTGACAAAAATTAGGTATAATTTTGATTGATTTACAAAAATAATATTAGTAACTACTTACCCTTTTTGATCCAAAGTGGTTAAAAAATCTTTCTTTTTGGAAAAACAAAACTTGCTTGGAGAAGACCTGTCACCTTATATAAACGATTTTCAACCTTTTTCATCTCATGGCACATATAAACTAATCACTAATTTTCTGCTGCACCAATATATATATATATATATATATATATATATATATATATATATATATATATATTTTTCCCAATCAGACAAGTAGGTATAACTTTGATTTCCAAAAATAATACTAGTAGCTACCTATCCCTTTTGACCCAATGTAGCTTAAAAAATTCCTTTGAAAAACAAGACTTAGGCTGACTTATCACCTTATATCGACGATTTTCATCTTTTTCATCTCATGGCAAACTAATCGCTAATTTTCTGCTACTATATTATGTACTATATCTTTTGCCGATCTGACAAAAGATAGGTATAACTTTAATTTCCAAAAAATAATATTGATAATTACCAACACTTTTTGATCCAAATTGGCTAAAAAAATGCATTTTGAAACAATTTATTTATGACGCTTTGCAATAAAAACAGTTCTCAAAATTACTTATTCGGATATTAAAAATATGAGTATTACCTAAAATTATGAACACACTTGTGAAAATAGTAGTAAACGCTAAGTTCAAAACTAAACCGTTGAAACGAAATAAATCTTACACAATTTAAACTGTTTCACAACACGTGCGGCACACCGGTACCATTCTTTAGGGACACAAGAGTTGAAAATCCCTTCTTTATATGAATGTATTTTGCTCATCATAAAATCTTATGTTTTTAGTCTTATTAGGAGGTGTGTGTGTGTGACAATCAAAATATCACATGAGAGGATACCTATACACCCTAGCAGCCCTAACATACCCTGGAACATTTATATATCTAACCTTCACTCTTTCAAGGAGCCATACCTACCTACTTGACCACCTCAATAACCCTTAAAGGCTAAGGGGAAATCTTTTAGTTTTAATTTTTCGCTCTAGTACATCGAGGTATTGAATTTTATGACTGGACTTTACGTTGTCAAGATTCGCTACTTTTGAAGACTGCCCCATGGAAGCGTATTACCTTCTTGTCCACGCTGAAGTATTGCGTTTTTGGACAGAATGAAACAGATTTTGATTACTGTAATGAAAATAGGAGACGACTGAAATTTACTCTGCTTTTTTCTGCGAGAAGCCTTTCCCAATCTACCACTTTTCAAGTAATAAACCGTTTTATTACTCCATCGTACACTAGTCATTCATTCTTTTTCTTGGAAACTGCTTCACCTTTCGGTGAACTATGAAATGACCGCGTTTTACTGTCATATTGGAGATAACTGGTGCTCGATAGTTTTCCTTTGGAGCCCCCTAAAACAAAACGTACCTTATAAAAAGAAGGCTATAAAACTTAAAGTTCTAACCTAAGCACTATTTGGAAATCTTGGTCTCTAGTGTTTTCCAGAAAAGTGGAAGTGTTTATTTCGTAGCTCGATATGGGATAGAGGAAAAGGACTCCTCTTTATTATTTTGTGCTTCAGAAGAGAATGCAATCGATGCGAGTCGATATAAAAATGCTTCGTAGCTGATACTTTATTTGGTTACCTTTTCACTTTTACCCGTTCACTTACTTAAGAGAGCTCGCTTTCTTGCTTGCAGGAGTAGGGGAAGTTCAAATATTTGATATCGTTTATTTTAAATACGAGAATTGAAGACAAAGCATTGTTACAGGTGCACTATATATTGACATTTGGGATTTTTTTGAGCAGACGTATTGCAATAATCGACATCTTGGATTCACAGGACCTAGGGAATTTTCAGTTCGGAGAATAGTCCTGCGAATTCAGGAGGGATACCTCAAAGGTTTGGCTGTTGTAGTTAGGCTTAGCTCCTGTCCTTAGCTTAGGTTTAGCTCCTGCATTTGAAATGTGGCCTGGACTCCTAGAGCTAAGCCTTAAACTCCTACCGAGTTTCGAAAATACTTTGAAATCATTGGAACCATAAGCTGTTTGCTTTTTATGATAAAAATTATTTTGGATTCGATTTTCTTTACAACAGTCAGTTACTGAAGTAATCATTAAGTACATAGTTGAATTAACGTCGCAACTCAACGGACTATTGGCGACGGTTCGTGATCTATCCCGACGAGAAAGATCCGAGGAAACACCTAGTATTTTTTAACTACGGTCAGATGATGAGGTCCACACCTGAGCTTGTACCCCACTCTCCAAACTTCCACACCACGCCAACGTGAGGACATTTGAGGCCACGACAGATTTAACGTGCACCAGCCCTCTTGTACACGACGGTTCTTGGATGGATTAGAACTCGAGAATTCTGGGTTGTTTCCTTTATCAAATTTATTAATAACAATAAAAGAAAACTGGACATTAAGTTAAGAATTACTTTAAATAAAGCAAAAGTTAAACCTGATCAGAACATTACATTTAAGGTTTGGATGTTTGTCCGTCTGGAATAAATGTATGGTCTCTCTATAAACAGGTTGTGCCTAGAATGCGTGGTATGTATCCGAGGTGTAACGTGAACTTTCGTACCCCCGTGGTACATCAGAGTAACGCACAGTGGTTCACAAGTCCACCCTTGTGATACAGTAACGAGTCCTGTTCAATTGGCCGGGCATTAGAAAAAAATTTAGATTTGTTTTTAAAGGGAACCTTAAAATTTCGAACTAGTGAGATAATTAGCTTCTATTTTTTACTGAACAATCTTCCTCACAATATAGTCACATTTAATCTGAAATTTCTTTAAAGGAAATTTTATTATCATTATCCCTTGTTATTACCTGAACATGATATATACGGGTATCTGGGTATAAAGTATCAGAACACCTGTCATTTCCTGTGATCCAGGTAGAGATAAAGCTCCAGGATGACGTAAGAGAGATCGAGACAGACCGTCGAACAAGTCTGATGTCAGACAAACAGAGGAAGAGAAAGACTCCTAAAGAAGGTAACAGACAGTCACACACCACGAGCATGTGATGTAACGATGAAAGCTAAATCTCCCTGTTTCCCTATCCATTCCAAATTAAACATATATAATAGCAAAGAGAAAGTCTGTTCTCATTCCTTTCCCAACAAATAAGAGTTCGACATATACAACTCTTAGAAATTGTATGTTACTTGAATGTAATTCTTTTGAACTAAGCGAACTTGAAAGTTCATAACATATATACACAGAACAATTATTCCAATCGAAGTTTTTATAATAGCGATAAGCTCAATTACGCATAAAAATATTTAAATATTGGCACAAGTTTCTAAATTCGAAAGTGAATTACTAATGACTTCCATTCATTTGGAGTTTTAACAATGAACAATATTCACATATCCATAGAGTAAAGCCCACACAAGTTACATCCTAAGATATTTATTAGCACGTCAAATAAATTTAACTTACTAAACAATCATCGGATCAAATAATGGGGGGTATAACTTACCAGTTTAAAAAATGTTTTCCATTTGGTCTTTAGTAATTAGTATAATTTATCTCACGCGCCCGATTCCCGGTAAATGAATGATCGTGCCCATTTCATATATATCTGGAAATGTTTCTGTTTTTAATCGCTTCCAACCTGGCAAGCTCTTCGATCGGGATCCTGTTGAGATAATTAACCCTCCCCATTTGAAAAACGGAGAAAAAAGCCCCCTTTGATGTCTTAATCGCTTTGTTGAGTTAAAAATACGAAATTCGAGTCGCCTTTACTGCGCTTTTGTACAATCCTTTCATATTTGAACAATGCCGCCCACAAAAGCGTAATTAAACGTCATTTTCTTCAGCGGGACGTGAATCAGTATATTCATTTTCCTAGTTAATTGTTTTGAAGAGAAGCACTTCTTTCACTTCATTAGGGCCACAGCATCGGGTAGCATCCTTTCGTCTCTTGCAGAAAGGAGACTTCCTTCCAGATCGTTTAGCTGCGCTGATGGCTTTTCCAAGCAGAATTCGCCGCTTGTCGCACCAGGGACATATACTCTGATTTTACTTTCTTTGGTGTTGGTGTTTCGATAACTGAAGCATTGGGGATTTTCATGGGGATTAAACACTCGAAGATCTGCGTCTCAATTGGAATACTCTCTTAAACACTAAGTAAAAAGTAATAAACACTTCATAAACTTCAAACAGAATTCGGTACTTGAAGCTCGATGGAAATTGAGCTTGTTTTATTTGTGCGTTGGTTCTAAAGATTTTTTTGGCTTAAAAGTACTGAACACTACATAAAATTCTAACAGCAGAATTAGTATGCGGTGGCTGGAGCACGTTTAAACTGTCGTGGCTACAAATGTCTTCCTCTTAGCGTAGTGAGGAACTTTGGAGAGTGGGGTGCCATCACAGGTGTTAACCTCGTTATCTGACTGGTTCAAAATTATGAGATGTCGTCCACGGATCTTTTCCTTAGAGCTTGATCTCGGACAGTCATTAATAGCCCATTATGTTGCTCCATTGTAACGTTAATTAACTACCTACCAAGCAGAATTCGGTGCTTGTAGCATTAGTTAGATATTAGTTTGTCCCTCATATAAGGTTCGAAGTAAAATGTTCAAGCATATCTGGATGCATTCTGACCAAGGATAATAACTATAAATTTAGTAATTTTCAAAACTGCAGTTGCGTATTATTTTGTTCTTTTTCATCCCAGTGTTTGGAAACCTACTGGACACCGTGGATACATTCCTGTTAATTTGACATTTTTATTTAAAAAGAAAGCGAACTCTTCAACGTGAGGGGAAAGGGAAGGATGCACTTTTTCGAGCGATCTTAACTTAATTTCGATTTTCTGCAAATACCTGAACATAACTTTTCAATCTAATCAAATAATTTAGAATGTACAGAATTATTTTTTCATTTAGTTCTTCCCCTTATTTACTCTCCAGCAAGACACAAGTCTCTATCAAGATTTAAATATAACCTTAATAGTACAATTATAAAAAAGTCAAATGGTAACTAGAGCCGGAAATTTAATGCAAACAAATTACAGCAGCAAAATGCCGGAGGACGTCCGTACATGAAGGATATAAAGTAGAGAAAAGGCTTTTAATGTTCCAATTGTCTTGTCTTCTGTGATCGGGCACATCCTGATGTGTTTGTGCCAGTTTGCAGCCATTCTCTGCAGTATGTCCTTGGTGATGGAATTGATATGCAGCATTATGATGACAAAATGCACAGTGGGGGCTGTTTGAAAATTGATATATATATATATATATATATATCAATTTTCAAACAGCCCCTGATTATATTGATATATATATATCAATTTTCAAACAGCCCCCACTGTGCATTTTGTCATCATAATGCTGCATATCAATTCCACCACCAAGGACATACTGCAGAGAATGTATGAATATATGTATGAATAATGAATATATATATATATATATATATATATATATATATATATATATATATATATATATATATTCGTGATGATACAATTATAAAAATAAAATGGTAACTAGGTCCGAAAATTGAATGCAAATAAATTACAGCGGCAAAAATATCGGAGGACGTCCGCACATGAAGGATAAAAAGTGGTAAAAAGGTCATAATGCTCGAATTGTGGACCTCTGTGGTCGAGAGCATCTTGATGCGTTTGTGCCAGTTTGCAGACACTCAGCAATGTGTCCTCGGTGATGGTATTGATATGCAGCATGATGGAATCCTTAAGATCTTGCAGATTTCGCGGGTGATTCTGGTTGACACAGGATTTCAGATATACTCATAAGGCAAGTCACGCATTGGTCCAGCATCAGTCCTGCGACATTAAATTGGCTTAAACGCTCATGCGTACTGACATATTTTCTGAACAGAAACGGAGTACGCATGCGCAAGTCCTATGTTTTGTCGCTTGTTGCTCCAGTGTGTGGCCCGGCTAAAATAAGTCCAATGGCGTTGGATCAGGTGATAGCGGAGGCCAGTCAATCAAACCCCTTCATCCGATCCACCTCTTTGGAAGTTCTTTATCCAACCCACAATGAGTCGACGATTTTCTGCATACAGGTAACAATTTGAACCAGAATGTTTATGGGCATAAACCATAAAGTCTTAATCGTGCATTTAACTTCCTGTGAGCTCATTTGCATGTTGTCTGTCTATCAGAAGAACTGCCCCAGATACAAAGTCTAGGAACTGGCGGTCACTACAGAACAGGTCTCATACATTTTGAGTGGGGATGAGGTTTTGGCGATGGGTAATTTGGCGACGTTTTGAATGTAGCCGTTCGCAATCGTTTACCTTCTTATCTCACAAATACCTGGAGCGCCAATTGTCAGTAAGTCCGCCAATGTGACAAACACAAATGCTTCAAGAATCCACTATAGAAAATGGACAGTCTCGTTGCTACAGTAACAGACAGCGGCAGACTTTTCTGTGTGAAGCAGTTTTCGCAATAGACAAACAATACAATTGAGTCTCGGTATACCTGTTCAGTAATTTTTAATAGCAACCATCGCATTTATTTCTTGTTTTGCGATCCTCACTACGTTCCGTATCCTGACCTTTGCGCGCTATACTCTACTCTTTAATCATAGTTAAATATTCACTTCTAAGGTGAAAATAAACTACACTAGATGTAACAAATACATTTTCTTTGGATTCTTCTCACTTCATATTTATATATTGTACTGGTAAATTGAGTCGAAGATACGCATTTCAGTTAGAAGCACGAATGGCTTTACTTTGAACTCCCACGAATTGATTTATCGATGCAAACCTTTTTCATGGAAACTGGTTAAAATAGACTCCACTACAAAGAAAACGCCAGTTTCATTAAAAATTCAATTCGTCATCGATTCTGGAAATGCTACCCTCGATTTTTCGCGTATTTCGTTCATCAATGAAAGTCACTTTTAGGGAAATAAATCGCTCCGGCCGGCATAGTTGAATCCAGGAACGCGAGCTAATTAACATCACAATGAAAGCATCATTCACTTCCAAGGATTTAATTCAGTTTTCCGCTACGTTCGTAAACAGTGCGAGTACTGTTTGAAATGGCGTGACTGTAAATTTAAAGTTCACATGACAGCTCTGAGAAAAGAGCTTCGACTGCACCAGGGAGGAATACGAAGGAATTTCTAATGAATATCAATATTTTAGCGGGAATAATACTTCAAAACCTAAACGTAATTATTCTAATCGATTTACTTGTGGCTGCATCCTGACTCCAGTTTATAGGGTGTTCGCTCATCATTTTGGCCGCCACAATCTCGGCGAGGATCGGGAAAGGATCCCCCGCTACGTTTGCGAATTTTGAAATTCAAATGCTGTTATTGAATTGGAGAGTGACTAATTGAATACTCATATAGTCGAATACCGAAAGTCAACAGATCATTCCAACTTTCCCCAATTTTGATCATGGAGTTATATAAAGTCATGAAATTAGTTCGACTCTCTCAGAGCAATTTCAAAGTTTGACACTCAAAGTATAACACATAAAACTCAAATGAGTAACTATTAATAAAGTTTTCACATATTTTTGTTTACACTTTGCCTTTCCAATTAAATGTTATATTGATACATCATGATATATAACATATACGTATATCAAATCATTGATTTATAAAGTCATGAAATTAGTTCAACTCTCTGAGAGCAATTTCAAAGTTTGACACTCAAAGTATAACACATAAAACTCAAATGAGTAACTATTAATAAAGTTTTCACATATTTTTGTTTGCATTTTGCATTTCCAATTAAATGTTGTGTTGATATACCGCACCTCGATATTGACATATCGCTAATATTGTCCTATCGCATCTCGAAGAGTGATACAAGTCAAAAGCAAATTTGAAGGTAATACAGAAGTAGCACACGATCTTTAAGCCCATTTCACTTCTGGTTGGTTTTGGGGGTTTCATGGCGCAAGGGCCATATTTGGCCATGCTGCGCCAGACACAAGACATACAATATCAAGTCAGACACACACAATGAAAGTTTTACTGACACAGAAGAGAGAAATACATCCAGGGAGGAATGCATCTGACAAGAATCGAGCCTGCACAGCCTACAACTCGAAGTTTGCTAACGCAGTGGGTATACCCACTGAGCCACGCTGCCCCACTTCTGGTTGAGGCTGCGGTAACCTGGTTGGAAGAGTAGTCGATTATCAACCGGAGGTTGGATCGAGTTCGGGTGATAATCGGATTGCTGGATCGAGTTCGAAACTCGATCCGACCAAAGGCCTTAAATGTCCTCACGTTTGAAGAGTGGGGTACCAGCTCAAGTTTGTCATCTGACCGTGGTTCAGAATGACGAGGTGTTGTCCTCGGATCTTTTCCCTTCGGGTTTGATCCCGAAGTGATACCATTAGCCTATTGTGTTGCTCCAGTGCTAAGTTAATTCAACTACCTATCTACCATTTTGGTTGGTTGGTTTTTATGACTCAAGGCCCCGATATGGCCAAGCTGCACCAAGCAATGTTTTCCAATCAAGTAAATGGACATGCACACGCAAGGAAAGTTTTTATTGATACGGAAGAGAGATCACCCAGGGTAATTGCAGGAATACTAAGGCTAGCAGACTGTTAGAGCAGTGGGCAAGAACACTGAGCCGCTGTGGCCCTTCTGTATTTGAAATTTTAAGAATTCGTTCATTATCTGAATTAAAAATGTGTCGATTATTTCCTGATTTGATTTCTATGGTTTGTTCGGACTTAGCACAATCGTTGAATCGGAAAAATAAAATCTTCATTTTGAGTTGCATCTCTTTTTTCTAGAGTGCCAAAATATCTCCATTACGTCAAACTAACAACTTGACTCAGAAATGAGCAAGAGTAATTAAAAACAAATGTAAAATTGATAGCTTCATTTTTGAAATATTGGTTCTATATCTAGAAACGTCTAATATGAAATGTTTTTATTAATATAAGTAAAATAAAAAACTTTTGCTAACTGCTAAATTGTGAATATACCCGGTTTAATTTTGTGTTCCCTGTTTCTCTTTAAGGTTCGTACAGGAAGTTTTGAAGCACCTTGTACACTGTCTTTTGAAACAACAACTCAATGCATTAATTAATAAATCGAACATTACTATAGTATGGTATTCAAGATAAACTGTATATAATTCACAAACAAGCAAATTCCAACAGATTAGATATAAAAGCGGGTGCTTGTCTTAGCTATGTATCATGCACGAACCTTTTAACTATCATATTTGCGAGTAGTTATTTAATAGTAAAGATGTATATGACAGCATAACGAATATATTCATGGAGTTAAATTTATCGTGAACCAATTGAAGTCCTCTGAGGTTCCTACACGTTCTGAATCTTGAAGTCTTCTCTGAATGACTTATCAGTTTTGACCTTCTTGACCAACACAATGTTACCTAAGATTTTTTCAACCAATAAATGCTGCTATTTTGTCATTAAATGAGTTGTAAGGGTCCGTAATATTTACTTCTCGGAAATTTCGTGACGATCGAAGGAATAAGTAACGAATAATTTCCTTTATCGGAAATCTTTTGATCCTCAGACAGTTATAAAACAGACAAGTATCGCATAATTTCCCTTCATGACTTCTTCAGACCTTTATCTTCGTGATAGATCCAGGACTGTCTTCAATAGCCCGTTGAATTGCTCCAGTGCACGTAAATTCAATTACCTACCACCCAACATGATTTCTAACCAGTTTTGACCTTGATCAACAAAATATTTCCTAGAATTCTTTCAACCAATAGATGCAAATACATTGAGAGGCAAAAGCAATACTTCACTTCTCGGAAATCTCATGACTCAAATCTCAGAGGAATATAGAGTAGTCAAATAACTAAAGCTACCTCAGCTTGTAAAAAGTTGAGAGAATTAAAAAAGTTATCAGGAAGCACGCAAACATTCACTCATCTCCCGTCTCATGTTTCTCCACATAATAAAATCCGCCGAGAACTATTTATTTCGGATGGGAAACTTAATACTTGACTTAACGACGAATTCCCGGGTATTTGTCCCTTTCCTGAAATCCGTCAATCCGTAAATAAATTGAATCAAAATATTTTGAATCTCCTCGAATAGTGAACGACGTTTATTTAGAAGTTAGAGAAGCTTGAGGCTCTGCGACAGATTGGAGCAGCGAGATCAATTATCCATCATGTACATATCGACGAAATGATTTCAATTCTCGCTGAGCTTTCCTAAAGTTCTTCCGAGAATAACACTCATAGGAACTTTTTCTTCTTTAGTATGCATTTTATTTTTGTCGTTAGAAACTTAAAAAAGAATTGGAAGAATCGCAATTCCTGAGAACGTGTTTTTGTGCTTTCAAAATAAAATTACTAGTTTTGTGATTTTATGTATTTTGCTTTGGGCTCTTTCAACTTTTTTAACGGGATCTTCTTAGAATTCAGATGCTGCTTCGGCGACTATTTTTCATTGTATTTCATTTTCTCCATCACCATAAGGAATCTGAAACTCGTGGGAATTTCTGAATGCTTGTCTTCTACAACAATAAGGGATTTTGAAAATAAAAACATACAATCTGTGTTTGCTGAATTATTCAGCTTGTCGAGTGGAGCTGATACACTTCGCCTTTTTGCAAAACTAACCTTAAAGCACCAAGCACGTTTTTCATTAGTCATGTGATGGTATTCTAATGATTCAAAATTTTTATGCTTTTCAGCGTGAACGCCTTCTGTGGTACATTATTTACTTACTAGAATGGAATGAATGTAATAAAATTTAGAAGGTTGTAGATACTAGACTGATTAAATAAGAATAGAACCACATATGCATTTCTTTAAGATATTAGCATCATTTAAACCATAAAGATGTATGACCATTTGATAACATTTCAGAGTAATCAGATTGAAGAAACTGGACACACAGCTTTAGGTTTCCATGTTCTTGGAAATTTTCTATACCATATTCAGTGTCAAATGGGGCTGATATTCTTTGCCTTGCAAAAATAACCTTAAAGCACCAAGCACGTTTTCCATTAGTCATGTGATGGTATTCTAATGATTCAAAATTGTTATCCTTTTCAGCGTGAACGCCTTCTGAGGTAGATTATTTACTTACTAGAATGGAATGAATGTAATAAAATGTAGAAGGTTGTAGATACTAGACTGATTAAATAAGAATATCTAGCATCCTAAACGCGTTTCTTCAAGATATTAGCATCATTTGAACCCTAAAGATGTATGGCCATTTGATAACATTTCGGAGTAATCAGGTTGAAGAAATGGGACACAGCTTTAGGTTTCCGTGTTCTTGGAAAGTTTCTATACCATAAGTTATAGGTCGTGTCCATTGAAAACTACCTCAGCGCCATTAAAATGATTTACTCTACCAGAAATGACGAAACCAGCTGCAGAGAACGGCCGGAGCAAAATGATCGGCCGATTCAAATTATGACTGCTGTTAAGTACGTGACGCGCCCTGAACGATCCTTGAGAAGGGAATGGTTGTTGGAATTCCCAAGATATTTCTGAGCCCAATCAAAATATAACTGGTTGTCGTCTTTCATTTCCAATTGCTGGCAGGGTGACGTGGTTCTTAATTGAATGACGTATGAACAGTGTTATACCTTGAGAGTCCAAACTGTCTTGGCCACTAGACCATTTTATGTAAAATAGCCATTTGAAGGTACTGATCTAATGCTTGATGGATGAATCTTTATAAAAGGGACGGCATTTTCATGTATCGGTCATAGAATAATATGTTTGGTTTGTCATTTTTGATATACTGGACTAACTAAACTGGGATCTATATAGAATAATGGGTTAAAGATTCGATCCTATATAGACATTAAAACTGGAATGATTTAACCCTCCAAGTGATTTCGACGAGGAATCGCGTACATCAAGATCTGATCAATTTTGGTAATGACGAGATATCTCGTCATCAAGAATGCCGATTGAACTCCGAATGAAGACATTACCGTTTTTTTATTAAAAGACTAGTTTGAGACATGGACATTTTTCATCTCATGACGAGATATGTAGTCCATCAAGATCTGGTCAGTTTTGCCAATGACGAGACATCTCGTCAAGATAACCACCAGGAGGGTTAAATGAAGCTCTGAGTATTGATGCATGAGCGCCAACTCCTAAGGGGCCGAACTCCTTGGGCCCCTTGATAATTTCATGAGGGAGTCATCCCCGAACGGAGGGATAAATATTTAAACATTACCATGAGTAACCAAATAGGGTGTTTCAGCAAGCACCCTAGGAACTCCAAGTCCTAGGGGTGCGACCCGTGTTGAACACTGAAAATAATTTCATAGCCTTGAACCCTCAAATAAGAGGGGAAAATGTTATAAATGAGAACAGATGATACAAATAACTAAATATGAAGATATTCTTACACATTAGGCTATTACGCCCTTTTCCAGGAGATGAGGGAGCGACCCAAATACCTAGGGTGCGTAACCCTCCTGGTGGTTATCTCGACGAGGTATCTCGTCATTAGCAAAACTGACCAAATCTCGATACCTCGTTATTAGAAGAAAACTGACCAGATCTTGACATCATCATAAAAAATTTGGCAATGTAATGATGACGAGATATCTCGTCATTAGCAAATTTGATCAGATCTTGACGAAGTAGATAACTCGTCATTAGCAAAAGAGGTCAGATCTTGATGGACGAGATATTTCGTCGAAACCACTTGGAGGCTAATACATTTATGGGTAGAATTCGAACCTCCCTGAAACAAGGGGATGAGTATTGCAAATTACCGATATCTGTAAAGGCAAACTAGAGTGCAGAATACACATACAATATGAAGCAACTTGGGCCTCTTCCCAATAGTTTCCTCAACTTGGCGAAACGATCTTTGTGGGCATATTCACAGAACTTCTCTTGTTTTAGAGCACAAGAATGGAGAGGAAGCATAAATGAAAAAAAAATCGGATCTGAGCGTATATCCTTATCGACTCTGTATTCGGGCTAAGAAAGAACAGAAATTAGCGGGCCTGTCTAGTCCAACAGAAGGACTACATAGTCAGATTACAGATAATCTGCATCCAGGATCGATAATGACAGACTTTCAACATACGGTTCGACCAAGAGTTGGGATAAAAGGAAATTCGTGGAGCATTTATCGAATTCCTAAACATTTATCCACATTAAACAATCCATGCCAAGATGAATTCAAGCAGCAAGACAAAAGATGGCTCATCAACGTACTAATTCGACGTTTAGTAATGACTTAGTTAACATCTTGTCTAGAATGAGCACTAACCAAATATAGACACAATAATTATAATTTTAATATTGTCACAAGAATAAACTTGTTACACTTAATAATCGCATGAATACTGGAAAAGAAAAAACGTGTTTTGCATACTGGTTTTTGGAGGACTGTTAGGATTTAACACTGAATTTTGTTTGTTAGGATTTAACACTACATTTACCGACCTTTTATAAATACCTATTTTACAGAAACGGGTTAAATTACCCCTTAAATTACCACGAAGCATGAAACTCTACAGTGGTGTGTGCGTTTATTATTTTGCGCAGCAGTGTATATGGAATGGTTTTAGAGTTGACGATGTTGTAAAAGCACATAAAATGTTAAACTGGTCAGATGACCCATTACGGTAAAAATATGTATATTTCATACGTATGTCGGATGCAGAGAGAGGTGAAAAGAAATCTATACTACTAAAGTAATTTTATAAATATTTCAGGAAAAGTAAAAGTTGAGGTCGGTAGTTAACTAAAATTGCACTGGAGCAACACAACGGGCTATTGGCGACGATCCGGGATCTATCCCCAAGGGAAAAATCCGAGGACAACACCACGGAATTTTGAAGCACGGTCAGATGACGAGGTAACACCTGACCTGACACCCAACTCTCCAAACTTCCACACCACGCCAACGTGAGGACATTTGAGGCCACGATAGATTTAATGTGCCCCAGCCCGAATGTACACGACGATCTTTGGCTGGACCTAGTTTCGAACTCGCATCCCTTCGGTTGCTAATCCGTTGCCCGTCGTGACTCAGTGGGTATGCCCACTGCGCTAGCAACATTCGAGTTGTATGCAGCTCAGGTTCAATTCCTGTCAGGTGCATTCATGACAGGAATTGGGTGGGGTGTATTTCTCTCTTCTGTGTCAGTAAAATTTTAATTACGTGTCTGTATATTGCTTGATGATGTATATATTGTTTCTGGCGCAGCATGGCCAAATATAGCCCTTGCGCCATAAAACCCCCAAACCACCACCCACCTAATCCGTTGCTCTTCCAACTGGTCTACCGCTGCCCTAAATCATACATACGGTTAAAACTTAAAAAAATAATAAAACTTCGATAAAACTTAAAAAAATAATTTTAAGTCAAACTTTTAAAATGGGTCACTTGAACCGCGTGGTAAATTTAGTATTAAAGCATTTGTAAATGGACAAGTTTATATATACATTTATTTCTACATTAAAATAAATCATGTAAGTAATTCTAAAAATAAAGAAAGCAGAGAAAATTGAAACAGCTCAAGCTTAGTGTAGTCAAGCTTAGTAGTAATGTGTAGCCGAGGCTACACATTACTGCTCAATAACTTTCAACATTTCCCGGGACCCGGTACTACAGTACCAGTTGCCCCCTTATGCGTGAACCTTAAGTACAACTCTGCATATCTGGACTAATAGGACGCAGGTTTATGGACAGTTAGGATAATTGGGCTAGTTTCTAAGGGCTTTAACTCGACGAGATATCGCATCTATCAAGATCTGACCAATTTTGGTCATGACGAGAAATCTCGTCATCAAGATATTGCCGATTTTTGTGATGATGCGAGATCAAGATCTGGTCAATTTTCTTCTAATGATGAGATATCTCGTCTTTCAAGACCTGGTCAGTTTTGTTAATGACAAGACACCCTTTCGATGGAAACCAGGAGGCTTAACACGTATACTATTGGGTCATCCGGAAAGTTCTGCGGTTTTTTATGATAAATACCAGCGAAGCAGTACAAAAACTTAAGAAAATTTTATTGAATCACATAAGCACCATTTTGTTCTATGACTCTGCCATCTTTTCGGCAGCTGGAAAATTCCTTTTTAAAAAGTCATTAGGCTTATTTGTAAAGAAGTTATCGAAGTGCTGTTTGACAGTCTCCAAAGAATTGAACTCCAGGCCGTTCAAAGAATTTTGAAATCACCTGAAGAGGTGAAAATATGAGGGGGCAAGGTCTGGTGTATATGGGGGTGACACAAAACATCTCAGCCATACTCAATAAGTTTTTGTCTGACATTCATTGTCATGCTGGAAGACAACACCTCGACGATTGGTCAGTTCTGGCTGCTTTGCTTCGATTTTGCTTTTAATACTGACATTTGAGAACAGCATTTTTCCAAATTTATTGCCTGATTTTGTGGCAACAATTCATAATGAACAATTCCTTTTTAGTCCCACCATACACAAAACATTACTTTTTTGGGATGCAGCCTCCCTTTCGATGTTGGGAGGTTCATTTGGCTTACCCCATGATCTTTTACTTGTAACATTATTGTATAGTATCCACTTCTCATCTCCAGTAATGAGCCGTTTTAAAAAAGGAGCTTCTTCATTTCGTTTCAGTAAAGAATCACATGCCGAAATTCGAGCAAACATATTCTGTTGTGTTAAAGTATGGGGTACCCATACATCGTAGCGGCTTACATACCCAATCGTCTTCAGATGATCATGAACTGTACTTTTTAGAATATTTAGTCTGTGATAGTTCCTGAACTGTGTAACGTGGATTTTCAGCGATGGCATCTTTTAATAGGTCCTCGTTTACAGAGGATGGTCGTCCAGAGCGGGCATCATCTTCGAGACTGAAATTTCCGCGCTTAAATTTATCAAACCACCTTCGAACTGTGTCCTCAGAAACAGCACTTTGTCCATATATAGCACAAATTTTACGAGCAGTCTGACTAGCATTTTTTTCCTTCTTAAAATAAAAGAGCATAATATGACTAAAATTAACTTTTTGGTTCTCCATTCTTAGCACTGCAGTGAAACAAAAATTGTGTCACAACACAAGCTAGAATTATCCAGTGAAAGCAGAAAAGACAGAATTTACATATCTGCTTCAATCAAGGTCACTCCTTATCAACGGTAGCAAAATAGTAGCAAGAAAGGCGCGCTTCGATTTGAAAAACCGCAGAACTTTCCGGATGACCCAATATATTGTAATTGACAAAAGAAAATTTTCTTTTCAAGATTATTCCTCAGTTTCAACTCTTGAACTAATATGCCTCACTTTTATTAAAAAAGGTTAGTTTTAAACAAATAAAAGTTTTATTTTGATCGTTTTCATCGCAATATGCAGTTAATTGCCACAATTTTAGTTTAATACATCAAATTAAATTAAGTTTAATACATGAAAAGGGAATAATTTGTGATTTATCACTTTGCACTACGGATTAGATTCTCTTGTATTTACACCAACAGATGTTCAGCATGACAAAAACACACACACACTATAATATATATATAATAAACAATCAATCAGAGGTTGTAGGGGTAGCGGAATTAATAAAAAATTAAAATACTCTGAAAGCAATAAACAATTTGCAGACATTACAAAATACCTAAAAACTTTAGAAAAATTTTTTATTGAAAATTTTAACTTTAAAACCTTAAAAAATTATTTTTTTCTTTGAATGACAGAACTTGTCTCAAATTTAAGAAAATTTTCACAACACTAGACTCTTTAAATCCTCCTTTTCTACTTTACTGCATATTTACTCGTCTTTCTAAAATTAATATGAAAAAACTATTAGTAATGATAATTTAATTTACATGAAAATAGGATTTAAACACCAAATTTTTGATAAATTTAATTTCAATAAAATTGTAAATAATTTAATGAATATTTTCCCATAAAATTTTATACTTTAAAAATGCTTTAAATATGATATACCTTAGGGTAGAAAAATATTTAATTATAATCACTTTTGCAGTAGGTTAATTTATATGGGGATAACTGTGAATGATTTTGCAACGACATAAATTATAGGTCATATTTAAATGATAGTCTAGGACATATTGTAAGTGGCAATCTTGGAATTATTGATAATGAACAATTAAGGGAATTAATGTATAAAGGTATACTAAATTCAGACCTATATATAATATTAAAAAAAGTTTTATACTTAAAAGTTTCCGAAGACATTGATAATTTCTGTATTATGACTTCCACTAAATTTAATACCCCTATTTACCACTTCACAGAATGGAAATGGAAACTTAACAGTGACTTTAAAATTTTATAAATCAAAATCTCCCACCTTCTGGAAAAAACACCGATTACTATAAGGCAATAGCCCTAGCTATTAAAGTCTTACAAAATAAATTCATAATAACACCGGTAGATAAAGCATCAGGTAACTATGCCTATTATCTGTAAAAAAACTATATTTAAATTAACTAAACTTAAAAATTCTGATACCTATAAGTTCTGCAAATCTACATAAAATACTATTGTTTTAAAAAATTATTTCTTTAAATAAAAGATTAAAAATTTATAATCATATTATTTTACCCTACATAACTATTGTACCTAAATTTCATAAAAATCCAATGAAATTCCGATTTATTACCTGTGGTACAAATTGTTATATGATTAAACCCGGTATCTTACTTTGTAAATATCTAAAAATTATCCTTAATGCCATTATTGAAGAAGGTTTTACCTGGATTACTGGTGATAATAATAACGTTTTAAATTATATAAATAAAAATATTAATAATATACTAACCTACGGCTTTAAAGACTTATTTCCTAGTATACCACTGGGCAAACTTAAAGATGTACTAAACTACTATTATCATGACTTTAAAAATCTAATTACTATTGATTTTGAGGATTGGGAATTTTCGGTAAACTTCTGCATCTTTAATAATTTTATTTTTAACGGTGAGCATTTATTTATTCAAGTTAAGGGTTTTATTTATATATACCCCAGGGTTCCAATTTTTCATCCATTCTTGCTAATTTATTTCTACCTTATTATGAAAAACATTTGCCTACAAATTAATTCTGCCTTTAGATATATTGATGATTTAAATTTTTTTAATGATAGTAATTTTGCTAACCTATGGAAATCGATTTACCCAGGTGAATTGAATTTATTAAAAATTAATTCAGATAACAATAAAGTCGTCTTTCTAGACTGAATATATCCATTTTAAATAGTAAAACTGATATTAATATTTATAAGAGATAATTTTGAATTTCTGGTTTTCAAATTAATATATTGGGATTCAAATATTTCTAAAAGAATATATTATAATACCATTGTAGTCAACTGGTACGTTTCAATAAAATTTGAAACTCTAAATCTAACTTCTTTTAGCAATATAATAATCTCTTTAACACACTTCTTAATAATAAATACCTTCACTCTTTTCATAAGATTATTTTTGAAAGATTTAAAGATACTAATATTATTTAACTGATGATTAACCATAATGGCTTATTTTGGAGACTCCTGTTGAATATCAATTCTGTTTGATATACTAATTATAATAGGTCTGTTAATTTATTAAAAGACTGGATTTGAATACTCTTTTCGGTTTCCGGTTCCGATAAACCGATTCGGAATTCCGAGTCGGAATCGGAAATCCAGTTCCTAATTCTCCATTGTGATTTTTGGGCGCTATGAATGGCATTTGCTGGCGGTCCTCATGTAGGTTGCGGCGGGTTGTTGTCGAGCTGAGGTTTATTAATGTGGGTAAGTTTGTTTTCTCTTCTATAGTTTTGTATTGTACTTGTCTTTGGTGTGTGTCCTTGGACGTCCCCGGTTTTGATTTTCTAATTTTGATTTTTTAATTGTGCTTTTCTGCTTATGGTGTTTGAGGGGTGTGTGGGCTACTTTTGGTGAACTGTCGCCCACACGCAGAAAACACCATACTGTGTTGACTGGGTGAGGCTCCTCCCTGATGACGCCCTGATCCACCAACTCTTCTCCATTTTTTTCGAAATTTTCTCGGTATTTTTAAGTTTAAGATAAAGTTAAGTCCAGATCACACCTAAGCTGGCACCCCACTCTCCAAACGTCCACACCACACCAACTTGAGGACATTTGAGGCCACGACAGATTTAACGTGCACCTGCCCCCTTTGCACACGACGGTCTGTTGTTGAATTTGAACTAGCAACGCTCTGGTTGCTAATCCGTTACTCTTCCAGCCGGGCTACCGCGGCCCCATAGTCCATAAGGATAAATACATTTATACGACAGTGGAGAAAAGTATACGAAAACAATAAAGCATAATACAGATAATAAAGATATAAAAGATAAAACATACAATCAAGATAAAATTCAAGGCATAAAGTATTAGTTCTTAACATGTCAGTGATAAAATGTTTAGACTTCGGGACTTTGTCAAAGACAACGTCCAGGTTTGATGGTAAACTATTCATGATTTTCTAAAGTGGGAAATTGGTTGATTTTTCAAATAACTCTTGCTGTGAAAAGTTTCCTTAAAATAATTTATTTTTACGCTTATTATATGAAGGCACATGAATATTATTGTCATTAAGAAGTCTAGAGCAATTAATACTGTTATGTAATGGATCGTAACAAATTTAAAAACGAAGAAAGCTTTGCTTTATAAAGATGGCTTTTTAAATTTGAGTCAAGTTATTTTTTCATTTGTTTTTATTATTTTTATCAACATTCATAAGAAATTTATGAATGTTGATAATTTAATGAATGAATTTAATTTCTTCCGCATTTAGAGCCTGATATAGCGACTATCCACACATCATTAGCACGATTTTCAGCAATAAAACAAAGATAGTGGGATCTCTCAATCAGTGAAGTCTACACCAATTATTATTATGTAACAGATCTAAAAATCTAAATACAAAGAAAGTTCTGCTTTTCAAATATGGCTTTTTAAGTTTGAGTTAACAGTTATTTTTATTACAAGAAATTCTTTACGCACTAAGAGCCTGTTTTACCGATAGCGTCATCCAGATATCATTTGCGCGATTTGCAACAATTTAAACAGACAAAGTGTAATCTCCAAATTAGTCAAGTTTAGACGAATTAATATCATTATGCAATAGATTGTAAAAATTAAAATTCAAAGAATCTATTTCCAAAGATGGCTTTTTAGATTTGAGTCAACACATATTTTTATCAATATTCATCAAAAATTATTTCCTCATCTAGAGCCCATTTTAAAGATAGCGTCATCCAGATCCATTTGCACGATTAGCAACAATTAAAACAAGACACTGGGGCTTTGTGGCTCAGTGGGATTGTGTACTGCACTAGCAAACTGAGAGTTGCAGGCGGCTAATATTGGATTCCTCCCTGGGGACTTACTCATCTCTTCTGTGTATATCCATTTACTTGATAGTGTTTGGCGCAGCTTTACTAAATATGGCCCTTGCGCCAAAAAACACAACCAACCAAATTGACACACAGTGTATTAGTCAAGTCTCTATTAGTCAAGTTTAAATTAATTAATACTGTTATATAATACATTGTAAAAAATTTAAATAGAAAAAGTTCTGCTTTCCAAAGATGCCTTTTTAAATTTGAGTCAACAGGTTATATTCTTAATACCACTAGGAAGAACTGCCCCCAATTTTGAGTCTTACCTATAGCGCCATCCAGATGTCATATGCCCGATTTGCAGCAATTCTCAAAAGTCGCTGTCTGATCTTTCAATTTATGAAGTGTTGATAAATTACTGTAATTAAGAAAAAAATAATTTGCTTAGAACTTGAGTCACTTTATTCTTAACAACACTCATAAGAAATATTTTCCTCATTTGGAGTCCATTTTACCGATAGCGCCATTCACATAACATTTTCTGATTTGCAACAATTAAAGCAAAACGCTGAGTGATATCTAAATTTATGAAGTGTAGATAAGTTTTAATTTTTCAAAGTAATTAATACATTACTTTTTTAAATTTGAGTCAACCGTCATTCTTAACACTTGAAAGAAATCCCTCCGATTTAGAGTCTGTCTTACCGATAGCGGCATCCAGATATATTTGCAACAAACAAAACAAGGTACGGTACTCTCAATTAACCCCGCCTTACAAAACCAATACGCGCATTTTACCGATAGCGCCATCCACGTATCATTTTTCCGATTTGCAACAGCTGAAAAAAACTCTGTGATCTGTCAATTTGTAAAGTGTAAATCAGTTAATATAACAAAGTAATACATTAAATTTTTTTATAAATTTGAGCCAACCCAGTCATTCTTAACAATCCTTGAAGGAAATTCCTCCCATTTAGAATCAGTTTTACCGATAGCGCGATACATTTGCGCGATTTGCAACAAATAAAAGACGACACTGAACTCTCAATTAACCCCGCTTTACAAAACTAATCCGCGCATGATACAATTCCCAACCGCACCAAGAGAAGCCCCAGCAGCGAGATCATCTCGCGTGCCGGTTTAATGATAAAAGCTTCGCTCGGGTTATTCCGCGAGCGCTGAGTGACAGCGAACAATTACAGAAATCCTCAGTCACACCAGCTCCTCGGCTTACTTCGCGGCACGAGGAGTGTAAACCTCGCGGACATGACCGGACTATAATGAAGTCAAACGACATCTATCATCTTAATTAAGATGTCTGTGTACTTTGGTGGCCCACTCGTATCCCAGGAAACGTCCCGCAAGGGCTTTAAGAAATAGAGTTTGTAATTTAAAGCACCCTTCCTTCGATGAATTATTCAAATGGATGGGAATCTAGCGTTTGAGGAATCTCTTGTTAAAAATGCGTGGTAAAAAGCGCAATCTATATTTGAAAAGCATGCGCGTGAAGTTCGTCGCTTGTCGTCCTTTCAAAATTGACGTCTTAAGTAGGAACTGAGCGTGAGCGTGATTAGTCTCATTTTCTTGTAAGTGTCCCATCCCACCCCAGTTAATTACTTAAAATGCTAAGTAAGTGTCGACAGGTACTGGCTGCATTTTTCACTTCTTGATAGGTATTTACATTTCTTGGTGCCCGTGGCGCCAACTAGGAGGAATTATTAACTTAGTAAAACCCCAGTTGGCTTGATATATGAGCTTTCGAAATTCTTTATTTTGTTATATTTGAAAAGCTATTGAGAGAAACTATTTCTATATTTGAAAAGCATGCGCGTGAAGTTCGTCGCTTGTCCTTTCAAAATTGACGTCTTAAGTAGGAACTGAGCGTGATTAGTCTAATTTTCTTGTAAGTGTCCCATCCCACCCCAATTAATTACTTAAAATGCTAAGTAAGTGCCGACAGGTACTGGCTGCATTTTTCACTTCTCGATAGGTATTTACATTTCTTGGTGCCCGTGGCGCCAACTAGGAGGAATTATTAACTTAGTAAAACCCCAGTTGGCTTGATATGTGAGCTTTCGAAATTATTTTTTTGTTATATTTGAAAAACTGTTGAGAGAAGCTATTTGTATATTTGAAAAGCATGCGCATGAAGTTCGTCGCTTGTCCATTCAAAAATGAAATCCTAAGTAGGCACTGAGCGTGAGCGTGATTAGTCTCATTTTCATATATAAGTGTCCTATCCTACCTCTTTTAATTACTTAAAGTGCTAAGTGAGTGCCGACAGATACTGGCGGTATTTTTTTCACTTTATGGTAGGTATATACATTTCTTGGTGCCAGTGGTGCCAACTAGGGGAATAAGTACCCCAATTGGGGCAAGTAAAAACACAATTGCTTCATATCATGTCCTGTTTCAATTCTATATCTTTTTATACATGCCATTGCCAATATATTAACGGTATGTTAGTGATATTTGATCATCATATTGGGGAGGGGTCCGGTCCCAAACATACATATAGTGGGACCCAAAATTTCGGAACCCTAGGATTTGGCCCCCATATCTCCCCCTTAAGTGCACCCATGTAGTGTGACTTTTATTTTTAGAATTTTCAATTAATTAATTCAAATTTGCAAATTATGCAAATCACTTTTGACTACATTCAAATTATATTTTCTTAAATATTGTCTCGTAATATATGGCGCGTAATATATCTTTTAGTAATTTTCAAAACTTCTGAACCTGTCTTATATAATCGTAACTATCTGGGTGATTACCCAAAAGTCACAAGGATGCTATAATTGGTGACTTCGATTTAAACAGCATGTAACCTTTTGATATGTAATCGGAGCATCTGCAATTCCAATTTATGCAATTACAAGAGCAATCCCAATTCTAGCATCCGTGTGTCTTTCCGATAATCATCTGGATAGTTACGATTATATGAATAAGACAGATTCAGAAGGTTTGAAAACTATTAAAAGATTTATTACATATGTATAAATATAACATCCTTTCTAAAGGTCAAGTTTACAGAATGAATCGACTACCTGACATACTAAATTAAGAATAAGTGTACATCTTGCGTATACATCTTGCGTATACATAGTATCTTGCGTACATCTTGCGTATACATAGTATCTTCTGATACTATAAGTGTACATCTTGCGATGTACACTTATAGTATCAGAAATTTGAGGTACAACATACGCGAAAACATAATTTGCATGTAATCAAAAGTAATTTAAATTTTTTGCGAATTTAAATTTATTTATTGAAAACAAACACATACACACAAGTCATCACATCAAGTCACACACATCAATGAGGGATAAATGTTACAAATGTATAAATAATATGGGGTAGCAATAAGACAAATTAATTACAAATATATAGGTAATATGGGTAACATTAATACGAATTAATTGGAAATATATAGGTAATACTGGTAGCATTAATACAAATTGATTAAAAATAAATGCGGGTAACTAATTAAAAATAAATACGGGTAACATCAATGCAAAATAGTTACAAATATAGAGGTAATACGGTAACATTAACACAAATTAATTACAAATATAGAGGTAATACGGTAACATTAACACAAATTAATTACAAATATAGAGGTAATACGGGTAAGATTAGAAATTAATTACATAGGTAATACGGATAACTCCAATACAAACTAATGACAAATAAATACTGCTAACATCAATACAAATTAATTACAGATAAATACGGATAACATCAATACAAAATAATTACAAATATAGAGGTAATACGGGTAACATTCATACAAATTAATTACAAATGTATAGGTGATATAGGTATGTTTGGGGATCCGGGCCCCAACCATAAAAATATGGTGGTGAAGTGAAGGGGGTCGTTTCTCCAGGAGATGGCGACAGTACTGGGGGCGCTATGGGGATTGAAATGATTTTGTTCTTAAATTGGAAATGAAAGAGAAATGTTTCGACGCTCACGCATATGATAGGTCTCAATAGTAGCTTTGGTAGGTAGGTAATTAATTAATTAACGTCACACTGAAATAAGACGACGGGCTATTGGTGACTTTCCAGGATCAATCCCGAAGGGAAAGATCAAGGACAACGCCTCGTAATTTTGAACATAGGTCAGACGACGAAAACAACACAGAGCTAGCACCCCACTCTCCAAACTTACACACCACGACAGATTTAACGTGCACCAGCCCCCGTGTACACGACAGTCCTTGCCAAAAGCTTTGGGTTAAGTAGCCTGATATGCTAAGGCTCTATACAATCACGTGTCTGTCAAAATGGGAAAGTCCATGTTTGTACGCAGCAATTTTCTCTTATTCTCTTTGCTCATTGTGATTCACATGGACAGATGGTTAAAATGACCGCAGCCAGTGAAGGAATTTTCCTTATCATTAGAAGTGTTTCTGCATTTCAAAACTATAAAGTGAATCATAGTCACCGTTAGTCAACGCAAACAACCAACGTACTCATTACCCTTCCAGTCATAAGGCTCTGGTTTAGAAAACGGTTACACTTTTAAGCAGGATAACTTTGCTCAATGCATATTTTTCGAAATCCCCTCACAAAGCAAATAAACTTCTCATATACTTCGAGTAAGAAATTTGTAAGCATGCTATTGGAATAATTTACGTTTCTCGTCAAAGAATCTCGAAAAGTTTCTAATATATGAAGTCGTCTCGACGTATCGTGCGCATCTAAGATAGAAAATTGCTCCATATACTTCCTCAGCGTTTCTTAGGATATTATTCACATATCAGCGAAATAAATTATTTTTAGTAAAGTAGACTAAATAATAACATAGGTGAAATAATGAACGCGTTTTAATTACTCATCGGTTGTATTCGAAAAAAATACTGAAGAATTAATTACAACCCTGAAACTTCATTAAACGAACGTGGGAAAAATTAAAGTTAATCGCGCATTTTCTTAATTCAGTTCCAACTATTAGCACCCACTTAAGTTTAACGGATTGGAATATTTTGCATACTTTACCTTCATAAAACTAAAAGGGAGAATTGAGAGCATTCTACTCTGGGAGATTTTAATTTTATACGCGTGGCCTGCTTATTAATGAAAGACGATGCCTTAGAATTTTGTTTAATTCTTCTTAAACTCCATAAGTTTTAATGAAATTCTTTGCCGACTATGGTTTGCTTTTAATTAAATTATAAATAAAATTCCTTTTTCCCATTCTACCGAGAGTTAATAAAAAATAAGTAAAAGGAATAAATAAAATAAAAATTCGAAAAACCTGCATACATTCCTCGTCACGATTAAACTTCTCTGACTTCATATCAAACGAGATTACTTTTCTGTTGCGCATTCTTTCATGGTTTTAGGGGAAATGCAGATTTCGCATCAGCTGCAGAACTTATTTAAGAAACGTGTTAAGGTTAACGCTGCATGGAATATATTTCGCTCCCAGAATAGAAAACTGGAAGTTCTCAAAGTTAGCAACTTCTCAAACAGAATCTTGAAATTCTGAAGGGAATTGAACTTGATAAAAAGACGAGCGACACTTTCCTTTTGTGGATGGTTGGGGAATTATAGACATGTTCTTCTGACGTATGTTAGTCCTTAAAGTCGATTTCTTTTCTTTTAATAATTCTACACTTTGACTTGCGTCGCTTTTCTTTCAAAGCAGGAGTTCGACAAGTCGCATTGTCCTGGTATAAAGTCCAATATAAACTACAGGAAACTTGAGATCGACATTTGAGGTTTTATTAAAACTTTTTGTCAGTTTAATTTCTTTCAAAAATGTCGGCTTACAAGTGCTAAGTCAAAATGTTCAAATATGAGTTTTTTGTTTTTATAGAATAGAATGTATTGGTCTTTGAGTTAGTAAAGTAGACTTATTTTTTTGCATGAAGGTTAGATTTCTCAACTCTCCAAGTGGTTTAGACGAGATATCTCGTCCATCAAGATCTGACCAATTTTCCTAGCGTCGAGATACCTCGTCGAGACAACTACCAGGGGGGTTAAGAAACACACTTGAGAAACAAGTAAATAAATGAATAAATATTTATTATTTAAATTAATTTTATTTGTTAGTTGCTATAGAAATACCTAATCATAATGAAAGTACTCATGTCTGAATAATTGATAAATTGAGTAAATACAAAGCGCAATGAATAATTGTTAAAAATTGAAATTTTCGCATTTCATATAAAATGAGACTACTTTTCTGTGGCGCATTCTTTCATGGTTTTAGGGAAAATGCAGATTTCGCATCAGCTTCAGAACTTATTTAAAAACGCGTTAAGGTTAACGCTGCATGTAATATATTTCGCTCCCAGAATAGAAAAGTGACCGAGTTCTCAAAATTAGTAACTTTTCTCAAACAGAATTTTGAAAGTCTGAAGGGAATTATAGTTGATAAAAAGACGAGCGACACTTCTCTTGTGGATGGTTTGGAGAATTATAGACACATTTTCGTTCTTACACAGCATATGTTAGTCCCCTCAAAATCTTTTATTTTGTTTTAATAATTCTACATTTTGACTTGTGTCACTGTTCTCTCAACGCAGGACTTGGATGAGTCGTATTATCCTGGAATCGAGTTCAACGTAAACTAACAGGAAACAGATCTTTCAAATCTGTACTCTACAACATTTGAGGCTTTATTAAAAATTGGTGTCAATTTAATTTCTTTAAAAGATATCGTTCGGCTTACAACCCGCTAAGACAAAATTTTCAGATGAGTATTTTAGATTTTAGGCCAGAATGTTGCGATCTTTAGATTGCTAAAGTGTATAACGTAGATTAAGTGATTTTTTTTCTTTGCATGAAGGTTAGATTTTTCTTAAGAAACATATTTGGGAAGATCACTTGAGAAGCACATAAATAAATTAATAAATATACATTATCTAAATTAATTTTATTAATACGTTGCTATAGAAATACATAATCATAATGAAAGTACTAATTTCTGTATAATCTATAAATTAAATAAGCACAAAGCGCTAATGATTATTTCTTGAAAGGATAAAATTCCATTCACATTGTTTGAAAATTAGTAATTTCCCCTTGGATTTCGCAGAACTAAGTTTTTGACTTGCAAGCCAACGACATACAGTTTGTCCCAAAAGTATTGTGCTCCCTCAAGTTTCTAACAATTTTCATGTATTTTAAAAAGAAGTTGTTAAAATTACGTTTTAAAATTTATACACATAAAAGCTCAAAATAATGTTCTAGTTTCCTATCAAATAACCTAATAATCATAAAAAGTTTTGTTAAAAGTATTGAGAATTTGAGAATGCAAATTTTATATATATATATATATATATATATATATATATATATATATATATATATATATATCAGGCACAAATATATTCGGCCACCTTCCATAAAAAGTATAAAATTAATAAAAAATATGGCAATAAGTACATTTTTCTATTTGTCTTATGTTATATCTTATTACTGCTTGAAGTCTAAATATCATAGCTGGCACCAGACATTTAGTCAAACTGGAACCCATTTCATTCTATTCTGGAACCAATTTCTCTCCTTTATGACATAAAAAAGAGTCATTTTTTTCAGATTTCCCCAAAGGACAAATATTTAAACTGGGGTCTAATTTTGAGTAGTTTTGATATTTTTCAACCAGACCTAACCACCGATTTGAAATGTTTGATTGTTGATTAATGTTTTTTATTTTAATTGGTAATTTACACGGACTACATTCCTTTCCTACCACTCGATGGTTGGATTCTGAGCATTGATTGGAAATTCTACGGTTAATTCGAACGCACACACATTAAAATTAATTGTATATTATCCAACGAGAATCATTATATATTCGAAGTCAAGTATTTAGAAGAATTTTGCATTGGTCTAAGCCAAAAATGAAAAATCAGTCTCTCCTGTATTTCTAACTTTATCTCTTTTTCCCCCAAGAAAGTATAGTATATAAGGAAAATAATTATAATATTCGTAAGTCTTTATACTCTGCAAGATGATTTGCATTTTTAGAGACATGTGATGCATTATTCGAAGAAAGTATCGAATACTTCCAAGTCGGACTCATTAAGATCTAAAACTTAGTGTTCAGTAAAAGTGATGATAATTAAAAGTAATGACGCAACTCATTATTCTGTTATGGCCCACAAGTTTCCACTGCACGCTGCATACACTCATTGTGTGATTTTGGAAAGTTGGTAAGCCCGGTTCTCACAAAACGTAACGATGTTTCATTCAAAACACAAACGGCACTTTATTTCTTAGAATCGGTTTCTGGGAAACGAAGAATTATTTGGCATGTAGCTGATTAACCAAACTATGCTATATCCGAATAAATTTCTTTCACATGCTCATCCCACAAGTTTAAAGGAAGATATGCAGAATTTCGGAGTACTTTTGATATGTTAGTAATTGACACATTTTATGTTGATGTGACAAATTTTATGTTAGAAGAAAAAGTTTATATTTATTCGAGTGTGTATGAGTTCCCCTCCCCTAAATTCTTAAAAGAGTGGAGAAATAATAATGCCATAAACTATTAAACGCATTTCAGAATGAGTTAGTTATGTTCTCAAATCTTTACTTGTGTTAATAAATTAACAAAGGATGACGTATTTATATGCATGGGGCTAAACTCAAAATTAGCTACGATGTCACCCATGCAAAACTGATCGAAGTTGGGAAACTACCTTTGGCTTTTGGAAGTTCAATTTACTAATCTCTTAAAAATTATTAAGCTCAGATGATCTCTGGTTTGAAATTACGAAATGTTGTCCTCGGATATTTTCCTTCAGGATTGATCTAGGACCGTCACCAATTGCCCGTTGTATTGCTTTAACGGAACGTTAATTCAACTACCTACCTGCCTGAGGGTTTACTCGCCACGTTAGCAATCTTGTAGGTGACACAGGTTTGATTCCAATAACTTACTCTGGGTGTATTTCTCTCTTCTATGTCAGGGGCCGTGGTAACCCGGTTGGTAGAGTAACGGATTAGCAACCGGAGGGTCGCGAATTCGAATCCAACCAAAGTCGTGTATAAAGGGGGCTGGTACACGTAAAAATCTGTCGTGGCCTCAAATGTCCTCACGTTGGCTTGGTGTGGAAGTTTTGAGAATGGGGTGCCATTTGACAGTGGTTCAAAATTTTATGGTGTTATCCTCGGATCCTTTCCTTGGGATGGATTCCGGACAGTCTCCGATAGCCCGTTGTGTTGATTCAGTGCGACGTTAATTAAATACCTACCTATCATCTACTTCTATGCCAGTAAAACTTTGTTTTGTGTATATGTCTATTTACTTGACATTGTCAACCTTGTGTTTGGTGTTGTATGGCTAAATATGATCCTTGCGTCATGAAACCCAAAACAATCCTGAATGTCCTCTAGCCAGTAGCCTTTTCCCTTCGGGTTTGATCCAGGACCATCGCCAATAGCCCGTTTTGTTACTCCAGTGCTACTTAAATTCAACTGCCTACTTACCTTAATTAAAGAGGTGTTTAGAGTCCGATAAGTCAAAAATTATGTTGGGCGAAACTCAACCATGTTTGGTGTAAATACCATTTATAGACCATGGATTTCCTGAACAACGACCACCAACATTACCGAAATGGCAACAAATCAAATTACTTCTTTACCGGAAATATATCCTTCGTCTTCATCCTCTTGATTTGTTTATGTTTACACCGAAAAACTGATGCTATACAGCAAAATAATATAGAATTTTAAGAAATGACGTTTTGAAGGAAAAAAGGTTCAGTGTGGTCTTAATTAAATAGAATGTTTCAAAATTACGATTTGTTGTCCTTGGTTCTTTCCCTTCCGATTGATCCCGGACCGTAGCCAATAGGCCGTTTTGTCTCTCCGTGTTACGTGGATTCAACTACCTACCCCTAAAAATTATAAAGATGATCGAACGTTATGTTCCATATGTGTGGTGCTACGTAGCATCTTCTTTGAAGAGCACCATTTGCAGACCAGAGCGCAAATTTACTTGAACTGATTGCCCAATTATAACTTAAATATTAGAATTAAAAATATCTAAGTTGCTCTTTATTCAAGGTGTTTTAAAACTTTCTGAACAAACTGTAAGGGGAGGTAAGGAACACAGAATTAAACGGTATTCACATGGAGTGTACGTCCGTAAGCACCACCTGGATTTGCTAGAGGACGCTGTTCGGCAGCGTGGCAGTTGACCAGTTTGACCATCACCATTTTAGAGGCTGACTTTCTACAGATAACGTATAATTTCACGAATTTTGATAGGACTGACATGCATCCAGTATATGGCATGCACAAAGACGAGGCACTGTGAGATCGTATCGTACAGGCGTACGTCTTATTATTATTTGGGGGCGCAATCTCTTCCCTTCGACTAGCTGAAGTCCTTAAGAATATAGGGAAGGCTTCGAGGAACATGTGGTGAGGTCTCAAGAATCACAAGAATCGTTATTCACAAGGTGTGAAACCGAAATTTAGACATCGCTCGCCGATTGTAGACTTTCAAGTTTTCTCACATGTGCTCTTATGTGACCGGAGTTAGGTGACCCTCAGGTCAACCTTACGCATACCCTAATCAGTGTCTTTAAAGCGGTGAACGGATAGAGCCTTATCCTATTTATTCGTGCTACCATATGTAGCCTGGCCAGGCTGAAGTTTGCAGGGCTTAAGTGAAATTTCCACATAGTCATCTATGTCTTATTTCAGTGACCCTCATAAATTTCGACTTACGTGAACCTACACGCCTTGTCATGGTTCTGATGCCTGAACTATTCTCCGAACCCTTGAAGGTGGAATAGGAGTTGTTTGCCACACAAATTTACCCAATGACTTATCACTTGGAGACACATCTGATGATGCTTAATGTCACTGGGTTGATCTCTAATGAATACTAATCCTTCTCGTATGTGCGTCGTAAGCCCGCAGTCTAGTATGTAGTGAAGAGAATCACATACTTCACCACATAAACAGATGTCCGACGTTGGGTACCCCATACGGAAGAAGTATCCCGGGAACCTTCGGTGGTTGGTGAGAAGTTGGATTACAAAAGGGTCGTACAGATGCATTTTGAGATCTGGTTTTGGGTAGGTAGGTATTTAATTAACGTAGCACTGGGACAACCCAACGGGCTGTTGACGACGGTCCGGGATCAAACCCGAAGGGAAAGAACCAAGGACAACACCACGTAATTTTGAACCACGGGCAGATGATGAATCCGGCCTTGGAAAGAGTGTGAAACGCCCTTTTTCAGATGTTGCTCATCTTGTCTCCCACAGACAGACGTGAGTGGAATCACTTAATACACCTAGTGGTTGTCTGGAAGAGGTTTCTCGCCACTACAAAAAAGGACTAGATTTGGTGGACCAGATATCTTGCATTTAAAGACAAATGACCAGATTTTCATCTCATCACCAACACAAAAATCAGCAATATCTTGATGAAGAGATATCTCGTCATTAGCAAAATTGGTCAGATCTTGATGGAAGAGATGTCTCGTCGAAACCACTTAGAGAATCGACTTTTGCGCAGTCTTAGTGTGAAACCAGAGCATTACACGGAAACATGCATGTTGCTAATCGGCGAAGACCAACACGAACCCCTTTCACGCGTCGACGCTGTTAGGTGTGCATTACTGTTGCTGGTAGCAACTTTGAGCACCGACTGTGAAGCTGAAAGTGTACAACTACTCTCAAGCTGTAAAATTAAGGCTAATAAAAATTGTTCACATACTCGCTGTCTTTCATTTGTGCACCTTAGTGTACCCTGCAGCACATCCGTTCGCTCTTGCGTACATACATCCCTTTGTGAATGCGGTTTAATTTTATGTTACCTACCTCCCCTTAACCCTCCTGGTGGTTGTCTCGACTAGGTATCTCGTCATTAGTAAAATTGACCAGATCTTGTTGAACGAGATGTCTCGTATTTAGAAAAAAACTGGCCAGACCTTGATCTAGTCGTCTTAAAAAATTGGCAATATCTTAATGACGAGGTATCTCGTCATTAGCAAAATTGATTTGTTCTTGTTGGACGAGATCTCTCGTAATTAGAAAAAATGAGACCTGACGTTGATATAGTCGTCATAAAAATCGGCAATATATTGATGACGAGGTATTTCAGCATGAGCAAAATTGGTCAGATATTTATGGACGAGATATCTCTTCGAAACTACTTGGAGGGTTAAAGTTTGTACAGGAAGTTTTGAAATATCCTGTATAGTAATAGTTGAAATTGTTTGCAATAGAAAATAAATTGCGGAAGCCGTTAAGAAATCTCACCTCTTTTAGCTAAGCTTTCTATAACTTTTTAAATCCGTCACTCTTCTCATCCTTTACTTCCGGAAACGATTCCAGACTGTTAACCAAAGGCCTTTTGTATGATAATATTCGTTGAGATGTTTTGCGATAGTTTCTTTCAATAAAATGTTGCAAATGGCAGGGATTAACGATGTCTAGGAAAACGGATTGCCCCACAAACTTCGAGATTCCAGCAAAGAAGTATATTTCCTCGCAGGATGCTATCTTTCAGTGGCCTACACACTCTCGTACTTAAAATCTTCAATATTACAGAAAAAAAGAAGTCGTAAAAATACTCAAACGGAATGAGATCTAAGAGATAAAATAAGAGAGGGACAAAAAATAGAACGATACAAGCGAAAAAAAAATCACACTCTATAAAGATAGGTTAAAAAACAATTTCAGCTGGAATGGTATAAAAGCAAAAATATTAAAAACTGACAAGATCCTAATGCTGTAGTAGCAGGGGCCCAGATGTTGCAGTTTGTTGAAGACATGAACATTTCTTTTTTAACTTCTGATTAGTGTCAGGTGAAGTGTGAGGTTTTTTGTTGTTTATTTATTTTCATCTTCCACTTGGGGCACAGCTGCGTTGTAACTTTTGCGGTAAACTCGTCCGAGCATCTAATTTCTTCCTTTTTCGATGTGCCTTTTTTATTCAGTTTTTATTTGGGTTTTTAGGCGGGAATCCAGCGATTTTGCGGCCCGTGGTTTCAGCGACTCTAGTTTCAATCAGAAACAGAAACTGATGTGGAGAGCTTTTTTCCCTCTCGGGCTGCTATTTTTTTGTTGTTGCAGCTCACTTCTTGCTCTCCAGGAGGCCTCCCCACTCTCCGAAAGCCGGCTTTTTGCGGGGGAAATCTTCCTTTCGAAGTCGGAATGTTTTCTTTTCGGATGAAATGGGGATTTTTCGAATCCCTCCGGTTTCCCTCATCCGGCTGTGGCGAGCTGTAGCCACTGTTTTCGCAAGTGCAATCAGGAGTCGAGAGAGCGGGCCCCCGGTGGGACGAAATTACTACCCCCTTCGAAAAATAATATTGTGCATAAGCGATACTTTCGAACAGGGATTTCAGTCCTAAACGGGGAGAGAGCTTGCTGTATTTCACGATGAATAAATTTTTAGAATTCCCCAGTTAGGTCTAATTTTTTGAAGACGCGTTGTGCATAAAATACCTGATGAACTTGTGCTCTAAAAATATTGTTGCGTACAGGTTTGAGTCCTAAACGGAGAGAACGAGCGAGCTGAGTTTCACGATGAATAAATTTTTAGAATTCCCGAGTTCGGTTAGGTCTAACTTTTTGAAGACGTGTTATGAATAAAATACCTAATGAAGTTCAACTCAAAAAATAATGCTGCACATGCTCCACACATTTGCGCCTTACGATGAATTAGAATTCTCGAATTCAGATTGGTTTAATTTTTTGAAAACGAGTTGTGAATAAAATCCCTAATGAACTCCTGCTCTAAAATATACTAGTTGCGCATGTGGACACATTCGAACAGAGGTTTGAGTCCTAAACGGAGAGAGAGAGCTGTATTTCACGATGAATAAATTTCTAGAATTCCCGAATTCGCATAGGTCTAATTTTTTGAAGACGTGTTGTAAATGAAGTAACTAGTGAAATTCAGTTAAAAAATAATGTTGCGCATGTGCGACGCATTAAGTGTTTTACGATGAATAAATTTTTAGAATTCCCGAATTCAGATTGATCTAATTTTTTGAAAACGCGTTGTGAATAATATACCTAATGAATTTCTGTTAAAAAAACAATGTTGCAAATGTGCGACACTTTCGTGTTTTGCGATGAATAAACTTTTTGAATTTCCGTCGAATTAGTTTAATTTTTTGAAAACGTGTTGTGAATAAAGTACTTAGTGAACTTCTGCTATAAAAATAATATTGCACATGTGAGACATTCGAATCGAGATTTAAGTCCTAAACGGGATACAGAGCTGTATTTTACGATGAATAAAGTTTTAGAATTTTTCCGAATTCGGATTAGTCTACTTTTTTAAAGACCTTGCGAAAAAATACCCAATGAACTCCTGCAATAAAAATAATGCTGCGCACAAGCGATATCTGTTAAGTTCGATGCGTATCCTATCCGAGTTAGTGGAGTGTTAGAACTGTTTTACAACGAACATATTCTCAGAATTCCCGAATTCGGATTGGTTTAATTTCTTAAAAATGTATTGTGAATAAAATACCCAATGGGTTATTGGATGTGTCGGGTTTTATGGAGCTATGAGCCATTTTGGCCAAGCTGCGCCTAACAACGTCAAGTAAATGGACATACACACAAGGAAAGCAATACTGGCACAGAAAGAGAGAAATACACGTATGAAGGAATCGAGCCTGAGCCGCCTGCAATATGCAGGTAGCTAGCGCATTGGGAAACCCCCTGAGTCATGGCAACCCCAAAATACCCAATGAACTTCATTTCTAAAAATAACATTGTGCATAAGTGATATTTTTTTGAAAGCGAGACTTGTGCTCTTTGGGAGTGAGAATTGATTAAAGTCTTTTTTCACAATGAACAAAAATTCTTGCAATTTCTGAATTACAATCCCCTGGTGTAATTTTAAAAAGTTCATTGAGAATAAAATACTTAATTAACACCTGTTCTAAAAATAATGTTGCGCATAAGCTATGTTTTTTCCAGACCGATTTGCGCAGTTTTACAATGAACACTTAGAATTCCCGATATCGCCGCTTAGGTCTATTTTTTAAAAAATAAGCATTTTCCCACTACTGAAAATGTAACTTAGAAATCTGTCAAAAATTGAAAATACTGCAATTAACTAATCTCCACGGGGAAATAATCATTGAATATTTCTTTCACTTTTTTCACTTCTCTTCTTCACTTTTTTCAAACAGATAACTGTACATGGGTAGTTAATAAATCATAACTATTTAACATAAATTAATATTTACATTCAAGGATAATATATATTAACTTTCAATAAAAATATAATTTAATACAAACAATAACTATGTAACATAATTAATTATTTAACACATAAGAGAAAGGCAAGAAGACACGTTCTATTTTATTTACTCTATAAGATAAAATATAGAGGAGTCGGAAAAAGCTGACCGGAGAGATAAAAAAACTCCTTTCTTGAGAAAAAGTTGCTAAAAGACCTTTTTCTGACCACAGCCCTCTTAGTTGTAATGGACATAGATCGAAAAGCTTGTGGTGAGTGCATGAGAAATCTGTCCTGGAAAGTTGTCAAGAAAACTAGGTTGTTGGTACTCTCTTTTTGTCAGCAGTTTTGTAGAATCAATTTTCTGCTGCAATCTTCAATTTTCACCCTGATGATTATTTGCAGCATTACCGGAGCACTTGAATCAATCCAAAGATAAAGCTGTACCAGATTCGCGGATATAATTTTTGTTTCATCAGTCAATGATTTATATTTAGGTCACTCGCAAATTTCGACAAATGGGAAGTGAAAATGGGTCGAAGATTATAAATTAGTCTGGCATTATCGAACGATTATCGAGAACGTAAGGTGGTATGATATGTTTACCTATTTAATGAAAAGTTAAGCTCTTATCGCAATAAAACCAGGCGAAAACTAAAATAAGAGTTTTTAAAAATAAGTGAAATAATATTCTGTTCATGTACAAATGACATCTAAGTGACATATCGTCTGCTTGGAGCAAGAACTCCATTAACTAACAAAACAGTTCTTTTACTGCATAGCTAGCTGTTTAACCCTCCAAGTGGATTTGACGAGATATCTCGTCATCAAAGCATTGCCGATATTTTTTATGATGACGAGGCAAAGATCTGGCCAGTTTTCTTCTAATGACGAGATATCTCGTCCATCAATATCTGGTCAGTTTTGCTAATGACGAGATACATCATCGAAACAAACCTCCACCAGGGTTAAAGACTAACTATTAGTTTTTAGGTAAAAAAATAAGTTATACGAATTTTGATAATGAACGTATATTGCCATATAGATTGCAATATAGCGAGGTATTTTTCATCATCATGAAAGTAAAAATTTAGTATCTCCAAGAAATATGAGTTAACGAATTTCAGCCCCAAGTCGACGATATCAGAGAGCTATCCACAAATGCTTCTAATATGGAAGTTTCTTTGTTTTATTATTGGATTCTTTGCCAGATACAATTTTTTTGCAAGACTGTCCCTCATTCAATTAACGCAATCGTCAAGCATAACGACGTAAACAGTTTAAACAGTGAGAAACATGTTATTTTAAGCAATAATTTTTCTATTTGTCACATTCTAAAAGAAAAACATATAGCCTCAATTCAAGCTTTCTTTCAAGAATTTAAAATTTTATTCGATGAAACCGTCGTTTAGCGAATCTCGTCCTGTTCAAACGTGAGAATCATGTTATTTCATACAATAACTTTTCCATTTAACACACTCTTAAAGAAAAATATGTAGACTCAATTCAAGCGTTTTCTAGAATTTAAAATTCTATTTGATGAGACCGGTGTTTAGCGGCATCCCATTCAAAATGTAATATTAATTTAAGAATGAAGAGATATGAGTACAATATGAGAAATAGAAATTAGAGTAATACCTATAAGACTATCCTTATTAGTGGTTTTGACTCGGGGGAATTATTGGAGATTGCTAGTAATTCCCCAGTTGCTTCATATGTGTGGGTTTTCTGAACAGCTTTTTTTCATATCGTGATCAATATTGCCTGTATATTTGTCCCTCACACCTGTGTAGACCCACGATCATCCTCATCAGGTTGCCACAACTTAGTCATTGGGAATAAACAGTGCAGAAACAACATTTACAAATTGATAAGACACCCTGGCAACGCGGGGTCGCAACAGCGTGGCGTGTTGTGTCTTGAAGACTTGTAAATATTTACCAACCTTCGTATAATAGTCAAGATATCATTGATAACTGGGCAGGCTTTTCTTTGTGAGAGCCTGTAATACCACTGTGAGTCTGTCATCTTGCTTTGTAAATATATACATTGCTCAAAATATCAGGGAGCAAATGATAAAGTGAAGAAAATCGTGTGCAACAGCCATTTATGGGCGTAAAGTAGGAAATATACATATATATTAATGTAAAGATAAAACAAAAAATCACATTAGTGGATTTTAATTCCATATGATGTCTGGGACATGAGAAGTTCCAAGGCATAAATTTGAGTACCTGTAAATGAAGAAAAAATCCTGTTTGAAGGTGGTGAAGGATCCTTAATAGGATGTGTGGTCTCCTCCTCTGGACGGCCTGCATATAACATTCACCTTTTCACCTAACATTCAAAAACTTAAATGACTCCTAAAATAATGTTGCTAGAGCTATGAAATTTTGCATACATATTCAGAAGAGTTGTATAGTTAAAATAAAGCAATAAATTTTTTTTTCGATATTTTGGTCATTTTAAGGGTACCGTGTCTCCTTAACAAATGGATTTATTGAACATCAACAACAGACATAACAACAACAACAGACATAAGCGTCCAGCGACGCTAACATCCGAAGAACAAGTTGTTGAAAAGGGGTGGAAAGTTAACGGGGGTAATTGAAGGGAAAATTCCAACCCAAAGAGGCTAAAAATAGATTCGAAGAGGGGAAGTGCTAACGTTTTCTGTGACACGTTGGTGTCAGCTAGGGAAATCACCGAGACGAGCGTAGACAATCTCTATCTGGTCATCTTACTATTTTACGTTCCTATTTATTATGTAAATTACTAGGTTCCTATACATTCCTATTTGTTATGTAATAGTAGTTAATATGTAAAATAGCACTGCTGCACACCTATTTTCCAGGGATGCGATGAGGTTCTGGAAAAGTCTGCTCCACTCCTCAGTGTGTGATCTACAGGTCTACGTGCTTCGTCTGATTTAAGTCAACGGGGCATAGTGGTCCCCACTGCACACTCTGTACTGTCTTCGTTTCAAGCATGTTCTCTAGTAGACTAGCTCCATGCGGTCGAGCATTATCGTGCATTAAAAGGAAAGAATTGCCAATGACTGCAGCATATGGTATGGCATAAGATCTGAGTATCTCGTCTGCATACCTTTGGGTCGTCAAACTGCTTTTCCTTACTATATACAGGTCTGTAGGTCCACCTATGCTGATTCCAGCCCAGACCATCATCTCTGTAATGTGATATTTTCTGTATAAACATGGGGTTATTTCGCATGCCACTTTTCCTCCAGACCTGAACACGCCGGTTGACTCCAGACTGAATATGGACTCGTCTTTGAAAATCACTTGACTCCACTCACCTTACATCCACTCTCTATGTTCCTAAGTCCACCTTCTCCGGGTCACACTGTGTCTTGCGATCAAAGGAATACTCACCATTAGCCTACGTGCTTAGATGCCACTATGGTGAAGCCGATTTTGGATTGCTTGACTTGACACTCTAAGGCCTGTAGCCAAGAGATGCTCTCTCTGCATCTGAGTGGTTAGTTGTCGTTAGTGATTGAACGTGGACGGCCTTTATCTAACATTCTCGAAATAGAGTCCACAGTCGGGAAATGACACTCCTTGCCACTCCAACAGATCCTACTACACTGTTTGTTCTGCTCAGTCTCCCGCTTATTCTCCAGGACACGGATTCCGGTGAATCATGTTGCCTGTGACATTCTGAAAACCAACTTTTCACAAAAGAACTAAACAATTGTGTTTTACAAATTGCGACCTGATCTTGGACGAGATATCTTGTCGTAACACTTGAGGTTAAATCGGGGACAGATAGATCCTTATCTCTATCTGATCGTCTTACTATTTTATATTCCTATTTATTGTGTAAAATATTAGGTTCCTATACATTACTATTTGTTATGTAATAGTAGTATGTAAAATAGTACTCTCTATTCGTCGTATTATTTTACAGTTCTATTATTTATTTTGGCTTTAGCTTAAGCTTACATGGCTTAGATGAAATTTCTAATTAGGCATCTATGTCTTATTTTGGTGAACGGAGTCTAGGACTTGGCCCGACCCTGATCCTAACAAATGTATAAGCGAACTTTGAAAAGTTCGCGCTATGAAAGTGTAGTATTATAAAGTTGCACAGATTGGCAAATTTATAAGTTAAATGATGTTATAACAATGCAGAGAATTGCTGATTGATTTTACAGCATGACGTGACGCCACAAAAAAATTAAGACGCATAGCATTACAGAGACACAAATTTACAGAATGTGTACTCTTCAATTTAAAAATCAGTAAAACAATGTAAAGAGGATTGCTAAGATTGAATATGACGCCCTATTGAATTTTAAGAAGCTCGTTGTTACAAAATGACAGATGTAAAAGGATGGCTAAAATTGATCTTACAGTTTGAGTGACGCCATATTCAAATCTAAGAAGCACATCGTTACAAAGAGACTCAAATCGACAGAATGTGTATTCTTACATTCAAATATTTTAAAACAATGTAAAGAGGATTACTAGAATTGATTTTACAGTTTGAGTGACGCCATATTGAATTTTAAGAAGCACAGCGTTACAAAGAGACTCAAATCGACAGAATGTGTATTCTTAAATTCAAATATGTTAAAACAATGTAAAGAGGATTACTAGAATTGATTTTACAGTTTGAGTGACGCCATATTGAATTTTAAGAAGCACAGCGTTACAAAGAGACACAAATTGTCAGAATGTGTATTCTTAACCTCTCGAGCGGTTTCGACGTGATATCTCGTCCATCAAGATCAGTCTAAATTTGCTAATGACGAGATATATAGTCATCAAGATACTGCCGATTTTTTATGATAATGATATCACGATCTGGTCAGTTTTCTTCTAATGACGAGAGGGCCGCGGTAGTCCGGTTGGAAGAGTAACGGATTAGCAATCGGAGGGTTGCGAGTTCGAAACTCGGTCCAACCAAAGACAGTCGTGTACACGGTGCTGGTGCACATTAAACCTGTCGTGTCCTCAAATATCCTCACGTTGGCATGGTGTGTAAGTTTGGAGAGTGGTGTGCCAACTCAGATGTTGACGTCCTCATATGATCCTGTTTCAAATTACGTGGTGTTGTCCTTGGATCTTTCCTTTGGGGATTGATCCCGGACCGTTGCTAATAGCCCGTTGAGTTGCTCCAGTGCGACGTTAATTAATTACCATACCATACCATCTTCTAATTACGAGATACCTCGTCCATCAAGATATGATCAGTTTTGTTAATGAAAAGACGCCTCATCGAGACAACCACCAGGAGGGTTAAATTTAAAAATGTTAAAACAATGAGGATTACTGAAATTGATTTTACAGTATGCGTGACGCCATATTGAAAGTTATGAAGCATCATAAGTAGAACCTTAACTGCAGCATGTTGAAAACTCCACAGTTCTGTACCTGTCTTACCTCATAACAGTCATTCCAGATACACGGTTAGCTGAAGCTTGTTGCCATTGCTCCGGTCTATAGCTTTTACTCCCTAAAGCAGGCCCGTGGTGTGCAAGGTTTGATGCCTTTTCAACTTTCACAGTGATAACAAGGGCCATTAACTTTTCGCACTCATTTCCTCTTGAAAAATATTCTTCAGCGTTAGATGCTAAGAAGGTCGAGATACTAAATATAAATGATTAAATAACATTTCAGTTTAGGTGCAGGGGAAGCTTAGTGAATTACTTTAATAAGACTTCCTTTAAGTTGGAGCTTCGACAGATGTGGCCGGAATATCCCCCGGAGGACTCATTTGCGTGCTCTGGGTTTAATTTTTATTAAATTCTTGTCATTTGAAACGATTGCATGCGAACTGATTCAAACTTTGGTGGTACTTAGAAGCGTGGAAGATTTTAGAAGTGTCGCTAGTGATTTTTAATCAGGTAAAAACTGAGAGAAAAGTGGTGAAAGGAATTCTTAGATTCACTTTTATGATTTCTGATATCGGGAATATATAGCGATGACTGAAATTCAAGGAAAAATGTTGCCAAAAGTTTGAAAACTAAAGGGGCTAGAGTAAAAACTTAAAAATAAACGACACAAATGAGAAATTTTCAACTTTTTCTAAGCTAGTTAAAAAAATAATTAGGGTAATTGTTTGGCAAATTCTTAAACTGATTAACTAAATAATTAAAATGCATTAATTACTAATCACTTATGTCGATTAAAATCAAAGATGAGAGTAGAGGTAATATGGGTGAGGGGAGGTAATCTACAAAATAACGATAAAAAGTTTAAAAGAATTTGAATGCTTTTTTAGATTCTAACATTTCTTGAATTCTTTAGTAAATGCTAGTTTTGAGATCGAACTAGTTGATAAAAATTAAATTTATACTATCAAGAATGTAATTTAATAGTCATCAGGAAGAAATACAACTCTTCAACATAAGATGGTCATCAGACGTTTTGAATACTCAAAAATTTTGAATAGCAGAAGCACAATTTATGTTTCGCAGAATTCAGAATTTTTACGTTCTTAATAAGTTCGAGCGATTTCTGAAATCTAAAATTTTAACAATGGAAGTTATTTTTCCTAAATACTTTTTGAAAGCATTTCAGGTACATTGTATTCTAAATCTTTCCGATAACAATAGAAATCTTTCTCAAGGGTCCATTAAATAAACGTCCATTTCTGCATGAAATACCATAATGTGCTTTTAATAACGTGATTGAGCTGATAATTTTCAGAGAATGTTTTATTTTTCTCATGAAAATATTGTTTTATATATTCTTGCTTTACCTCATTTATTGTAGTTTTACTTTATTTTTGCCATTTCGTAACTTGATCTTTTTTTTACGTACTGATTTATCATCATATAATTGAAGGTGCATCAGTTATGTTTCATTTCTACTTAAAGTCAATGAGACAATGAAATTATTTTATTAATAGTAGATTTGTTAGGTAGGTAGTTGAATTCACGTCGCACTGAAGCAATACAACGGGATATTTAGATTTGTTCTGAAACCAAATGCATTTGAATAGGAAATATTTTGTGGTAGCGTTTAGTACTTTTATAACGCGTGTACCACCAAACTAACTTGAAGGGATAATTGGGGATGATCAAGTAAATATATACCTTCGATAGTTACGATTATGTGTAGAATTCGCTACATACGAAACCACGCTTGAGAAAAATTAATTTCAATTTGGTATTAACTTCAGAGGTGGGTAGTTGAATTTACGTCGCACTGGAACATCATAACAGGCTATTGGTGACGGTCCAGGATCTATCCCGAACGGAATATTAATTTCAGAAAAGTTACAAGGATTTATGCTATGGATTTATGAAATATATACAGGGTGAGTCTAAATTGTTTTTACAAAATAAGAGGGGTGATAGTACCCATCCAGACGAGCAATAATTACCATGGAACATAGGGTCGCATTCCACTCTGAGAGGCAGAAAAGAGTAAAGTCGAAACGCGTCGAGCATGAACAAGTCATCGCCTCTGACGTCGTTTTGTACCTGCCTACGTAGAATATCTCCTAAGCAAGATGGCCTGGTAGGTAGCGCACGATGGATCGGACCTGTGGCTTGGCCTCCTCGCTCACCGGACCTTAACCCACTGGACTTTTTCTTCTGGGGGCATATGAAATCTTTAGTGTACCAGACGCCTGTGGACTCGGCTGAAGATCTAGTAGCGAGAATCGGTGTTGCCGCAGACAAAATTAACACAACACCAGGAATCTTTGAGAGGGTGCACCAGTCATTCCTTCGCCTGTGTGAACTGTGGAACGAGACGCGTGGCCGCCACTTTGAGCACTTGCTGTGAGTTTTTCTCTGATCAATAAATCAGATTGTGCAACTTTTGGTATCGTACATTCGCTTTCCCAACACTGTTGTAAGTTCATGTTGAAATTCTAATTTTACTCTTTTCTGCCTCTCAGAGTGGAATGCGACCCTATGTTCCATGGTAATTATTGCTCATCTGGATGGGTACTATCACTCCTCTTATTTTGTAAAAATAATTTAGCCTCACCCTGTATACATAACACCGGAGTCGTGACTAAATTGTATTGACCACACTTACAAAACTATGTGACTATGCAGAAAACATCTAAATTGACTGAACAAGTTTTCAATAACGAAAAATAATCGTATTTAAATTTATTTATTATTGAATGGTAGGTATAAGTATTTTTTAATTAACGTGGCACTGGGGAAACACAACGGGCTATTGGCGACGGTCCGGGATAAAACCCGAAGAGTAGTATTTGGTATTTTGGTATTTTCAATTAACGTCACACTGGAGCAACACAACGGGCTATTGGTGACGGTCCGGGATCAATCCCAGAGGGAAAGATCCGAGGACAGCACCACGTAATTTTGAACCACGGTCAGATGACGAGGCAACACCTGAGCTGGCACCCCACTCTCCAAACTTCCACACCACGCCAACGTGAGGACATTTGAGGCCACGACAGATTTAACGTGCACCAGCCCCCTTTGTACACGACGGTGTTTGGCTGGATTCGAACTCGCAACCCTTCGGTTGCTAGTCCGTTACTCTTCCAACCGTGCCGTGGTATTGTAATATACTACATTGTATTATACTTGTAGGTATTGTAATATACATTTTAAGTCTATCTCAGGTTTTTGTTATTGGATGTTTTATGAATAATTAATTACAGAATTAAAATAATGTCCGAGAAAATTACCTTTTATTCTACAGTGGAGTGCCAGATCAGGTGTTGACCTTGCCATCTGACCGTGGTTCAAAATTACGTTGTGTTGTCCTCGAATCTTTTCTTTGGGGATTGATCCCGGACTGTCGCCAATAACCCGTTGTGTTGCTCTAGTGCGACGTTAATTAACTACCAATACCAACCATTTATTCTACATTTTCCTAAAAGCAAAATGGCATACTTTTATAAAAAAATCAATTTAAATTAATAATACAAATCTAAAATGTGATAGTGCATAATTTGAGATTTGAAATTCACTGTAAATGCTGGCCAGGCATTTTCGTGAGATATTAATGTTAAAGTTTGAAATTAACAAGCTCTTATGATCTGTCAGGAACGACTACTCTTGAAGGACAGGAAACTTTTGACTACTTGGAAGATTCTAATGGTTACAACTCCTGCCTGTTTAAACTCCTGTCTTGAGAATACTATTTGTGATTCAAAGGCTTGACGCAGAACTTAGTTCATGCTTGACGACCGTTACTACTGTAGGAAAATCTGGCGTATCATAATGAGCGGTGTGTAACATTCAAGCATACCTGGAATTTGGAAGCTAAGATCACGGAGAGAATTATGAAATTTCCGAGAAGTATTAAAGGGGGAACTGAAATCACGCGCTTTCCGGGACTAGAAAATTACTGGGAAGTATATGACTCTGCAGAAAATGTCTTGGTTGTAAAATTTGCAGTTGCAATCTTCCGACTCCTATTTCTAGATGCTTACACGTCAATTGAATTTTACATTTAGTTGTGGGAGTTGCAGTTCCTCTACAGTAGAGAAATTGCAGTTACATCTGCTTAGAACTTTTTGTATAATTGGCTTTATACTCTCAGAGTGTTTAAAATTAATAGATAATTCAAATTGTTTTCTGTTAATATACTCACTTCACTCGATAGAGAAACAACGTTGATTAATTTGTTTAATTACAAAAGTGCACTTTATATATATATATATATATATATATATATATATATATATATATATATATGTATATATATATATATGTATATATATATATGTATATATATATGTATATATATATATATGTATATATATATATGTATATATATATATGTATATATATATATGTATGTATATATATATATGTATGTATGTATATATATATATGTATGTATATATATATATATATGTATGTGTATATATATATATATATGTATGTATATATATATAATATATAAATATATATATATATATTATATATAATATATATATATATTATATATATATATATAATATATATATATATATATAATATATATATATATATATATATATATTATATATATATGTATATTCACATAAATAGTGCAGTTTTGTATACATGCTTATACAACTTTCATACATGCTTTACAAAACTTGTTTCAATAAATCTACATAAATTTTAAAGCTATACTATCCGCGAATTTTTAAACCTCGGATCTCTTAACTGATCAACAATTCGGCATCTTGTTTTATCGGTCCTGAAGCATTTTCGGGCCGTGATAGTCCTGTTGGAAGAGTAACGGATTAGCAACTGGAGCGTTTCGAGTTCGAATCCAACCAAAGCCCGTCGTGTACAAAGGGAGTTGGTGCACGTTAAATCTGTCGCGGCCTCAAATGTCCTCACGTTGGTATGGTGTGGAAGTTTGGAGAGTAGAGTGCCAGCTCAGGTGTAACTTCGTCATGTGACTGTGGTTCAAAATTACGTGGTATTGTCCTCGGATCTTTCCCTTCGGGTTTGATCCCGGACCGTCGCCAATAGACCGTTGTGTTACTCCAGTGCGACGTTAATTAAATACCTAACTATCTTTACTATAGTAGAAATTTTAGGGTACTATACTAATTCTTTGAGAAAGAGAAATAGTTTGGGAAAGCTAGTTTTTACTTCATGGATGTATTTGAAATGTATGTTGACAGACTTATATTTTTGACCCATTGATAAGCCAATAGATTATAACCTAATAATAATACATTATTAGATTAGAAATCTCATGACCGTCAGATGGTTAAAAAAGGGCTTAGCTAAAGATACTAAAATGGAATCTACCCTTGTTCAGTCGAACTGTATCGCCTGTTGGGCTGCCATTTGGCGAAGCTATCTAGGACACCTTGTTCCAGATCGTAAGCTATTGTTTTAGACCAATTTAACCTTTTAAACCAATTTTTAACCAATAGAATCTTTAATCTCTCAGTAATTTAAAAATATAATCTTTTCGAAAATTCTTTCAACCAATTGATATGGTTATTGAGCCATTAAGTGTGTTATGGAGAAAAAGCACCACTGCACTATTCTGTATTCTCTCAGGCGCTCAGAGGATTACATTTTGATTTTCACTTCATGAGAATTTTCAAATCAAGGTTTGTCTTTCCCATCTTCCTTTTAACCCTCATGGTGGTTTATTTTTGCGACGAAAACTGCCCTGTAGTTGCCAGCCTCTAGTGCAAAAACCTATTCCAAACTGTCACCAGTTCTTGACATGAGACAATTTCGTTTCTCCTACTTGGATTTTCCTCCTCCCTAGTTGCAATAGGGCAGTTTTGTCTCAACGAGATATCTCGTCCTTAGGAAAATTGACCAGATCTTGGACGAGAGATCTTATCGAAGCACTTGGAGGGTTAAATACATAGGCTTTTTTTATTAATTTATCTGTGAAAATATACTCTTCAAAGCAATTTTTTCATTTTAGACTTTCAAGCATATTTAGATCGCAAGAGAAGTGGATTATAAACTTGTAAAAGCATTAGTGTAGGTAATTAATTAACGTCGCACTTGAGGACAACAACGAGCTATTGGCGGCTGCCCGGGATCAATCCCTAAGGGGAAAGATCCGACGACAATACCGCGTAATTTTGAATCTCACGGTCAGTTACCAAATAACACCTGCCCTGCTACCCTACTCTCCAAACTTCCACTCGCCAACATGTGGATATTTGAAGCCACAACAAATTTGACATGCGCCAGCCCTTGTATACACGGCTGTCTTTGGCTGGACCGAGTTTCGAACTCGCAACCCTTCCGGTTGCTAATCCGTCCCTCTTCCAACTGGGCAACAGCGTCCCTGTAAAGGCATTAAACTGTCCATTTTGATAAAAGAGATAGGCTCTCGAATTTTAAGCTCGTATGTAATAAAAGAAACTTCCTGATTTGACGTTTTTTGTCATTAAAGCTCTGATCATGCTGGTTAACAACTCAGCATATTGCGCCAAATCCACCTAATTCCCTTCAAAATTCCTGCCACATGTATTAGGTAAATCGAAGGATTATGTTCTTCGAGTATATCGGTAAACATCGACCCTTTTAATGAATACAAATGGCAGACTTTATTCGGACCTGAATCATAAAAAACCAAGTTGAAAATCAGATTTGTTTAAATCCCCGCGGAGTAAAAATATCGAAAGTTTTTACTCCAAAAGTTTTTTCTTCAACTTTCAGATTTACTCATCATACTCTTAGCATTCTAATAGCGATGGAAATTTGTTACTGAAAAAAGAATACCCATTCGTCTTCGGGCATTTTGAAGCGTTTTTTGCGAAGGTCCGCTCACTAATTTTTCGTCGCTTCGTCGCTAATTAAGTTACAAATATCCCCTGTTGCCTTTCTAAAAAGTAAAGCCAGGAACAATATTTATAAAAGGTTGGAATAGGGACACAAAAATGACATAAAGATATCGATTTCAAAAGCAGAGGGGAGAGCTGCCGGAGATTTGCATAAAATCCTTCCAAATAGAACGGAACAGGGGATTAAAGAACTGTGGAATAAAAGTTGCGAAGAGGAGGGGCAAAGCCGTTCTAAACATTTCCAATATATTTGGAAATATCTCTCGAATTCAGAGTAATAGGAGGGTATTGTCATTTTGGGGTCATTGTCACCTCAACCAATACCAAATTTTCAAACACTCTCATGGTTTAATTCATGAGATATTTAATCTTATATTATTCATACCCATCTACACCAGTCACTCAATTTTTGAAAATAGTACGTCTTTCTATTGCTTGTAGCTCATAGGCCTATACAGGGTGAGTCTAAACTAATAATACAAACTTCAGGGGGTGATAGAACACAACGAAACAAACACTTTTCACCATAGAATGTAGGGTCGTAAGTGCAGCGGCTGGCCGCTAGAGAGCTCTTTCCATTTCGACACAAACACACGGTCCGATGCAAGTTGGAAAGAAGGGACATGAAATATGGAAACAACGCTTTAATGTCAAATAAACATCAATAACTGCTTGACAAAGCGAAATAATACAATTATATTTGCATAATTATTATATTTGCATACAATTATATTTGCATACAATTATATTTGCATATTGTAGCAGAATACCAGTGTTTTTTTCTCTCCTCACCAATCGGAGCGAGGAACTGTTTATCAGCTGTTTCCCTTGTTACCATGGGGGTCCCATGTTCGTGCTCTCTTCTACGCAAGTGCCCCCTTTGTCCTCGGATCTTACCCTTCGGGTTTGATCCCGAACCTTCGTCAATAGCCCGTTGTGTTGCTCCAGTGCGAAGTTAATTAAAATACCTACCTATCAAGAAATAAACGATAAAATCAAAAGGATTCCGAAGTATTAAGAATAAAAACTTAGTGTTGTTAGAATTCAATAGAAGTAAATACCTAACATACTGGAGTGTATTTCACGAATAACTAATCCAACAGTTTAACAATACATTAAACAGATAAAGGAGAGCATTTTCAAATCAATTCTATTAATGACCAATTTAGGGTTGCAAGTGGATAGTTATTTTATTGCTCTGTATGGTTATTTCTTGGGATATGAAGTATGATTAGAAACACACCTGTCTCTCGATTTGCACGGTACTCGGTTTACACGGTTTCTAAATTTTATATTAGCAAAACCATTAGCATACCTTGATGGACGAGATATCTCATCATTAGAAGAAAAGTGACCAGAATCTTGATCTCTTCATGATCAAAGAAATTGACAATATCTTGTTCACAAGATATCTCGTCCTTAGAAGAAAAGTGACCAGAATCTTGATATCTTCATTAACAAAGAAATTGGCAATGTCTTGTTGACGAGATATCTCGTCATTGACCAAATTGGTCAAATATTGATGGACGAGATATCTCGTCGAAACCACTTGGAGGGTTAAATATTAATACAGCTTGCAACACTCAGATATGCAGGAAATAAATTTTAATCTTATTCACAAAGATGAAGCTTTACAAATATCGCTGTAATTTTTATACGACGATACGTAACGTTAAACATATGTTATCAGATATCGAATCTCTTAATAATTAATATCAAACACGTTGTGCAACACATTATTTAAAAATATCCGCATCACGAGTCACTTATAATTTGCAGTGCCCATTAATTCGTTTTATTAAACGACATCCTTAAGCGAAGCGATAAGAATTTTCAAAGCGACCATAAACCTGATTGTTTCCTCTTTCAAATTTCCCCCTAACGCTCTGTTTCAACTAATTAGGATATGATGGATCGGATACTCTTGAGCTGGATCTATATTTCAAAACATATTCGATAGTCGAATAATCCCCTTTATCGCTAATAGAATCTACTCTGGATGGTGGGTGGTAGGGTAGAAAAAATTTCTTGCAAAAGAAACCCGACTTCAGAGGGGAAATTAAGCTAAGAGCGAGTGAAAAATTGTTATTCGTGAAGAAAAGAATGAGCAAAATTATGTTTTCAGAACAGTGGTCTAACAGTGCCTTTTTATTCCTAGTTTGTTGCTTAATCGTCGCTCTCTGGTACGTTAACCCTCCAAGTGGTTTCAACGAGATATCTCGTCCATCAAGACCTGACCGATTTTGCTAATGACGAGATATCTCATCATCAAAATATTGCCGATTCTTTTTATAATGACGAAATTCCTATGTGGTAAGTTTCTTTTCATCAAGCAATATCTCGTCTATCGAGATCTGGTCAGCTTTGACCTAATCTAATGAATGACAAGATGCTGGTGATGAGATACCTTCTCGCAACAACCAAGGGTTAAAAGAACAACTTTTAAAAAACTCAAACGGTATAGTATATGACTATACTATACCGTTTGAGTTTTTTACAAATGTGTTACACTACACATTTGTTCCCAAATGTGTAGTGTACTGTTTGTCTCCGGTGGGAATATACCACTTGTTCCTAAATGGGTAATGTGCTATTTGTATCCAAATGGGTAATGTACCAGCTTCATTCCAATAATGTAATGTCCCCAAATGACTAATGCATCATTTATTCCAAAATGGGCAGTGTACCATTTGTACTCAGTGGGCAGTGTACTATTTGTCCCCAATGGACAATGTTCCATTTATTCCCAAATGGGTAATGTATTATTTGTCCTCAAATGGGTAATGTAATATTTGTTTCCAAAAGGATAATGTACCAGCTACATACTAATGTTCTGGTTCTATGGGGTAATGTCTCCAAATAACTAATGCACCTTTTGTTCCCAAATGTGCAGTGTACCATTTGTTCCCAAATTTTCAATGTACTATTTGTTCCTAAACGGGTAATGGGGTAAACGGGTAAAGGCTAAATGGGTAATGTATTATTTGCCCCAAATGGTTGATGTACCATTTACCCCCAACGGGTAATGTGAAAGTACGAGAAATACTTGAATGGCTTATGTACCATTAATGTCTCCAAATAGGAAGTATACAAATTGATCCCAAATTCGTAATTTGTTATGTGTCCCCAAAAGGGCAATGTACCATTTGTACCCATATGGATAATGTACTATTTACCTCAAAAGGGTAATATTCCCATTACTCATGGGGGATATGATTTCTCACAATGTGCTTGGAACATGATTTCTGACAGTTTTCAATCTGGAAATTATTTCCTGTATTGCTAATGTAATACAGTTATAGCATGCAACTGTGTCATTCTGAATTAGAGAGGATTTGCCTAATACTTACAAACGACTATAGAAGTTTAGTTTTTTCGCCAATAATATACAGGGTGCAACGCAAAGTCCGTGCCCGGCCTTTATTTTCGCAACCGTTGGTCGTAGACATATACTTCCAATTACAAAAATGTTTCAAATGAGGTAAACATTCATGTTATGAAATTTTGAAATTTAAAAAATTAATTTTGTAAAAATTACAAAATCTAACTTTTTATACAGTCCCCCGTTCCTTATAGTGATATTTAATAAAAGTTAACATTCATCCTAACAAACGTAACACAAAAAGTTTCACTTCTGTGTGACAAAAATTGACCGAGATATTTAATTTCAAAGTTTGGGATTTTTTCAGATTTGTTTTGCCTTCATTGAGGGGTCGGTTAAATTATAAATTAGAATAATTCGAGATTGAAATGAGGGTGCAACGCCCCTTTTACGGCGAAAGGGGGGTTCCCCGACCATAAACGATGGTTGCATGTATAGTAAAGTGAACCATGCCCGATTCACTGAAAGCGGTCGCAGCGTCCCCAGTGGCGAAAAAGGAAGTTTGAAAATCTAACTCGCACAAGTTGCAGATAAGCATACAGCGCAAAACAATACATAAAGTGGAGAAATTGAATGCGTGACAAAACTGAATCGTGGACGCGTTGGAGCATAGCTGGTATAACTGCGACAAGCAAGGCTGATACGCTGTTTCAGATCATCCAGAGAGGTTGGCTCAGTCGCATAACAGATCTGTTCCTTGACGTAACCCCAGAGGTAGAAGTTATGGGAGTCAAGTCCGGCGAACGCGGTGGCCACTCTACCCGACCATCATATCCGATGATCTGTTGGCCGAAATCGGTGGCTAGATACGCACGAACGTTTGCTGCTTTATGCGGAGGGGCACCATCATGTTGGAACCACACACGACATGCATCTCGGAAAGGCAGCTGTTCATACCAGTCACGAACCGTGTCTTGTAACAGGTGAAGGTAATGATTGCCCTCTAAGGTCCCGTCGTAGAAGATGGGTCCAACAATCTGGGTTCCCCATATACCGCACCACACATTCGTTGACCAGCGTACCTGGTGTCGTGCTGTGCGTCCCATGTGAGGGTTGTCCAGAGCCCAGTAATGCACATTGTGGGTGTTGACGATGCCATCCCGTGTGAATTGCGACTCATCTGTCCACAGTATGTTGGAAAACAACGACGGAATGTCGTGCAACATGTTGAGCAGGAAATTACAAAAGTCAAATCTTCGTGCGTCGTCACCCGGCATCAATGCTTGCACCAGTAGCGGACGGTATGGATGTGCACCATGCGCATGTAACAATCGCCAAATATGTTGACGCGTGTATCCACATGCCTCGCTTATTTCCGCCGTGCTTAGGTGTGGATTTGCAAGGGCGTATCCCAGCACTTCCTCCGGTGTCACTCGAATGCCCGATCTTGTCAGTCTGTCTGATCTGGGCCGTGCTCTCTGAGACGGCAAAATACAGTAGTTATAGTTCGATGCGATGGACGTCGATCCATAAGAAAACGTTCGCCATAAACCCTCGCAGCAGCTCTGGCATTCCGTTGACATTCGCCATAAATCACTATCATTTCGACATATTACGCGGATGTGTAGCACGCCATCACGATCTCAGCGCGGACTAGTTTGTCCACTTCTGGATGGCTCGTCTTTTATCCCGAGCATCTGGCTGCGCTACTATCCTATTTGCATAATCACGATTAGCATGGGGGTTATGCCCCGGTAGTAGTTTGCATTCCGCTGCCATTTATCCGGTTCTTTTTGCGCATTTTTCATTTTCAGGGTGTCGATACTACATAATTCGACGATGGTCTACAACTTCCTAATTGACATCTTTTGTCTATCTTGCTTAGTTTCGGAGTTAGATTTCCAAACTTCCGTGTTTCACCACTAGGGGCACTGCGACCACTTTCAGTGAATCGGGCATGTTCACTTTACTATGCATGCACCCATCGTCTATAGTCGGGGAACCTCCCTTTCGCCGTAAAAGGGGCGTTGCACCCTCATTTCAATCTCGAATTATTCTAATTTATATTTTAACCGACCCCTCAATGAAGGCAAAACAAATCTGAAAAAATCCCAAACTTTGAAATTAAATATCTCGGTCAATTTTTATCACACAGAAGTGAAACTTTCTGTGTTACGTTTGTTAGGATGAGTGTAAACTTTTACTAAATATCACTATAAGGAACGGGGGACTGTAAAAAAAGTTAGATTTTGTAATTTTTACAAAATTGATTTTTTAAATTTCAAAATGTCATAACATGAATGTTTACCTCATTTGAAACATTTTTGTAATTGGAAGTATATGTCTACGACCAACGGTTGCGAAAATAAAGGCCGGGCACGGACTTTGCGTTGCACCCTCTATATATTATGATATCCAAATAACGTTTGGGGCCAAATAACGTGGTATAATCATACCACGTTATTTTATTTTTCAGATGAATGGAATACCACAAGCTGGGGGGCATTTATTTTAAAGGGAGTCAATCAAAATAAGTGGTAGGACGAAACAATATGAACATCTAGAAAAAGAAGTAATTCCCGTAACTAATAAGATACAGGTCCATTTTTCTGATGGAGCTCAAAACATCCGGAATTATCCTGAGTATGAACGCATGCAAATATTTTATAGTGGGACGTTGCGCTATTTTTCATGCAGGAATCTAAAACTCTTTGAGATGCTAAATGAGGTAAAGGAATTCAGATTTTGGACATGTGTGTATAAGTTCATATTGTGTAATGAATGTAATATGTACATTGTAAAACAGTGTATTCATTTAACATAAACAAATAATTTTTTTATTGTTTCATAAGATATACAATGTAAAACATAAATAAGAAATATTTGTTATATTATAGATCTATACAGGGCACTGATGAAGAAAATACACAACTATAATTTTTATTTATACCCTTAGTCATTATTACAAGCCATCATTTTGAAACTTTTAAAATGATTTATCTGAATGAAAATGATTATTTTAAATGGGGTGTGGAAAATAATTATCTTAAGTAGCTTAAGCATTCCTTCAGTCGTAATTATCAATTTATTCCGTATTTGAACAGAGAAAGGCTAATTTTAATTCCTAAATACCTTCTCATTAAATTATAAGCGATATTAAAACCATAAATTTAGTATACGTTATGATTATCGCTCAGCACTACAGGAAACGAAACGAAAACAAATTTTCACGACCTAGTTTATTGACATATACCAGGAATTATTGACAGAACTTTGAAAAATACCAGGAATTCATGTTTCGACTCTTTTATTCATCAAAATCAATTAAAAAATTACTACACATTTATAACCAATTTAGTTAACTAATACTTATCTGCCACTAAGTTACTTCTCTCTATGTAAAGAATTTCGAACTTGTTATTGCATTAAATTTATTATGCATCGTTTGAATTTTCCAAAACTTATGGTAATGTCTTAGAGCATAATTAAACCAAAAATAGCTAGTTCTAATATAAAAAGTCTCTCAAAAGTGAAATATTCCTTTAACATAATTAATTGTTTTTACTCAAACAATTTGTATTAAAATAAACATATCGTACATTGTTTCTAAAATGACATTTCTCATCTAGCAATAATTTGTGTACAATGTTGAATTATTTTTTTCTTTCAACACAGTACTTTTAAAGCCAGGGACGAATGGTAATATATTCTTATTCCCTGCAACATACATATAAGTATTTTCACACCAGTCTACCAGATTTACATAAGAAATTTTAAAAATGCAAGGTGTACTTCATTTTTACACATTTGTAATACAACACGATTAATTCGTAAATTCATTATGTATTAGCATTCTCGTGACTAATTAACGTATATAAGACAAAAGGAGCGAGGAGATACATTTTTCATGACTCCGCTCTCTATCTTTAAAGCAACGATATGATTAACTATTTCATATTATGTTATCTCCTAACTAATGAGCTTTTAATTTTGTACCTTATTCATTGCTTCTCAAATATATGAATTATTACAGTAATTTTTCTACCGTTGGTTATTGTATACGTGTTGTCGTGAGTAATCTTCATTTATCGTTTATTTCGTTTCTGTTTGGTTGCTTTAAGTAGCATTCTATGAATATAAATATCTTTGAACCTTTATAACTTAATATTTAATAAATTGATTATTTAATCTGGGATGCTATTTTCTTCCTTTTCGTATTAAAAATAAAATTCTTTTATGGGTCGATTTGATGTAACATGGTTTGTACATGGTTTTTCTGCAGATGCTTGCTTCAGTTGAAAAGATATTCAGTTAAATTAACGTGGTTTTTAAATAAGTTATTATTTTGTTAACGCATTTGTGTAAATGAAATACATTTTACCATACTTATAGCATATTCAGTTTGTTTCGTAATTAATTATTCACGCAATTACAAACAAGAGAATAAAATAGAAATATAATCTGTCCTTGTTAAATATTTTATAACCTGTTGTTGGAATGACATATACTTAAATAATAGCAGAGAGAAGTTTGATGCTTTGCAACGTAATAACACAAAGATGTACGTATATTAGTACAAGAACCGTAGTGACTATAAAATTAATTAAATAGAAAATGGGCCAAACTCTGCATAAAATATACAAACTTAGATAACTCATTTGTTTAATACATAAATCATTCAACGAAAACATATTTGGTTCTGCATAAGAAATTACATGCAAGTCAAGAAATTCTAACCTCAAAAACATATCCAATTAAAAAATCAACAAAAGATACAATGATTAAAAACTTGTGTTTGTTGTTGCTTATCCCCTGGTCTAGAAAACACTAGAGCAGGTCTATAAGATCTGGTCTCCTTAGCAGGAGAAGCTGACTTCTCTTGGTCATCTACAAACAAATGAATCCAAAAAGGCATCGATGCAGACATGGACATGAGAGGATGAAAACATTTGCTGTTTAAAGGATAAATAATTTTAAAAAATTTTGTTTAAAGGACAAATTAATTTTTAAAATTTTTTGAAAGACACATAAATTTTTTAATTTTGTTTAAAGAAAAGTGTTATATACATTACATTATATTATAAATGTTATATTGTTATTATATGCTATTCTATGTTATTGTTATTCTATGTTGTTATATTATAAACGTTATATTGTTATTAAATGTAATTCTATCTTATTGTTATTCTATAATTATATATAAATGTTATATTGTTATTCTATGTTATGTTATATTATAAATGTTATATTTTTATTCTGTTATGTTATTATATTATAAATGTTATTTGTTGAAATTAATTTTTAATTTCGTTTAAAGGAAGAATTAATTTTTAAACTTCGCTTAAAAGACAAATTAATTTTTAAACTTTAAAGGATACAATAATTTTTAAATTTTGCTTAACGGATAAATTAATTACAAATTTCCTTTAATAAAATCTCGTTTAGATATTCTTTCCAATAAACATTAATTTCATCCTCTTTGAGGTCTACGCATAATAGTGAGGTTTAGTTTTCATATATACACATAATTCATCTGCAAAATCGTGTAATGGCATGTTTATTCAGAAATGTATATTTTCATTAGTTAAATTTCTGTGGTTCAAATTTATGTAATTCAAAAACTAGGAATGTGACAAGTTTCACTTTGACTCTGCGGAGTATGCAAATTTTGGGCAGGACCAGATCTATGTATTATCTATGTATTTCACTTAGCTCCAACTCTCCGAGATAGGGTAGACTAAATGTTGGTTACACAGAGAAATTGACGACCTGCGAGCCAGATTATGTTCAGCACGTACTTTGTAAGTAATTGATTTTAATATCCATACAATTAAATCCTCTTAAACATGAATGTTTTATTTATAGCGTACAACGCCAGTATTTCAAAACAGCTCTTGCAGACATAATATCCTTAGATGAATATGGTTTAATTTTCCATTCCTTACCTCTCGTAGCTTTTGCACAAGAAGTTTTAAAACACTGTATAACATTAGGCCGTAACTGGAGTCAGCTTATAATATGGATTGTTTCCGCAGAATAATCAGATTTCTAATTTAGAAATGTTTTCAGTCTTTTGACGTTTGAATTTTTAAATGCATTCTGTAACTAATTTGTCCTGTTTGGGAAGATTTTAAAGTTAATTTAAAATTTTAAAAACTATTCATCGCTTAATTATATAATACCATTATTTTGAATCTTAGGTCATTTAAGTATTTTCATTGCATATTGATGCATTAAGAATGTGAATTAATAAATCAATAATACGATAAATAATTTTACAGACGCAAGCTTAGTATTACAAAAAAAATTGTAGACAGCTTTTAGGAAAATAGTAAATGCATTATTGGTTTGAACTTTAAGATAGCCGAATTGATTTGATCCAACTACTTGTTTTAATAACGCAAGTTATAATGAAGAGGCTAGATTAAAATATATTTTTTAATAAAGCTTCTAATTTTTAATTTTTGTATCTGTTGTTATTGGTTGCTATACTAAATTCTTTTTTTGAATTCAAAAGTTTAGAACTTTTGAAGTATTGTTCAGTATTAATGTACTGTCGATTTAAACTTTAAGATGATAGTCAAATTGATTAGGATCCAACAACCTGCTTAACTAACGCAAGGTATTATGAAGAGGCTAGATTAAAATGTATTTTTAATAAAACTTTAACTTTATTGTTTCGGATCAATTTTTATTGGTTGCTACCCTAATTTCTTTTCTCGAATTCAAAATTTCAGAAGTATTATTCAGTATAGTTTGATCATTGAATATTATAGCAGAATTTTTTTAAAACTGGCGCATTATCAACTCGTAAAGAATGATATCAAGCTGTAATCCGATTTCCGATTTTAAGTGCTTTGCCTAAGAGGTTATAAATTAGACAACAAATTGAAATCTATCTCCCTTTCGTAGGGATTGCAGAGAATTAAGTTGAAGTGAGATGGTGATACAGGACTTTTATGATTCTTACCCACGACTTTCACAGCACCGGGTGTGCACTATAAGGGATCCTGGTTCTTCCATTTAGCATTCCACGTCAACTGCAACGAATAAAAATTTATGATACGCCTATAACTCATCACCTTCGAACCGCCATCTCGACAACATTGAAGACATAGAGCTCGGAGGTCGAAACAGCGTATAACTACTCATTTGCCACTAGGTTATGAGCAGCAATTGAGAAGCTACTACAACCCATGAAATATTAGAGTTTCATTTTAATGCCCATTAAAAGTCTCCCGGCAGCTGCAAACATTAAGCGTCCATAAATGTCCCAGTCAAATAAGGAGCGTTGCAAATCCCTGTATATATAATCTGCGATTTCCGCCGCAATTTTCACAATTCTCGTGAATTCTCATAAGCGAATGCTGGAAAATGAGCTGAAAGTTTTTAGCTTAATTTTGAGTTGAAATTAGAATTACTTTCGGTGCGTTTCATTGACAACTTTATCACAACTTCCGTCACGATTCGAAGGCCTTTTGTGTTTTGCAGGTTTCTCTCAAATTTAAGTGATCGTAACTTAAAGTAATTATTACGTCAGGAGGATTTAATGTTCTTGAACTTGGTGTTACGGGGAAGTACGCGTATTTTATGAAACTTTAGTAGAGGGATGAAAATATTTTATAATTTATTTTAAACCGTAAGATAGACATTTCGAGAAAGTTTTCATGATTCTTTCAAATTTTATCAATGCTAGTTAAAATGAAGTATTTGTGTACATTTATAGTGGATTCAGAAGCTCAAATATGCTAAAGGTAAATTAAAGAAAATTATAAATAATGATTTCGTGTTTTAAGCTTAATTTTGTGATCAAATTAGAATTACTTTTTTTCGGTGCATTTGTGGACTACTTTATCATAACTTCCGTCACGCTTCGAAATTTTTTTTGTTTTGCAGTTTTCGCTCAAATTTAAGTGATCGTAATTTAAAGTAATTACAGTAATTATTACCTCAAGCAGTTTAAATGTTCTTGCACTTGTATTACTGGGAAGTGCGCGTATTAAAAAAATTAATTGAGAGTGAAATTATTTTTAAAATTCATTTTAAGCGATCAGACAAACATTCGAAAAAGCTTTCATGTCGACTTTGATTCTTTCAAATTTTCTCAATGTCAGTAGAAATGAAATGTTTTATAGTTGATTCAGAAGCATTGAATAGGCTAAAAATGCATTACAGAAAATTGTAAATAATTATTTCGTGGTTTTTGCTCAATGTTGACATAAAATTAGAACTAATTTCGGTGCATTTATTGACAACTTTATCACAACTTTCGCCACGCTCCGAAGTCCTTTTTAGTTTTGCAGTTTTCGCTGAAATTTAAGTGATCGTAACTTAAAGTAATTATTGCCGCAAGTAGTTTTGATGTTCTTGAACTTGTGTTACAGGAAAGTGCGCATATTTTGTAAAATTTTAGTTGAGAGTTGAAAATATTTTAGAATTCATTTTAAGCCGTCAGACATTTGAGAAAGTTTTCATGCCGTCTTGGATTCTTTCAAATTTTCTCAATGTTTGTAAAAATGAAATGTTTACGTACGTTTATAGTGGATTCAGAAACATTGAACAGGATAAAAATAAATTAACAAAATTATAAATAACCATTTCGTACGATAAAAGATTTCCTAGGATAGAAATGAAAAATAAATTATGCCACAAAAATATCAGACGAAAAGATAAAAATTAATTATACGAGTTAACTTACATTTTTCTGACTAATAGAAAAAGTTATTCAACATCATTGACAGTTATTAGATTTAAAATTGCAAAAGTATCTGTAAATAACTTCCAATACGAAATCAGATTTCGAACTAATTAAATTACTACCGATTCCATTTATACTTATGAATTTCTTCGAATTATTCTATTTCTCCCCCTCTCTCTATATATACAAGGGCACACACTCATACAAGTGTGTGAGATCTGTGTACTCCCCGAGAAATTCTTCCCTTGTCGATTCCACCCTCAATAAAACCCAGCTACATAATCAATGCTCAGATCAACGCCAGCAAGTCCACTCATCCCATATTCAATATCTGTGACTGCTTGACCCATCCCAATTCCTTATGATCACAGTAACAGGCTATTGGCAACGGTCCGACATCAATCCCGATGGTAGCGGGAGTGGGACCTGTCATCATACTTGGTAGTGAGGCCTGTCATCTAACCTGGGATTGGGGTCTGTCATTATACATGGCAGTGGGGCTTGTTATCTAATCTAATACTAGGACCTGTCATTAAACTTGATAGTGGGGCCTGCCATCTAACCTGGTACTGGGACCTGTCACCATACTTAGTACGGGGTATGTCATATAACCTGGTGCTGAGGCCTGTTATTAATCTTGATAGTGGGGCCTGTCATTATACTTGGTAGTGGAACCTGTCATCTAGCCCGGTAGGGAGCCTGTTATCGTACTAGCTAGTGGGGCTTTTCATTAAACCTGTAATGGACCTTCTCATGTAACCTAGTACTGAAGCTCGTCATTATACTTGGTAACGGGGCCTGTCATCTAACGTGGTACAGGGGAAAATGTTAGGGAGCTGCTGTAAGATGATAGCGTTCGACCTTCTACATCTGAATGACGCTTTTACTTTCAGAACTAGACTACAATGAAATGAAAATTAACTACTTTTCTCTACTTTCAGCGATGAAAATGCTAGTTTACTTTTCTCTTAATGTAAACAAAACGCATAAATGGAATTTAAAATTTTTATGTTAAAGTTGTCCGGGTTACCTATTGTGTTTTCTGATATGAATTATTCGATTGTGTTGAACGCTTTAAATGGTTATTTCACGAAATCGTATATTAAATTGGTGCAGTCATGGATGTTGCGGTTAAGACTCAAAAAAGCTTATTTCTTAAGACAAAGTACAACGGCATTATGAACATGAATTACGAATAATGGACCCAAGGGTGAGACATCCGAGTGCATGCAAAATTCAGAATAGAGATAAAAAGAATCTGCGAAACGGCAAGCAAGGCCCGTAAAAGGTGCGCAATTAGCAAATTTAGAGGTTGATACATAGATTTCTGAGAAGATTGCAATGGTATTGAATTAACGAGTCTGTGACTGGGAACTCGGTCGAGGAATGAATACAGAATATAGAATGTTGTTATAGAGGCGTGCAATGCGTTGTAAATTTAGATATAATTTTTTATCATTTGGCAATTATGTATATGCATATACATATATGACAGAGGAATATCATTGTATCGAATAAAGTTGACCTATGCAAATCTAAATTCAGTCTAATACTGATCATACAAGCACTAAATTCGTGAACATGTTTTGCAATTTGTGGTATTGGTGTGAAATTGGTCATGGTTATAGACAGTTATGGTGATGTCAAATGTATGTCGATGGGAAGTTCAAGAAAGTGGTACTCACCGATTGGTCTTTAACATTGGGGGCTGGGATGTCACTGACGCAGGGCACGCTGAGATGAGGACGAAGCTACAAGGTCAGGAATCACTTTTTAGGAATCACTTTGGTTTGTCGAGGAGCTCGTTTTTTTCCCGTCACCCACTCTCAGCATTTTCAGATGTCTGGTGTTTTTCCGAGAGATTCCCAGTTTTGTTTTTTGTCGGTAGTTCCACCCCCAATAATTCATACCCAATATTCTGACCAATACCAGCAAAATCCGCTCATCCTATATTCAAACTCTGTGACTGCTTGACCCATCCTAATCCCTTATGATCACAGTGACTTAAGTCCTTCTATTTGGTATTTTTCCACATGGCGACGAGTCTTTCTATTTTCTATTTGTTACTCCTTGGTAGCATAAATGAATGCGAAGGATCTATTGACATACTTAAATATATCCGAAAGTCAGATATTCACTGAGACAGAAGTAATATTTTAGCACATCTCTAGGGCGCAAGAATCAATATAGCATGCAACTTAATTGTAAATATCCCTCAAGTTTAAAACTTAATCCTAAAATGACTTTGCAATAAAAAATTCGCTGACTTGGGAGAATACTTTAAGTTGACTTTGCTAGTTCCCTTTAGGGATCTTAATTTTTACGTTTCAACCATTTCTCTTAAGATATTTTAAAATCATCTCCAAGTTAGCAGTATTCTGGAGACTTTAAACAATAAAGCTTAGGGCACATCGATATTTTTTGGAAGAAAGCAAACGGCAGTTTAAACAATCGTTTTATTAAATTTGATCACTTCCTTCCATCTATGTCTCTAGTCACTTTCACCATATTTACAGAGAAAAGTACAAAAGATATAACAAAATAACATGCTTTAATGACCCTTGATAGCAAATGAAATAAACTTTCGACGGCACTAAATGGTCTGCAAAGCAAGCAACAAAAATCGTAACGTTCCATTGTGTACTCAGTCATCAAAGGAATCAGGAGATGAAAAAATGTAACAAAAAAGGAAATAGAAGACCGGAAACAATTTGGAGCAAAACTGTTCATCGGGAATAATTCTGTGAAGTGATTAATTTTTTAAAAATCTCATCACCGCTCAACTTCTGGAATAAACTAAGTGGAAAACAGCCGATAATCAGTCCGTAGCTCTGGATACGTCTTTTCTTTTTTTCGAAATAAAAGTCGCATTGAATGAAGGGAAACAATCCGGTATCTTTACTAATGATTCAAAGCATTAGAAGATACTTTTTCGACTGCATTCATTTCCCGTTAGATTTTTACTAATCTAAAAATATACTGAACAATGTCGTGCACGTTTTTTTTGCTTCGTTTCCTTTGTGTGGAAGTAAAAACTGTAAAGGTTACCTTTCGTACCTTAAGGTTGAATGCTTAAAAACTGAACAAAAATATTAATTTCAGTGTTAATAAAAATGCTAACATGCTATTAAAAGTTAATTTCCTTAAAGATGGTTTACTTATTATAAACGCTACACTTCATCTTTGAATAGTTAAACTCTTTTATGTTTATGTGCTAAAATCTAAATTTTTGTAAAAGTAATGTTTAAATAGCAGGCAATCAATATCTGGTTTAGTTTTGATCCACATCAAATTTGTTATTTTTAAAACTTAGACTACCGCCCACAAGTTTGTATACTCCTCGACTGAAAAATCAATAAAAAATCAACAAACATGATTATAATGTAACATAACAAATAATTCAGATTAAAGTTAATTTCACTTAATTAAGTATCAAATAAGGAAAAATATACTATTCTGTCTGAGTCTAAATCTTTAAACCTCAAAATATCTACCTCGCGCTTTATCACAACTTTGCTTAACACTAGGCATTCTAACAAGCAATTTTTCAATATTTACGAGTACGATTTGTTTCCGTCCTTCAAGTAGAGATTCATACAGCTGATTTTTTTAAAGACCTAGGTTTCGGCTTTTCCTCTCAAGTTCATCACACAAAAATTATTGAATTGAGATCAGATCGGGACACTGGGATGGCCAGTGCATAATTTTAAGTTCTTAGAATCTCTTTTTGCAATATAATTTAAATATAACGGAGAAAGGAACAATCGATAGCTAAAAAATGTAAAATGAAAGTGCATAAGCATTTATCTTTGAAACAAACACAGATAGCTCGAAATTTTAGTATTCATACTTCGTATTTCATTCAATTATTGTATCAAAACTCTTTAATAACTTCTCTAGCACTCATTATACAGAATACTCGAGTACATGCATAAAATTAACCATCTTACTCTGGTGCTCATGAAAACGGTAAGGAGTATATATTAAATGTTAATTAAATATAGTATAATAGACGCGTTACTTATCCGCCTAAACAATTAAATGAGCTAGTAGATGTTGAAGCGCACTTCCGTAAACCGGAAGAAAAATTTCTCGGAATCATAATAGTTGGTGCTCGTTAAGTATCATCGACTGAAAACAGAATAAGGCTGAGTATTTTTTAAAATACATCATTTTGTATGGTTCCAGCTTTGTAAAGAGGTCAAAACAAAATCATTCAAGGCAAACAGCAAGTATTGTGTGTCCATGCTTTGCTAACTAAAGAGGAAATTTGGGATAGATTTTAAATTGGAATGCACTTTGAAATCGAAATGATTGACCAAATGGAGACATTTTGGTATTTTGTACTGTACAATATTCAAAAATCAGAATTTTAAATACAACGCTCCAAAAAAAGCTTAAAAGTTCACCTCACAGCTCTGGAGGGAAAACAGATGATCTTGGGTAAGACCATTTCTAGAAATATAGTAAGCTCTCCAGGAGAAAGATCTGCCCCACGCAAAAGCATGTATGGTGATAGCCATAGCTGATTATTGCTTCGCCAACTTGTAATCACTGCTTTATCTTCTGGTACCGAATGATAAACTAGGAGCCAGTATTAGCTCTAAAGATGTTAATTGTGGGAACCATCCAATGACCATTTTAATGTTACACCTAGTGTTTTTGTGACATGTTCTGTGACGGCCTGTGGGTAATGAGAGATGATCAAAAACTCAGTAGTATCTAAGCTGCAACAGAGCTAATGCCTAGAAACCCGCACCTCCATGCAAGATGAAGTTTGTGACATGTTCTGTGACGGCCTGTGGGTAATGAGAGATGATCAAAAACTCAGTAGTATCGCAGCTGCAACAGAGCTAATGCCTAGAAACCCGCACCTCCATGCAAGATGAAGCGCCTTCTCAAATCGGAGAATACAGCATTTTCCACGACAAAAGTTTCATCGATAACAGTATGATTAGTCGTTCATTTCCTACCTCTAGGCCCGCACGTTCTCCGGACCTTACCCTATATGATCTGTGGCTGTGGGGACATTTAAAAGGTCTGGTTTATGGAGGCTATGACTCCAATTTGGTAGATTTGAAGGACAGCATCACGATACATGTTCATAACATCACACAAAGATCAATTACGACCGGTCCCATAATTCATCGATTCCAGATTCTTCGTCTTCAGAATGAGAAGTATCCTCTATATCGATAATATTGTTACAGAATACGGCTTTCTTTTGCAAATAGGAATACACGCTCCTTCCAACGCCAAAAGTGTCACAATTTAAGTTTTTCTCCCATTTTAAAAAGAAAATAAACATTCTTAATATCAGTTTCACAATCAATTGTCTTGTTTATGTATTTCTTTGCTTTTGCCATGCATTTTCAGTTGTACAGCGTCATGAAATTTCCCTATCGGCAGATTTTGGAACTAATTTTTTGTGAAATCCATCTCCCCATTCATGTGTGAATCTGCAATTTGGTGGCATTCCGATAATTAGAACCTTCCTTGTAGTTAGAACTGCAAGGTGCTTTAAGCAGTATAAGGGTGATTTTAATTGTGATCACCTGTATTTTAGTTAGGTATATTGTTCATTTGCATATTACTGTATTATATTATACATACTTGTATGTATAATATAATACAGTAATATGCAAATGATGCATACAGTAATATGCCGTACTAAAAAGTAATAGTAATGGACCGGGTGGTTGACTTAAAAAAGCTGATTTATTAAGACATAATATAAGGGGTGAAACATCCGAGCTCCATGAAGATTAAAGTCAGAAGAGAGAAAAAGGTACGTGGGAAACAGTTAACAAGCCGCGTTAAAGGTGCACAAGCAGCAAGTTTAGAGACTGGTTCGCAGGTTTCTGAGAGAATGCAATGGCGCTGAATTAGTTTTGAGTCTACCTGGGAACTCGAAGTGTGTTTAAGAGAAGTATTTGGGGATTTCGTCACTTCATAAATAATAATGTATACTTCATAAAAAATAATAACGCTTGATACGAGTAATAATTTCATCAATACTAGTAACATGTCATTATTATGCAGTACTTGTTATTTCGCATTAACCCTCCAAGTGATTTCAACGAGATATCTCGTCTATCAAAATATGACCAAACTTGCTAATAACGAGATATCTCGTCATCAGGATATTGTGAATATTTTTTATGAAGACGAGATCAAGATCAGGTCAGTTTTTTCCGATTACTAGACATTTCGTCCTTCAATTTTGCTAATAATTTACGTGGTAATAAAGTATTAACATTGTGAGGGCACGTAGACAGTTTTTAAATCTTCTCGTAAATCAAACTTTAAAAGTGGGGTTCTTTATATTTACCCCAGTTTTATTACAGAATATTTTCAGGCGAACTATTTCACAAGATGTAATTTAAATCAATATATTTGAGATATAAGATTGGTGAGACTAAGTTTTATTAAATTCATATTCATTGCCTAAACCCTCTTGGTGGGTATCTCGACGAGGTATCTCGTCATTAGCAAAACTGAACAGATCTTGATCACGTCATAAAAAATCGGCAGTATTTTTGTGATCAGATATCTCGTCATTAGCCAAATTGATCAGATCTTGATGGGCAAGATATCTCGTCAAAACTATATGGAAGGTAAAAAGTTATAATTAATCCAAAAAAGTCTTCAATGAATGGCTCCGGAAAACATAGTGATAAGCCACAGAAGCATGTGTTCCTTTATGAAAAAATTCAAAATTAAATATTATAGACTAAAAGGAATTTATGATTGTTTGAATGACTGCGGCAATATTTGCAATTTTAAGATGACATGGCCTCTTGAGAAGTTCATAAGCCATTATGATTTTGGAATTACTTAAAACTTTAAAATTGCTCTCCCGATAAATTTGAATAAAGGGTTGCCCGAAGCCTTTCAATGAATTAAATTGCTTTTACTAAAGGGTAGAAATTACTTTAGAAATAATACATATTTAATTAAATTACATAATACAAAGGAAGGGAAGTTGCTTTAATTTGTCTCAATTTATTTTTGATTCACTACAACTTTGAATTCTATGAACTAGGTTTTATAAGCTGAGAGGATATAAAAGTGTATTCCTATTGACTTCGGATGAAATAATGTACTTTTAGGGCTATGAGGACATTATTCTCATAAATCAAGAGCTTCGGTTAGTTTCAGCGCCTCTGGCAAATGACTTGAACACACTCTAAGAAAATATGGAAACTGGGAGATTCATCTTGAGAATTATGTTACGAAAAGTTAAGAAATACGCCCACCATAATATATGGTTGAAACCCTTATTATTTCTTCCAAAAAATTCAAAAGTAAAAGAAGTGATGACTTGAGTATAAAAATTTTAAATGCCCTATTTTAGATACAAAAGTCTTTCGGTTGTTTCCCTTGATAAAAGTTAATCTGATAGCATCATAGAAAAAGATATTAGAATATGAAAGAAAACTTCATACTATGAACTCATTTCTATGAACACGAACAATCTTTCCAATATCAATGCATTTGAACTTATATTCCCCAAGGCTAGACTCCTTGTCTCAGGTAGATTTTCTATCCATATACAAACTGTTTAGTAATAAGTATCTTCACTGTGCATAGTGAGGGTTTTAAAAAGGACTTACATGCAAAGTATATTATATTCAAAGGAGTCAGATAATTTTGGTTGTCTATATTAAACCAGTTTGCTTGTTTTTGAAACGTTCGCAAGACACACATTTGATTTTATGAGTTGTATTCACTGATGAAGACTTATATAATTGACGGCTGACCGGTTTTAATCCCCTACCATAAACCATACTGACTGAAAAGAAGTTTTGAAATTATAGTTTGGGAAAAAACCGCATCAAATAATATTTCCGTTGTACGCAATCACGAGTTTTATTGTACCGTCATTTAAATTTTATGCAATTTAAGTTCCCATGTATGATAATTTTTTATTAGTTATCGTTTTCTCAATGAGGAACAAATACTCTAAAGTATTCTCTTTATCGAATACCTATATGTGAAGTCTTAAAAGTTGCGTAAAATGCCCACTTTCAAAGTCTGAAAGTTACTCTAAGCTATTGAATGCTCATTCAATGTTTGTGTGTGCCTCAGTTACCTAAACCTATCAGTAAAGAAGTTGCTATTTCACTTTTCGTGTGATAAAATGAAAATAAAATTATTTTAAAATGTTTTACTATCTTCTGTGAAACACTTCTCTTCAATTTTAGAGCATGTAAATAGTATAAACTAAGAGAAAATAGGTGTTTTTCAATATGAAAGTGAAGTTTGAAATGTTGAATATTAATTAGCTGTCTCTGAAAATTCCTATCTTAAGTCATTCGATTTACATTAAAGGATTGGGGGGTTAGAATTGTATCTGAAATCCAAACACAAAAAGAGGGAAGATTTGCAGTCTACTTAGATAACCCAATAGCAATATAAGCTTTCCTCACGTTGGGCCTATGCAATGCTGCAATGTTAGATACCGTAATTTGAAATACTTAATTCATAATCGGGCTGCGGTAGCCCGATTGGGAGAGTAACGGACTAGCAACCGGAGAGTTGTGAGTTCGAATCCAACTAAAGACCACCGTGTACAAGGGGGCTGGTGCATGTTAAATCTGTCGTGGCCTCGAATGTCCTCACATTGGCGTGGTGTGGAAGTTTGGAGAGTGGGGCGCCAACTCAGATGTGACCTCTTCATCTGACCGTGGTTCAAAATTACGTGGCGTTGTCCTTGATCTTTCCCTTCGGGTTTGATCCCGGACCGTCGCCAATAGAGCCTTGTGTTGCTCCAGTACGACGGTAGTTAAAATACGTATGCACCCAACTAATACTTTTACTTTATTTCACTTATGAGAAATCTTTTATGTCAAGCTAAATGTAGGTGGCGTTAGTGTTTCTGCGTCGGAACATGTTTCTTGCACGTATTCTGAACGTGACGTCACTTGGCTTGTTTTTAGAATACGATTTCAGCACTTCGTTGATAAAAATTCCAAAGAATGAATTTTTAATTAATACATAAATGTTGATTGGTCAACTCCAATTAGATTAAACGCCAAACATCACCAAAACTGCGATGAACTACATTTTAAGGTAACCCCGATATGAATTATGCGAGAGGATTTGATTAGCGGAAGTAAAATCTTCGTTTTCCGTCTGGTTTGTGAAGGGTTGCGAGTTCGAATCCAGCCAAACACCGTCGTGTACAAAGGGGGCTGGTGCACGTTAAATCTGTCGTGGCCTCAAATGTCCTCACGTTGGCGTGGTGTGGAAGTTTGGAGAGTGGGGTGCCAGCTCAGGTGTTGCCTCGTCATCTGACCGTGGTTCAAAATTACGTGGTGTTGTCCTCGGATCTTTCCCTTTGGGATTGATCCCGGACCGTCACCAATAGCCCGTTGTGTTGCTGCAGTGTGACGTTAATTGAAATACCCCCCCCGTCTGGTTTGTTGGTACTGAAAATCCCTTTCATACTCACTGTAGCGAAGTATTACTAAGTACCAACGATTCAATTCGAGCAAAATGTCACCATTATCAATGCATGTGGTAAAATCCCGAAGCTGATTTCTTAAAATACTCTATTTACATTCGCTATTCATTTCTCTATCTAGTTCCTAGGCAGGGACACATTAATGTAATGTCTTTAAATTCTTATTTCTTTGATCCAAACCACTAAATTAGCTGATTGTGCACTACCTTTCCCACTCTGTGCTTGTTGTTTCACGCATACTTTTCACTCTTTTGACGTCTCAACCCTGGGTCTGCTATTCGTAATTAATGTTCATAATATCATTACGTTGTGTCTCAATAAACCAGCTTAACCCTCCTTGTCTTGTGGTTGTCTCCACGCGGTATCTGAGGTAAAACTGACCAGATCTTGATGGATATCTCGTTACCAGAAGAAAACTGACAAGATCTTGATCTCGCTATCATTAAAAAACGGCAATATTCTGATGACGAGATATCGTGATTAACCAAATTGGTCAGATTTTGATGGACGAGATGTCTCGTCAGAACCACTCGTAGGATCAAACACAATCGCTTCAATTTAATACAATATGTTTAAAGTTGTTATTGACACCATTATAGAAGTTCGACGCGAAAATATTTAATTGCACAATATAATGTGTTACCAAGTTTCAGAAATCTGCTATTCGTAATTCATGTACATAATATCATTTCCGTTGTATCTCAATAAATCACCTTAATCCTTCTGGTGGTTGTCTCTACGAGGTATGTGAGGTAAAACTGACCAGATCTTGATGGACGAGATATCTCGTTATTCGAAGAAAACTGACCAGATCTTGAACTCGTCATCATAAAAAAACGGCAATATCCTGATGACGAGGTACCTCGTCATTAACCAAATTGGTCGGATCTTGAGGGACGAGATATCTCGTCGAAATCACTCGTAGGATCAAACACAATCGTTTCATTTTAATACGATATGTTTAAAATTGTTATTGACACCATTATAGAAGCTCGACACGAAAATATTTAATTGCAGAATATAATGTTTTACTAATTTCATAAATTCAATCTTCTAAAACCAGTCTAATAAAATTTCCTAAAGCTCATTTAGATCAGAAACCGATCCTGCTGTAAAGTCATTTTTTATACCAGTTGGATTTGTGATATTTCCAACTCCTTTATCACTATTAGAAATACCGTGCAGAAACTGTAGGCGCATTTCCTACAGTTCATTTCATCAACAATAATGAGTTTTACCCTCGGAATACATTTTCTCACGCTGAAATTCTGTGCTAAATTTGGAAGACTAATAAGAGATTGTTTTGAGCAATGATCGCGCAGAACGAATGGCTAATAATGTATTAGGGTCACGAATTAAATCCCGCCACTTTTGAGTACCCAGTCATTCCCTGTGCAGTAAAGCATGGCATTATTACTTTATTTCGTTGTAATCACATAATTGAAGTTTAATTGATCTCTGCACGCAATCACTAATTCAATGCCGCTTTAAATATCTGATGATTATCTTATTTTAATTACTTTATCTGCACATCGGTCGAGGAGGACGAAATAACAATTAGCGAAATGAACGGTTAATTAGTTTAAATTAAGAAACTTCTAAAACTGTGACTAATTTTCTAGTTTTCCCATTCATGTCAGTATTATTTGGATGAGTAGAAAGTTATTCGTGCGGTATGATTGAGATAGATTGTATAGTATGCTGATCGGTGAAGTTATATTAATTTTCTTGTTTTACTGTCGTTGTTTGAGTAGGATGTGAATTTTTCAAATGCACTGACATATACGTGACATGTTTGTGAATTCATTATCCTTTTAAACAAACCCATAAAGACGATCCAGTCGATCGTTTTACATCTGATGATTGAAGGATATAAACTTCGCTACTGTAAAATAGCTGTCACACACAATAGTAATAATATTTTGGAACGTATTAGATGAGATATTTCCTATATATCAGTAGTTCGCGGCGAAATACTTCAACTAAAGAAAATTAATGGGAAATTTTACAGAATATTTTAAAGAGTGAAGTGGTGTTGGTGGATCAGAGCGTCATCAGGAGCCTGACCGCACAACACAAAATGGTGTTTCCTGCGTATGAGCAGCGGTACGCTAAAAATTGCTCAGACACTCCCCCAAAACACCATATTGAACAAGAGTGAAAAGCAAGGCAAACAATCTACGCATAAAAAGTTAAAACATCATAAAGACACCACAGATTAAAAACAAACATGACGCCGAATCGTGTAACACTGCAAAAAGAATAAAAGAGAGAACAGACGTACCCAATATTAACCAGCATTGCGCAAGTATTCCCCGTCTTAATAAATGTTTATTCTCCATGCTTTAACTTTTTTAATATTATATATATATATATATAAAATATAAAAAAAGCGGCTATATATATATATATATATATATATATATATATAGCCGCTTTGCTCGAAAGAATAGTACTTAATTTATTTGCAATTATCCAGCCCCCTTGTATATTACTAAAAATATATAATCATACTTAGTGAGTATTTCAAAGATCACAATTTTCACTTGCAGTGGCGAATAAATCTAAAGAAAGAATTTTAGCGAAACTAAATAGTTATGATAACAGTCCTCAATGAGAAATATTGATCGATATTTCCACCCCACTAGATTTTGCAGGTCTACTTCACTCGTCCCAGTTTTTATTCTTCGGTTAAACTTTCTTTTCTTTCTGCTTTCACGCAGTAAATATAGCGGAAATATTTTTTTGATTTATAAAGAAAGGGGAACGGAGGGCAGTAGTTTTAAAATTGGTTCCTTTGGGAACTTTGAATTATTCCCTGCAGTTTAAACCAAGCACAGTGGTTTCTGCTTGTGTAATTGTCACAGGGCGACAAGGTGCAACCGACAGTTATTTTTCCATGACACATTTATCCGACTTACTGAGAGAAATTTGAAAGATACGGATGGTAAGAACATTCACAAGTTTATGGAGTTTGAGAAGAATGAGATAAATTGAAATGTTGGACACTAAGTAGGTTAAAATAATCCTACTACCGAGTGGTTATATTCTCGCCCACTTGATCTTCTAAATGGGTATACTATATATTTCTGTTGACATACTGATCTTTGGGGTAACATCTATATTTCACAGATATACCCAGTAACGTTCCTGATATGTTATCCGCGCAAATCTAAATAGGCTGTCTTAAAAACTGTTGATGTTTCAAATAAATTGCCTCTGTTCATTAATTTTTAATGATTTAAATGATACTCAAAGATGAAAATATTCATATTCATGGGTATCATTTATCACAACACAAAACAAAACTAAAAAAATATTGACTTTCATAAATGTCTTTAATGGTTGCCTATTGCCTATTATCAGTAATACTTCAGAATAGTGGAAGTTACAAATAAATTGCACTTGATAAATAATTTGTGATAATTTTAATATCAAAGATGAAAATATTCATATTCTTAGGTCTGATTTATCACAACACAAAGTAAACTTTCAAAGAAATATTGACTTTTATAACTGTTTTTATTGGTTGCATATTACCTATTTTCAGTGATACGTCAGAACAATGGATGTTCCAAATAAATTGCCCTTGATAATTAATTTGTGATAGTATAAATGATACCAAACATCAAAATATTCATATCCATGGGCCTCATTTATCTCAGCACAAAACGAACTTGAAAACATTGACTTCCATAATTACCTTTATTGATTGCCTATTATAAGTAATACTTCAGTATATTTTAATTCATCTCGTTTTATTTCTAATAAGCGAGTCTCATTAAGAAGCTGACTTAATTTTTTTATTTACAGAACGTTTTTTTAAAGTTAGCATTCCCTAGATTTTCCTATCTGCGAGCGTTTTCGCCCAGCACACCAATTAGAGACGGGCCTGGATTAAACAAACTGGTTGTAAACAAAGTAATGCCAACATAGACAATTATTATAAACAAAGGTATTTGACGAAATCCCGAAACACTTTTCTTTAACACACTTGTCACCGTAGTATGGCAAAGTTGAAAATCAACAGATAATACAAAATGGAACGATTTACAGCATAGTGGAGATCTCACTCTTGGGTCCACTATTCGTAATTTATATTCATAATACCATTGTACTTTGTCTTAAGAAATAAGCTTTGTGAGTCTTAACCACAACATCCATGACTGCTCCGATTTAATACACGATTTCTTGAAATAATCATTTCAAGCTTTCAATCGAACAATTCACAACAGAAAACACAATAGGTAATCCGGACAAAATTAACATAAAAATTTTAAATTCCATTTATGCGTTTTGTTTACATTAAGAGAAAAGTAAACTAGCATTTTCGTCGCTGAAAGTAGCGAAAAGTAGTCAATTTTCATTTCATTGCAATCTAGTTCTGTAAGTAAAAGCGTCATTCAGATGTAGAAAGTCGAACGCTATCATCTTACAGCAGGTCTCTAACATTTGCCCCTGTACCACGTTAGATGACAGGCCCCGTTACCATGTATAATGTCGAGCTTCAGTGCTAGGTTACATGAGAAGGCCCATTACAGGTTTGATGAAAAGCCCCACTAGCTAGTACGATAACAGGCCCCACTACCAAGCTAGATGACAGGCTTCACTACCAAGCGCAGTGACAGGCCCACTATCAAGATTAATGACAGGCCTCACCACCAGGTTATATGGCATACCCCGTACCAAGTATGGTGACAGGTCTCAGTACCAGGTTAGATGGCAGGCCTCACTATCAAGCTTAATGACAGGTCCTAGTATTAGATTAGGTAACAAGCCCCTCTACCAAGTATAATGACAGACCCCAGTCCCAAGTTAGATGACTGGCCCCCTAACAAGTATGACAGGCCTCAGTACTAGGTTAGATGGCAGGCCTCACTACCAAGTATGATGACAGGTCCCACTCTTGCTACTTTCGGGATTGATCTCGGACCGTCGCCGATAGCCTGCTGTATTGCTCTAGTTCGACATAAATTCCACTTCCGCTACCAAGTATGACAGGCCCCTATCAAGTATGATGACAGGCCAAAAGACTAGTTTAAATGACGGGCTCCTCCCAGCTGATTGGTAAGTGATTAACGTCGCACTGGAGAAACACAACGGGCTATTGGCGACAGTCCGGGATCAATCCCCTAGGGAAAGGTTCGAGGACAACACCTCGAAATTTTGAGCCACGGTCAGATGGCGAGGTCAGCACCTGAGCTGGTACCCCACTCTCCAAACGTTCACACCACGCCAACGTGAGGACATCTGAGGCCACGACAGATTTAACGTGCAGCAGCCCCCGTGTACACGACGGTGTTTGACTGGATCGAGTCTCGAACTCGAAACCCTCCGATTCTAATCGGGCTACCGCGGTTCCTCATCAACACGAGGGGAAAATACTACAAATATAGCGATAACATTGGTAAGAATCTTACAAACAAAGAGTTCCGAAAACACTTATACAGGTATAAAGCAACTCTGTAAGACATTGGAATTAAACCTCCATGCCATTCCCCTATCGATGCCTTTTGCACCTTTGAAAAGAAGTTGAGGGATAGATCACTGTCCGTGGCATTGGCTTCGTCCCAAATCACACCCGGTATCGGAAAATGAAGAAAGATTTGGGAGTCCGGAAGCGAATGTTGCACCGCTCAGAAGTTTGAGGGGTCCCCGCGCCTGCGCATGCGCGGACGGACGGGCAGGGAACGGAAGCACGTGGTGAGAAAGCAGTCAAGTCAGTGTATGCTGAGAAGCGAGTGTGGAAGGAACTGCGAGAGGTCGGTTCGTGCTAACACGTGCATGGATGTTGTGCCGGGAACACTCTTGCTGCTGCTGTCCACAGCCGTCGGTGAGTTCGATTCCACACGTTTACTTACAAATAACCGTCTCTTGTAAATACATTCTATATATCATCGATACTCGAAAGTATTCTCTAAGGTTTTGGATAATTTATCTAACCTGACTCATTCAATAGTATTACTTCTTCTACGACTTTTTTTTAACAAATTAAATAAATTTTAATGATTTTTAAAGATAAAGATGATTTTTTCACCAAATTAAATAAATTTTAAAGATAAAGATTACTTTTTTACCAAATTAAATAAATTTTAAAGATTTTTAAATATAAAGACTTTTTTACCAAATAAAATAAATTTCTGAGATTTTTCACAGTTTGAGAACTAAGACGATGGCTGGATGTAAAAACAGCCTTTTACTTTCATCACAAATAGAATCTAGATACAATATTATATGATCTTTATTTTTTTAATTCAAAATTTAAAACCCCATTATGGTTGTTAGAGCGTTCGTTGCTTTATTCTACAGAAAAATTTTGGTAGAATTCGTAAAGCTAATTTTTGTTAGCTGATTTTCCCTAAAATATTCTTGGGAAAATGTTACCTTTTAATGTAAAAAACCGAAACATTTCCTCGACGTTAGTACTTTTTTATATGTATTCTATTTACAGTTTGTAGAATAACCTACTGATATGCACACTCGATGAATAGAAAGCCATTGTTGAAAAGTGAAAGAATGCATTTCGTATCGACTAATGAAGCTTTCAAATTAGCTTATTTAGTTGTATTTATTTTCATAATTCATTTAGCGAAACTATCTGGGCAATAGAAATATTTCATGAAGAAATATAGTTTTTAGAAGAATTATATTAAAAATACATTTAAGAGAAAGACGAATTTTCATAAAAACGCATTTAAGTTATTTAAAAAAGTCGAAAACTATATTAGCAAATTGGTTAAAAAATTCTGTTTGAAATGAATTCGTTAAGTATATAATTCAGAACTATACATTAAAGTAGGAAGTCGAATGAACAGATTACTAGATATTTCATGACATGCAATGTAAAAATCTCAAGGTAGAAAATTATATTTTCCTCTAATTAAAAATTTAGGCTGTTTAAGAGCTATTATTTTGGAAAACGTTAATCAGTTTTGTATTAAATTATATTTCGTGTAAAAGAATAAGGTTTAAATACAACGGAAACAGTACTAAAATAAACGAAATGTTTTCTAATATGAATCCGAATCATTTTGAATGAATAATGAAACAATGTGTGCTTTTGTTGAATTTTTTTCAAAATGCGTTCTGTCAAGTAGGAAATTTGATTATCTCTCTTTGATAAAATACATTTTTAAAGATTTTAATAGATTGGAGTATAGCTTTAAAAATACATTCAATGAAATATTTTCAGCAACACGTCTAAAACTGATAATAATTCTTCAAAACAGGAATGTCGCATTGATGTGAAAACGGTTTTAACATAAAACTATACCCAAGGTAAACTTTGTGTCGACTGAAAAATTTGTGATTATAATATTTTTGTTTTATCACTGTAATTGTACTGTAACAAAATTTTGACTAGAGTATTTTCAAGAGCTATATAATATTGAAGGAACAACGCTTTTTCCAAATTTATATTCTGAATTTATATACAAATTTATGTATTGAGTTTTTCTTTTATCAACGAAAATTCACTGAATTTAAGTAGAAGCTAGCGGAGTCTGTCTATACGTTGAAACTTAATTTCCTATTTTTGAAATACGGGGTGTTGGGTCACGGTGGCTGCGTGGAATTGCCTACTGTGCTAGCAATCATAGACGTGAAATATAAGTAGACTGAACATTGCTATTGAGAGAAGCTTCAAAAAGTGTAACGAGCATGTCGACTAGTAGTCACGTGATGGTCCTTTGAAAAATTGAATTGGTTGGTCGCTTTGGCATATTATCGCCTCGTTTGGCGATATGACATCTTATGACAGGGGAGGTGTGTGAATTAGCATTTCTATAGAGTGGCGACAAAAGTGGTGAAATCGCCAAAGTTATGTCGCGTCGACCAACCAGATGACAAATCAATGGATGGGTCTCCCGTCCCGTGAACCAATCAGATGATGAATGTTCGCTTCACGCGTCAGATGAAAGTATAGTCTAAGAGTCATGATATTGCTAGTTTTGGTCACATTATCCTGGGCACATAAAAAGGTTACCATTGCCGGCCTACTTCAAAATTTCATCTATGCTAGCAACCTGTGAGTAGTATGCGGCACAGGATCGATTCCTCCTTGGGTATATTTCTCTCTGTCAGTAAAACTTTCCCTGTGTGTCCATTTACCAGATGTTGTTTGGGGAAGCTTGGCCAAATACGGCCCCTGCGCCTTAAAACCAACAAACCAAACATGGTGTTGCACCAACTGAGTCATGACTCATAAATGTTTGTTCAAATTATAGTGTCGGTCGCAAATGCTCAAAAATTGTTACATTAAATTCTCTTTAATTTGCAACATAAAATACTCGTTAAATAATAAACTCGTTAATCTATTTCCTTTTAAAATATTTGAAGCTCTGTGAAATCTGTTAATTGTTTTATTTATGGAATAGCAATCCACCGTGACAATTACAATTCGAATGACATAAAGCAATTAGGAAGACCAATTATGAGCATATTAAAGATTTCTTAAGTGTTACGAGGGTTTTTATTAACAAAATTTGTGTGATGGTTTTATGCACCTGTTAAAGATGAAAAAATCGGCAGACAAATAGGTCTAGTGGTTAGGGCGCGGTTTTGGATAGGAAGGTTCCTGGTTCTGATCCAGGGTAGGACATTAATCTTTGTCCGTCTTGCATGAATGTTTGTCCTATCTGTAAGCGGGTTGTGCCTAGAATGTGTGGTATGTATGTTAGATGTAAAGTGATTCCATACCCATATCGCACCAAGGTAACGCAAAGGGATTCACAAATTCGCCCTTGTAGTGTAATAATGCGCTATGTTCAATTGGTCGAGCATTAAAAAAAGATAAAACTATTAAGAAAAAGTGTTGCCGGTGAGAGATTATTAATCCTTTCACGCGCATGATTCCACCTTTCATCCTGCTGTCTTCCCTGAATGAATTCTAACCAATTTTGACCTTGATCAATAGTCTTTCGAAAGGATTCCATTCTAAGGAAACGACCGATAGAATCTTTCAAAGGTATTCTCTTCTAAGAAAAAGACTAATAGAATCGTTCCAAAGGATTCTATTCCAAGGAAAGGAGCAATAAATTTTTTCCAAGGGATTTTATTAAAAAAAAATGAAATCGTTCCAAAGAATTCTATTCTAAGGAAAGGACCAATGGAATCTTTCTAAAGGTCGAAAGAATTAATGAATTCTTTCAACCAATAGATGTAGTTACTTAGGCATTAAGGTGTGTTGTGGAGTAAAAGCAATACTACACTACTCGGAAATCTCATGACGCTGAGAGGGTTAAAGAATGAACATTTAGCGTCTCTTGAATTTTGACACATGAGTTTCTGTATTTAACCCTCCAAGTGATTTCAACGAGATATCTCGTCCATCAAGATCTGATCAATTTCGCTAATGAAGAAATATCTCGGCATCAAAAATGCCGACTGAATTCCGAATGATGAAGATATTTTTTGATGATGACGAGATCAAGATTAGGTCGTTTTTTCTAGTGACGAGAATCTCGTCTATCAAGATCTGATCAATTTTGTGAATGAAGAAATACCTCGGCATCGAGAATTCCGAATGATGAAGATATTGAATTTTTTTTATGACGAGATCAAGATTTAAATCGGATTTTCTAATGGCGAGATATCTCGTCCATCACGATGTGGCTAGTTTTGCTAATGACGAGATACCTCGTCGAGACAATTACCATGAGGGTTAAAAGGTATTACGAGCAAAACTTCGACTCCAAAAGAGAACCGAACCGAGAAAGGCATGTCATTCGGGAAGCTTCTTTGAGTAAAACCATTACAATTGTCCAAAATCACAATTTCTGACATATCCGGAGCGCCAAATCGAAAGTTTATTGCGGATAACTTCTTCGGTTCACTCTTTTGTCCGCGAATCGTTTTAGGAAAGATAAAGCCGAAAAAACAGTAAGGTCCAGCATATTAATTCTAAAACTTAAAGCAGCTTCTCTAATCTTACAAATGAATGGAATTTGGCAACAATCCCTTTGTTTCGGGGTAATCCAAGAACTGCGATGTGTTTTGGCTGGAGCTTTATCGACGTTCAGCAACCGAACCATTCAATCACCCCACCTTTAATACTAATGACGAGATATCTCGTCCATCAAGATCTGGTTAGTTTTGCTAATGATGAGATACCTCATTGAGCCAAGTACCATAAGGGTTAAAAGATATTATGAGCAAAACTTCGACGCCAAAAGAGAACCGAACCGAGAAAGACAAGTCATTAGGGAAGTTTTTTGATTGAAACTATCACACATTGTCCGAAACCACAACTTCTGACACATCCGCAGCGACAAATCGAAAGTTTATTACGGATGACTTCGTTTCACTCTTTTCTCCGCGAATCATTTTAGGAAAGATAAAGCCCAAAAACCAGTAAGGTCCAGCCCTATTAATTCTAAAACTTAAACGTAACTTTTCTAATCCTACAAATGAGTGGAATTTGGCAACAATCCCTTTGTTTCGGGGCAAACCAAGAACTGCGATGCGCGCTGGCTGGAACTTTATCGACGTTCAGCAACCGAACCATTCAATCACCCCACCTTTAATGCTCCCTCTCTTTGTTCAGCGTTGTTCCTCTTTCGTGTCCTCTTCATCTGTGTTTTCCCATTCCGTAGACTGAAAAACCAATCTTATCATTTGAAAAATGGAAAAGTTGATTCGTGTAACAGCGAATGAATGAGCAAATGAGATTCAGTCGTAAAATTGCGTTATTAATGGTTCGATGTGCAGGAACTAGCAATTTTGATGTTCCATTTTGGCGATCGCTTGGTCATTAATTAACGCCTTAAATAGGTGGATGGAGTATTTTACTATCAGTGCATTGGAATAATAATTGTATGGTAAGGGTTCTGGAAGCATGCAAAATTTGACAAATGTTTTATTTATTTGTGAAGAAGTCTAACAAGAAGGCTCCTAGTTCGATTCTTAAGTGTTACACGGAACAACGGATCGTGTAATCAGGATCACTTAACTCTTATCAATATAATTTTATACTCTTTTTGAATACAATTTTATACTCTTTTTGAATATAATTTTATACTCTTTTTGTAACTGATGTGTTAAAACGTTAAAAAACTTTTATGGGAATGAAGGCCACACCTTAATATAAATATTTTGCACCTCTAAAATTTAGTATTTTTAAAAAATAGGTGGAACTCTTTATGTCTCACTGCCTCATCCATAGTACTCCTAGACGTCAGAATATTAATCCACTGAGGAGTTCACACGCATATATCCGTTCTGCAACCTGAAGTTTTCCCTGCATGCCTTGGGGTCGCCGTGACTCTGGGTTTACTCACTGCGCCATAGAGGAAGTAGAAAAGTAAAGTGAGCAATGGTAATCTTTTCATGGGCCCAGAGTCATGTGACCGAAACTAGTAGTAATGTGATCCTTAGACTATACTTCGTTTGCTGGGTGGAACCTAACATTCATAACTTGATTTGCCCACTGGACTAGAAAAGACGCCCATCTATCGTTTCATCATCTGATTGGTCCATTGATTGATCATATGATAGTAGATTGGCGATTTCACCACTTTTGTCGCCATTCTATAGAAATGCACATTCACACACCTACCATGTCATACGATGCTATATTGCTAAACGAGGAGATAAGATACCAAATCGGCCAACCAAGTCCATTTTTCAGAATAGTCACGTGACTACTAGTCGACATGTTGATCACACTTTTTGAAATCTATGTTATTTCAGAAGTTTTTTCACGTTTATGTTGCTAGTCAACAACACTCGGGACCAACTGTTTCGATATCTGATGATGTTCACCCGTAAAAATTCGAAAGTCAATGTCTGATGAGTATCTGATGAAATGCAAGATCGCATTATTGGAGGATAACTTTTCCCATGCGAAAATGATTACGAGTGTTGCATATGGATTTGCTTTTTTATACTTTCAGTAATTAATAAGTAGGCTCCTCTCAATAGCAATACCCAATCTACTTGTATTTGACGTCTACGGTTTACTCACTGCTCTGGAAATCTTGTAGGTGGTGCAGGTTTTATTCCTGTAACTTACTCTGGGTGTATTTCTCTTTTCTTTGTTAGCAAAACTTTCTTTGAGTGTGTATGTCCGTTTACTTAACGTTGTCAACCTTGTGTTTGGCCGAATATGACCCTTGCGCCATGAAACCCAAAGCAACAATCTAATACTGAATGTTTTCTAACCAGGATTGATCGATATCTTAATTAACGTCGCACTGGAGCAAACACAACGACCTATTGGCGACGCTCCTGGCTCAAACCCGAAGGGAAAGATCGAGGACAACACCATATAATTTTGAACCATGGTCAGATGACGGCACCCCTCTGTCCAAACTTCCAAATCATGCCGACGTGAGGACATTTGAGGCCACAACAGATTTAACGTTCACCAGCCCCCTTTGTACACGACGGTCTTTGGTTGGATTCGAACTCGCAACCCTCTGGTTGCTAATCCGTTACTCTTCCAATCCGTTACTCTCCCTGTCCCAAACAGCCCCACTCATTTTGGGACAGCGAGTATTTGTAGAAAGTAGTTTTATTAAATTGAAAAAAATACCAATGTGTGTGTGTGTGTGATTTTTGTCTTGTGTTTTGTACAATATTTCCAAGAGAACGCAGAACCGAAAAATAGTTACTAACCATCAAACGAAAATGAGTCTCTTTATTGTCTCTTTAAGTGTGGAATCGTTTTCCGAGGTTTCCAATTATTTTCCGTAATACGATCAGGCACGAAAGGAAGGTTCTAGAGTTTCAGCTCCTAATCAAGATCGTTATACACTATACGGACAAATGTATTTGGACACCCTTTTTTTTCAGAAAAAGTGCTTTATTATTCTATTTAGTTACGGGTAGGCCCTCCTTTTGCTTGTATTACAGCTGCAACGCGTCGAGGCATACTTTCCACAAATTCTCTGTAAGTCTGGACAGGAACAGCTTGCCATGCCTCTTGCAAGGCTGTGAGAAGAGATTATTGTGAAGATTGGCGTGCGCGTTGCGGTGTCGTATCCGTCGCTCCAGTTCGTCCCACAAAGGCTCGATCGGATTGAGATCGGGGCTCTGAGCAGGCTATCAAGCAAATTCACCTCATTTTCAGGAAACCAGTCCAGCACACGTTTTGCAGTATGACATGGAGCTCTATCCTGTTGGAAGAAACAACCATCATCGCCGTAGTATTGCCATAGTGTAGGCAAGGCCGAATTATCCAGTACGTCGAGGTACACGTCAGCGTTCATGGTACCAGGTACATAAAGCAATGGGCCGAGTCCTAACCAGGAAAATCAGGCCGATTTTCTGCAGTGTCCAAATACTTTTGTCCATATATTTTATATAATTAATTTCACGAAGGAATATGGCCATGTATTCAATCAACAACGGCCATGGTCTTGTTATAGTCATTAGGAGCAATGCATCATATTTTACAGTTCTGAGGAAGGTAGGTATTTAATTAACGTCGCATTGGAGCAACACACCGGGCTATTGGAGACGGTCCGGGATCAAACCCTATCCGAGGACAACACCAGGTAATTTTGAACCACTGTCAGATGACGAGGTCACACCTGAGACGGCACCCCATTCTCCAAACTTCCACATTCCACACCACGCCAATTTGAGGAAATTTTAGGCCACGATAGATTTAACGTGCACCAATTCTTTACTCCTCCAACCGGTCTACCTCGGCCCTTTACAGTGCTGAGATTTCATGAACGAAGTTTTTATGAGAAAACTTTAATTTGCTTACCACCACATACCACTGAAGAGAGCATTAAATATAACAAAAGTGCAAGGAAACATTGTGGTACAGTGTATTATAATTTCAAGAGTCTTTTCGAACTGAAGTATGTCTTATCTATGACTTGAACCCAGAGCCAGTGAAAACTTGAAACAAAATTCTCCGACATTACAATACCTAGTAGACGACATCAATACATTACATGAAATAGTAGTTACAAGCATACGATAAAGTTAGTAAGTTTTTAGGAGAAATTTATTCACACTGATAGCATAGTAATGATTCATTTCTGTAGAATTACTAATAATACAAGAATATGAATACCTGTATAGCATAATGGTTGGAGTATACTTTTTATCATAATGGTGTGTCAATAAAACCGGGTTCATATAAATTCAGATAAATATATATGCTTAAATATAATTTACTTAGTTTGGAATATTATTTTTTCATTTTTATTTTAGTAGGTAGATAGGTAGTAGATTTAAAGTCTCACAGGAGGAACACAACGGGCCTTTGGCGATGGATCAGGGAAAGATGAAAGATCCGAGGAACACCTTGAAATTTTGAACCACGGTCAGACGACGAAGACAACACCTGAGTTGGAACCCCACTCTCCAAACTTCTACGCTACACTAATTTTTATTTTGGAATAACATCATGAAGGAAAATGAAAAGGAACTTTAGAAAGATTTAGAGCAGAAAGAGAGACAGAGAAAGAATATACTCTACAAAATGTTTCCGTTGGTTGTGGATCAATTTTGAATGTACCTTTCTCCAGTTCAAAGCTTTTCACGATGTGAACACTTTCTGGTTGCAAGAAAATGTAAACTGGAAGCTAAATACGAAACTGGAACAAAAAAAGACGAAGATGAAGTTCACAATGATGCCGAAGTAACAAATTCGGTAGATAGGTAGTTAATTAACGTCACACTGGAGCAACACAACAGGATATTGGCGACAGTCCGGTATCCATCCCAAGGGAAAGATGCGAAGACAACATCACGTAATTTTGAACCACGGTCAGATGACTAGGTCACATCTGAAGCTGGCACCCCACTATTCAGACTTTCACAACACGCCAACGTGAGGACATTTGAGGCCCCGACAGATTTAACATGCACCTCCTCCTTAGTACTCGACGGTCTTTGGATGGATTCGAACTCGCAACGCTCCGGTTGCTAATTCGTTACTCTTCCAACCTGGTTACCACGGCCCTAAAAAATTCGGAGTGGATTACCAAAGCCAGGCGAAGAGCTTCCTTTCCGATGATCATGAGAATATGGTAAATTACGACTTTGATAAAAATAAACAATAAAAGTGGTGATTATATTCTACAAAACTTCCGAAAGAATCACCAATTCCTTTGTGTGCTTGCATTTCACATAATTACATATATTTTTCTTTGCAGTTTATCGGTATAACCTGGAAATTTCTTACGTTCAAATTCTCGAATTATCATCTCCTTATATAAGATAAAAGACCTTATTCGGAAATTACAATTTTTAACTCCTGCGATTTAGGGTATTAGAAAAATTTAGGAGAGGATGTTTGAGTCCCCTCAAATAGTCTAACTCCTCAATGATTTTACTGTAGAGAATGGTACAAAAACGGTCAATTCTTATTTTACGTATTCTGTTACTTAAGGTAGAATGGATAAAAGTTGCGTGTTAGGGTGGAGATCATTAGGGATAGATATAAGAGTGGATGTGCTATTGGAAGAAGAAAAATGAAAGGGAGATTAGAGTTAGGTTTTCCAAAAATAGTAGTTCTTGAAAAATGTATCAAAGGTGATATAATTCTTATGGAATATCGTTTGTTCAAGAGAGCAAAATGTGAGTTAGCTTCATTATTCTATGTAGTATAAACTTCTTAAATTTAGCACTTCTAAAACAGGGAAACATGAAAATATTTCCTTACTGATAGAAACATTTTTGTATTAAGTTTGCCTTTCTTTGCTTCTCACTACTAATTGCATGAACTGTTAAGATACATGCTCTCCTTCCACATTTACATATGGGGCTCCAGTACCAGGTTAGTTTAGTGACTCCAGTACCAGGATAGTTTAAGGGCTTCAGTATCAGTAAGTTTATGAGCTGCAGTACCAGCCAGTTGAAGGGTTCTAGTACCAGTCACTTGATGGGCCCCGGTAGCAGGCTAGTTTATGGGCTCCAGTACCAGTTCGTTCACACCAGTTAGCTCATGCTCTGTACTTCGAAAACACCAAAAATAAATCTTCGCTTTAAAAAACAGCATGTAGGTAGGTAGGTATTTAATTAACGTCGCACTGGAGCAACACAACGGGCTATTGGCGACGGTCCGGGATCAAACCCGAAGGGAGAGATTCGAGGACAATCCCACGTAATTTTGAACCACAGTCAGATGACGAGGTCACACCTGAACTGGCACTCCACTCTTCTAACTTCCACACCACTTCAACGTGAGGACATTTGAGGACACGACGGCCTTTGGTTGCATTGGAACTCGCAACCCTCCGGTTGCTAATCCGTTACTCTTCCAACAGGGCTACCGCGGCCCTAAAACAACCAGCATGTAAAATGTTTATATTGAATCACATTGAATTTGCATGAGATGGAGTATTGTAATTCCATTCGTATAAATACCTGATATGTGACAAATGAAAATGCTAATTTCTGTCTAACTAAAAAAATCAGGTAAATCCTGGGGAGATCTTTATGCGGGATAAAGCATAGATGTTTGTCTGACCTGCATATAAATCTGTGGCCTCTCTATAAACGTGTTGTGCCTAGAATGCATGGTAAGAATGTGAGGAGTAACGTGAACCCATCACTCGTGATACACCAGGGTAACGCAAAGTGGTTCATAAATACGCCCGTATAATACCGTAGTAGAAATGTTCAATTAATTTACCTCGTATTAGAAACGAAATATGATTCAACTTCGGTTGAATATCATTTAACCCTCGGAGTGGTTACAGTGAGATATCCCGTCCATCAAGATCTGACTAATATTGCTAATGGCGATGTACTTTGTCATCAAGAATGCCGATTGAATTTCGAATGATGAATATATTACGGTTTTTTGATGACGACGACATTGAGCTCAGATCAGTTTTTCTAATGACGAGATATCTCATCCATCAAGATCTGGTCAGTTTTGCTAATGACGAGAAACCTCATCAAGACAACCACTAGGAAGGTTAAAATGGCTTAGGTATGTGTTTAACATCAGATGCATTTAGGGATGAGTCTTTGGGACAAGACTCATCCCTGAATGCATCTCAAGCAATAAAATGATAAATGCTGAAGTTAGGTCAACCACCTTAACCCTCCAAGTGGTTTCGACGAGATATCTCGTCCAAGATCTCGTCAATTTTGATAATGACGATTTATCTTGTTGAGACAAAACTGCTCTATTACTTCAAGGGGAAAGGAAAATCTGAGTAGGCAAAACAAATTTTAGCCTGCCTGTATCTGGTGACATTTTCGAACTAGGGACTGGCCACTTATAGGTGGTTTTTGACGCTAAAATAAACCACCAGGAGGGTTAAACTGACATTTAAATTAAACATACAGGAAAAAATTCTGAAAAAAAAATCATTTAACGAAGTGCAATTCTACTACAGTGATTCGAGAAAAAAAATGACTGGGTCACCACTCAAAAAAGTTTTTTAAAGCATTCCTGTTCAACACAACATTCAAAAGTTGATTAACATTTTGTCAAACATTCTCATTCGCAGAAATTTAATAAGTAATTGCTGTACGACCATTTGACATAGCATACTCTGATTCTGTCAGCAGATAGGGAACTTCATGCCCGAATCATTGCGTGATATTGATTTATTTCTCCCCTCTGTTATCTTAGTTAAGCTTATATTTATGTGAATATTAAATCTGTTGGTAAATGCATTAGTAATGGCGATGGCTGGTTCGATATGATAGAAAACATTCTGATGATTAACTTAAAATGACAGAAAGGAAATATTTGTTGATTTATTTTCTCTAAACATAAAATTCAGTTTGCATTCGTCTGCAACACTTTTAGGTTAGAATATTACTCATTTCTGGGCTATATGAATATGAAAGCTATGAATATAATTTTAGGTATCATATGCTACGAAAGCAGAATATATGTGCTGTAGTTACAACTTGCAAATAATATTTATTGAGGTGTCTGTATCCTTCAGAGGAAATATTTTAAATTTAAAACGGAACTTAAATTTTTATAGATTTTGTTATTAATTTCTACTAGAAAAAATATTTTATGGCAGAAAATATTGTGTTTTAAATTTATTTTTTATAAAAATGGAGTTAAGAAGTGTAAAAAACAGCCAAAAATACCATTTACGCAAAACGTCATATTTTAAGAAATAGTTAACATTTTTCAAGTTTGTAAAGTGAATTATCTTCTAAAACCATTGATTCGGGTGTTGAACTACAATCATTACTATATTGTTATATTTAAATTAATAGTGAACTTTAACGTCAGTCATCCCTGTAAGACTTGAAAACAAGAGCAAAATGTAAAAATTATTCAGGTTTACTTCTGTTAAATTTTTTAAATGCATTTTTGTTAATAATAATAGTTCAAACCCTGCTTTATAATCTTCAAAACATGTATAAAAAATTTCAAAAGAATTTAATTGATGCATTCTGAGATATTGTGTTTTGCGGAGAGTAACGCTTAGCGAAAATTGCATTTCGAGAAAAGGCTAAAAACGATATGAACCCCACGTCAAATATAGATTTTAAAAATTTGTACCTCCAGTTCTAGTGGTCGTGGAAGTAAAATCCGAAGTGATTTGCAGAGCTAAAGAATTGTAATATAATAATATGCAAATTTTGAAAATTGTGAAATTTGGGTGAAAATTGTGTTTTAAAGGTATATAAGGCATACCTTAAGAACACTCGACCTACCATAAAGCACCTGCAGAAACTCTCCAAGAAATACTTTTTAGTTTTTTAGGTTCCTCAAGAATGTTACACATGGCAACACATATTCCAATGCTTTAAATTTATACCTATTCTTAGATATATTTGGGGTGCTGATTCAAAAATCACGTCAGTTTGGCCCTATGAGTTAGTTTGGAGATATAGGGTAGATGAGGTAAGTATATATATATATATATATATATATATATATATATATATATGTGTGTGTGTGTGTGTGTGTGTATGTGTGTATACTCTACCAACCTGGCCACGACTCTGGACACATATGATCTAACCACCCCTTCTATGCTGATTCTCTACCCAAATTATCTCCACAGCACTTGCGCTTTTTCCTCCTGTTTTTTGGATAAGATAGTCTGTTTGCTTCTTGTGCCCCTTTGGAACGTGAATTTGACTCTCAACTGTATCAATTATCCTAAATTTATCTTTTCTCCTGTTTATATTCCTTTCTATAGTGCTTAACGACATTTCCCTCTTTTTTAGAAATCTTTTATAATTTATAAAATTATTTGATCAACTACACAAACAGTTAAGTACTCCATAATCGATACGTCCTTTCTTTTCCATCTCTGCTTATTCAAACGTCCGTCCGTCAGTCAAAATTTAGGATAGCTAACCACATGATTTTCTGTTTCCATGCTATAGATGCCATTGATTTTACATACTATCGAAACAATTTACTTCTGAAAAGAAAATATAAAAATATCATTCATTCTACATGTGAGAAGCTTTTTTTCGCAGGACTCTAGTGTGTGATATTTACCAGGAAAGTCTCGCTGAAGGTTCCAATAATAATCTGCCGTCATATGTTATCCCACCGTCCCTGGTATTTCTCTTTCATCGCTTTATGTCATCCACAGCCACTCAGATAGCTTTCAAGATAACTTGAGTGTATTTAGTGAAGAGCAATGGGAAAGGTTTTAACCCGACAAAAACCATGGAAGGGAGAATAGAATACCTTTACGACTGCAGATTACTTCTGGAACCTTCAGCAAGGCTGTCATGATAAATGTCACTTTAGAAAGTCCATTAAAAGTGTGTTCTTTTTAATAATTTATAAAATTTGCTGAGTTGAAGTGCATTGATCAATTGTTTTGACCCGTTTACTTTGCAAATCAAACAATTGTTTTGACCCGTTTACTTTGCAAATCAAACAATTGTTTTGACCCGTTTACTTTGCAAATCAAACAATTGTTTTGATATAGTGTTGGTGTGGTGAGAGCTAATGACCTTGAGGGAATTTATTTCTAACACGGTAGTAAAGTCGCCAGAGGAAGGGCTTCCATGTACAAAATCCCGTGCGGGAATTCCCGTTGGTGATTGTTTTTTCACCAATTCGTAATCTACGTCTTGCGGCATATACGTTAAATTTGGAGCCATAATCAGCGCTAAAGACGCCAATTGAGGAAAATCATTGCTTACGTTTAACCTGTCTCCTAATTTATCAAATAGACTCGTTAAAAACCACGCAACTCAAATACCAATTTACCAGAGCTAGATTATTTAGGTAATATTAATGATACAAAATATTTTCAAAATAACATAGTATCAAATCATAGGGCTAACAATCCCGAATTTCAAAGGGCGATCAATTCATTATAAGGAGGTACATATTCCATATCTCCAAATGCTGATGGGAAAACGTACAATTTTTTAAATCAGTGCACCAATTATATCCCAAAACAAGTCTAAAAAGGAAGTATCGTTTCCATGTGTCTCCAAAAACTGATACAATTTTTGAAATCAGTGTACCATTTATATCCTAAAATAAGTCTAATAAGGAGGTACATTTTATGTCTCCAAAAGCTGATGCACACGATTTTTGAAATCAGTACTCTAATTATGTACCAAAATAAATCTAATAAGAGGGTATCTTTTCCGTTTCTTCCAAAAGTGACACAGTTTTTGAAAGCACTGCTCAAATTATATTCAAAACTAAGTCGTCATCTAACCATGGTTCAAAATTAAGAGGTGTCCTTGGATCTTGATCCCAGACCGTCGCCAAAAGCTCATTGTGTTGCTTCAGTGCGACGTTAATTCAACTACTTACCTACCTACCTTCCCAAAATATGTCTAATAAGGAGACATGTTTTCCTTATCTCCAAAATCTGCCCGATTTTTAAAATCAGCGCTCCAATAACATCCAGAAGTAACTCCAATTCACAAAGCACCAACTCAAGAAAAAATAAATTGTTGAATTGTTATCAATATATGTTCGCTGTGGAATGAAATGACTAATCAACTTTACATTGAAAGCGTATTTTTAATATCGCCAATAATTTTGAAATTTAATTTTTTAAATGAAGATACCGTTCGAGCTGATTCTTCTTCAGTTCTTATAACATGAAGTTTTCGTAAATCTTCCTTTTCTAGCTTCATTGAATTTAACATACCGTCGAAGTTGTTTCAGTTGTCCGCTCACAAAGGGTTTTGTTACTAAAACAATTTTAGAGTAAAATCTTTTGTCTCAAGGAAATTATTTCAAGAAACAAAAAATTGGTAAGTTGTGTCGAGGACACAATCTGTAGTTTTGACTTGAAAACTTGGACCTGATGTTGTATTGTGGAATGAATGAAGCAGGCATCAGAAGTTAAAATATTCAACACTTAATTTACAGTTTGAACGATTAAAGTGCAGTATTGAAGGACAATTTTATTGATGAAAGCCCTGTGATTGTAGAGTAGTTCGGTATCTTTTGAATGACAGCATTACATACATCCACGCAATCGAAACATACATTGGCCCAAAGCTCGCCCATCACCGTAGAATTTCGACATATTGCGGACCCGCCCCCGTGCTCAGTGCGCTTACGCACACGGTACTAAGGTCATGCCAGGTAAGGACATCCTTTGTCTCTACCCGACGCTATATTTATCTTCTGGATGTGTCTCCTAGTTCTGAAATCATAATACAAAGCAGTTATAACGCTTTTTTGTAACACTTGACTTTTCATACATAGCCCAAGTACTGTTCCGATTTTAAAGACGTATTCGCGTCAAAAATGTGCATCATTAAATATGTAAGGAATCACTTTTGCAGTACCTCCCTTTCTGCGAGATTCGTTTTAAATCGTTGAAGTATTACAAAAAATACAACCCCCAAAGGCATCTTTAAGGTTTAACTTTGCAATTTCGTATCAACAGATCGAAACTATATGTCGGAAAATCATCTTTAAATCAGAGCTCTTATATAAGAAATATTATAAATTGATAGAAATTTCAATTCATGATCATAAACGTGTAGGACCACCATCTTCGATGCTTTCCTCCTTAAAATATCAAGTAGCAAAGGAAGCAACTCGGAAAGATATTTTTCAACTGTTTCATTTTTCATACTACGGAATAACTAAAAGTATAAAAATGAACGCTTTTCTTTCCCGTTCTCAGTTGCTCATATCTCACTTGTGTGATTACAACAAACACATGCAGCGTGTTTCAACAGTAAATAGGGTAGCCAAAAAGTCTGAAAGGTCGAATTTCTTGAAAGAAAGGTTTCCTGGAGAGTGTCTCGCTCTAGTTGTCAGGAAAAAGAAAGATAACCAAAATGTAAGCCTTACTCACGCAGGACGCAACATCCTGTGTTTTGACTCTGAAAGATAAATGATACCAAAAATTTTACTTGAATAGTGTGGACTTAAAGGATCCATGCAAACCGCCGAGTAAAAGGTTTTTTTGCCTGATTTGAAGCTTGGAGGTTTCGCTGAAAATATTCCTGTGAACCATATTGAGAGGGATTCAAAGCTTTAAAAATCGGGTAGGCTGTGTCGGTAGTTAATTAGTATCGCACTGGAGCAACTCATCGAGCTATTGGCGACGGTCCCGAAGGGAAGATCTAAGGACAACGCCTCGAAATTTTGAACCATGGTAGGCTGTGTCGGAGCACGACCTCAAGGTTTTACGTGAATACGCCCCAGCGTATATTTGGGTGTACTAAGTGAAATAGACAAATTCAGTAGTCAATTCAGTGTTTATCGAAAGCTGACGAATTGCTCTTCCGCGTAGACTACTTTCGATGTTTTTCTGCTTGGTTTTCAACGAGGATATGCCGACATTTTGAAGTTTTAAAATTTTTTCAATTGCTATTCAAAGTTTCACAACTAACACTGTATTCGATTTCACTTCTAAGGCCAAATCCACAGAACTCGAAGTTGACTTTCGTTTGAGACCAATTTCGACGTCGTAACGCTTCCAGAGTTATAGTGATTGGAAGTTTGCGTTGAGTAGCGGAGAGTCCCCCAGACACCCCTCCCCCTCCCCGCAGCGCGGGAACTCAGGGTCTCTAATATGTCTTTGTTTCTTCAGCTATCGAATGTCATTAGGATGGTTTGGTTCACGTTGATAATATAGAAATTATTAGATTGAACTCGATGCCTACTCAGTAGCCTGTTGTTATGCGCCAGTGAAACGTTAATTACTACCTACCCATTTAAATTTGTACCGGAAGGTTTTAAACACCTTGCGAATTCAGTGTAGTGTACTGGTTCTAAAGAAAGTACCTATCAAAAAGTAAGGAATAATAGTAAGTGTATCATTCTAAAAAGAAGTAAAGGAAAAGTCCTTTTGCAACGTTATTTACAATTTTACACGTTTATATAAAATTGTTCATCGTTCAGTTTCCAACAAACGCTTTTGAAACGAAATTGATAGAATATGCTGTAATCATTACCATGCTATCATTTTACCAATCGATCTACAGAGACAGTTGAAGATGACTGTTACGCAATCAGTGCCGTAGACAATTAATTTTCGAAAGCGAGTGTAATGAAATGTAATTCATCATAAGTTATGTTTTAAACGTCACGCAATGTTGATAAAAGTGATTACATTGCATTTCGCATATCATAGTTGGATACTGTATATTTTCTTTACATTAGTTAACATTTTTAGTCATACAGTTATAAATTTGCACCATACAGTGCTATATGTCTCCTTTATTTCAATCTAACGAATATACATTACTTATTAAAGAAACTCGGTAAGATCTACACTAATTAACTGTGTTTATTATCATATATCATCAGCCTAAAGCGAATAGAGAAAACAATAATACCGTAGTATAACCTTTTAGAACTGCTCCATTGTACAGTTTTTCCTATAGAAGCTGACGTAACAACAACTATACTATTAAATGTTATTTATGACTCAGGAAATTCGGACCAAGAGCAATTCTAAAAATTCTGGGCCTCCAAGATACTTGTTCTCGATTTACGTTTCCCGAGGAGAAAGTGATCAATTTAAATTCGATTTTCTTTTATCACCTTCGAGAAATGTGAGAATTTATCAAAAATGTACTACTCAAGCGCAAGAAGGTTTCGAATAAAGGAGAGATGTTCGAAAAGTTCCTCTTTCAGAAGAGTAAAATTTCCATCGAAACTAACTCCGACAAAAGTTCACTCTCATTATCTTCCTTTTGTCGCATGTTAATGTGGCCATTCGGCCATTCTGTCTCACTCGCTTTCTGGGGCAGCAGTTGAACCATTTGGAATACTTTCCCCCGTGTCCCCGTGAAACTTGATTTCACTTCACTTTGGATTCAAGTCATTGAAGATGATCACTCGTTCGGAGAAAAAAGCGCTAACGAATTTAATAGGGAAATGAAATCAAACGCAACAGCTAGAGATGGAAGGTACCTGCGCACATATCAACTCCAGCTTGAAATTTGGGTATTTAGAAGCTCGTAATTAAATTTAAGATTTTGAGATGCTCATTTCGAAGCTGTCGTGAGGCTTATTTTTAAATTGCAATTTAAAAGACGTGCTGAAGATTTTTAATTCGAGCTATTTCAATTTGTTATGTGTTTAACGAAGTCTTAAAAGCAATATAAGATAGGGAAATGAAATTAAACGCAACAAAGATGGAAAGCACCTGCACATAATTAATGAACATTTATCATTCTGCAGCTGAAAGCTGCATATTTAGAGGCAATATAAAATAGGGAAATAAAATCAACTGCAACAAGATAGAAGTTACCTGCGCATACATCAAACTTCAACATGGAAATGGAGTATTTTGTTGAGGTGTGCAATTAAATTAAGTTTTTGAGTGCTCATTTTTGAAACTGTCGTGCGACTTATTTTTAAATCGTAATTTAAAAGACTCGCCTAAGATTTCTAATTTAAACTATTTCAATCTGTTATAGATTGAATGAAATCTAAGCAATATAGAATAGGGAATGAAATATTAAATGCAACAAATATGGAAAGCAACTGCGCATAATTCATGAACATTCATTCAGCGTAAAAATTGCATTTCTAGAGGCAATATAAAATAGGGAAATGAGATCAACTGCACCAGAAAGTCACCTGCGCATAATTCAGACTGCAGCATGAAAATTGGGTATTTAGAGGCGTGTAATTAAAGTTTTTGACATGTCATTTTGAAACTGTCGTGAGACTTATTTCTAAATCATAATTTAAATACCAAGCTTAAGATTTTAATTGGGAACTATTTCAAGCATATATCACTCTGTTAGAATTCAATGCAGTCTAAAAAGCAATATAAAATGCGAAGCTTATTACTAATAAAACATGAAAACATATTTTATAAAACGCTGAATAATTTACTTTACGCTTTCCCTATGGTTCATAGACTCGTGTCTAATATTAAAAATCGAAGTTTGCATTCAAAATATTGGTTTAAACTATTTTAAATAAAATAATTATTTTTAATTTGAGAGATGCATTTCATATAAGATGCAGCTTGGAACAAATCATGAATTGGTATGTAAATGAATGCATTGTGAAAGTACAGAGTAAATTTCAAATTTGAATCTTTAATTATAATAAAACCAATTTCCTTCAGGTCACAGAAATAATTTTATTCACTTTATGCCTTAAGGGTATTAATGCTAGTATCCTTACCAATAATCTTTGTAAAGAACATTTTCTGAACGTCAAGGTGGCCGGATGTCTCTTCATGAACTCACTGATTACTCGGAATGTATTGATTACAAATATTTCTTCCATTGAGTTATCCTTTTTAACTCATTGTTTATTTCTTCGCTTTTCGTAACGTATTTTTTTAATTGTCCATTAAATAGTTTTTCGCTTTTGCATTGCCAATAATTACACTCATGTCCAAATTTATCTTTACATACCCAAAAATAATGATATTCCATGAAATATCCAATCGATGTAATCCATTTTTACAGGGAATGTGTGAAAGACAAGCCTAATTAGCATTATCCAATCAAAAGTGATCAAACGGTTTCTGATATGCAAATAAAGGCGTTACGTCATCCAAGCGCTTTGCACAAAGTGAATATCTGAGTGAATTTCTGCAATACAGCGTTTGATTTCAGTGTGTAAGGACTTGAAACGGTTTGTTATGGATCCGAAGTATCATTTAGAAGAATCTGTGAAGTATCGAATTATCGGCCGTTTAGAAGCAGGGCAGACAATCATGGACGCAGCGAGATGTGTGAATATTTCAAGACACAATCTCTACGATACGGAAACAATTTCAGAACTCTGGAACTATTGTAAGGAGGCCTGGACAAGGTCGTAAACGAATAACAACTGCTTCTCAAGATCGATATCTGTCAATAACTGCCCGTCGTAACAGGAAGTCTACTGCTCGTCAGTTAAGTTCAGAGGTTGCAGCCGCCACTGGAAATGTATCACGGCAAACTGTATACAGAAGGCTTAATGAAAAAGGCCTTTATGCCAGAAAGCCAAGGGTATGTGTTTCACTGTCTTCACAACAAAAGAGGGATCGCTTAATTGGTGCAAAGAACATCAGAGTGAACACCAATGGACCCATGTTCTCTTTACTGATGAGTCTATGTTTAGTTTAATATCTGATTCTAAACGTGTTTACATCTGGAGGGAGTCAGGAACGCGAAATCTTCCTTCGAACATTATGGAACGTGACCGTTTCGGTAGTGCAGGTGTGATGGGAGGAATAATGATCGATGGACGTACGCCCCTATACGTTTTCAACAACGGATCTGTGACTGGCCAGAGATATCTGGATGAGGTCTTAGAACCTCATCCCGATATCACGTAAGTGTTGTAAGACTTTTCAGAGGTGCTCATGGAATGAATTTTTATTTATGAACGATAATGCTCGTCCACATCGAGCAAACCTCGTTGATGTATTCCTTGAAACTGAAGCCATTGAGCGAATAACATGGCCAGCAAAATCTCCTGATCTGAACCCGATGGAGAACTTATGGGACTACCTTGGAAAAGCATTTTCAAGGAGACATCCACCTCCTAGAGATATAAATGCCCTGAAGACCACATTGCTGGAGGAGTGGAACTTAATTCCCCAAACTGTGGTTAACAACGTTATTTCCAGCATTAAAACACGTTGCGATATGTGTGTACACGTCAGGGGAGATCACATTCCATATTAAATTCATAAGCCTTAATTTTTTTCTGAGTTATTCTTTTTTTCTGAACTCTCCTTGTCACATATTATTGCCATTTTTATTGTTTCATGCTACAGTTGTATATCATATGCGGTACTCTTAAATTTTTTCCTTTGTATTTATGTGTTATGATGTTATGTATCATTTCACACAAATTCATAAAATTATAGTTCACAGTTTCTGAGAAATCCGTGATTTTATGCATGTAAAGATCATTTTGAACATGAGTGTAAAATAGGTCAGTTTCATAGTGAGTACTAACAAACGGCTAAGTGGCGTCAGCTAGACAAATAGGAAGGGTCAAGAAAGCTGGAACAATTGAATGTGAGATGAGTGAATTTACTGGCATTTATTATTACTCTGGGGTTGACTCGAGGAGGAGCTTATAGGAGAAAAGAATTGAAACTTCTCGTGATTGGGGAGAGATCGATGTCAGCTGGATCGTGTGAATGTCTTAATATGTGGTCCGCGAGTTGCCGAAGTGTGGAAATCACCTCCTAGAACCCGTAGCAGAGACCATCTACATCCTGAAAAACGATATAATGCCGGTGTGTACCAATGTCCTATAATATGCCATGACTATACCTTTGACGCAGCACAACAATTGATTTAAGCTTCTCCAGAATCGTTTTCTCCTGAAATCCACTCTGAACGGTGAATGGAAACAGCTTGCAATATTTTTATTGAACTTGCGCCTCCCTCATCTGCACTCCGGGTCCCAGTACAGGTACTCCTCAGTTAACGACCTAGTTGTTTAACGACTGCTCGGACTTACGACCAGCTCTCCAGCGTGGGGAATCCCCTTTCTGTAGCCGCAAACACACACACTGGCACAATATCATCAAATGGAGGATTTCACACCTAGCCCAGTCCGGACAAGGACAAATGCAACCGGCGTTGAATTAAACAAATCGGATGCCAAAATGGATGTTCTCCTTACAAGTTATGTTGATAATCGGCGCATCTTGCTTACCTGCACCTACCATTTGCTGTTATGATTACTCAGCGGTGCTAAAGTTCTCGATTGTCCCCTACAATAAACATGCTAATTACACCATCAATGTCTGAGAACCTTCTCTTTATTCAGGATAAATAAAAGCGATTAAGCTCATCGCTTATCGTCCTATTTGCTTAACGACCAAGTTATGGAAACGGGACTCAGTCGTTAAGTGAGGAGTGTCTGTTTAGAAGTTAGGTAGTGGGCTCTCATGAAATATACGTATTCCCAATTGTACTCCATGCTTAACTTATACAAATGTAGAAACTCTTTTCCTTTGAGCACAGCTTTATTAAAACTACAATGAAAATATGTGTAACATTAAAAAACTTTTTAAGAAACTGCGCATCACAATACATAAAGCTCTTCACAAGTCCCGGGATCCGGACAATAGTACCCGAGACCACCTCCCATGTGGGAAGCCTATTTGGATATTTCAGTCATCAAATTTTTTGTCTGTTGGTTAAGTATGAAAAAGAACATTCAGCCACTGAATGGATGGGAAGTTTTCTCCAAGGAACACACACTGTAGCCAAAGTTTCACCAAAAGTAAGAAATATAAAAAGAATATAACGTGTTAAAATGGTGGTAATAAAAATTTAACAAAAGAAAGCGAAATAAAGGTCAGACTCAGTTTATGCCACGTAGTCGTCGGCAGCTGAGTGATTTCGTCGAAATTTCGGCTGTAAACGTGTCATTCAAACCAGACACGTGTGTATGACATGACGCGAACTGTATATACTTATACAAGACACATTTAATACAAAAGTCCTCTTCAGCCGTCTGGAGCTGGTTGATTTTCGTCGAAATTTTGGATGTGAACAACTCAAACAAGATACTTATAGCTTGTGTATGGCATGACACGAACTGTATACAAGACACCTTGAATGCAAAATTCATAGATCAGTGATTTAAAACTCAGGCCCTCAGTAGGATCAGTTTCCAGCTTTTTTCGCTAATAAATATCAACTTTACAAAATTGCAATTGTCGATTTCTGGTTATCGATAAAGAGTAATATGAAACCATCACATTTTATTAATTCGACAAGATAAAGAAAATTTACTTTTCCTGACCGAGATGCTTCTGTTTCCAATACCGTTATTTGGAATAGTGTCGTTTCAACGAGCTGCTTTCAGAAGTCACTAGAATGTAAAAAGGAATGCACTTAGCCTATTTATTCCCGGCAAGAGTTTTAACGTGGTTCGTTCTTGAAAACAACTCTTCACATATGGGAGTAGCTTATGAATGTCTACTTGCCTGTCTGCTGAAACAAATTGGCAAAACTCCGTTAGATTATAGATATTGAATTTTCATTTTAGGTGTGTAGATGGTATCTAGTTGAATTTACTTAACAGCGGGGCAACAGAATTTTCCTTTTAGAAAGACTCAAATCAAAAGTACATTAATCCAAGCTTAAATTCTTAGGGTGCGTTTTCAGTATTATAAATAAATAACATATATTGAAAAAAAGGAAAGATTCACTTTTAATTGAGTGTATTCATGTAAGGCCGCAAAACAGGTGACGCCGAGCATCGGGTTGGAATCTATTGTTTAGATTGATGTTGGTTCTCACAAATGATAGAAACTAAACCGAAATAAATCAAGAGACACTTTTGAAGTGAAATTTTTCGTCATCCTTCCGTGTATTACGAAATATTCTTGTTGCCCCTTCAGTCCATTATAAAATAACCTTTGTTATACTATTTAAGAGCTAAATGATTTACGAGGGTCGTCTGATAAGTTTGGTAAATTTCTATGAGATGGCGACACTATTAATTTGGTGACGTCACGGCTGGCAGGTGTTACTTTTCGAACTAGCTCAGGCCAAATTTCAGCCAGATGCGACACTGTTTGCGTTATACAGACGTTTGAAGCTAGCATTGTAGCAGATGCCGCGAAAATGGAAGAAATAAGTGCTGTGTAGTGATGAAACATTTTTATTTAAAGTGGATGGTCGCCGTATTCTTCAGACTTGACCCCATGCGACTTCTCCTTTTTTCCAAATGTGAAAATTTAGCTCGGTGAGAAGAAATGCTAGTTGAGTAAGGATATAATTGCCGCCATCAATCTCTTGGTTGCAGCTTTCGAGAAAAGTACTTTTCCAACGGGATGAAAAAGTTACAAACTATCTGGACCAAATGTGCAGCCTTCAGTGGTGATTATTTGAGAAGCAAAATCTATTTTATCCAAAAAATGGTGTTTAACTTGCTTTTTTACCATACTTATCAAAAGACTCTCGTATAGTGTTGGATTTATTAGGAGTCGTGGCAATGGACTAATTTGGAAGAAGGACATTTAAGAAATATTTTAAAAGTATTTATTTTTACTGTCCTTAAATTTAGACTACAGCCTACTCAGCTTATTTAGAAATATGGCACTGATGAAGGAGAGAAAGCATGCTAATTAATCCCGACTGTCAACTTTAAGCCATTCTTGAAATCAGTTTAACACATGAAAATGATGCAAATTCGTGCATAGAGTGTAATGTAAGATTAAATCTTTGTAAGAGGATCCTGGAGAATTGTCTGAATGTGCTGTTGTGCACTGTTTTAGATTCGTGTAATTTTTATAAATATATCTGAAGTCTTGTAATTTTACAAAATTACATAAAAATTCATAGACGAACGCTTTGTCAGACTGGACAATAACAAGAGTCACTTTAAATTCAGTATACCTCTCTTTAAAATGTAATAGTTTTAACCATTTTAGCGATTCACTCGCATAATTCCACCTTGTAATCTGCACTTGTTTGTCTTCCCTGCATGACTTCTAACCAGTTTTGACCTCCTTGACCAATAGAATCTTGCCTAAGATTCTTTTAACCAATAGATGTGGATGGTTAGTTATTATGCGTTGTAGGGTAAAAATAATACTACATTCTCTGAAATTTCGAGACGCTCAGAGTGTTCAAATCTAATACAACTTTCTATTAATATTTAGAAAAAGAATCTCGTTCTTCATCAATTAAAAAACGAGAATTTTTCCCATCTATAACACTGGAAACCCTAGGAGATGATGTTCCTGTGGTGGTAACATGGTTTTAACACATCTTATTATAATCATTGATGCAACACTACATTTCCTGAAAGTAACAGGTCACAATGTTATCGTAAATAGTCATATCAGTGTCTTCAATTTTGAAAAACCTTTTGAGGAATAGCATTACAACTGAAGAATAGTAATTTCCTTCTGATGGTTCCAAATATAGACTAGAAACCTGTCAACTTTTCTTTATTAACAAAAGCCTTTATCTTTTCCTGTTAAGACACAAAGCTGGTGCTGTATAATATTTTATTGTATGCATCTTCAAATAGAATAATTGAAAGAATCCCTTTGAGGCAACCGTTTTGTGTGTGATTTTAAGCTTAAATACCTCAAACATAAAACAAACGTTCCTTTATCTGTTCCCTAATATTCTAGAACAAAATATAAGGATAAAAGGTAGTTTCTTTGTTGGATGTTCAACTCTGAATAAATCATAATGAGGAATCCCTTTTGCCTGGATAATTCATTATCTTTATTTCATATGTACCGCCCTAGTAAAATAAAGGAGAATTTACTACTCTAAATGATTCCCGATGGGTCAATGAAATTTGAAACCTGTTTCCCTCTGCTGCATCAAAAAGGAATAAATAAATATATTCAAATAATTAAACCTTTGTGTGTGTGTGTCATTATTCCTCAGTACCATATTTTATAAATTAATAATACTCATTCTTCGACTTAAGAATGAATTAATTGAGCTCAGATGTTACAAAGTAGCTTACATAAAATAGTCCGTAACTATATTTATCGCATTCAGCTTTATAAATAGCTATTTATTACAGAGAATTGTTAGGTTTATTATAATTCAGATAAAACTGACAGTCCGAAAGTAAAAATCAGATTCTCTCGCATATGACAAGAAAGTATTATTTTCTACGCAAGGTAATGGGAGTAAATCAACAAATGATTTATTAATAATACCCATATAAGCCATTATAAATTAATAATACCCATTCTTTGACTAAAGAATAAATAAATTAAACGTAATCGTTACAAAGTGGTATGCATAAAATCGTCCGTCACTATATTAACGAAATTCAGCATTATAAATAAGCTATTTATTACTAAAAGTTGTTTTTACATTCGGACTTATATTTAGTATTGTCAGTTTTTGAATTATTTCTCATAATTCAGATAAAACTGGCAATACTAAATATAAGTCCGAATGTAAAAAGTAAAGATCCGATTACTTCGGTTATGACAAGACAGAATTACTTGAAACATGAGATAATGGGAGTAAATCAACAAAAAAATTAAATGCCTAAGAAATAAACGCTATCAAATTTGTCTTATTTCTATGGAGTACCTGTAGTTATTACTTATAATGATCTCTCCCGAACTTTACATTATCTGGCCCACGACGTTAACTTCAACAGTTAGAACTAGAATTATCGTGACAAGGACTTATTTTACTCTGCCTAATGACACGAAGCATTCATAATGACTATTGGAATCATGCTTAATACGATAAAAGATACCTTTTCTTAGAAAAGTGCTTTTTAACTAAGGAAATTAAAAGAAAGACAAAAGAAATGTTCTTGTGTCATAATATTTCTTATCTTGGGCACAGTGCCATTGTTCAGAGAAACCAAGTTTAGTAATTGAAACCATTTAAAGTATTCTGAAAACAAGAGTTTTTTAACCCTCCAAGTGGTTTCGACGAGATATCTCGTCCATCAAGATCTGATTAATTTTGCTAATGATGAGATGTCATCGAGATATTGCCGATGTTTTGATGATGACAATATCAACATCTAGTAATTTTTCTTCTAATGGCGTGGTATCTTATAAATCAAGATCTGGTGAGTTTTGTTAATGACGAGATACCTCGTCGAGAAAACCACCAAGAGGGTTAAATACACATAATTGTTTTGTATTTAATTTTAAAATATTGAAACATTTTTTAAATTATTTAAACTAAAACGATTTTTGATTTTTAATATAAAAACACATTTATGGAAGAAATTAACATGAATTTTAAAATCAGTGACTTATTAAAAAAAATTCATCTCAAATTTAATCGCTTTGAAATTTTAAAGAAATCACAATAATATTCATTTTACTTGTATCCTAAAGAACCATTGCTGATTTTTCGTCACATTTATGTGTCCAAAATTGAAGGTTTCTTCCATGGTAGTCTGCTCTATACACTAAAGAGAAATAACGGTAGGTAGGTACTTGACTTTACGTCGCAATGGCGAGCAATACAACGGGCTATTGGATTTTTTTACTATAATATATAACTATTTAAAATCCTATGTAGTTCAAAAACAAAATACCTTTTAAGCGAAACTTATCTTAAAATGATTCGCTCTTATACAGTGATATACTATATACTGTTTACTGTTGTGATACATTTTGAATTTATAAACCAAAATGCTGAATTTTTGAGGTAGGTATTTTAACTAACGTCACTCTAGAGCACAACATAACGGGCTATTGGCAACGGTCCGGGATCATAACCGAAGGAAAAGATCCGAGGACAACAACACGCAATTTTGAATAACGATCAGATGACGAGGAAAACACCTGAGTTGGCACCCCACTCTCCGAACTTCCACACCACGCCAACGTGAGGATATTTGAGGCCACGACAGATTTAACGAGTACCACTCCCTTTGTACACGACGGTCTTTGGTTGGATTCGAACTAGCAACCCTCCGGTTTCTAATCCGTTACTCTTCCAACCGGGCTACCGCGGTCCGCTGAATTTTTTAGATAATTTGAGGATAATTTTTCGAAATTATTGTTCATGATCCATTCCTATTCTCATATGTCATCCTTTTTAACGAATTCCCTTGGGGAGGGCAATTAAAGACATTGAGTTGCAAAATTTAACCGGAGCTAATTCAATCACTTTAAGCCCACTGTTTCAAAGATAATCAATGGTTTTCTATAATTTGAAAGTAAAACAAAGCACGACCTACTTTAGTAACAGCCGAGTGAACATAATGAGTGGGCGAGGCCTGTTCACTCACCTGATTTTTAGTGATCTAGTCACGCAATACCCCTTAATATTCTTGGGATTACAAATTATATGCTTTTTACTATCACTGTATTAAGTTACTGCATTTTTAAAACCAAACAAAAAGATATATCGCATCATTTGAGATTAATTTTTAAAGTTTTTAGCGTTATTGGATGTTTTATTTGCCCTCCTGCTGGTTGTCGCGACGAGGTATCTCGTCATTAGCAAAAATTGATCAGATCTTGATGGACGAGATATCTCGTCATTAGAAGAAAACTAACCAGGTCTTGATATCGTGATGATAAAGAAATAATAAATATCTTGATGACGAGATATCGTGTCATTATTGTTCCGAAAAATTGGTCAGATCTTGATAGACGAGGTATCTCGTCATTAGCAAAAATTGATCAGATCTTGATGGACTAGATATCTCGTCATTAGAAGAAAACTAACCAGGTCTTGATATCGTGATGATAAAGAAATAAGTAATATCTTGATGACGAGATATCGTGTCATTATTGTTCCGAAAAATTGGTCAGATCTTGATAGACGAGATATATCATCATGAGAAAACTGACCAGATCTTGATCACGTGATCATCAAAAATCAGCAATATCTTGATGACGAGATATCTCGTCAATAGCAAAATCGGTCAAATCTTGTTGGGAAGATGTCTCATCGGAACCACTTGGAGGGTTAAGGTAGCTTAGTCATTGAGGATGTATATTTAGCTAGTCATACTGTATTTTTGATGGTATTATGACTATTAGTATAATATAAAAAATTTTTTTAGAAAATTGTAACAGAGCGGTATAGGAGCTCATAATACAATACCAACAAGTTCAAATTAATGAAAGAGCAATTATGGGTATAATAAATGGCTGGTATAGGTAGGAATTTGAATTAACGTCGCATTAGGGGAGCAACACAACGGGCTATTGGCGACGGTCCGGGATCAACCCCGAAGGGAAAGAATCGAATACAACACCGCCTAATTTTGAAACACGGTCAGATATCGAGCTGGTACCTCACACTCCAAACGTCCACACCACGCCAACGTGAGGACATTTGAGGCCACGACACATTTCAAGTGCACCAGCTCCTTTTGTGCACGACGGTCTGGTTGAATTGGAATTAGCAACGCTTCGGTTGCTAATCCGTTACTCTTTCAACCGGGCTACCGAGGGCCCGGTGTGAAAATCAGTATGAAATATATTTAAGAGCATATTACATTATTAATTTTAAGGCATAAATGAGATATATACGGTTGGTTGTTTCTTGTGGTTTTATGGTGCAAGGGCCATATTTTGCGCCATACACAAGGCATACAATATCAAGTAATAGACATGCGCGCACAATGAAAGCTTTACTGACACAGAAGGAGAGAAATACACTCAAGGAGGAATGCACCTGGCAAGAATCGAACCTTCGTCGCCTACAACTCTCGAAAGTTGCAATCGCAGTGGACATACCTTCTGAATCACATGACCTCGAGAGATATATTCGAATAAAAATATATTTAATGTTTATAATTAGATCCATTTTTTTGTTTACTTCAATGAAAAACATAATTTAAGCATGGTAAATTATGTTGTTTGCTTTCAATAGCAATTAAGGAAGCCTTTTTTTTGTCTTCAATGAAATTTGTGTCACCTAATATTTTTAATTGTACCTCATAACTGAATTCTACGTTGAACTTTTATTTTAGATTTTAATTATTATCTTTTGAATGAAAATATAAAATCTGCTACCCAATGCTTGATTAATTATTGAGAGTTGTTTTAAGAATGTTTAGGGTTTTATCATTTAGGTTTTTTTGTTTTACGGTAATAAATAAAACCGCATTAAAAAATGTCTACATAATTAATTTTTGGAAAATGAACGTAAACGAACTCATCTCTCAAGCGATTATAATAGTATATTAGTTTCAATTCCTGTAAACAAAATTGTCAATTTTTAACTTAAATTTACCAAATATATTTTTAAACTTTGTGACAGACCTTACATATTAAAGGTCTTTTTAATATTCTGCTGAAGTACCTGATTCAAGCAAAATTTAAAACCAGAAATTTTAAAAGCAATGTAAATTCATGTAATATGGATCATCTGGTTTTGAAAGATTGCCAAAAGTAAGGGAAGCATATTTTTGAGTGAATGAAACGTCCAATCATGACAAATTTCAATATATGAATGGATGATTTATTAAGCTTTAAATGTTTTTGAGTTGTATAAAAAGTAAAAAAGTCAATATCGTCTTCCATTTGAAAAAATGGTACCAAATATGGAACACCTAAAGAATTTTTTACAAATACATGAAAAACGAAGCGTGTTATAAAAAGTATATATTTCTCTCAATAGTACTTTTGAAAAACAATTATATACCTTTAATGTTAATATGGATGGTAGGTAGTTAATTAACGGTGCACTGGAGCAACACAACGGGCTATTAATGTTAATAGGGAACACTTTCCATACTGCATACATATATGCTTTGATTCAACAGTTACACTTGTTTTGGGGTAAAATAAATTTAATAGAAAAATAGCACAGAACATCCTCAAACGAATCTTATAATATTCAATAAGATATTCTCTCTCTCTGAACTCATTTTCTCTTTAATAATTGACTTTATAAATGAGCCTAAAATATTTTCAGCAGAAGAAAATGCTCTTAGGTAAACAACATTCTCGACTGAAGCTCAAAACAGAATATTGGTGCTTTCTTAAAGCGCAGAAATATTTTATATAAATTCCTATACATGTTGATAATTATCTTTAGTGATAATATGTGGTATTCCATATTACGTGCACTTACCTTACATGTATATATAGCAAAATGAAATATTGATATATATATATATATAATATACATTTCCTCTCCACTTTTTACATTTTCTATACTGAATCATACATTGAATGAACTAAACTTCGACACATCAGCTTTTTCATTTATTTATATGGAAAGAATTCTTTAGAGGCATAAGGCAATTATATAGTTCTCTATACACACATAATTTTATTCCATTTCATTCTTTGCATTGAATAGGAAGGCTTAAAGAAGATGCATATCAGAATTTATAAGGGAATTAATTATGTGAGGTACCGTGGGTGGTTTCGTGACTTATAACTATCCCATTTTGACAACATTTATGTATTTTATTCATCAACGCTTTTCAGACACTACTAATTCGGAGACAGTATTTATATCGCCAATGTACTTGTACTGGCTTGTAATACTTGTAAGGCAGATTATAAGAATTGTACACATATGTATACTGTTACCAAATCTCTTTAGACATCAAACATTACTAATTTTTGCAGTTACTCATCGGATCGTTCGATAATCAGGAAATAATTAATTGAAATTTGAGGAAAAGGTGATTTTTAAGAAATAATACCCTCTGCAAATTGAATTTATATTCCTTTGCTAATAAGTTTATACAAGCGATAAGTTCGCTTTCAAGCCAAATTTTCAGCAGTATATCAGCATTAGTAAATTCAAATTTTATTCATTTCTTCGTAAGCGAAGAATATACATGTCATATTTAACCCTCCTGGTGGTTGTCTCAAAGAGGTGTCTCGTCGTATTGACAAAACTGACCAGATCTTGATGGATGAGATATCTCGTCATTACAAAAAAACCTGACCAGATCTTGATCTCGTCATCATAAGAAAAATCGGTAATATCTTGGTGACGAGATATCTCGTCATTAGCAAAATTGATCAGATCTTGATGGACGAGATATCTCGTCAAAACTACTTGGAGGGTTAAACGAAAAATCATAGAAATTTTAGTTAAGACTGAAAAAGTCTGCTAAATCAGCTTTCTGGGCGTCACGAGATTTCCTAGTAGTGTAGTATTATTTTTACTCCACAACACACATATGACGCAAAAACCCCATTGATTGGTTAAAAGAATCCCAGAAACGATTATATTGGTTAAAAAGGTCAATACTAGTTAGAAGTCACTCAAGGAAGACGGCAGGTTGTATAACGGATATATGCGTATCAACGCCTTATAGAGTTAAAATATAAGATGATTGAACATTATGAAAGTGAATTATTAATAATGGACCCAAGGATGAGTGATTCTGCGTGGAAGCTTCAGTCAAATTATGTGGGAATGGACAGGATGAGTATAGAAAGTGTGCAGAATAATCACATTCAGAGGTTGGTAGTTAATTAACCTCGCACTGGAGCAACACAGCGGGCTATTAGCGACGGTCCGGGATCAAACCCGAAGGGAAAGATCCGAGGACAATGCCACGTAATTTTCAACCACGGTCAGATGACGAGGTCACACCTGAGCTGACTCTCCAAACTTCCACACCACGCCAACGTGAGAACATTTGAGACCACGATAGATTTATTGTGCACTAGCCCCCACATACACGACGGTTTTTGGTTGGATCTAGTTACGAACTCGCAACCCTTCGGTTGCTAATCCGCTACTCTCCTAACCTGACTCCGCGGCTACTACATAAATCAGGGTAAACGCATAAAGCAGATTAACTCCTGGACTTCTTTTGTGTAAACCAATGATTGATTACATTAGTGCCATAATCATTTAGCATTGATGGTCATAACTAGTCTTATCCCATGCATTTACTATAACTAAATCACGCTGAAATCTACATTTTTCTTAACCCTTCCGGTGGTTGTCTCGACGAGGTATCTCGTCGTAAGCAAAACTGACCAGATCTTGATGAATGAGATATCTCGTCCATCAAAAAAACCCGACCAGATCTTGGTCTCGACATCATAAGAAAATCGGCAATATCTTGATAACCAGATACTCGCCATAGCAAAATTGGCCAGATCTTTATGGACGATATATCTCGTCAAAAACACTTGGAGGGTCAACCGTTTTATGAATTTCTGTTGGTAACCATTAAAAGCATCTTCTTAATATCATCTTTCTATAAGAAGCGAAATTTTTAGAAAGATGAATGGAATCGTATTAATGTATAACCTTCAAAGTAAATGTTGATGAAATTGTAATAAAAACTATCAGAAGTAATTTTCTGATGAATGTGTGCGAGTTTCTAAAACTCGAGATAACTTCTTTTCATAGTTGCATGAGCGAAAATTACAGTGAAACAAACGTAGGTTTGAAATACGAAGAGCAATTCAAACTAATCAGTCTAGGAAGTAATTCCCAAATTGTAATTTTAATGTATGTAAAATAAAATAGGTTGCATATTTGTAAATATAAATTAATGTTTTCCTCATTATTTTACGTTTTGTTAGATTCACAAGCGTTAGTGTCTTATTTGAAGTTTCTGCGTTTTTTGACCTTTCCTTATGAAAAGAGGTTTTATCAAGGTTTTTATGGATATACTAGTTATTCCTTTGGTATATCGGAGATATCTATTTTTCTTATTTGACTTGCGTAATTGGTCATAACCGACCCCTATAGGCGCTTTGGCTAAATGTATCTACAAGAATTTGGCTAAACACATCTACAGGAATTTGGCTAAACACATCTACAAGAATTTGAACACATCTTCAATAATTGGGATAAACACTACAGAAATTTGGCTATATACGTCTACACAAGTTTGGATAAACTCATCTAGTTGAATTTGATCTAACACAGCTACAAGAATTTGGCTAAACACATCTATAGGAATGGGACTTAACACATCTACTTGAATTTTACTAAACGCATCTACAAGAATTTGGCTAAATACTACAGGAATTTGGCTAAACACTACAGGAATTTGGCTAAACACATCTACATGAATTTCACTAAACACATCTACAAGAATTTATTATACGTCTACTAGAATTCTAGTCTGAATTTTAATTTAGTTAAACTCAACTAAAATGTTGATTTTAAATTTAGAATCATTGATAAGTTTGTCTCTTATCAAATAAGCATGGATTGAAATCAAAATCCTCTCAGATGCGAAAGGAAAACAGTATAAAACAACGCAACTGTTCAAAAGGTGTTTTTACAGCTTTTAAAGAATTCTTTTTTTCGTAATGATATATTCGATGAGATATTCTTTCTAAAAATGATTTTCAACTTTTCTAGGGATAAAGATTCTCTGTAGGCTGTGAATTGTTTATGAGTCCTAACATGACTATTTCAGACTCAAAACGGTATTCAAAACATTTTATATTTACTAAATTTTATAAAATGTAATTTTGATTTTGCAGAAAAATTGTGATTATTTTTCTGAGACACGTAATTGAATTCTTTATAGCTCTCCGGTATTTACCGACCTTCTAATTTCACCCCTATGTACAGTTTATGTGATTTACTGTAATGTCTTTGATACACACACACTTAATTAACCTGTACTTCAGAGATTATCACAAACCTTAATCCTTCAAGGAGATATATTAATTCGAACTCGCTTTAATTGAAACATCACATGTTCCTCCGAAAGGATGGAGCCTCTTCTGGCGATATCTAAGTAGGTCTTGGTATACTAAGTCCTTGTGTAGCAGAACATGACATTGAGTGATATGGCCACCAATTCCTAGGGGCTCAACCACCTTTGCCCCCTCCAGCTTAAGAGATAAATATTACCAGTATACAGAGAAGGGTTGTCAAATAAACGTCACTCGACATTACTGGTAAGTTATATGACTGCTAATTTAGAAGACAGGAGCTCCAACTCCAAGGGGCTTGGCCCCTTAGGTCCAGAATATTTTTAGGGGCCCCTCTCGAACCATGAGAAAGCGGTACAAGCGACCAGATATTATTGGTAATTAAATGTATGGACAAAGTAAGTTGTTCCGAAAACATACACATATACATCGTATTAAAATTAATCGGTTATAAGCCTCCTGGTAAGATTGGTTGGGTTTTATGACGCAAAGTCCATATTTAGTCAAACAAAGCTGGTAAGTTATATGACTGCTAATTTAGAAGACAAGAGCTCCAACTCCAAGAGATTAGACCCTTAGGTCCACAATATTACCAGCATACAGATAAGGGTTGTCAAATGAACGTCACTCGACATTACTGATAAGTTATACGACTGCTAATTTAGAAGATAGAGGCTCCAACTCCAAGGGGTTTGACCCCTTAGGCCCACAATATTTTTAGGGGGTCCCTCTCCAACCATGAGAGATCGGTACAAGCGACCAGATATTATTGGTAATGAAATGTATGGACAAAGTAAGTTGTTCTGAAAGCATACACATATACATCATATTAAAATGAATCAGTCATAACTTCCTTGTAAAATTGGTTGGGTTTTATGACGCAGAGACCATATTTAGTCAAGCAGTTCCAAACACAAGACAGAGGGCGTCAAGTAATAGACCTACACACACAAGAAACAGGCGCCGCCTAAAACTCTCAGGTTGCTAGCGAATGGGTAAACCCATTGAACCCTGTGACCTCTCTTGTGGTAAGGATTTAAAAAAGGTTATAAATAAACACCTTGAAGAAAAAAAAAGCAGACCAAGGGATAGGACATCGGAGCTGCGTGGAGGTTAACGCCAGAAGAGGGAGAAAAGTATGTGTGAAATGACAAGCAGTGAAAGATGCACAAGCAGCATATTTAAGGGTTCGGTTATAGGACTTTTAGGTTATTTAATGGTTCTGCGTCTGAGATATGAATGCAATGGTGTTCTTTGAACTACTGAGCTCCATGAGATTTCCGAGTACTGTAGCATTGCTTTTATCCTAGAACACACACGATAACTAAAAAACATGCATCGATTGAAAGAATCCTGGAAGATTCTATTGGTCGAAAAGGTGAAAATTGGTTTTAAGTCATGCAAGGGTATGCAGGGAATAGAATTAATGTCTCACTGGAGCAACACACGGGCTATTGACGACGGTCCGGGATCAATCCCGATAAGTCCTGCTGGAAAGACTGCATGATGAAAGACGGATGTATGAGTGTGAACCCCTCAGAGGATAACCTCACAAGTGGTTTCGATGAGATATCTTGTCCATCAACATCTGACCATTTTTCTAATGATGAGATATTTCGTCATCAATTATGCGAATTGGATTCCGAATGGTGAGGATAGTGCAGCTTTTCTATGATGACGAGATCAGGTCAGTTTTTCTATTGGCGAGGTATCTTGTCCATCAAGATCAAGCCAATTTTGCTAATGATGAGAGCTCGTCTACAATAACGCCGATGAATCCCGAATGATGTAGATACTGACGTTTTTTGATGACGAAATTATCTGGTCAGTTTTTCTAATGACGGCATATCTCGCCCATCTAGTTCTGGCCAGTTTTGCTGATGCCAAGATACCTAGACAACCACAAGGAGAGTTAATGTCCATCGATCGAGAAATAGTTGGTTGGGTTTTGGAATTTTACAGCGCAAGGGCCCTATTGAGTCATGCTACGCCAGACGCAAGACAGACAACGTCAATTTATGAATATACACACACAAAGAAAGTGCCACTGGCACAGAAGAGAGAAATACACCCAGGAAGGAATTGAATCTAACAGGAATCGGACCTGAGACGGCCACAATCAGGAAAGTATTTAATTAACGTCACACTGGAGCAACACAACGGGCTATTGGTGACGGTCCGGGATCACACCCGAAGGGAAAGATCCGAGGACAGCACCAGGTAATTTCGAACCACGGTCAGATGACGAGGTCACACCTACTTTCCAAACTTCAACACCACACCAACGTGAGGACATTTCAGGCCACGACATATTTAGCGTTCACCAGCTTCCCCTTGAACACGGCGGTCTTTGGTTGGATTCGAACTCGCAACCCTCCGGTTTCTTATCCGTTACTCTTCCAACCGGGCTACCGCGGCCACGATAGAGAAATGAATAACAAAAATAAACGGAATGCATTCATCCAAAGGGTTTCGGGGTTTTATATGAACCAAATGGGGTCTGATCTGTCCCACCATAATAATTGTCGCCGATACTAAGTGACGAACAAAACCCGCGATAACGGCTCCGAAGCAGATATAAGAGAATCGGAAACTACCAGATTTCGGAAAATATTGAAACGGCCCCAAGAGAAACAAAGAACCCTTTGTTAAGAAACATCTGGAACCTCCATCAATCACCAAATGGAAAATTCAATTTCTGAGGCCAACTTTTACATTTTCCGCCGGAGACTGCTCTACGCCGCCCATACGGAAACTAACGCACAGCCATTACCACCGCGATCGTGTCAATTGAACCCACGCACGTCTAACTTCCCTACTTTGTAATAACTGCGCTTCCTGAATCCGATCCCGAAATGGAATCATCCGCGCCGAACAGAGTTACCACTGGAATTCCCAGCACTTCGCTATTATCGAGTGCAGAACTTTTGCTTTGTCATTAATCAAAACGCGGGCGGGCATCCAGGTTTGTTTAAAGATTATTGCTCAGTGTGATTGACTGCAAAAGGCATGCGTGACAGAGATTGGGTCTCTTAATTGTTACACTCGAATGAGAAAGTGGAAATTCAAGTCATACAATTGGGTGGGAATACTGCCGTTGCTATACAGAAGGCATTTGAGTTAGTTCGTACATTTCTAGATACAATGCATTTATACTGGGCCGTCATCTGACCGTGGTTCGAAATTACGTGGTGGTGTTCTAGGATCTTTCCCTTCGGGTTCGTCGCCAATAGCCCGTGTGTTGCTCCAGTGTGACGTTAATTCAAATACCTACCTACCAGGTTTGTTTAAAGATTATTGATTACTCAGTGTGATTGACAGCAAAAGTCATGCGTGACAGAGATTGGGTCTCTTAATTGTTACACTTGAATGAGAAAGTGGAAATTCAAGTCATACAATTGGGTGGGAATACTGCCGTTGCTATACAGAAGGCATTTGAGTTAGTTCGTACATTTCTAGATACAATGCATTTATACTGGGCCGTCATCTGACCGTGGTTCGAAATTACGTGGTGGTGTTCTAGGATCTTTCCCTTCGGGTTCGTCGCCAATAGCCCGTGTGTTGCTCCAGTGTGACGTTAATTCAAATACCTACCTACCAGGTTTGTTTAAAGATTATTGATTACTCAGTGTGATTGACAGCAAAAGTCATGCGTGACAGAGATTGGGTCTCTTAATTGTTACACTTGAATGAGAAAGTGGAAATTCAAGTCATACAATTGGGTGGGAATACTGCCGTTGCTATACAGAAGGCATTTGAGTTAGTTCGTACATTTCTAGATACAATGCATTTATACTGGGCCGTCATCTGACCGTGGTTCGAAATTACGTGGTGGTGTTCTAGGATCTTTCCCTTCGGGTTCGTCGCCAATAGCCCGTGTGTTGCTCCAGTGTGACGTTAATTCAAATACCTACCTACCAGGTTTGTTTAAAGATTATTGATTACTCAGTGTGATTGACAGCAAAAGTCATGCGTGACAGAGATTGGGTCTCTTAATTGTTACACTTGAATGAGAAAGTGGAAATTCAAGTCATACAATTGGGTGGGAATACTGCCGTTGCTATACAGAAGGCATTTGAGTTAGTTCGTACATTTCTAGATACAATGCATTTATACTGGGCCGTCATCTGACCGTGGTTCGAAATTACGTGGTGGTGTTCTAGGATCTTTCCCTTCGGGTTCGTCGCCAATAGCCCGTGTGTTGCTCCAGTGTGACGTTAATTCAAATACCTACCTACCAGGTTTGTTTAAAGATTATTGATTACTCAGTGTGATTGACAGCAAAAGTCATGCGTGACAGAGATTGGGTCTCTTAATTGTTACACTCGAATGAGAAAGTGGAAATTCAAGTCATACAATTGGGTGGGAATACTGCCGTTGCTATACAGAAGGCATTTGAGTTAGTTCGTACATTTCTAAATACAATGCATTTATACTGGGCCGTCATCTGACCGTGGTTCGAAATTACGTGGTGGTGTTCTAGGATCTTTCCCTTCGGGTTCGTCGCCAATAGCCCGTGTGTTGCTCCAGTGTGACGTTAATTCAAATACCTACCTACCAGGTTTGTTTAAAGATTATTGATTACTCAGTGTGATTGACAGCAAAAGTCATGCGTGACAGAGATTGGGTCTCTTAATTGTTACACTTGAATGAGAAAGTGGAAATTCAAGTCATACAATTGGGTGGGAATACTGCCGTTGCTATACAGAAGGCATTTGTTTGTTATTTGTTATTTCAATTAACGTCACACTGGAGCAACACAACGGGCTATTGGTGACGGTCCGGGATCAATCCCAAAGGGAAAGATCCGAGGACAACACCACGTAATTTTGAACCACGGTCAGATGACGAGGCAACACCTGAGCTGGCACCCCACTCTCCAAACTTCCACACCACGCCAACGTGAGGACATTTGAGGCCACGACAGATTTAACGTGCACCAGCCCCCTTTGTACACGACGGTGTTTGGCTGGATTCGAACTCGCAACCCTTCGGTTGCTAGTCCGTTACTCTTCCAACCGGGCCACCGCGGCCCCAGAAGGCATTTGAGTTAGTTCGTACATTTCTAGATACAATGCATTTATACTGGGCCGTCATCTGACCGTGGTTCGAAATTACGTGGTGGTGTTCTAGGATCTTTCCCTTCGGGTTCGTCGCCAATAGCCCGTGTGTTGCTCCAGTGTGACGTTAATTCAAAGACCTACCTACCAGGTTTGTTTAAAGATTATTGATTACTCAGTGTGATTGACAGCAAAAGTCATGCGTGACAGAGATTGGGTCTCTTAATTGTTACACTTGAATGAGAAAGTGGAAATTCAAGTCATACAATTGGGTGGGAATACTGCCGTTGCTATACAGAAGGCATTTGAGTTAGTTCGTACATTTCTAGATACAATGCATTTATACTGGGCCGTCATCTGACCGTGGTTCGAAATTACGTGGTGGTGTTCTAGGATCTTTCCCTTCGGGTTCGTCGCCAATAGCCCGTGTGTTGCTCCAGTGTGACGTTAATTCAAATACCTACCTACCAGGTTTGTTTAAAGATTATTGATTACTCAGTGTGATTGACAGCAAAAGTCATGCGTGACAGAGATTGGGTCTCTTAATTGTTACACTTGAATGAGAAAGTGGAAATTCAAGTCATACAATTGGGTGGGAATACTGCCGTTGCTATACAGAAGGCATTTGAGTTAGTTCGTACATTTCTAGATACAATGCATTTATACTGGGCCGTCATCTGACCGTGGTTCGAAATTACGTGGTGGTGTTCTAGGATCTTTCCCTTCGGGTTCGTCGCCAATAGCCCGTGTGTTGCTCCAGTGTGACGTTAATTCAAATACCTACCTACCAGGTTTGTTTAAAGATTATTGATTACTCAGTGTGATTGACAGCAAAAGTCATGCGTGACAGAGATTGGGTCTCTTAATTGTTACACTCGAATGAGAAAGTGGAAATTCAAGTCATACAATTGGGTGGGAATACTGCCGTTGCTATACAGAAGGCATTTGAGTTAGTTCGTACATTTCTAAATACAATGCATTTATACTGGGCCGTCATCTGACCGTGGTTCGAAATTACGTGGTGGTGTTCTAGGATCTTTCCCTTCGGGTTCGTCGCCAATAGCCCGTGTGTTGCTCCAGTGTGACGTTAATTCAAATACCTACCTACCAGGTTTGTTTAAAGATTATTGATTACTCAGTGTGATTGACAGCAAAAGGCATGCGTGACAGAGATTGGGTCTCTTAATTGTTACACTCGAATGAGAAAGTGGAAATTCAAGTCATACAATTGGGTGGGAATACTGCCGTTGCTATACAGAAGGCATTTGAGTTAGTTCGTACATTTCTAGATACAATGCATTTATACTGGGCCGTCATCTGACCGTGGTTCGAAATTACGTGGTGGTGTTCTAGGATCTTTCCCTTCGGGTTCGTCGCCAATAGCCCGTGTGTTGCTCCAGTGTGACGTTAATTCAAATACCTACCTACCAGGTTTGTTTAAAGATTATTGATTACTCAGTGTGATTGACAGCAAAAGTCATGCGTGACAGAGATTGGGTCTCTTAATTGTTACACTCGAATGAGAAAGTGGAAATTCAAGTCATACAATTGGGTGGGAATACTGCCGTTGCTATACAGAAGGCATTTGAGTTAGTTCGTACATTTCTAAATACAATGCATTTATACTGGGCCGTCATCTGACCGTGGTTCGAAATTACGTGGTGGTGTTCTAGGATCTTTCCCTTCGGGTTCGTCGCCAATAGCCCGTGTGTTGCTCCAGTGTGACGTTAATTCAAATACCTACCTACCAGGTTTGTTTAAAGATTATTGATTACTCAGTGTGATTGACAGCAAAAGTCATGCGTGACAGAGATTGGGTCTCTTAATTGTTACACTCGAATGAGAAAGTGGAAATTCAAGTCATACAATTGGGTGGGAATACTGCCGTTGCTATACAGAAGGCATTTGAGTTAGTTCGTACATTTCTAGATACAATGCATTTATACTGGGCCGTCATCTGACCGTGGTTCGAAATTACGTGGTGGTGTTCTAGGATCTTTCCCTTCGGGTTCGTCGCCAATAGCCCGTGTGTTGCTCCAGTGTGACGTTAATTCAAATACCTACCTACCAGGTTTGTTTAAAGATTATTGATTACTCAGTGTGATTGACAGCAAAAGTCATGCGTGACAGAGATTGGGTCTCTTAATTGTTACACTCGAATGAGAAAGTGGAAATTCAAGTCATACAATTGGGTGGGAATACTGCCGTTGCTATACAGAAGGCATTTGAGTTAGTTCGTACATTTCTAAATACAATGCATTTATACTGGGCCGTCATCTGACCGTGGTTCGAAATTACGTGGTGGTGTTCTAGGATCTTTCCCTTCGGGTTCGTCGCCAATAGCCCGTGTGTTGCTCCAGTGTGACGTTAATTCAAATACCTACCTACCAGGTTTGTTTAAAGATTATTGATTACTCAGTGTGATTGACAGCAAAAGTCATGCGTGACAGAGATTGGGTCTCTTAATTGTTACACTCGAATGAGAAAGTGGAAATTCAAGTCATACAATTGGGTGGGAATACTGCCGTTGCTATACAGAAGGCATTTGAGTTAGTTCGTACATTTCTAGATACAATGCATTTATACTGGGCCGTCATCTGACCGTGGTTCGAAATTACGTGGTGGTGTTCTAGGATCTTTCCCTTCGGGTTCGTCGCCAATAGCCCGTGTGTTGCTCCAGTGTGACGTTAATTCAAATACCTACCTACCAGGTTTGTTTAAAGATTATTGATTACTCAGTGTGATTGACAGCAAAAGTCATGCGTGACAGAGATTGGGTCTCTTAATTGTTACACTCGAATGAGAAAGTGGAAATTCAAGTCATACAATTGGGTGGGAATACTGCCGTTGCTATACAGAAGGCATTTGAGTTAGTTCGTACATTTCTAAATACAATGCATTTATACTGGGCCGTCATCTGACCGTGGTTCGAAATTACGTGGTGGTGTTCTAGGATCTTTCCCTTCGGGTTCGTCGCCAATAGCCCGTGTGTTGCTCCAGTGTGACGTTAATTCAAATACCTACCTACCAGGTTTGTTTAAAGATTATTGATTACTCAGTGTGATTGACAGCAAAAGTCATGCGTGACAGAGATTGGGTCTCTTAATTGTTACACTCGAATGAGAAAGTGGAAATTCAAGTCATACAATTGGGTGGGAATACTGCCGTTGCTATACAGAAGGCATTTGAGTTAGTTCGTACATTTCTAGATACAATGCATTTATACTGGGCCGTCATCTGACCGTGGTTCGAAATTACGTGGTGGTGTTCTAGGATCTTTCCCTTCGGGTTCGTCGCCAATAGCCCGTGTGTTGCTCCAGTGTGACGTTAATTCAAATACCTACCTACCAGGTTTGTTTAAAGATTATTGATTACTCAGTGTGATTGACAGCAAAAGTCATGCGTGACAGAGATTGGGTCTCTTAATTGTTACACTCGAATGAGAAAGTGGAAATTCAAGTCATACAATTGGATGGGAATACTGCCGTTGCTATACAGAAGGCATTTGAGTTAGTTCGTACATTTCTAGATACAATGCATTTATACTGGGCCGTCATCTGACCGTGGTTCGAAATTACGTGGTGGTGTTCTAGGATCTTTCCCTTCGGGTTCGTCGCCAATAGCCCGTGTGTTGCTCCAGTGTGACGTTAATTCAAATACCTACCTACCAGGTTTGTTTAAAGATTATTGATTACTCAGTGTGATTGACAGCAAAAGTCATGCGTGACAGAGATTGGGTCTCTTAATTGTTACACTCGAATGAGAAAGTGGAAATTCAAGTCATACAATTGGGTGGGAATACTGCCGTTGCTATACAGAAGGCATTTGAGTTAGTTCGTACATTTCTAGATACAATGCATTTATACTGGGCCGTCATCTGACCGTGGTTCGAAATTACGTGGTGGTGTTCTAGGATCTTTCCCTTCGGGTTCGTCGCCAATAGCCCGTGTGTTGCTCCAGTGTGACGTTAATTCAAATACCTACCTACCAGGTTTGTTTAAAGATTATTGATTACTCAGTGTGATTGACAGCAAAAGTCATGCGTGACAGAGATTGGGTCTCTTAATTGTTACACTCGAATGAGAAAGTGGAAATTCAAGTCATACAATTGGGTGGGAATACTGCCGTTGCTATACAGAAGGCATTTGAGTTAGTTCGTACATTTCTAGATACAATGCATTTATACTGGGCCGTCATCTGACCGTGGTTCGAAATTACGTGGTGGTGTTCTAGGATCTTTCCCTTCGGGTTCGTCGCCAATAGCCCGTGTGTTGCTCCAGTGTGACGTTAATTCAAATACCTACCTACCAGGTTTGTTTAAAGATTATTGATTACTCAGTGTGATTGACAGCAAAAGGCATGCGTGACAGAGATTGGGTCTCTTAATTGTTACACTCGAATGAGAAAGTGGAAATTCAAGTCATACAATTGGGTGGGAATACTGCCGTTGCTATACAGAAGGCATTTGAGTTAGTTCGTACATTTCTAGATACAATGCATTTATACTGGGCCGTCATCTGACCGTGGTTCGAAATTACGTGGTGGTGTTCTAGGATCTTTCCCTTCGGGTTCGTCGCCAATAGCCCGTGTGTTGCTCCAGTGTGACGTTAATTCAAATACCTACCTACCAGGTTTGTTTAAAGATTATTGATTACTCAGTGTGATTGACAGCAAAAGTCATGCGTGACAGAGATTGGGTCTCTTAATTGTTACACTTGAATGAGAAAGTGGAAATTCAAGTCATACAATTAACCGAATTAAATATTACCCGTACAATGATGTCTTATATTTTTCTATCGACCACTTTGGCTGCCACTGATCTAAAAGGGCGATGTCTCAAACTGGCCAACTGGGCTCTACCATACAGCACCCTCTTGCAAATCCAGGGAGCGTTTGCAGACGTCATGTCATTTGAATACGGTTTAATTTTGCGTTCCTCACCTCCTCTTAAAGTTAGCACAGGAAGTTTTGAAACACCCTGTACATTTTTATTTATGCAATATACTTATAGCGTAATTAAAAATATGCTTTCCAATTGTAGATCAGTCAATTAATCAGAGTAGTCTTAAATTTGAATGGTTGATGGGTATTTGTGCCTAATGCTAAATTTATATATCAAAAATATAATCGGCGAAACGTTTGCTCACGTAGTTTAAGCTAAAAAATTCATTCCTTGAACCTATTATCCGCAATTAGCTCTTTTCCTGTAATATCTATTTCCGAGTGAAGACAAATTCTCTCTATTCCCGGAATCTGTCTTGTAGTTTATACGCTAGAAAACCAAAACAATTCGAGATGTCAAGCTTTCTTTTTGTGCACGGAACAGCAATATCCCCAGCTTCTTGATATACATCTCTAAGAACAAGTCTTGCGTTGTCTGTCATCAGACCATGGGGACTACTGACCCCCAACGGAATAGCGAATGAGATTGTTCAAGGTTTACGCTAGTGATTAATGGTGTGTCTGGTTATCATGGGTGATTTTGTGGACTTGTTTCTGAGAAGCTTAAGAACTGAATATAATTTAATACATGTGCACAGCTTGTCTGTGATTCTTATCACGTCCGCGTAAGGAGGTGATATTTGGAGAAGATAGAAAGCTAAACATTTATATACATATTTTAATCATTTTAATTAATTTAATTTGAAGTTTGTAGGGGTTTTGTGGGTTTAAAGTATCAATTTATTTGTTGTGGGAAGTTTCTGTTGTGATTAATTGTTTTGGGATTTTATTGCTCATTGGCCATATTCGGCCAATTTAATTTAATTTAAAGCTTGTAGGGTTTCGCGGTTTAAAGTATCAATTTATTTGTTGTGGGAAGTAAAGAATGAAATATCTTAAAAAATGAGTAAATGAAAGGCTTTTTTTAAATGAGGAATGGAATTTCTTAAAAAATGTGTAAATAAAAGGCTCAAAACTTAATTATTCAAAAACGCTTCTTTACAAAAAATAAAAAAAAACATTTGGGGTAATATTGATATTTCTTCAATTCTGAAAGTATTTTTATATTTGGAATCTTCTCTAACCCTCCTGGTGGCTGTCTTGACGAAGCACCTTATCTATAGCAAAATTGACCAGACCTTGATAGACGAGATATCTCGTCGTAATCACTTGGAGGGTTAAAAACAATTCAGTTTTGAGCGAAATGCAACAATATAAGTATAAATTCCGCTCCTCTTATCGACTATCCGAACAAATTCAACTGCATAGAGAACTGGGATGTGTAGCTCAATTTGTGATATGATAGCGCCCGAAGCAGTAATTTATTAAATTTAAAATCTACAGGACGTGGATGGCTATTATTGATACTAATGTATACATTCTAAATGACTTAATAACGAGATAAGTAACTTAAATATATAATGAATGAGTGACGGTGTGTGTCAAACTAACGGATTGCCGAGATTGAAACTAATGATATTTATCATATGCTAACAGAGCTGTGTAACGCTTGTGAACATTAGCATGTTTTCATTTACGTTATCTGAATGAAAAGTTTAATTTGTCTTCAAAACACATCCATTTTGATTATGTAAGGAATTCCGGCCCATTTCACTGCCACTGAGAGACATAGTTAACCCTCCTGGTTGTTGTCTCGACGAGGTATCTCGTCATTAGTAAAACAGACTAGGCCTTGATGGACGAGATATCTCGTCCTTAGATCTTGATCTCGCCATCACATAAAAAAATCGGCAGTATCCTGATGACGATACATCTTGTCATCAGCGAAATTGGGCAAATATTTATCGACGAGATATCTCGTCGAAACCACTTGGAGGGTTAACCTATTCAACGGCTAATTTTGCGGGAGAAATAGTTAGTTTTATTAGGGAAGATACTTTGAGATAAGAATTGAACTGACCATGGAAAATCAAAATTATGTACGCGGCGAAATTCTGAAGCATCTTTCTGTAAATCACCCTATTTATGCCTGAATGGGATTTATGCCCTTGAAATTAATTGAACATCAAAATCACGTGGTCTTGTATCCAATTAGACATTTTAACTAGTTCTGGAGTATTTTAACTACCATTTCCAACTGTAAATACTAGCAGATCGAAATTGAATTATTTTTTATCTTCACGGTAGTGCGGTTCAAATATTCGAAAACAGAGGTAATTAATAAGGTTTTACAGTTAAATCTTTTGGTTAAGCAAATGAAAAGATGTGAAAGCATTGAGACTCGTAGTATACTTTGGAGGAATCAAAAAAGTATATTACTTAACGCTTTATAAAGTTTTATACAAATTTTTTAAAAATTGTACTTTGGTAACCTTTTGAAAAACTGTTTTGGTTACAGACGGGGGAGGTGTGGAAACAAAAGGAAGAAATAACGTTCTAGTAAACAATTTGTTCCCCTGTGTATACATTGTTTTTGTGGCCTTGTGTTCACAATTCTGTGCGCATGTTTTATTATTTGCCTTCTGTTTTTTTTAGTGTGGAAATTCAAACTTCCTTGTGGAAATCCATATGCCTATAGTAAAAATGATTGATAAATCCGGTGAAATGAAATTGCTTAAAATATAGCAGGTGTTCTTCAATAAAGAGATAGACGTTTATTCATCTTATTGACATCGCTTAAACTTTTTTTGCCATTGTACAAATAGCAACTCATACTGCATAAGAGAATAGAACTGAGTGAACAGCAGTGTTTATTGTGCGCTGGTTTGCGATTCATAAATATAACAAATGTACATTTTGAATTGCAATAGATGGAAAAACTTAAAGTAGTACTTAAACAATTACTTTTTAAGTTATATTTTAATAAATACAGTGTAGCTCGATTCATTTAAGATATTGTCTCATTTCAGATTTTACATTTATTGTGAGAAATTTGAGATCTGTTTTTATTCAGTTTGATCAATAGTTTAAAAAGTATAGTTAAATAAAAAACGGATTTAAACGCAAGCAAAAAATGTATTTTTCAAATTTTGAACCTAAGCTCAGACTTCGAAGATACAAGAAATGCATATCACGTCTAAGGAGACGGTGTTCTATAGCCTGAATTAGTCGTGGTGTACTTTTGCACGTAATTTAATTTTGATCCACTTAGCCGAGCTGACTGTGTGAAACCATAAGAAAGAATGCAATGCAATTAGTAATCAAAAACCACTAGAGATTGCGCAAGATTGAAGCAAGAACTCCTAACTAATATCTAATTAAGAATAACCCTTGGGACAGATGTAAGTTACATTTTCCGTTTGATTTGACACAGCGCCAAAAATGTTTCAGCAAGTAAGCATAGTTCGGGAAATAATTAACAGCGTTAAATATCCATTGAACGTTATGAATAGCTGACGGAAACTCCCTGGGAAGTTCTCGGTAAAGTCATTAGCAGATTGTAATCTTTCCGAAGAAAAATAGAGAAAGAAAACATCTTTTCAACATACACTAATAAACTGTTGTTATTTTTCAAAATGCTTAGTGAATTTAGTTAACTGAAACCAAGTGGAACCACTTAAATGTACAAAGTACACCCTCTTTTAAAATCAATTGTCTGATTAAGTGCGAAAATCGTTTTTGGAAAAGTTTAATTCTGTACAGAAAAGTTAAAATTACTGTTTAGAGAAGAGCAGAAGCTAACAGTTTAGAATTACTGGAAGTTTAACAATTTTAGATTACTGTTTAGAACAGAAGAGAGCTAGCAATCTGATTACTGGAAGTTTAATAGCTTTAGATTACTGTTTAGAACAGGAGCTAACAGCTTAAGATTACTGGTATTTTAACAGTTTTAGAATAGTTTACAATAAAACAGACGCTAACAATCTAAGATTATAGTGGTTCAACAGTTCAATATTACTGTTTAGGAGGGAATACACAAGATAGAAGTTTATGATTAATACGTTTGCCATTAGAAGTAAATGGATTGTTGTAAACCATATGACATTGCAAAGCACGTATCATGATCATCAAATACAAGGCATTGAATTGGCACCTCAATTCAGTTCTCATAGTGCTCGCATTTTGAGGAGAAAATGTTATAAGTATGATTGAAACTCCACATCAAAAAAGAATCACTTCTAACTAAATTGCTTCTGCAATCCAGGGACTACAATTCGTAGTCCCCGATATTTTTATGGTTGAAGTCCGACTTCCCAAGTAGTGAAATATATAAACAAAATAAATTGTTCGTAAGCAAATGTTATCTGTTAGCCCCAAGTAATTTTTCCGCTGCTGCTGAACTCTTGAAAATTATGCAGGAGTGAGAATAGCAATACATTGCTCTTTTCAATATTCTTTAGATTTCAACCTCTATCAAACTTTTAAAGGATTTAAAAGGGCCGTGTAGCCCGGCTGTAAGAATAACGGATTAGCAACCGGAGGGTTACGAGTTCGAATCTAACCAAAGAACGTCGTGTACACGGGGGCTGGTGCACGTTCAATCTGTCGTGGCCTCAAATGTCCTCACGTTGGCGTGGTGTGGAAGTTTGGAGAGTGAGGTGCTAGCTCGTGTTGATCCCGTCTTCTGACCGCGGTTCAAAATTACGTTGTCCTTGGATCTTTCCTATCGGAATTGATCCAGGACAGCCGCAAATAGCCCGCTGTGTTGCTCCAGTGCAACGTTAATTAATTACCTCTACCAAAGGATTTAAAACTAGATTATTATTCATAAAAGACCACCAGTTTTGCTGAGTAAAATTAACTTAAAACAGTAGAAAATAATTATAAAGATTGCTAATACCTGTCGAAATGAATAAAACAGACGTTTTGAACAAGCAATAACACATATTAAATTACTTGAAATTTTACTTATATGCATGTACCTCAATTTACAATGTCTGAAATATTAGATAGTTTCATGAGGACCAGAATTTGCATTAAACTATTATTTCAAAAATATTTCATTTCTTCAATAGATAGGTTAGTGTTTTGATTGGTCTGTTGTTTTCGGGATTTATGGCAAAAGGGCCATATTTGGTCAAACCGCGCCAAACACGAGACAGACAACACAATAAGAGAGGAAGAAAAAGCAGAGCAGGAGGGTAGGCTAGGTTAAAATGAAAGGGAGGAAAGATCACTCGGGCACCTCGGGGTTGAGATGCCCGCACACACCCAAAGATGTGCTCCTGAGGGCTTGAATTGCTAAAATATTATTGAAATTTAATAACATTAGTAATCGAATAATTGGTCACCAGTGCCAACCGACTCGTTAATCTTGGAAATAATCCAGCTGGACACACCCAAAGATGTGCTCCTGAGGGCTTGAATTGCTCAAATATTATTGAAATTTAATAACATTAGTAATCGAATAATTGGTCACCAATGCCAACCGACTCGTTAACCTTGGAAATAATCCAGCTGGACACACCAAAAGGAAATGTGTCCCTGAGGGCTTGAATTGCTCAAATATTATTGAAATTTAATAACATTAGTAATCGAATAATTGGTCACCAGTGCCAACCGACTCGTTAACCTTGGAAATAATCCAGATGGACGCACCTAAAGAAAATGTGTCCCTGAGGGCTTGAATTGCTCAAATATTATTGAAATTTAATAACATTAGTAATCGAATAATTGGTCACCAGTGCCAACCGACTCGTTAACCTTGGAAATAATCCAGCTGGACACACCTAAAGAAGATGGCTTGAAGTGCTCAAATATTATTGAAATTTAAACATTAGTAATGGAATAATTGACTCGTTAACCTTAGAAATAATCCAGCTGGAAACGTAGAGGCACTAAACTATTCATGCCACTCATTATAAAAACTCATTAAATTCATATGTTAATTATTGCGTGTAAATTAGTTCTAATTAGTACAAATTAGTCGAAGACTTGATTTCAAAATGGAACGAATGAAAAGACATTCGTCTCCATTTAGTACTTGGATCATGAGGTAATTATACTTGTAAATGTTATTAAATTAATGACTTCAGCGTCTTTTTTGCACTAGCACAAGTAGTATTTCTCATGGAAAAGTTTAGTTAAAAACGATTACGTTTATTACCCGTAAAAAAATTCACAGATGAGGAAAAATGAGACAAAAAAAAATATTACGGTCTTTTTCTGTCGAGTTTAAAATGTCTAAGTACTTTGCACTGGTTGAGAGATTTCAGTTTACTCGATAGCCCGTTGTGTTGCTCCAATGCACCGTAACTTCAACTACCAACCAGATACTCTTAGTGGGAATCCTTGAAAAATTACAAACTGCGAGTTAATTTGTACTTTTCACTCATGAAAAAATTTTAGTTTACGAGATAACTTGTAGGGGACGTCCATGAAAATATTACAAACCTACGAGTTAACTTGTAGATGGTAGTAGCGTGTTAAACTATTCATTGCTCAAAGTATTTTTTTTTTAATCTATTTGGAAATTCATTTATTTTTTACTGTTTCGAAGATGAACCACTTATTTAACCCTCCTGGTGGTTGTCTCGACGAAGATATGTCGTCATTAGCAAAATTGACTAGATCTCTTAATGGTCGATATATCGTCGGCTTAAAGCAGGAACCCATTAACTAACAAAACAAAATTTTTACTTTACAGCTGTTTATAACTATTAATTTTTGGTTCAAAAATAAAAAATTTAAAAATTTTTATAGGGCAATGTATCTTTTAAACAGATTACAATGTGACAATGTATTGCTTATTATGAAAATAAGCATTTAATATCTCCGAAAAAATGACAATTAATGAGTTTCTACTCTAAGCTAATGAATTTCTGCTCTAAGCTAATGAGTTTCTGTTCTAAGCTAATGATTTTCTGCTCTGATATCTCATCATTAGAAAAAAAGATAACATCTTGATCCTCGTCATCGTCAAGAAAAATCAGCAATATCTTTATGTAGGTAGTTATTTAATTAACATCGCACTGGAGCAACACATCGGGCTATTGGCAACGGTCCGGGATCAACACCGAAGGGAAAGGTCCGAGGACAACACCACGTAATTTTGAACCACGGTCAGATGACGAGGTCACACCTGAGCTGGCACCCCACTCTCCAAACTTCCACACCACACCAACGTGAGGACATTTCAGGCCATGACAGATTTAAAGTGCATCATCCCCTACTTGTACACGGCGGTCTTTGGTTGGATTCAAACTTGCAACTCTAAGGTTACTCATCCGTTAATCTTCCAACCGGGCTATCGCGGCCCCAGTACCTTAATGACGAGATATCGTGTCATTAGCAGAATTTATTCGATCTTGACAGACGAGATATCTCGTCAAAACCACTTGGAGGATTAAACGAAACATCGGTATTAAATTCATATTTGATACCAGCGCGGTAATTACCATCATTTCTTCGAGCAAACTGAAATACATCCCGTTGTTACGGTTCCTCCGAAATGCTCCTCATTGACAGTTCTGAAAATACACAGCATTCACCACGGAACGAGTGAAACATGGAAAGAAACTTCAACAATCGAGGGACGGTAAAAAAGGAATGCCCTTCCAGCAAACGGAAAATAATATTCGTTAACTCAATCATTATCAATAAGTAAAAGGAGAATAAAGGACAACATCGCCTGAAGCATGGATAAGAGAGATGCAAAAATAAAGAATTCCGTTTCCATCCCGATTCAATTTAGATACAAAGATCGGCGTGAAAAACGGCCTGACGACACAAGTTCTCCCAGGCATTCGCTTTAACACGGGCACTAATTTGTTAATTAGATTGTTGTCACGTAATGAAAGCAAATAGTTAATGGTTAATGCGGAATATTAAAAAATCCCACTTCTTTCTGATTGCGCATAGCATTTGCATTTATAAAGCATGCTTTGCATAAAATAATATGTTTCATTAGACTTTCCCGGCGACTTCGCTGCGCAGTGGCTGGCGTGAAGTCAGGAGTGAAAATTGGATAATGGCAGTTTTGATAAACGCGGGGTTTTTTGGGGCCGCTCTTGAGGTTTTTGTTTAAAATTTAAATGCCGCGTGTAATTTAAATTGATAGGTGGACGGGTTGTGGAGACGTCGAGAGGCATTTATTAACTGCGTCGAGGTAGTAAGCATCGCTATGAAACATATTTTTAAACTTGCGAGAGAATGTGTGTATTTTTTATTATAATCAGTGAACTGTCGACTACTTTTGAAAAAGCAGAAGGAATTTAGGAGACAAGAAGGCAAGGTAGAAATCTTTTGTTAAAATATTTGTTGTGTTGCTCTAGTACGACGTTAATTAATTACCATTGCCAAAATAATTCTCTTACGAATTTTCCCTTCGGAATTGACCCCTGACCGTCATCAACAGCCCGTTGTGTTACTCCAGTGTGACGTTAATTAAAATACCTACCTACTGGAGCAACACAACGGGATAATGGTGACTGTCTGGGATCAGACCCGAAGGGAAAGTCCGAGGATAACACTACGTAAACCAGTACAAAAGCTTGCAAACAATCATGAAAGTAATTAGACGATACAAATACCGATGCCAATGTCAACTATGAACTTAAAATCCACTGCTGGTAGGTACAAGTAATAACAAAATTAAGAGAACAATGCATATAACATATTTCGACAACTTGTCGAAAGCGCAGAAAGGCTTTTAAGACTTTTAAGACTAGACTCGTTTGGTTTCATTGTAAAATTTTTACCCATCTGAAATTAATTGATAAAATAAATCGTATTTCGTTGGAAACTGATAATTTGTTTTGTGATTTCAAAGATGTACGCATGTTCTTCAAAAGCATTTTTAAATGTCTCTACAATAGCTACAATACAATTTTTAAATGTCTCTCTACATGAATAAATTTAAGTTTAACAGCTTAACAATTTAACTTGGTTGGTAGGTAAATAACGTCGCACTGGAGAATTACGACGGGCTATTGGTGACGGTCCGGGATCAAACCCAAAGGGAAAGATCGAGGACAATACCACGTAAATTTGAACCACGGTCAGATGACGTGGTCAAATTGGCACCCCACTCCCTAAACTTCCACAACACGCCAACGTAAGGACATTTGAGGCCAAGACCGATTTAACGTACACCAGCCCCCTTTGTACACGACTGTCTTTGGCTGTATTCGATCTCGCAATCTTCCGATTGCCAATCCGTTACCCTTCCAACCAGGCTGTCTTAGAAATTAGGAAGAAATAACAACACATGATGTTATCATTTTCTTCATGTCTGTCCAATGACACTACGAAGTGGGGAGCCACCTCAGGTGTTGATCTCGTCATCTGACCATGGTCCGAAATTAAGAGATGTTGTCCTCTGTCCTTCTCTTCGAGGACCGTCGCCAATTGCTTGCTGTGTTGCTCCAGTGCGGCGTTAATTCAACTACCTACCTTCGGACACTGCAAGGGGAACTGGCGGCTATTTGCGAGGGAGATTTCCAAGGATTCTTTCAACCAATAGATACGATTATGTAGGTAGGTAATAGTAATGGTAACTAACATCGCACTGGAGCAACACAACGGACTATTATCAATCCCAAAAGAAAGATCGAGGACACCACGTAATTTTGAACCAAGATCAGATGATGTCAACACCTGAGCTGGCACCCCACTCTCCAAACTTCCACACCACGACAACGTGAGGACATTTGAGGCCACGACAGTTTTAACGCACACCAGACGGTCCTTGGATGGACCAAGTTTCGGATTCGCACCCGTCGCTCTTCCAACTGGCTACAATGGCCCCGACACTCTGGAACCCCAGGGTTAAAACTAATCGAAATACAAAACTTGAACACCCGAATCTTTCAATGGTGAACACGAAAAGACGCAACCATAGATACAGCTCTATTTTACTTCCGCATTTACTCTCCGATAACGGCGTAATTCCACTTCGATTTCCTTTTCGAGAATTGTGCATCTCGGGAAAAAATATCCTTCTCTTCCCTATCTTTGTCTACGCAGAATATAAAATCAGAAACAGAATCCCTCTCCCACATAAAAATATACTTAAAACCAAAATGCATTTCTGGACTCCATTATATTTTGATTTATTCAGCTGGAGATGCAGGCTCCTCCGTGGGATGCTCCCTGGGAACGGTATGCATCTTCAAAGCCAGTGAATTATAATGAAAGTCTTTCAGATGTTTGCTTTTATCATTTTTCGACACACATGTTTCTGACATGCAAGGTTTCGCTGTCACATATATTACGATGACCAAAACTTTGAGAACCTGCACCGGCTACCTTTTGCATCCATTTCGGGGATGTATTGATTTCTTGTAAAGCATCCGTAACGGAGTGGGGTGTATGTTGATGTATGCACTCCTAATGGAAAGGTAAGCATGTTGATGCATGGCCTTCGTATCTGTGTCCCCCCGAGTTTAGATAAATTAATAAATTCGGATTTTTCGATTGGGTTGGTTGGTAGTTGAATTAACGTCGTGCTGGAGGAGTGGGCAAACTCCGAAGAGAAAGATCGAGGACAACACACTCGGTAGCCCGGTTGGAGGAGTAACGGATTAGCAACCAGAGGGTTGCGAGTTCGAATCCAATCGAAGATCGTCGTGTACAGAGGGGCCGGTGCGAGTTAAATGCGTCGCGTCCTCACGTTGGCGTGGTGTGGAAGTTTGGAGAGTGGGGTTCCCGCTCAGGCATGACCTCGTCATCTGAACCTTTCTAAATTACGTGGTGTTGTCTTCGGATCTTTCCCTTGGGTATTGAACCCGGACGGTCACCAATAGACCGTTGCGTTGCTCTAGTGTGACGAGATATCTCGTCGAAACCGCTTGAAGAGCTAAGTTCTAGATTTTCAAAGTGTTCTGTTAAAATTGCAATTGTTGTCAGATGTCTTATATTACTTTTCTGATTGTTGTTAATATTGTTGTTAATAAGGCAATATTAACAATAATTGAAGCCACCACTTGAAGAGCTAAGTTCTAGATTTTCAAAGTGTTCTGTTAAAATTGCAACTGTTGCTCCAGATGTCTTATATTACTTTTATGACTGTTGTTAATATTGCCTTCTTGCCTAGTCCATGCTAGGTAGGTAACGTCGCACTGGAGCAAGACCTCTACAAAGGGGGCTGGTTCACGTTAAATCCATCATGGCCTCAAATGTCCTCACGTTGGCGTGGTGTGGAAGTTTAGAGAGTGGGGTGCCAGCTCAGGTGTTCCCTCATCATCTGACCGTGGTTCGAAATTACGTGGTGTCGCCCTCGATTCTTTCCCTTTGGGATTGATCCCGGAGCTTCACCAATAGCCCGTTGTGTTGCTCCAGTGTTACGTTAATTAAAATACCTACCTACCTTCCAACTGGGCTGCCGTGGCCCTCCAAATATGACAGAAAAGTATAGTAAAAGTTAATACAAGAAATCTCACCTTTAAATTACTTTTAAATTGACTCCTTTATATGTAAGCTAAAGAACTAAATATAATAAAGAAATCTTTCCCACGGAAAGGCAATGTGTCTTTATAGACCCAATACATATAAAAAACCGTCATTTGGGACAGAATCTTTCAGTGGGGTATATGTATATGTATATATATATACTCACATTCTAAAAACGAAAAGATTACAAACGGGTTCCTGAGTCAAAACAGAGTTGCAGGTTTATACCCAGACGCATCTAAACGCTGCAAATGTTTTTACGAACTTGTTATACATTTTATACACTTATGAAAATTTTTGACAAATGTAGTTTGGACGTAAAAAGGGAGTTGGAAAATGCGAGACTTGCGTTAGGGAGCGTGTTTAAAAACGTATTTAGAAAGCTGAAAGGAAAAAAACTGAATTCCCCATATATCACTATTTTGAAGAATAGGGAATATCTTTTATGCCAGAAAACATAAACGAGGGATAAAATTCGACTTATGTTCAATAGAATAAAGTGCCTTTCCTTATTTGTTTCCATAGCGTTTACTTTTACCAGAGCAATACTTTTTAATGGAGTCTATCCAGGCTTCTATTTTGACATTTTTATTTTTTATTGGAAGTCGATTCAATACTTTAGCATAATTTTAAAACATTGTTTAAAGAATCGAATTTTAGAATTGAACGTCAACGACTAGGATACCTAGGAAAATAGGCTATATTTAAAGTATTTTGTAGGAATTGGTAAGCTGCACCCATATATTAAAAACTGAATAAGTAAAATAGCTTGTAAAATTATCTCTCCGTAAAAGGCCATTTTTCACAACTTTCATAAATTACACGTTTGGAAACTTACATTTCTAACAATTCAATTTAACTCTCCAAGTGGTTCCGACGAGATATCTATTCCATTAAGATCGGACTAATTTTGCTCATAACGAGATAGTTTGTCCATCAGGACATTGCCGTTTTTTTATGATGGTGACATCATGATCTGATCAGTATTTTTCTAATGACGAGATATCTCGTCCATAAAGATCTAAAGTTATAATAAAGATTAATACATAAGATCCTATTAATCCATTAATCCAAGCATGCTAAATATTTTTTCGTAGATCCACTAATCCAATACAGCTTACCAAATAAAATTGAATATCTAAAAAGAAATTTAATTAATAATAAATAAAATTATATTTTTGTATCATCTTGTTCCTTTTCAACACGAGGGCCACGGTAGCCCGGTTGGAAGAGTAACGGCTTAGCAACCGGAGAGTTGCGAGTTCGAATCCAACCAAACACCATCATGTACAAGGAGGATGGTGCACGTTAAGTCTGTCGTGGCCTCAAATATCCTCACGTTGGCGTGGAAGCTTGGAGAGTGGGGTGCCAGCTCAGGTGTGACCTCATCATCTGATCGTGGTTCAAAATTACGTGGTGTTGTCCTCGGATCTTTGGGTTTGATCCCGGTTGGTTGGTTGGGGTTCTCTCGTAATGGCGTAAGGGCCATTTTTGGCCTTTACTAATGGCGTAATGGCCATATTTGGCCATGCCGTAATGGCGTAAGAGCCATATTTAATGGCGTAAGAGCCATATTTAATGGCGTAAGGGCCATATTTGGCCATGCTGCGCCAGACACAAGCCATACAATATCAAGTAATAGACACACACAATGAAAGTTTTACTGACACAGAAGAGAGAAATATACCCAGGGTAGAATACACCTGCCAGGAATCACACCTGCGCCGCCTACAACTCGATGGTTGCTAACGCAGTGGACATACCCACTGAGCCACGACGTCCCTTGGTACGTGGTGTAGTCCTCTATCTTTCCCTTTGGAATTGATCCCGGACCGTCACCAATAGCCCGTTGTTTTGCTCCAGTGTAAAATTAATTAAAAAATACCATACCATACCCTTTTTCTAACTCGTCACAATTAAGACCTCAACACATGGTGTCTTCAATTTGGTCTTTTTATGCTTGTGTGTAAAGTCGCGTTACATATAAGACTCCTATAGATTCATACATGACAAAATTCTCTACGAGAAACTGTTTACATAATTCAAAAGCGTGTCGATAAATGTCTCATTTACTAAGATTTATTGATTTAAACTTTGGAAACATCATTAATTCTAACTCATTCAGTACATGTTTGTATTCTCTTAGTTTACCTATACATCAATACCTATACTACTAGTATATTCCCCTCAAAGGTCTCACCTATGTTTGTGTCTCTTCTCAGACATGTCCCATCGTTAGAGATTTACGACTGATTTCCTCAGAATTTGAACGTTCAAAAAGACACAAGTGGAAAGATTATCCGACGGGAAATTTCAAATGTTACATTTGCTTGACATGGAGAACATATTACACACTTGGGTCTCTGGCAGATTTGTCTTTCATTAAAATGATTTCTATGTACAGAAATAGTATACTATTGCTGTGACTGTCTATTTCGATTTGAAATATATAGATTTGCGATTTTAAGCTGGTACACCTGTGAAACTCAAATGTGTTACTGCTGAAGAACAGCTATTTCATGACAAGAGTATTCATCAATTAATGTTCTTTTTCAGTAGTTGTATTCGATAATAATTTTCATAACTCATATTTCAATTCGATCACAAGCAATTTTATGTTTTGTATGAATTTTATGACTCTATTTTGATTTGATTTTTAGCATAAATATTCCAAATGCAGTGATCTCAGTAACAAGTGGAGATTTATTTTTAAAGTAATCACTTTCACCTAAGGTTAATAAGGATTTAACCGCCCTGGTGATTTATCTTCCTTGTGGTAACTTCTTTGTAGCACGTAGCTTCTGATATAAACCTTTTCCTGATTTGGATCTTCATTCCTCTTGGAGTAATCGGGCAGTTTTGTCTCGACGATGTATCTCGTCATAACAAAACTGACCAGATCTTGATATCTCTTCATTGACAAAATTGACCAGATCTTGATGGACGAGGTATCTCGTCGTAATCACTTGGAGGGTTGATAAGAACGATGCGTCTAATATACCAAGAATCCAAAATCTGTGTGGGCCGCGGTATCCCAGTTGCAAGAGCAACGGATTAGCAACCGGAGGGTTGCGTGTTCGACACTCGGTCCATCCAAAGACCATCTTCTACCCGAGGGCTGGTGCACGTTAAATCAGTCGTGGTCTCAAATGTCCTCATGTTGGCGTGGTGTGGAAGTTTGAAGAACGGGGTTCCAGCTCAGGTGTCCTCGTCATCTGACCGTGGTTCAAAGTTACGAGGCGTTGTTCATGGATCTTTCCTCTAGAGATTGATCCCGGACAGTCGCTAATAGCTCATTGTGTTGCTCCAGTGCGAAGTTAATTAACTACCTACCAAAAGCTGTGATCAATTACGTTCTAAATATAATTTGATTACAAGAAATTGCTGTCCACGAGTCCTTTCTCGCTTGTATAATATTCTTGTTGGTTATACAATAGAAAAATCGCCTCTTGGTGGGGAAGTCTTGTACTAATTTCTTCTTTCGAAATTCCTTTCCACATACATTCCTTTCCCTTACATCTTGGTAGTTTTTCTGAAATTCAATTCCTAGGTTATGTATTATAGCCGTATGTGTAATAGGTTCTTATTTCGTTGGAACCATCTGAACCGTATTTCAAACTTACTGGATCTTTCCCTTCGAGATTGATCCCAGACCATCGCCAATAGCCCCTTGTGTTGCTCCAGTGCGACGTTAACTACCGGTCTTTGTTGGTATGCCAACTTCTTGTTAGCAGTTCGTAAACAACGCCCGTATAGATAAAGTGTTTAAATTCTCGCAAATACCGAATCACTATAAGAAATTCAATTAAAACTCGCATTTAATTAATAAAATAAGCCACTTCCAAGTAAAAGCATTTTTAAATGAAGTGTACTAATCAGTTTCAAATTTGATTGTTTAATAATTACTTTCAGAAGGGAAACATGCTCAAGGTAGATAGGTAGTTGAATTAGCGTCGCACTGGAGCAACAAAACGGTTATTGGCGACGGTCCGGGATCAATCTGAAAAGGAAAACTCCCAGGACAACACCTCGTAATCTTGAACCACGGTCAGATGACTAGGTCCCACCTGAGCTGGCACCCCACTCTCCAAATCTCCACACTAATTTTCAAACACATGCCTTTATTTCGTTTAAATCGCTCATTAGTCATTCGATTACATTTAATTTCATTTTTCATACTGGTTTTTCAAGCTTTGCAAAAACAATATTAATTATATCAATTATCAACTGGTTTTAAACATTTCACTCACAATGACTAGTTACAGTGTTACTTTTTCTATCACACCCGTGTGTAACTAGTTCTAATAGTTATTCAAAATTGAGATTGAAAGTATAAGCTCTCAGATGCATCTCCAATATTCCACCCAACTACAGGCCCACGAATATAATTGACTTACTCATTATCTAACATTGAGCGATGAGATATTAAATCCCCATGCCTGTTGTAGCTCAGTAGGATTGTCCACTGCCCTAGCAACCCGTGAGTTGTAGTCGGCTCAGGTTTGATTCCTCTCAGTGTGTATATCTCTCTTGTGTCAGTAAAAATGTCATTGTATGTTTGTCCATTACTTAACGTTATCTGTCTTGTTTAGCGCAGCTTGGACAAATATGGCCCTTGAGACATAAAACTCAATGCAATCAACCAAACACCCATTCCCATGACTGTTTCATTACTTTCCTTCTTCACTTTTATATCTACAAGTCTTTTACCTTAAGATGTACACATACACTAGAAATCATGAAAACTGACCAGAATATGGTTTTTCTTGCTTCAAAATATTCTCCAACTTCTTAGCTTCAAAACAATACCAAGATCTTGTAAATATTTAGAATGTTTTTCTAGTTGTAAGGGTTTATAATTAGTTACTATCAACACGTACAAGAATGTTTCCAAAACTTTAAACTCGATTTCTGAAGAACTGCGTTTTTCAATAAGATGCTTTGTTCAAACGGTGATAACGCAACAAGGAACTGATCGATTATAATTATTTGGTATCATTATAATCTACATAATGCAGTGAATGTTTTGTCTCAATCAGAGTTATTAGTTAAGCAATTTATTTTTAGTGGATTTTAAATGTTAAAATTCTTGAAAAAAGTTTGATTTTTTATGATGCGTCCTTGGTGAAAAGAATTGTAAAAACCTCATTCCTTCTAGCAACTCGATTGAGGGTCAAAACATGAAGAATAATATTGGGAATAATTTCCAAGAAGAATCGTCTTTCTGAACAAATTAGAATTTGAGATATCTCTGTTAAAATTGGTTAATTATATCTAAGTTATATAATTATTGATTAGTTCAATCTGATTTCTTCACACTAAAATAATGTGTTAAGCATAAACCCAGTGTACACCTGAAATGTTAAAACAGTTTTCGTCTTGTAGATTGTAAAAGAAAAGTACAGTAGGAATAAAATAATATGTAGAGTTATGAATGGATTAAAAATTAAAATACATTACAGTGTATTCTCCAATATAAGTTTGAAATCACATTACAATAAGTGAAGCAAAAGTAACAACTGTAAATCCCTTAAAACCCTTAACTCTCACCAGTCTAAAAAGTGAATGTGGTAAGTTAAGTTTCAAAGCGATTTTATACGAGGGCTTAAAAATTCTTCCTCTCTGGAAACATGAATGTAATACAAAATTCCATTACGGTGATTTATTTTGTTCCAGCTAGTTTTTTATAGTGACGTTTGTCGGAGAAGCCCCTAAGAAATTGTGTTATACCTGCCCTCGAAGGAATTCGGAATAGTGTTTCGTTCTTTGTTAGACTCAACTTGTTGACATTCCAGCAATAAAATTTCGCCTCGCACAACTCTCTTTCCTTAAATCAAAGAGAATAACGGTCAAGAAAATGTTTAACGGTCGTTTGGAGACAATACGGTGCTATGGATCCAAACAGAATAAATCAATGTATCTGCCCATATTGAATAGCCTTAGACCAGTGGTTCTTAACCTTTTTAGTGATCGGCATCCCCTTGAAACTAAAAATAAGTTCTCGCAACTCCTTGAAAAATGTGTTTCTATTTCTTTATTTTGGAAATTACATCTATTGCAAGATAATTTATTGAAAAATAAACACATACATTTACATATACATACAAAACAATATCTCAATTTTTAATGATTACGTTGTTTATTCATAATAATACTTTTGAAGTGAGGCTCCTTTTTGAAAGAGCCACGCATAAGTCATCACTTGCATTTAAACGATTTCTGTTTTTTGTTTTTATGAAAATCCGATTTCACACAGGTAGGGTGGTGGCAAATGGTAAAAATGTCTGAAATGCTGCCTTTGCCAGCTGTGGATAAGATTCTAACTGTTCACCAGAATTATTGTAAGTCCAGTCTTTCAAATTCCATTTGAATACGTATATTATTCGTATTTCAATAAAATCGTTTTTATTAAATAGCTGTCGTCCATCGAACCTTCTCTCGCACCCCAAGTTAAAAACCACTGCCTTAGACTATGGTGTTCTCTTCTAAAAGAAGACACTCAAAACTATCTTTAATTGACACGAACAAGTCGTTTGGTGCGCTGGAAAATATTTTAAGTCTAGTGCAAGACGAAAACTTTCACAGTTAATATTTTAGTTAATAATGTTTTAATAATTAGTAAATTCATGTAAAAGAATGACCATTTTTGAATGATGGGTATTTTTTTGTCGACGCTTCTATAAAGGGTTATTTACTTTTTGTAAAAGCGTTTTACCCCTCCTGGTGGTTGTGTCGACGAGGTATCTCGTTATTGGCAAAACTGACCCGACCTTGATCTCGCCATCATCAAAAAATTGGCAATATCTTGATAATCAAATAAATAAAAAAAATCAAATCAATCAATCTTGATATCAAATAAAAAATAAAATTAATTTAAGTAATGTATATTTATTCATTTATTTATGTGTTTCTCCAGGATTGGATTGGATGTTGGGGTTTTATGGCGCAAGGTCCGAAAGTGGACAAGCTGCGCCAAACACAAGACAGATGTGTTTCTCCAGTGCGCTTCCTTAGTGTGTTTCTTAACCCTCCTGGAGTTTATCTCGACCAATGTATCTCATCATTAGCGAAATTGGTCAGATCTTGATGAACTAGATATCTCGTCGAAACAACTTGGAGGGTTGACTCTCTGTGGGGTTCACACATATATATCCGTTTAGCAACCTGCAATCTTCTCTCCATGACTTCTGAATAATTTTGCCTTCGTGACCAATAGAATCTCTTCTGGTATTCTTTCAACCAATAGATTTGTTTTACCTCTCACCACACATAATAGCGATTATTGAGTCATTATGTGTACTGAGGGGATAAAAGCAATACTACACTACTCGGAAATCTCGTGATCCCCAGAGGGTTAAATGAAATTTTGATAATGGATCAGAAGGGGGCTATCAATTCTGTTAATAGTATTTAGGGGGTCGCTGTGGCTCAGTGGGTTTGTCCACTGCGCTAGCAACTAGCGAGTTGTATCGGTGTAGGTTCGATTCATCCCTGGAAGTATTTCTCTCTTCTGTGTCAGTAAAACTTTCCTTTTGTGTATGTTCATTTACTTGACGTTGTTTGGCGCAGCTTGGCCAAATATGACCCTTGTGCCATAAAACCAAAACTCTAACCCAACTAAAGTATTTAGTAAACAAAAATATACTGTGTGATTCTAAGTATTATTGGGTTTACAAAGAAAGTTAAAAGTGACGCATAGCATTTAAAACTCCCAAAAGTTAGTTTTAAATTATAACTTCCTCAAAACTTTAAATTTACTTCTTATTTTAATAACAATTATTGATATTTTTTATGAAACCTGTTGGAGGTAAATTTATATAATAAAATAATAGTTGAAATTCTGCAGAATTCAGTAAACGAAAAAATAAGCTATAGCGCAGTGGAGTTTATTTTAAAAAGATGAAGCTATTCATTACATTAAATACAAACTTTTAAGGCAGATTTGAATTAATGCATGCATGTTCTTACGCTGGAACCTTAAAAATTTCTCGTAAGTTATGAATCACAATTAGAAATTCAATTAAAACTTTCGCATTTAATTACTAGAATAAGCCGTTCCAAATAAAAAACATTTTGAATGAAGTATGCTAATTATTTTCAAATTTGATTATGTAATAAATACTTTCAGTAGGGAAACATGCTCAAAGATGTTTACATGACTTTTATGGTGTTTAAGACTATTTTTAATTATTTCTTTTCCATTAGTTTCATTGTCGGGTTGGTTGTTCATTCATTGGGTGGTTAATGGTTCCAGGGCTATATTTGTTGAAGCTTCAGTCACAGATGTATTCTAACAAGCTTAACTTTTGTTAGAAAAACAAAGTTAAAATACATGACATTTTTCTATCAATCATAATAATGCTTGAGGTAAGTAGGTATTTTAATTAACGTCACACTGGAGCAACACAACGGGCTATTGTAATAATGCTTGAAGTTTTAAAGTATGATTTGTTAAAAATGTAGCAAGCAATAAAATTTATAACATGGTATTGGCAAAATAAATGGTATTACATATGTCCACGAGAACTACCTTACAAAACAATTTTATTTCACTATAAAAATAAATTTCGAAACGTTTTACCCTTATGGTGGTTGTCTAAACGAGATATCTCGTCATTAGAAGAAAAATTACCAGATCTTGATGGACGAGATACCTCGTTATTAGAAGAAAACTGATCAGTTCTTGATCTCGTCATCATAAAAAAGTTCCTTAATATCTTGGTGACGAGATATCTCGTTATTATCATAATATGTCAAATCTTGATGGACGAGATAACTCGTTATTAGAAGAAAACTGACCAGATTTTGATGGACGAGATGTCTCGTTATTAGAAGAAAACTTATCAGATCTTGATCCCGTCATCATAAAAAATTCTTTAATATCTTGGTGACGAAATATCCGAGATATCTCGTTATTATCAAAATTGGTTAGATCTTTGATGGACGAGATATCTCACCGAAACCACGTGGAGGGTTAAGTAAAATATTATAACACTAGCAAACACAGAAAATAATATAATTATGAAATCTAAACTGTAGTATCTGAGCAAATTTTTGGGTTGTTGGAATCGAAAGTGTCATTTATGATAGTATACGGCTCTTGTTCTTAATTCACATACATTATATCAAATTATGAGTTGCCCATTTATGGGTCCCACTTCCTGATGAAAGTGTTCGCACACAAAACTGCAGCTTGTGGCACCAAAGTCTTATCGCACGGTCAGACTTTCGAGTAGAACCATCTACCCCACATGCTCAATCAATGTTGAACCCCAAATTGACACTTGCTACATTTGTCGCCTCAGATTCTTTGCACGATTCGGTTATTTCTGCTCGAATACTTTTGGATAACTCACCACCTCATAAATGTAGAAATAATCCATAGATAATTTTATGTTAGGAAAATTGACAGTTGTATAAAGTATGTAATTTAAAAAGCATATTTATTGTATGTTTCGATTAAAAAAAGAATAAGATATTATTATCTCATGTATTCTGCACTTATATCTCATAGAGTTAGATCAGTGTTCCCAAAGTTTGCGACCCTCAGAGGATCGTTTAAGTGTGTACGGGTTTCATGGACCCGAGGCACTCTAGGATCTTTCCTTTTCCCATGGGTTTACTGTTTTTGGTAAACACGGGGATCATGCTCCCAGAATTCCCAATCGATCTTTTTCTGCTTTCATCCCAGCAACCTGTTCCTCAACCCTCTTTTTTCCCCTTTCACATTTTTTACTTGATGTTATCTTGTATTTGGGGCAGCTTTGCCAAATGTGGCCCTTGTGCCATAAAACCCCCAACGAACCCAAAGTTACCTTTTGAAGGAATTGGGAGGAAATATGGTCCAAGGGGTAATCTAGGAACAAAAGTGGGCAATAAGATGCTAAAAAATGTGGCGCCTAAAAATACTTATCCTCACTGACCAGACTTAATACGCAGAGGAAAATACTTATCCTCACTGACCACAGACATAATACACAGAGAAAAATACTTATCCTCACTGACCACAGACTTAATACACAGAGGAAAACACTTATCCTCACTGACCAGACTTAATACACAGAGAAAAATACTTATCCTCACTGACCACAGACTTAATACACAGAGGAAAACACTTATCCTCACTGACCAGACTTAATACACAGAGAAAAATACTTATCCTCACTGACCACAGACTTAATACACAGAGGAAAACACTTATCCTCACTGACCAGAATTAATACACAGAGAAAAATACTTATCCTCCTTATAAGTGAATGCTTATCTTCCCTGACACACGCACCACAGTGATAAATTATCGCAAGAATTATACGTTGCAAAATGCAAGTTACTACTGATAGGTCTAGGAATAAGACGGCAGATCGCAACAAGTGATTGTTACATCGTATATATTTGCTCAAAACCTCCCACTCACATTTTTGATTACATTTCCAACATCCTAATTAGTTGTGACCCCGGTAGCCCGTTTGGAAGAGTAACGGATTAGCAACCGGAGATTTGCGATTTCGAATCCAACCAAAGACCGTCGTGTGCAAAGGGGGCTGGTGCACAAATGTCCTCACGTTGGCGTGGTGTGGAGGTTTGGAGTGTGGGGTGCCAGTTCAGGTGTTGACCTCGTCATCTGACCGTGGTTCAAAATTACGAGGCGTAATCCTTGTATCTTTCCCATCGAGTTTGATCCCGGACCGTCGCCAATAGCCCGTTGTGTTGCTCCAGTGCGATGTTAATTACCTACCATCCTATCCAATATGAAACTGAGAAACAAATTTGTAGCCAAATATATCTTCGGCTATGCATCCTATGTCTCTTGGGGAAATATTTAATCTTTACCTTACCCTAGCCACAATTGTAAAGTTGGAACATGTAAAATTACTCTGAATTTTATATTTTTCGCGCGAAGGTCTGTCTTAAAAATAACTCCAATTTCAGTTACAGAGCGTAGGCGTATCGTACCTAAGAAGAAACGAAACTACATCCCTGAGTTTTCGGAATTTGACGTTCAACGATTTGCAAAGTTTGTACTGGAAGAAGCTATTTCAATCTTTCCTGTGTTTCGATTTCTTAAAACGAGAGACATATAAGTGTACGGGAAACTTTACCGCTTCCCCATCGCTTTTATTTTTCTTTCCCTGAATTCATTTCTTTCGCTTTCGGCTTCAAAGATCGTTACAAAAGAAACTGGAACCTTCACGACAAGAAACGGGGACCATTCAGGGACAAAGAAAAACATATGACTTTGTTGTTTGTACTTGTTTACTTAATCAAAGGAAGAATCTTGTTTAGGTAAGAGACACTTTTCATGGACTACAAACTTCTGCGCCGTGTAAAATTCGGATACTAAGGTCTAAGAGATGAATCAACTGTTGAAGACTGGAAGCTTTGAGTCTACTATTATTTTTAAATGAAGATTGTAATACGTTAACGTATCAGTTATGTATTATACTTATATTAATGTATTTAGCTTGAATTTAACACTAATACAACAAAACTATGACGAATAAAATTAATTACTCATATATAACCCAAAATCGCATTCAAAATACTATACACTTATGCATTGGATACAATCTTTTACTTGTTTGCTTAATCAAGGGAAGAATCTTGTTTAGGTAAGAGACACTTTTCATGGATTACAAACTTCTGCACTGTATTAAAAAGCGGATACTAAGGTCTAAAAATCAAATGTTGAAGACTGGAAGCTTTGCATCTATTATTTTTAAATGAGGATTATAATACACGTTAGCTTATCTCTTATCTATTTAGCTTGAGCTTATTATGACGAATAATATTAATTTTATTCGTATAACTCAGAATCGCATTCAAAATAATACTATACACTTGTGACATTGGTTATAATAATTTACTTGTTTGCTTAATCAAGAGAAGAATCTTGTTTAGGTAAGAGACGCTTTTCATGGACTATAAACTTCTGAACCGTGTAAAAATTGCATACTAAGCTCTAAGAATCAACTGTTGAAGACTGGAAACTTTGAGTTTATTATTTTTAAATGTTTGTGATACGTTAATGTATCAGTTATATATTTAGCTTGAGATTTACACTGAAACATTAATATAGCAAAGTATGACGAATACTATTAATTACTCTTATAACTCAGAATCGCATTTGATATACTATACACTTGTGGAATTGGTTACAATCATTAAATAAAAACTAAACCGCAATTGCTCTTCTTAAATAGCTAGATCTCACTTCCCAATGATGCAAATTTAAAGAAATTGTGACTTCTCTGTTGCTTTTTTTTATTCAGCTTCTTCTGACCAAAAAAAGAATTATAATACTTAAATACTATATACCTATTTGACAGTTCGAACCTTAATTCCTCAAAAATTTGATGTGACTAGTTGAAACGCATAAAATGATTCAAATTGAGTAAAAACTTGCTTTCAATAATGTTAGTTTTGAATCTACCTAATTTACTAAACTAGTAAATACTAGTTAGAAATTCTCTCAGACCCCCTGTTCCTTTAACATATAAGAGGTTTGGTAAGAAAAAAATTAATATATAAATTATATGCGTTGAAGCCTAGCTATTTAAGAGTCCTTTCGTGTTTGAAATCAATTTTTTAGTTTTCATAGGAGCTTTATATACCTTTACAAATAGATAATTTTTAACTAAGTTTAAAAGCCAGAGTAAAATGTCTTAATGTAACGATTTTTGTCTGTCTTCATTTTAAATTATTTAATTATTGCCACTAAACAGTTAATTTATACAATAATAATTTTCCAAAGGAGAACGTTTCTTAAGTCTTAGTGACACTTTTTCAATCTAAAACTTTATTAAAATAAATATATTCATTAAAACGTACTGAAATAATCTAAATTATACGTTATGAATCGGCCAACGATACGTTATTATCGGCCAATCAAATCGATTTTTCACAGATCAGTCACGTGACTACTAGTCGACATGTTGGTTACACTTTTCGAAGCTCCTCTCAATATCAATGCTCAATCCACTTATATTTCACATCTATGGCACTAGCAATCTGTGAGTTGCAGGCGGCGCAGGTTCCATTCCTGTAACTTATCCTGTGTGTGTTTCTCTCTTCTTGCATCAGTATACCTTTCTCTTGAGTATGTCCATTTACTTTTCGTTGTCTGTCTTCTGTTTGGTGCAGCTTAATCAAGTAGGGTCCTTGCGCCATAAAACTCTATCTATAACCAAATGAACCAAGTATTACACCTGACCTTTACATTTGCCATACTTCATCTGCCGGCACATGAATTTGCATGACTCCTATGCGGTTTTAGGGCCACGGTATCCCTGTTGGAAGAGTAACGAATTAGCAACCGGAAGGTTGCGAGTTTGAATCCAACCAAAGATCATCGTGTACATGGGGGCTTGGTTCACGTTAAATCTGTGTTGACCTCAAATGTCCTCACGTTGGCGTGGTGTGGAAATTTGGAGATTGGGGTGCCAGTTCAGGTGTGACCCCTTTTTCTGACAGTGGTTCAAAATTACGTGGCATTGTCCTGGGATCTTTCTCTTCGGGTTTGACCCCGGACCGTCGCCAATAGCCCGTTGTGTTTCTCCAGTGCAACGTTCATTAAATGCGTACGTACGTACCCATGTGATTTTAATATTTTGGTTCGTCTGTCTATTTTAGTGACTTTCTACTGCAAACCTTTTGGAGGTCGTTGAGGCTCTGTGTATTTCTCTCTCCTGTGGTAGTAAACCTTTCCTAGTGTGTTTATGTCCATTACTTGATGTTGTATGCCTTGTGTTTGGTGTTACTTGACCAAAAAGGGTCTTTACGCCCCTTAAAATCTAAACAACCATCTACTAAAACTTGTGTACCAAACTTCGTAGGACCAAAGTTTGTAGTGCACGCATATTAGTTCTGCCAAACTCATTGCCGTTCTGTTCATCAATTTCCGAAGGAAATAGAGGGCCTTCGGCCTAGGTTCTCAGGCACACGGATTCCACAGTTCTAAATTAATCGAGTACATTTTTATTGACTGTAATTAACTTTAATTAATTGCTTAGCAATATTTAAAACGCTTAACTATTTTTCATATTAATAACCTTAATTAACTTTCAAACTAGCAATTAATCTAACGAAATGGGTTAGCATGCTCTCGCAATATGTTCTCTCGTAGATAAAGAATTTATTAGTGAGTGATTTTTCAAAATCACTCTGCATACCCTCAGACAATAAAGCGTCGTTCGCATGAGGTATGCTTTCCCACAGTGGCCTGAAGAAAATCTTTCATCCCATTGTTAGTGTAAAACGGATCCTTTATTACTGTTATCTTGTTGTTATTAAATTAGTTAAAAAGATTATCTTAAATTCGTTGCAAAGCGACACCCCCGTCCAGCTGGTAAATCTCGTTTTAACATAAGACAATGCTTAGCAGCCATTTAAAGGAAATCGATTCGAGAAGCAATCTGTTTTATAAAACTCAGCGATTAACTTTTACGGAAGGCTTGCGGGAACGAGCCAAACAATAACTTCGCAGCCCGGAATCCATTTAAAAGATTAACTCTATTATCCCGGAACACAAGAGTAGGCCATCATTCCGGAATTAATGGAGTCGAGGATCTTGTCGAACTCGAAACCTATATCGGCTGCTTTTGCAAACGTAAAAGTTCATTTAAGCCGGACGACTAATTAATCTTGTCATTTGTAACTCGTTAAATGCCGAACTGGCTTTATTAACTTCCAGGGAATTTTCCAGCTCCTAAGTTAAAACTGGAGAGACGGGAGATGAACCTCTTCTGAGAAACTAGTAACCAGTCGTTTCACTCAAAGATATTGCCAGCTGCTTTTAGAGTGTTACTTGATCGCATAAGCTCGCTTGCTTTTAGGCACGCGGCTTCAATGATGTTCTATCACGGAACTCCGCTGGAAGGAAGTAAAACTGAAGAATGAATGATAAATGAATAGTTGCATTAAAAGGATTGTCATATGCTTCGCGTGTTTCATTTTCTTTTGATTGTTTCAGGGGGATGAGATATGGAGGGAAATGTAAAAGCAGCCAATTAGAATCTATGGGAAGATGGAGCCAAGCCATTTTATTTTAACTTTCCAGAAACATGCTGTGGGATTCATCTATTACCCTCTCTCTTGGAGTGGGAAAGCAATAAAATCAAAATGAGCGCGTCTCGAGACAATTAACTGAGTGATTTAAAAAGATCGGACGGAGGTAAACAGGAATTCAGCCCAGGATGAACCTTGCCGGAGACTTAAAAATGATAGGTGATCTCGAGGAACCCGCTTCAAGGGGAACCATAACTCCTATTAATTTTGTTTTTTAAGGGGAGTGTGCAAATTCTATTATTTCTCGCTTCCTTTTTTTAAGAAAATTGATTTGATTATGCTTGTCTTGTGTTTTTACCTCTGGAAAGGTTTTGGAAAAATGAACCTACTCAAGTATTCCCAGTTTGTGGAAATTTAGAATTCCTAGTTTTGCCTAATGAAAAGTGAGCTTGTGAAGAGAAATGTTTCAAACTTCTCATGCATGTTTTAAAACATCGTAGTTTATAATTTTAATTAAATGTGAATCTTTTATAAATAAAAGGAGTAAGTAAATATTCGGTTGATGCAAAAGTTCGTCCCGTTTTTGGCGCTAGATGGTATTGCATCGCAAAACCGAAGTGTTATCTACTTCACACGTGTAAAGTTCTGGTGTTGTTAAAAAAAGGAATTTCAGCGAGTACTTGAGAAAAATTGTGTTAAGCATTAAAAATGGCAGAAATTAAGAAGCATTTTCGACATATGCTTTTTTATTTCCGAAAAGGCAAGAATGCTTCGCAGACGCAAAAGAAGATATGTGTTGTGTATAGTGAGGGGTGCCGTTGACGATTCCACCTGCCGTAAGTGGTTCAGAAAGTTTCGTCACCAGGATCAGTTCTTTAGGCAGAAACCTCGGAACTTCTATGAGTGCGGGATTATGCAGCTACCGGAGAAATGGAGAACGGTCATCGAACAGAACGGCACATACTATATTGATTAAATGTAATTTTTAGTAAATTAAATTTTTCTTCAATTTTTGTCAAAAAAGGGACGAACTTTTGCACACATCAACCTAATACTTTTATTTGTTCATTTTATGTTCCCATCCTTTATATAAGAAGGAAATTTTCTTCATTGACATCCCAGTGTGGGTTTTGCCCTTCTTGGTGATTCTGTTCCATCTTTACCTGTTATTGGTAACATTCTCCAGTTCTTAGTCTTGCAAATGCCGAAGTCCTTGTCTACTCAGTCAATCCGTCTAGATTTCGATTTTCCTCTAGACCTGGCCAATTGCAATGGCCAAAAATATCTTTTTGTACCAATTCATCGGACATTCTAATTCCAAGTTATCTCATTCCCTATATTTTTATGCGTTAACAATATCTGGTTCTTTGCATAGATGGTATAACTCGAAATTAAACCTTCTTTGCCACACCTATTTGTCTGTATGACAAAAATATGAATAAATATTTCTTGCTTTTGCTGATTTTATACTTACATTATTTATCCATAAGAAATTTTATTATGCTTAATATTTAGCCATCCTGGTGGTTGTTTCGATGAAGTATCTCGCCATTAGCAAAACTGTCTATCATGTTGGATGAGGTGTCTGGTTAGAAAAAAACTGGCCAGATCTTGATCTTGTCATCTTCAAGCAATCGGCAATATCTTGACGACGAGACATCTCGTCATTAGTGAAATTTGTCAGACCTTGATCTTGTCATCTTCAATTAGTCGGCAATATCTGGACGAGACATCTTGTATCATTAGTAAAACTGGTTAGATCCTGATGGACGAGATATCTCGTCGACTCCACTTGGAGGGTTAATAGTCACTATTTGCAACTTTTCGTCTCAGTAAGCGATGGCATAATGCAATGATGAAACTTGATTTTGCTAGGGATGGTGGCTGTATGCATTGAATTTTGAGGGTGATTATCATGTAATGAAAAAGCATTGCCATAGAGAGCTGCTTAGGGGCTAGCTGATATGAAAAAAAGGATACAGGTTTAATTTTTGAAGGGAAAGATGCTCCAGTTATTTTGCATGTACACTTCACACACAATCAATTGAAAGAAAAAATAAAAACTAGAATTTTTCATTAATTTACTTTTAAATTTTTAAACAAATTTTTCAGATTAAATGAATAAATTTTGCAATTATGTGCACTACATAGACATTTCCGGCGTACTAGTCTTGAGTTTATAAGGGGAAATCCGAATTAAAATGCGTTGCCAATGGCACGTTTCGTTGCTCCAGAGCGACGAAAGTTCAATTGTACCGAACTTAAGTATGTTAATAAGCTAAACGTATCAGGACCTAAGGGGAACAGTATGTAATATTTCAAATTTCAGTTTCAACCTACACAGAATTTACATTTCAACAAAGCTATAAATAAAAAACTATGGGGTGCTTTTTAAGATTTGCAAACAAAAATATGACTAGACATTTTTCAAATCATAATTTTTCATGGATTTTCATGATCCAGACATTCTTGAGAAAGAACATTTTCACGAAAAGAGAAAAAGGGTAATACACCTGGGTCTTTGTAGCCCCCTCTTCTGCACTGCAGAAGTTTATCTAATCGATATCAGTAGAAAAATTGTTACGTATGCAACAGAGAAATGAAAGTATGATCTGCTACTTTCGTATGAAATTCCTGCTTCTTAGCAATTTTTCGTATCTACGAACATGGCATTTTCTTCCCTCTCCCAGCGAAAATCCAACCACTCTACCAAAAGCAATACACAATAAACAATGACAGCCTTTTCTCACCTCTGAAAATACTACTCTCAACTCGCGATTCCAACAACCGTACGCTCCACATTGATTGGATCAGGTGAAAGTAACTTCACATTCAAACCCTACCGATGAAGGATGTAAGTGAATGTGGAATGGAATGGAAGTTTCTCGAACTCTTGGAATTCAGAAGGAAGAAATATCGGAGAGAAGAAAAAATTTATAACAGCAAATTCCTGCACTATCGGGAAAAACAGGCATACCATCTATTCCCAGAAATAGGTCGAATTACTCCTAGGAGTGTAATTAACTCCAGGTTAAGAACGTCTGGTCTATGGACATGCATAAAAGCGCTCGCTCAAACATAAAATAAATGAGGAACATACATTTGGCGTTTTGGTTCAGACCATTAAAATGGAAGTGATATGTGACTCGTCTATCTGCCGGTTAATGGTTCGAATTGTTTCTGCCTGTTTTTTGTTTTCTGCAGATGTTATGCGTTTGATTTATTTTAACCAATTTTTAACCGATTTATTTTTTTTTGGTGGTTGTCGAAGGTTGCGAGTTCGAAACTCGGTCCAGCCAAAGACAGTCGTGGCTGGTGCACGATAAATCTGACGTGCCCTCAAATGTCCTCAGATTGGCGTAGTGTGGAAGTTTGGAGAGTGGGGTGCCAGCTCCGGTGTTGACCTCGTCATCTGACCTTGGTTCAAAATTACGAGGCGTTGTCCTTGGGCTCTTCCCTTTAGGATTTATTCCGGACCGTCGAAATTAGTCCATTGTGTTGCTCCAGTGCGACGTGAATTAACTACCTACATACCTACCTGGTGGTTGTCTCTACGGGGTATCTCCCGCCATTAGAAAAACTCACGAGATATTTATAGACGAGGTATCTCTAATTAAAAAAACTGACCTGATTTTGATCTCGTCATCATAAAAACATCGGCAATATCTTGATGACGAGATATCTCGTCATTAGCAAAATTGTCAGATATTGATGGACGAGATATCTCGTCGAAACCACTTGAAGGTTTAATAAACAGGTTTTAAAAATACAGTAGTAGTGGATTTTGTGTTAGGCTTTGGTGATTTTATTAAGTTAAGAGTAGTACTATACTTAGCTCTGATAGAAAGACAGCAAAATCATACATTCATAGAAAGATTGAGCGGCGTTATTTCTTGTTTGTTTACTAGTTCAAGTCTCCTGTTAGAACATGTTAGCTTTCGAACGATTCTCTGTCTCTTGTTACACTTAGTAAAATCTCCGAATTCTGAATATTTCATAATAACCTCTGCAATACGAAGCTAGTTTAGAATCCCCGCAAGTAGTTACGTTGAAATCTTGTTTAAGATTTCAAGTGATATTTTAATATTTGGCAACTCTTCCCCGTGCCCTAAGAAAATCAATGAGTCTTCACGTTAGTGGCGAGTATTTTATTGTCAATTTTATATGCATCTAAATTGTTCTTATCTATTCTATTGTGGTTACTTCAATGCTTAGAAAAGAACATATTTCTAAGAAGTAATGAGAATTCCTCAAGGACCGTTGCTTTTGTTTAGAAGCAATAAGTAATTTTTCGAGTTAATTTTCTGTCGACTTAAGTGTTGCTCGTATCCAGAAATCAATGCAAATTATATGCATCAATTATGTGAATAAACTATTAATTTTTATAATAAACAACCTCAAGAGACCCTGATTCTTACGTCTCTTATCTCCTATATGAATACAGCAGCCACATACATATGTTAATTTTTTGCATTTAGACACTTTGGTGTATTTTTGCGATCTCGACCAGCTTCTTTCTTGCCATTCGAGCGTTTTACTTTAAATTCAAACAAGGGGATAATATGATATACTGATTTATGCAGATTGTTTCAAAACTTCCTGTAAAAGCTTTAAAATGAGGTAGGAACACACAATTTAAACTCGTATTCACAGTCCCACAGGGATGTATGCCCGTAAGCACCACCTGGATTTTCTAGAGGGCGCTGGAAGTTTGGATCGTCGTCCGTTTGAAAGCTGACTTCTGTTACAGAGGCGTACGTTGCGTTGTAAATTTATTTAATCATTTGCAATTATGCATACACATATTATACACTGAAGATTTTCATTGCATCGAATAAAGATGTATGCAAATCCGATTTGAATTCTACACTGATCAAACCAGCACTAAGTTCGTGAACATTTCATACAATATGTAGTATTGGTGTGGAGGTAGCATCATGGTTATAGACATGTATTGTGAGGAATCAAATATTCGTAGATGGTAACGGTAATGGTAATTAATGTCGCACTGGAGCAACACAACGGACTATTCAAATATTCGTAGATGGTAACGGTAATGGTAATTAATGTCGCACTGGAGCAACACAACGGACTATTCAAATATTCGTAGATGGAAAGTTTAAGAGAGTCGTACTCACCGGTAATTGCTTTGGCTTTGGGTGCTGGGGTGTCGCTGTTAAAAGGCACGATGAGATGAAGACGATGCTGCGTGGACAAGAATAACTTTTTTAGCTTTCCCTTTGGTCTACGAGCTCGTTCTTTTCCTATCACCCACTCTTAGCATTTTTCATATCTCTGGCGCTCCCACGAGAGATTCATAGTTTTTCCCTTTGTCGTTTGCTTCACCCCCATTAAAATCCCTCTTCATACTCAATGCTCTGACAGATGCCATCAAGTCCACTCATCCCATATTCAATCACTGCGACTGCTTGACCCCTCCCAATTCACTATGTTGTAAATCGTTCCATTTCGAATTGTTCGTTGCTTTTCAACTTGTCGCACTACTTGTAAGATAACTTCGTACACGGGTAACATGTATCATTTCACGAATGATAAAATGGCTAACACGCACTTGCATATGGGGCAGGTTGCGCAAGTTATATATAGACAGCAACATGTACACATGTTGAACATGTGTGGGTAAGTGTACAACTATCAGCAACATGATAGGTGAAAGTGTACAACTATCTTCGAACTGTAAAATTAGGGCTAATAAAATTAATTTCACGCTCTTGTCTTTCATTTCTACAACTTAGTGTACTCATTATATATCAGGGTAGACCTTGCGGACATGAATTCCTATATGAATACGATTTAATTTTGTCTTCCTTAACCTTCCTGGTGATTGTTTCAAAGAGATGCCTCGTCATTAGCAAAACTGACTGGATCTTGATGAACAAGATATCTCGTCATTAGAAGAAACCTGACCAGATCGTGATCTCGTTCATCATCAAAAATCAGCAATATCTTGATGATGAGATATCTCGTCATTAGCACAATAGGTCAGATCTCGATGGACGAGATATCTCGGCAAAATCACTTGGAGGGTTAAAGCTAGAACAGGAAGTTTTGAAGCATCCTGCATAAGAAATAGGAAAATATTGGAGTATTTTTAGTCTTCTCATCGTACCAACTCCAAATAGAAGTGATTTTGTCGGTATAGTTATTGATTTTCGTGTGGTTCTACCTCTGATATCGAAGGGTCTTATTTCACTTTTGAAACCAACCAACCATAGCTTTGAACAAAATTACTCACATCCGAAAAGATTAAAAACTTTTCCCAAACTATTCATTTGCTACACGCGTATTGTTACTTTAAAAATATAATTTCTTTGAAAATGTGTTGCTTTCAAAGCGTGCGTCTTCTAGCACCGTCTAAAACAAACACTATTAGAAGGAAACGCTTGAAAAAATTGCTGGAGCGCATACTGTATATAAACCTAATTATACAAAAAATATCAGTGAAAGCAATCATTGAGAGAATCCGTTGAAACCCTTTTCATCAAGTTTCTAATGGGCTTCTAGCGTGTTATGGAGACTGTTTTATCTTCTCAATAGCTTGAAAGATTGGAATATATCTCACGAACGAAATAATTCTTTTCTTTGGAGGCTCTTCATACTTAAAAATATGCATAAAAAATTAACATATTATCTCGAAAGTTGTCTGCCTTTGCGGGTCAATCTCAATGTTTGATCTTTGGTATCTTTCATAAATCCACTTAAGTGTGAAACTTTTTGTTGAGAAAAACTTACGCTCTTTATTCAAAATACTTTATGAATAATTCATCATTGTTTTCACATACTTTTATTCATACTTCTCTGAAACCAGTTCATAAACGCCCAGGAATCCGAATCCATTGAAAGTATACAAATGATGAAAATAGGTACTTTGCAGAGCAATCATTATAATTGCACATTTAGGTATTCAATGCCTTCAGTACACTGCATCCCTTGTAATTATACGTTGTCTATCTCATATGAATGGAATGTCAAAGGCTACTACTGTTTTAATGCACAATACCATTTTTTTCTTTATACTCAGTTAAGCATTCCTTGGAATTTCGATGTTGAAACTTTTGGTGTCAAACTTAAGGGTTTGAACCAAGATGTTGGAATTATGAAATCATGAAGCTGGAAATTTATGTATATTTTTTAAGAGAGTTGGGGTAGAGTAGTGTGTTGTAAAAATGAGGTTTGTCCAAAATGTCGATCTATTTAAAATATTTTAATGTGCGTTTAGTATAATTATGTGTTATATGTCAAAAATATTATATGCCCGTTTTGTATTAAATATTAGTTTCTTAATTCTCTAAGGAGTTCATACGCATAATCCGTTCCGCAATCTGCAGTCTTCCCCTTCATGCTTTCTTACCAGTTTTAACCTTCATGATCAATAGAATCTTTCACTGGATTCTTTCAACCAATAGCCCTGAAATTTGAATCATCTATTTATTCATTTAATAATAATCAATTTAATCATTATGCATGCTGTGGTCAAAAAGCAACGTTACCCTACTCGGAAATCTCGTGACTCAGAGGGTTAATTGAGGTTCTTAATTAACTATTTTTTAAAAATGATCAAAAATTAAATTGGACTGTTCATCTATGGGGAAATATAAATTTTTAATTAAAAACTTAGATATACTAGTTAGAAATGACATTGACGAATTTAAAATTGGATATGCCTGACTATAGTGATATATATTAATAAATTACTGCTCATTCTACAGTGACTAGCAGAATTTAAGTTGCTTGGATTGAATTAAATCGCTATAGATTGAAGTAATCTGAAGATTCTTCCCTAAACTCAAGAAATATGTTATAGCATTAGCAACATTTAATAACTACACATTTCCTTTCGTTGATCTATGATACCTTCTACAGAGTATTCACGTAATTCACATAAACAATATTTTCCCATAGAATCCGTTCAACTTAGATTTCACAATTACATAAACAGATTTAGTATTTTAATAAGCGTTTGATTATTTGATGCTAGATTCGGGTTACTTTTAAGACAAACATTTATATCTTATTGTTCAGCAATAGTTAAATACCTCTAAAAGCTGCATAAAATTGATTGAGTATGTGAGAGGAAATTTTAATTTTGAATCGTTATCCTAAATTATAGCTTTATGTTATAACAGAGCTTCGTTGTGTTCGCTATACCAACCTTTAAAGAATTGTTTGTAGCATTTGACCTACGCTTTTGGCGTAAGAGCTTACCAAAATTCAAAGATTAAAGTCCTTGATGTATGCATAATCTTTTAGATTTATTTCTCTCGAAAGATTTCTTAAAAATTCTCTAATAAACATTAAAACAATAAAATGTTTTGGAAATATCTGTTTCCAAAACATTTTTTAGCATTTTGTTTAATAAACTGGCCTCTATGACCAGGGATTCGAACTCAACATTTACGATACTACGTAATTGCCGAAGCATTACTCACAAAACTATCACACAGGTAGGTATTTTAATTAACGTCATACTGGAGCAACATAACAGGCTATTGGTGACGGTTCGGGATCAATCGCAAAGGGAAAGATCAAGCACAACAGCACGTAATTTTGAACCAAGGTCAGATGACGAGGCAACGCCTGAGCTGGCACTCCACTCTCCAAACTTCCACACCATGCCAACGTGATATCATACAGGTGTTAATTACATATTTAAGTTGGATATGTATCTTGCATCCCTTCCAATCAGTTCAAATGTTACTAATAATAACAACAAATTCTTTCACATAATTTGTTTAAGCTCCTGCGAATCCACATTATATGAAAGTTCATAGAGTAATTGAGCTTGGAAGATAAATCAGCACATGAGTGCATTGATTCTGTAAGGTCAACGGCTACGAGAAGCAGTAAATATCATTGACCTCTAATGAGCACCAAGCATTAAATTATAAGTTATTTGCTACGATGACCAAATTTATTTAGGTAATCAAAGAAACTGAATGTTTAAACACGAATAAATTCCCCATATACATGTCATCCAATTTTTCCAGAAAGTTACTTTCTACACTTATACTTTACTACTGCATTATTGGTTTTTCATAGTAAGCATAAAATTAACAAATTTAGCCACCTAGAAATTTTATAAGTGTATACTTAGGTGCGAAAGAGATGGAAGTTATAACAGATATGACAGTTTAGTACATATCGCTTTCCAGAAGAAAATGGCACAACTGCAATTCATCAATTTATTCAGAAAAGACATCTGTCGTGGCCTCAATTGTCCTCACGTTGGCGTGTTGTGTAGGTTCATAGAGTGAGGTGCCAGCTCAGGTGTTGACCTCATCATCCGATCGTGGTTCAAAATTACGAGGCGTTGTCCTCGCTTCTTTCCCTTCGGGAATGATCCCGGACCGTCACCAATAACTCCGTTGTGTTGCCATAGAAAAAATATTAAAGCAGAGGGAGCAGTGGTAACCTTTTTATGTGCCTAGGATCATGTGACCAAAACTAGTAGTAACGTGACCCTTAGACAACGTCTGCTGGGTAGAAACGAACATTCATCATCTGATTGGTCCACGAGACGGGAGATGATGCTCATCTACTGATTCGTCATCTGATTGTCCGAGCAATATTATAGTAGACTGGCAAATTCCTCATTTTGTCGCTACTCTATAGAAATGCGCATTCTCACACACAGCCTTCATAAAATTTTATGTCGCCAAACTTGGTGATAAGATACCAAATCGCCAACCCAGTCATTTTTTCAAAGAGCAGTCACATGACTACTAGTTGACATGTTGGTCACACATTTTGAAGCTCCTCTCAACTGCAATGCTCAGTTTACTTATATTCCCCGTCTATGTGTGTTGCTCAAGTTCGATGTAAATGCAACTATCTACCTACCAGAAAAGGAAAATAGATTAAAAATAAGTTGCACGATTAATATTAATCAAAACTTGTGAGAAACTTTGATGGCAATAAAAGTGGGGTGTTAATATCATGTTGCTTTGAAATAATTCCCTCATGCAGGTATATCATGAAAATTCCCCCCAATTTTGCAGTTACGTTGAAGTTCTAAAGCAATATAGTGAACCTCATTGTATATAGGTAGGCATTTTAATTAACTTCGCACTAGAGCAACACAAAGGGCTATTTCTCATTGTAGGTATTAGAAGTTTAAGAAATCTTACGAACAGATCCATTCTGTGAAAATGCAGACTTATTAAATGAATCGTCTTTTATAATTACTAGTAATCCGATAATTTTTCTAGTTTCATGATTAGATGTAATGCTTAAATTACTTGTAGCTTAGATTACTTGATTTAGAAGGATTACTTGAACTTGAAGGCTATTTTACTTCAGATTGTAAACTAGTTCATTTTTAATTATTGCCTTCAATCTCGTCTTTTAATTAACGTAAATCGTCTTTCTGTAAATCTCATTTACCATACATTGTCTTGCCGTAAATCTCCACCTTTCAGTGCCTTGAATCGTCTTATTGTAAATCTTATCCTTTTACTACCGTCAATCTCTCCTTTATTACCCTAAATCCCATTCTTTAATTATAGTAAATTGTTTGAAGACGTTCATTGTTAAGTACTTAAGAATGGCTTTATAGTGGTCTTTATTGTTATTCCATCGTATTGTAAGAATGATTGTTTAACACTTCTTTGCATTTGAAATTCTCGAAAATATTGAATACGCAGATGCTTTTGTATAAATACAAGTACTTTGGAGAGCTATGTTCATTAAACTCACTGGGTTTTTTGCGTTTTCATTAATAATCGGACATGTAATAAACATACTTGTAGTAAGTTTTGTGTTTTTTGCTAGAGAGGTGACTTAAATAACTTCTGGAGTAGACCATCTTCTAAAGGGATTATAAAAATCCAGTTAATTAAATTTTAGGAGATATTTATAAAATGGGGTTTACGTATAGAATTCAGGATCTAGTTATTGAATCATAAATTACAAATATAATAAAAGTCAGTTCATAATAAGAATAGCAATAAACTAAATATTCAATGTATTAAAAAAATTAGTACCATTCTTTACCCCCATAAATTAATACTTTCTCGTGTAACGTAAGACAAGGTAGGTAGATAAGTAATTGAATTTTCGTCGCACTGGAGCAACACAGCGGGCTATTGATCCGGGATTAATCCCGAAGAGAAAGATCCGAGGACAACACCTCGTAGTTTTGAACTACGGTCATATGACGAGGTCAACACCTGAGGTGGTACCCACTCTCCAAACTTCTACACCACGCCTACGTGAAGACATTTAAGGCCACGAAAGATTTACTGTGCATCAGCCTCCACGTACACGACGGTCCCTGGTTGGGTCGATTTACGAGCTCGCAATCTTCCAGTTGCTATTCCGCGACACTACCAAATGGGCTACCGTAGCGTAAGACAAATATACTTGTTGAACTCCATGAGAGCCACGAGATTTCCTACTAGTGTAGTATTGCTTTTAACCCTCAATGACTAAAGCTGTGGTCAAATAGAACGCGCAAGGAGCCAAGCGACACGCGCAGACCAATCAGAGAGTTTTCACCGCTCGCGGAGATACCTCTGATTGGTCATCGCGTGTCGCTATGCACCTTGCGTTTCCTGTTTGACCACGGCTTTAATAACCACATATCTCGGTTGAAAGAATCACAGGGAAGATTATATTTGCTAAGAATGTAAAAATTGCTTAGAAATGAATGAAGTCTTGGTTGCTGAATGGATATATGATTGTGAACCCCTCAAAAGGTTAGAAAATCAATACATTTCATGTCCGCTATGCCTAAATAAGGTAGAGGAAGTCTTGAAATTACGAGTTGTTAACCACTAATTCGTGATTTTATAAGATGTCTGCCCCCAGAAGGGTCCCGGATTCGAATCACTGTTTGTATGCGCATGGATGTTGGTAATTGTCCCTGTTAGGTGTAGCGGCGGTTTAACCACTAGGCGTTTCTTCACAACTAGTTCACACCTAGTGGCGAAGGTCAAAGAAGTCAGTGGTCGGGCCCATTAGAAATTTAAAGTATGGTTTTATAACACAGGGTAATTAATGTTAACTTCATATGGACAATGGGCAATATATTCAGATTCAAAATAAACTTTTATAACTGCCAAGAACGCACATATTTAGTACGAGCAATTTCTTTGGTCCCATGGGGCCACGGTATCCCGGTTGGAAGATTACCGGATTAGTAATCAGAAGGTTGCGAGTTCGAAACTCAGTCCAATCTAAGTCTGTCGTGTACGTGGAGACACGTTGAATCTGTTGTGGCCTCAAATGCCCTCACGTTAGCGTGGTGTGGAAGTTTGAAAAGTGGGGTGCCAGATCAGGTGTCAAACCTCATCATCTGACCGTGGTTCTAAATTATGTGACGTTTAATTCAACTACCTACATCTTTGTTCTCATACCTACACACAGCTAACTTCGCATCCATTCTCGCATTTCGATGGTGTGCTTACATTACAGCTTTTTATCCACTCCGAAATACTGTCGTCTCGCATCTATGGATATTCCTTCCTTCGCAATTGATTTAGACACGTATTGTGTCTTGTTTAAAGCCTCTTTAGAGCTCCATGCAAACTCAGAATTTCGATAATCATGTTTGAGCAAGCATTCACTACTCAAAAGCTGTTTCCTTCTATGATGGAGAAAGCAAATAATGCTTCCGGTATATCACTGCGGTCTTGAAGCGCAGAAATCGTTTGACTGCCGTATTTCAAAATTTCTGAAATTAAAAAGAAAGGTAGAACATGTGTCATGTCTCATTCTAAGCTTCCTCGACATCCGATAAGCAATTTTCTCTTTATACTTCGGCAGTCTCTTCTTGAACGTAGAATTTATTTTGAGTTCCCTGTTTTACATGAAGACGTCAGCTCAGTTCACCGAAACTCGCTTCAATTTTATTTTATTACTCCTGAAATCTATGCTTTAAGCAGTGAGTGGTTCTATTTGAAACCAGTGATGGTATACTTTCTTAAACTAAGGTTATTTAAACGCGTTTATGAGCGGTTCAATGATTATACAAATTTGTCTATTGCTTGACAGAAAACTGTTTTAGCGTTTAAATTTGCGTCAGTTCAGTTCAACGAAATTCGCTTCAATTTTCTTTTATTACTCCTGAAATCTATGCTTTAAGCAGTGAATTATTCTATTTGAAACCATTGATGGTATATTTTCATAAACTAAGATTATTTAAATCTGTTTAATGATTATACAAATTTGTCTATTCTTGACAATAAAATGTTTTATGTTTAAATTTACGTTAGTTCAGTTCACCGAAACTCGCATCAATTTTCCTTTACTCCTAAAATCTATGCTTTAGGCAGTGAATGATTCTATTTGAAAGCAGTGATGTATACTTTCATAGCCTAAGATTACGCGTTTAATGAGCGGTTTAATGATTGAACAAATTTGTCTACTGCTTCACAGTAAAATGTTTTAGTGTTTACATTTGTCGTATTTATTAATTCTGTTTTAAAAACTTATAAAGAAATTATTAATCTTATTTCTTTATTTCATTAACTTAGTTCATTGTTTCTATGTTTTTCATTTACATATTGTCTTATTGTTTGGAGAGATTTTTAGTGACAATTTATTGATACTTTTTAATGATGTTAATTAAGGTTCATTCTAAGAGGACTGATGGTTTTTAATTGTATTGAAATTGCTGTATGGGGCGATCAATTGTGCGTGTAACAATACGTATTGAAATAAAAATATTACGTCAAATCAAAAGAATTACTCATAATCTTGTTATTTTTGCTTGTTTATTTTTAACAATCGAGGATGAGAAATAATAGTTACCTTATCTATATATGTTTTCCTATGTTGTTTATATTTGAACTGAATAAATGTTTGATACTCTTAACTCACTTCTAACTCATTACTAAAACTTTTTGATTAGTTTAAAAAGAGTCTAATTAAGAAATTAAACATCCCTCTCGAAAATGTATGGAATTCTTGTTAGTAGGATTACATTGCATTTTCTTTGAAAACTCATTTATTGGACAAAACAAATTATTCTTTCTTATAAATAATAATAGCCTTTCTTGTTGGTGCTAATAAGTATAAAATGAATATATACGAATGCTTAGAAGAATCAATCGATATATTTCTAGGAAACAAAGAGGCAGTTGAATTCTAATTTCATTAAAAAAAATTTAAATGCCTTAGAATATTTTGTTTTCTGTATCTACTTTATACTATTCAATTTATTTTTTCTTTTGTTGCAGGATGTAAGGAACGCTATGACAAATTTTTACTAATAAATAAATTTAGAATTAATAATAAATGGGAAAAAACGTGTATACCTGATAGTTATGTTGTAACAAAAGTTTGAAGCTTATAAACAGTTTTAGATGTGTTCAGATAAAATTAAACACAATTTTAGAAGGAGCGAAATGTTTTCTACGAATCAATTTTCAGTGAGACCAGACGAAGTTTATAAAAAGCTGCATTTTAAATAAAAAACCTCTTGAGTCATTTTTTTGTCGGTGTTTTTCGGTGTAAAATATTTCTTCTTATAAAAACGGACACGTTAAGTCAAAGGGATTACCGTCTTTTTTAACTTTTGAATACGGTATAAAAAACGGTAATTCTCTTTACCAATAGCCTAAAACATAAAAGCAGCACAACCGATGTTTATTTTAGAAATAAACGAGAAAAGTATTTCCATGTCGATTGTTTTGCAACATTTTAATTTTAAAATAAACTATTTCTCCGTTTTAAATATTAATTTTTCTAGATATGCTCATAAATTTCTCGTATTTTGTCTTTTTTTTTTAGAACGAATTATTTAAGTTAAAAATTATTTTGTGAACCCCCAGTTGAATCTAAATCTTTTAAAATATATTTTAAAAATCATGCTTCTTATTTTATGAGCAGTTGATATGTAGTAACAAAACGCTATTACAGTAAGACCCCTATTCTATCTACTAATTGTCGTAAAAACAATGTTGTATTTTTCATCGATTCTCAGTCTGCAATATCAGCTCTTACCACCCCTAGTCGAAATGAATATGATCTTGTGCACATCGATGGCAGAGAATTACTAAGCCACCTTGTGAAGGTCAAGAAAAAAGTTGCCTTACAGTGGATTCCAAGTCTCTGTGGTACATATGACAATGAACAGGAGGACCAATTGGCTACGATTGCAGTACAGTTGCCCCAACTTAAATCCCCTTTACCTCTGCGTAACATCAAGAGTCTTATATGCTCATTTATAAAGTCTAATAGACTTTCAATCTACAAAGAGATGTCTGCAGAAAGGAACTGGAGTGTTTCATTGAGGAATAAAGCTCGTAACGTAAAAACGTAACACTGTCTTTTTAAACCAGACCGAAAAACGAAGTTATGTTTTTCATGGATTCTCAGGCAGCAATAATAGTTCTTACCACCCCTAGTCAAAATGGAAATGATTTTGTACATCGTTGAAAAGAGAAACTAAATCACTGGGAAAGTTAAGAAAAAGGTGCCTTACAGTGGATCCGAAGTCACTGTGGTATATATGGCAATCAAAAAGTTGCCCAATTGGCTACGGCTGCGGCGCAGTTACCCCAACCTCTGCGCAACATCAAGAGGCTTATATACTCATCTATAAAGTCTAATAGACTTTCAATCTACAAAAACTGCAGGAAAGAACTGGGATGTTTCATTGAGGAATAAAGCTCGTATCCCAGGTTCCTTGATTAGAGCTGTAGGAGTCGCTTACTTTCGACTTCTTACCGGACATGACTACCTGCAAAGACACTTACACTGTATTGTACCTTTTGCTAACTGGACGAAGTGACTGGAGACCACCTCAAGTAGTGACTAAAAATTTCTGGCAATAGAATTAAATCCAGATACTGCAGATAGTGCTTTAAAGACAGTTTTTCACTTCAGAGCTCTATTGGGTTGCTTGTCGATTGATGGCCGATTGGCCGGAGACGGGGGTAGGTAGGTATATTTCAATTAACGTAACACTGGAGCAACACAACGGACTATTGTTTACGGTCCGGGAAAAAACCCGAAATGAAAGATCCAAGGACAACACCCAGGTGTGACCTCGTCATCTGACCATGGTTCGAAATTACGTGGTGTTGTCCTCGGATTTTTCCTTTCGGGTTTGGTCCCGGACCTTCGCCAATAGCCCAATGTGTTGCTCCTATGCGATGTTAATTAAAATACCTACCTATTGAGGGCAACACCATGTAATTTTGAACCACGGTCAGATAACGAGGTCACATCTGAGCTGGCACCCCACTCTCCAAACTTCCACATCACGCCGTGAGGACATTTAAGGCCACGGCATATTTAACGTGCACCAGCCCCTTTGTACACGACGGTCTTTGGTTGGATTTGAACTCGCAACCCTCCGGTTGCTAATCCGTTACTCTTCCAACCAAGACGGGCGTAGGATAACAAATATTTTATCAACTCCATTTTACAAAAATAAATTGATTATAGTCCCGAGACAATAAAAATCTAAGCTTCATGGTACTTTTACTTAATGAATTTATCGCCTCACTCAATTTGTGTCAAAAGCTTCTAATAACTCATGTTTAAATAGAAGATAATTTACTCTAACTGACTGTCGGGGAGTCATAAAGTCATAAAGCAACACCGAGTTCTTTAATCGAATTACTTTCATTCTTGAAAAAGCAAAAAGTCCAGGTGTGAAGTTGGAAACGTAAACTCCACAAATTATCCTAACACAGAGTGAATTTAAGTTTCGCATCTTGCTAATGAGATTCTAAATTCCGTGGGAAGTTTTTTGTGTGAATGCTAAGTCATATCTTCCGAAATTTTCGTGTAGCTCGTTAATTGAAAAATCAATTTCAGGTTGTTAAAAGCATTTCACAATCTAGTTCAACTTCTCCAAAATCATTAAACTCTTTTTTTCTCGCGGACCGAAATATTATCTCGCTCGAGTAACTACCGCAGAAAAATAAATGTGCATATTAGGTTTTTAAACACATTTTCCCCGCATATGAAATAAACATGGTAAATAAAATTGAGATGATAAATTTATTCTCTCTCTCTCTCTCTCTTAGTATATGCTTGTGGTAATTGTTTGGTGCGTAGTCATTTTCACCCGAGGTATTCTGAATTAGTATTTAAATGGTTGCGAATTGGGGGAAATAGGATGAGAAAAACAACAACGCTAACCTGAGGATATTATTCAGGGGAGCAGTAAAAACCCAGCAGCTACATGCATATGTGTGTTTTCAGAATTCTTTATTTTGTTATACAGATCATTAACGATATTATCAGTATAGTTGAAGCATTTATCCTCATATTGGAGGGGGAAGGCAGAGCCCCAACCATAAAGATATTAGGCCCCTAGGTGTTTAGGTTTTTAGGACTTTGTTCCCCTTCTGATAAAGCTGCCAAGCCACCTAATTAGAGATCGAGTCACCCGTGAATATTTGGTTTCCTGTATTAACCCTCTAAGTGGTTTCAACGAGATATCACGTCATTCAAGATCCTATCAATTTTGCTAATGACGAAATATCTCGTCCATCAAGATTTGGTAAGTTTTGCTAATGACTAGATAAATCGTCCATTAAGATATGGTCAGTTTTGCTAATTACGAGATAACATCGTTGAGATAAAACACAAAGGGAATGAAGATCAGCTGTAAAAACAGTTTGTCTCTTACCCAGAGCTGGTGACAATTTGGTACAGGTTTTTGTATAAGTTTCCCACTACAGAGCAGTTTTCGACTAGAAAATAAACCACGAGAAGGGTTAACCTTCCTGGTGGTTGTCGTCATTAGAAAAAACTGACCAGATATTGATTGGTATTTTTTGATGATTTTCATCATAAAAAATCGGCGATATCTTGATGACGATATAATTCGTCATTCATCAAAATAAACCACGAGAAGGGTTAACCTTCCTGGTGGTTGTCGTCATTAGAAAAAAACTGACCAGATATTGATTGGTATTTTTTGATGATTTTCATCATAAAAAAATCGGCGATATCTTGATGACGATATAATTCGTCATTAGCAAAATTAGTCAAATTTTGATGGACGAGATAATATATAGCCAATAGCCCATGTGCTGCGCTCCAGTGCGACATTAATTAACTACCTACCTCCTTGTTATCCATATAATTCCTTCAAAATTGTCGAAATTGAAAAATTCGCTTTCATATCTAGGGCTTGGTATCAATTAATTTTAAGTTAAAAAGTTGATTTTTCCATCGATTCTGGAGATTTTGAGTCTACTGTTCCCTTAATTTTTCAGTGATAACCAAATATCCCTAATATGTAAGCATAGCGAAGACATGAATATACCGAATGTTAATTACCTGTTATTTTTATCAGACTTGTTTAGTTGTTCTAGAATTACTATGAATATAAATCACACTTGATTATCACATATATTTAAGATATTAAAGAACTTTTCCTCCTATTTATGACCTCAAGTTAATCACTTAATGGAATTTAACAAGTTTAATATTCAATTTTCTACAGATTCTTGTAAAATGTTTCAAGATTCTATTATATTTTCGTTAAAATCATGACAGCCTTGACTTCTCAACTCAAATGATTTTGTGACAGAGATAATACGAATTTACGCAAAGAATATTTTAAAGCCACACACAAATACATTTAATATATAAAAAATTTAATTCAATTAAATTGAAGTTTCCCCTTCATTGCGGTTTTGATTCAGCAATAATGATCGCGCATGGAAAAATAATTTCGAAAGCCTTGAATTACTAGTCTTAAATGCTATGTTTGTTTTTCTGAATGAATTTATTTAGATTTTTTGGACGTTATACTGTGCATATTCACGCGAATACCACCTGACTTTCCTTCTTCGAAGATTGCGTGCTTGCATTAGTTTCTCAGACAACAAATTGAAAAGAATAACCTCAGGTGTTTCCCTAAACAATTTTAGCTCCCCATTACAGATAACGTTTGAATGTAATCGTAGAGTGAAAGTTTCTTCAATCACTAGTAATACCGCTTTCTTGGAGGTGAATGGTGCAAATTGATTTCATGCTCAATACCTCAAGACGAGGGATCCTAATATTTCTATAGTTGGAACCATACACCCAATTGTGAAGAATAATATTAAAATATGCAGATAAAGGGGTAGTGAAATTCATAAACAAAATTAATAATTGTTCGGTTGTTTGGGGGTTTTATGGCGCAAGGGCCATATTTGGCCAAGCTGTGTCAAACGTTTTGTAGGTAGGTAGATAATTAACGTCGCACTGGAGCAATACGACGGGCCGGGATCCATCCCGAAGGGAAATATCCGAGGACAACACCACGTAATTTCGAACCACGATCACATGACGAGGTCAACACCTGAGCTGTCTCCCCACTCTCCAAACTTCCACTCCAAATCCCCTTTCAGATTTTCTGATTTTTGAATATAAATAGAACTCGCTTACAGGTCACAAACAAAGCTTAATTCTGGACCCAACGCGATACGTAAATGCCCTCCACAATTGAACAACCCGTATTCTCTTCCCCGTCGCATATAATAATATAACCTTTCGATTTCGCTGATGTTACAATCTCCTAATCTGATCCAGTCAGAGGAAAATCTTCCCATTTCACTTAGGCTACGCTCACATTTTCGTGAGGAAAATAAAATCTGCTTCCGGAACCCGATTTGCCCGGAATTTAGACACCCTTCCCATCCCCCATCGCATTCAAATGTGTGAAAGCAATTCCTTTAGGTGAGTGCAATCTTTTTCGGCAATCTCTCCACCCGTTTTAATCTTTTGCCATCCGCCCCGGATTTCAACGGGAGCTTTGATTTAGCATGCCTGCCCGTCACACTTTTTGGAGCTTGCTTTGCTTTTTCATCCCCCGCTTCCTATCTCTGGCGCATATCCGGGTGTTTTATTACAAAATGTCGCTGCTATTCAAATGATAAACGCTGCGAACTAGATGAAATGAGATTTTTCAACTGCAGATGTTGCTGGCGTGAATCGAACTTTAAATGCTTCCAGCTTCTCAGTGGGGGGACGGGGCTTCGCAGACAAACTTCCAGTCCTGTTTACCACTCCCACATCACCCCCCTTCCGTCGCGATTAATCAAATTCATCCTTGTGTAAATCAGTTTGCGAGGTGAACATTTTTCGGCTCTTCAATTGATTAAAGACGTCAACTCGCGGTTCAAGGCATCGGTGCGGTGAGCGTTTCTTAAAGTTGCTCGGCCACTCTCTGGGTAAGAATCTAATTTGCTCTTCATTTGCATTACAGATGCGGCCCAAATTTCGACTTTAAATGAAGTTTTTAAATGAAATACCATATTGATAGATTTCGGGACCCGAAACGTGTTGCGGGATGGATATAAGAAAGTGAATGAGTTTCGCTTCTCATCTGCGTATGTAAAGAAGCGGGTGATTCTTTGAGTGGAATATAGCAAGAGCTTTCTCTAATGCACAACGACTGTTATTGGATAAAAACTAGTTATTTTGTATAGCGCCAAAGAACTCAATTTTAACTCTTCGAATTTATGGAAATTGCTAAATTTCCATAGTTTTAAAGAGTATTTTCGAGTACACCTAAGTATTTTCCAGACATAAAAATGCTCTATAAATTTATGGAAGCAATGTATAACTTCTCAAAATCTAATATACATTTTGAAGTTATCTTGTGCTTGTACATTTAAGAAATTCCCAGATTTGCAGTTGAAGTCACAAAATTTTACTCAGAACTGTGTTATAAATTGGAAGAAAAGTTTGTGAAGGTGAATTCAGGAGAAAATTCATAATAAACTTTTATTCATGCTTGAATTTCTTTTGAAATTTGAATGCAAATTGAATATTCAAATGAAATTCCTAATAGGAAATCAAAAAAATTCTTGTCCGCTTTCGTGAATATCAACCTATTTTTTACATTTAGACGTGGTATATTTATAAACAGAGAATATGATTATATCTCAGTATATATTTGTCAGAACCTGGTAGCATTGAAGATTTAATAAATTAAAAAAACTATTTTTCAAATCAATCGTTAGAATATATGGTATTTGGATATATTTTATTCATTGATGGTCAGAAATCCTTTCTCACCTGTATAAAGTGCAGCTTATTACCAACCTCCCTCACGCATCCTGAATTGCATTGAAGCCATACATGGAGACATTTTTAAGAACCCGTCTGCCATTGCCCCAAAACTTCTTTTGCACAGACTCAATGACTTTGTATAATTTTTTTTTTTTTACACTGGGATAAGAAAGAAGGATATATTTGGTTAGAATATATCCAAAAGAAACAAATAAAATGCGATTATTTAAAATAAATGACAACTATACTGTTTTAATAATAGACGAGTTTTAGCAACATGCGATTTTTAAGTATTGAACTTTTAAATTTTAAAAATTTAATTTGTGTATTCAGGATATGGCATTTGTACTTTAATGTATTATAAGAAAATTTTGGTGCAAAATGTAAATCACAGATTAAAACGTTAAACAAATTACAATGAGGAATAATAATTTTTTAAAAATTATTTTGGTTTGGTATGTCCCAAAAGGTCATGGGGGCTATTTCGACCAGATCTACGATTTAAATCTTTTCATGAGAGGAACTGATAATAATGTTGATTAATTCAACCAGTGTAGCCAAGCTGTGCCAAACACAAAACAGACAACGTCAAGTAATGAACATACATAAACAAGGAAAGTTTTACCCCCACAGAAGAAAGAAATACAGCCAGGGTAAGTTACAGGAATCGAACCTGCACCGACTACAATTCTCAGGTTGGTAGCACAGTGAGCAAACTCACTGAGGCAAGGCGGGCCGTGGTGGCCCGGTTGGAAGAGCAACGGATTAGCAACCGGAGGGTTGCGAGTTCAAATCCAACCAAAGACCGTCGTGTACAAAGGGGCTGGTGCACGTTAAATATGTCGTGGCCTCAAATGTCCTCACGTTGGCGTGGTGTGGAAGTTTGGAGAGTGGGGTTCCATCTCAGGTGTGCCCTTGTCATTTGACCGTGGTTCAGAATTACATGGTGTTGTTCTCAATAGGTAGGTATTTTAATTAACGTCGCACAATGTGGGCTATTGGCGACGGTCTGGGATCAAACCCGTAAGGAAAATTCCGAGGACATCACCACGCAATTTTGAACCACGGTCAGATGACAAGGTCACACCAGGGTGAGGTACACCCTCGTCATCTGACCGTGGTTTAAAATTGCGTGGTGTTGTCCTCGTTTCTTTCCCATCGGGTTTGATCCCGGACAGTCTTCAATAGCCTGTTGCTCCAGTGTGACGTTAATTAAAATACCTTCCACTGAGGCAAGGTGCATCCCACTTTTAAACAGGACCTGTGTTCTTATACTGTGATGTATTTCTAAAGATATCTACTATTAGGCGTTCAGTGTGAGTATTTTGAAATAATTTTTGGGGAAATGTAACTTACATCTATTCACGTATTTACTTTATTAAGGAAATTATAGTAAACTTAATCTATATTTTCAGGTAGCCTTGCTGAAAATGATCCAAACTGCACGGCACAAGAATTTGCTGATTGTTTCAAAGTCCTGGAAGCTATATCTCAGCGGGAGGATTTAGCACTCGCTGCAACACAAGATGAATTGAATTTAGTATGCAGGTAATGAATATGCAATTTAACTTTGGTATGATTTTATAAAAATTGGGCTACATTAACTATCATGTTTTAAGACTTATTAAAAATTAGAAATTATATTACATTAAATATCATGTGTGTCATGTATATTCAGAAAATTCTGATTGATTTGGGGGGGGGGGTATTTCAATTAACGTCACACTGGAGCAACACAACGGGCTATTGGTGACGGTCCGGGATCAATCCCAAAGGGAAAGATCCGAGGACAACACCACGTAATTTTGAACCATGGTCAGATGACGAACTGATTGATTTGGATGACGTATTGATCATTTACTTTAGGTTCACAAATCGATCAATGAACTTATCAATTAATAAATTCCCTTATATCCTCATATTATAAACTCTAGTCCATACACGAATATCTGGTATTCTTTTAACAATTCGGACACTTTTGTCAATGGAAAAGTTTTGAACATCCATTTTACTGATACCAGAGAATGAACAGCAATGCCTTTCTGGTACTTTAACTCTCCAAGTGGTTTCAGCGAGGTATCTTGTCCGTCAAGATCTGACCAATTTTGTTAATGACGAGATATCTCGTCATCAAGATATTATCTGTTGCTTGTATTTTGATTATGACGAAGAATATGGTTAATTTTTTGATGAAGAGATATCTCGTTCATCAAGATCTTGTCAGACCTTGTTGAGACAACCACCAGGAGGGTGAAAAACTGTGCCTCTAAATTAAGATGAAATTATTTCTGAATTCACTCTCAAGCCTGACAATGGGAGATGTGAATTATTCTCCCGTAAAATTTTGTTACAAATGCAAGAAACAATCTTTACTCAGTATGAAATGGTATGCTAATAAATCCAGTTTTCAGTCTGTTCCTAGTTTTCAAGGCAGGTCATGATAATGTATGTGTATAAGACTGGAGAAGTTGTAATTTCGCAATACCATAAAGCATGAAATGTCACCGTTATTTCCGTTCAACCCTAAGAAATATTGCTAATAAACGTTGTAAGGATGTGTTATTGATTTATCCAATAGGGAAAGTAAGAATTGTCAGGAAATATAGACATTTTCCCCAAGAAACAGGACATGACAATATTTACCCTCTTTGGTGTAAGGGTAACCGAATCTAAATGCGGTGCAAGACCATCTCTCACAATCACACAGAAATCACAGTGATTAGTCATGCTGCTGACAAGAGCATTAGTGGAGTCAATAAGATCCAGTCATCTATATTAATAGGAAACGATTCGTACTTAGATTGAGCGAAAATAATCCAAACCTTTTTTGATGCATTTATCCTTTGTGTATATTTCTTTACAATCAAGATGGAAGAAAATATTAGATTTGATTAGACCAAAGCCGTTCTATACACAGAGCAGTAAGGTTTTAAGCTGCTAATTTGCAATGAAGTGACCCAGATTTGGGGAAATGATGCAGATAGTACTTTAGAAACCGAACAGATGAGTAAAAACAAAACGCTTACAAGAACAGAAATTAGCAGTCAAAAGAGTCTTAACTGAAGGGTTACTCTGCTATACACAGATAAGTAAGATTTTCAGCTGTTACTTTGCAATGAAATGACCTGGATTTGGGGAAATGATACAAAGCGTACTGTGAGAAACCGAACCGATGAGTAAAAACAAAACGATTGCAACATAAATTAGCAGTCAAAAAAGTATTTTAACTGAAGTGGTGACACTGCTGTGGGTACCCTGAGACAGGAGGGTCAATGTGAAAACTTAAAAAAGAGAGGAGGTTCTTTGTACGTAGCATGACATCCTCGAACATTGATGAAGGCTTTGCACAGCGTTTTCAAACAGAGAATGAGGTTGTGGATGATTTCCTCTGGTAGCAGAATCCATTCCTATATTAGAGCATCAACCTTTTATTGATATAGACGGAATCTTCATGGTATTTTATTCTATCGCTCGATTTGAGGATATCCGGACCAAAGTCAAGTGGTATTGGAAGAAAACACGAATCCTAATGTAGTGCTAATTGTCGAACGATACTAGTCGATGAAAAATACTAGTTTGCGCCTTCGATAATCAAACGATACAAGTTAATTCCCAAGCTCACGTGACATACACTTAGATCTTACGGTCTTTCTTGAGATCTTACGACAGCGACTTCGCCGACATATTACATCTATTTTATTAGAAGGTCACAGTGTTAATCTCTGACTCGCGATTTAATAATTTGAATATCACCAGCTTTCTGCTGAATATCCTCAGTTATGCAACCGCCGTAGGCTGTTAGGTTTAATTTTGAGATTGTAACCTTTAAAAATAACGGTGTTCCGAAGTTTTGTACTCCAGTGTATTAAAACAATGCTTTGTTTCAAGTAAACAGGTCAAAACAATTGACGCATTTGCTTCAGCCCAACAAAGTATATAAATTATTACAAAAGAAGCTTCTTTTACAGGCTTTTCTAAAGTATTCTTGAAGCTTATAAATCAATTTTAATCAATTTTTTTCATGGCTCTCTTTCATTTACTTCCTTTACATATGTATATTCAACAAGTTTCACTGAAATTCGACTCCCCTATAGTGTGTTATGATGCCTTGAGTATGTGTGTGTGTGGTCGATTTCTATATGAATACCCTTCACGTTCAATTCATATAAACGCTTCAATAACAAGAAAGACATTACTCCGACAATGAGCCTATAATTCTTTTGTCACAAGACGCTTTTACTTTAATCAATTTCGCCATGAACATTGATTTTTCAATAATTATTTCAGACAATAGCTTTCAAAGCAATAAGTTTAAGTGGCTCATCTAATGCACACCAGTCATTTGACCTTGAACAATGTAAAAGAATGTATAATTAAATCAAGTCACGTGCAATAATAAATAATTTATTTCCAGCACGCTTTAATAACTTTTCAGTCTCCTATCATTTCCAATATAGTAATCGCAACTAATGTTCCGACGCTATTTTTCTCGTTTAAATGAAAGGAAGCTATCCTTTATTTGAGTAAAATTTTGTCCATGTAAATAGGTTTACTGAGGTTAAGATTGGTCTTATGTATTCAAACTAATCACTTATTTTTATTATATATTTGACTTGATATACTTATTAAGAATGTGTTCTTCAATAAATTTTTATCATTTCCAATACTTTTGAGTGAATTATAGTGACATATCAGTTGTCCGTGTGAAATATTTACCATTTTGGAAATTGTTATAGTGCATGCATCATATTCTATAACTGTTTGCTGTTCGATTCATCAATGGGTGTATTTCTCCCCTTCTTCTGTGTCACTAAAATTTTCCTTGTGTGTACCTATATCCATTTAGTTGATGTTGCTTAGCGCAGCTTGGTCAAAATATGGCCCTTGTGCCCAAAACACAATAAACCATCATTACCTGCATGAAATGTTTAAAGACTTTGGTTGTAGTTTTCATATAAACGTTTACTTAGGACTATCGAAAAGATCTATAGTTTCTGAGTAATAGAATAAATAAGTTCTAATAAAATAAGTATAGTACTATGAGCTTTAAATTCGAAATTTTGGTGATTTATTTTTCAATGGAAATGAATTTTATGAAATTCAGTAAAACTTTCTTTGTGTGGTATGTCCATTTACTTGATGTTGCTTCGCTCAGCTTGGCCACAATATGGCTCTTGCGATATAAAACACAACCAACCATATTATTTGCATGAAATGTTGAAAGAGTTTGGTTGTAGTTTTCATGTACACGTTTACTTAGGAGTATAGAAAATTTATAGTTTCTGATTATAATAGTTTTATAATAAAATTAGTACAGTACTGGGAGTTTTAATTTCGAAGTTTAGATTATTTATTTTTCAATGTAAATGATGAAAATGTATAGAATTCATCAAATGTTAATTCCAAAATGTATAGCTAAAGTAAAACATGTGTTGGATTAATTTGAAAAACACCGAATGATCATTTGATCCATAAATTTAAATTACTTATACAACTAATTATTTTATGATAATGTAAAGGAAGTTAGAGCAAATTAGTCGATTGCAAAATAATGTTATCCCAATTTTTCTTTCTAATGGTGATTAATTTCACGTAACAATCGACAATTTTGATAGAATTAAATTCCGCGTATATATTTAATAGTTTAATGCATACAAATTATATTTATTTATCTATTCTCTCATACCATAATAAAGGAAATGTATGTAAAACACAAACATACATTTGAATATTATTCTTTACATTATAATATAATGTATTGCGGGTTAATAAATTATGCATATGAGGTAAACATGAGGCAATAACCAGAAAATTTTAATTTCATAAAACACAGCCAAGGTAAGGCATGGTTTGAAGGATGGTGTTATTAGCGTCTTTTATGAAAGTTAATTGAAATTATGAACGTTTCCGCCTGTTCGCTTACTAAGATTAATATTTTACATCAAAAGAATCTTTGTGACACCATCTTGCCTGTTGTTTATGAATAATCTTGCTTCGCAACAAAAATAATTTAATTAAGTGATCGATACAAAATTACACTCTAGCTCAACCTATTTCCGGAAATTCGGCGCTCCAAATGAAACATCTTAAAGGGCTTGTTTATCATTATCAGAACTGCATTTTGAAGCAGAATTAGAAATTTAACTTTAATTTAAGTTACAATCTTTCGATACGCTATCTAATTTGAATGTTTATAAAATTTGCAAATTTGGAAAATTCTCTGTGTAATTGTATCGTAAATTGAATCTTAATTCATTGTTGGTTTGAATATTTTACATGTTTTTCTGATCTATTCAGTACTATAAGCATGTTTTTCTGATCTGTTCAGTACTTTCAGGATTTCATACTTTTCGCATCAAAGATCGATGATTTTTCATATTTATTGACCCCAAAAGTACTTTAATCATGTGCTTATTAATTATTACATTTAAACATGCTTTTAATATATAAAAGACAAATTTGGCCATGACGTAAGTGGATCACTTTATACTCGCTCTAGTTTACCATTGATCAAAGTATATTTAAATTATCCCCGCTCCTCTCGTTGATTCAAGTTACATTTAAATTGCCCTCGCTCTCGTTGACTATGGTTATATTTAAATTATCCTCGGTTTCTTTGATTAAATTTATAACTAAACTATCTTCGCTTTCTCATTTATTATCCTTATTAAATTATATTTTAGTTATTCCTACTCTATCATTGATTAAAATTACAGTATTTAAATTATTCTCGCTCTCTCGTTGATTAAAGTTACATTCAAATTATCCTCGCTCTCTCATTGATTGAAGTTTATCAATGCTCTATCCTCGCTCTCTTTGATTAAATTTATATTTAAATTATCCTCGCTCTTTTTGATTAAATTTATATTTAAATTATTTTTGCTCTATCATTGATTAAAATTATAGTTAAAATATCTTTGTTCTCTCGATTATTAAAGTTGTATTTAAATAATCCTAGCTCTCTCGTTGGTTAAAGTTATATTTAAATTATCCTCGCACTCTTTGATTAAAGTTTTATTTAAAGTATCCTTGCTCTCTCGTTGATTAAAGTTATATTTAAATTATCCTCGCTCTCTCGTTGATTAAAGTTGTATTTAGATGTTTTCACAAGAAATGCTAAATTTCTTGTCATGTTAAAAATTGTGTGTAAAGGCGTTTTAAAAGAATTAAAGATAGTTTTAACGTTTTTTTATCCAAATTTCTGGTGGGTTTTTAGATGCCTAAATATATTCTCCTCCCACAGGATAATCATGACTGTAGTCTAATTAATTAAAATAGAATATAATATTAAAAGTAATTGAATATTAAAATTCAAAAGTAACTCATCTGTTCTACAACCTGTCCCAAACGTTTCAGGACTGCTGCTAGAAAAATATGTAAAGTAACATGCTTACAATTATAGATTGTTTCCTTCATAATAAATGCCTTGGAAATCAACACAGAGCTTCCAGCGTTTCTGAAGGTCCTTGAAACAGTTCTGGAAAGCATTTGCTGGTATGTCTGCCACCAACTTTGTCGTAGCTGCTTGGGTAGCTGGAATAACGCTGTCCTTTTAGCTCCCGTTTTATCCCGGGGAACAGGAAGTAATCACAGGGCGGTAGGTTCAGATAATATGAGGGATGTGACTGCTCCAACTTGAAATGGAAATCCTTAAGAGGGAAGAAAGCGTTATGATTTTTCCCTCCCCGAGAGAGAAAGATATTAAGATTGAATTTTGATGCGAAAGGATGTGCCTTTCAATTGATCCGGCATCTAGCCAAGTATTCGTATATGTGTGCACCATGTGTGTGTAAAATAAATGTTCAAAACGTACAATTTCGATGATTTTATTCCCTACTGAACAGTCACTTGGTTTTGCCACAGTAACAACAAAGTTATCTGATGGAATACCAGGAACTGATGAATCGACAAAGCGGTATGTGGTCTCGCATTATTATGGAGCAGGAACCACTTCTCAGATGTCTATAGCTGTGGAGGATGGGACGATGGCATCGTAAACGTCCTAGCATTTTCTTGTAGATGTCCTGAATTACTGTTTCAGCCACGGGAACAAATTATTTGTGGACAATACCTTTCCAATAAAAAAAGGCTATGTAAAGTGATTTCAAACTTCCCGAATTTTTCCCTCTATACGAGCTGCAGCTTCTTCAGTCATCACCTTGAAAGGACTCCCAACCGTCACGGAAACGCATATAACTCAAAAACAAGGCTGCGGGATAATGCTGCATCCCCATAAGATTTCTTTAACATGTACGTTTCTGTTGCGGTTTTATCCAGTTTCAAACCAAAAGCGATATTGGCTCTCTGCTGTTCCACTGTAACTGCGCGTGCTATCACTTTCGTAATTCCCCTGTGCTACTTAGAAATGTCAAACAGTGGTTTGTAGCTGCTCGGCTTATTGGATAGTGACTGCTGTTTCCGGAACCACATAAGGAAATTTCCTGACGCAAATGTTTCGCTCGCTGTTACGTCAGTCCTGGAACTTTTTAGACATAGGTTAGACATTATGTGTTCAGTTCCCAAACTATAAAAAACAGCTTTTAAAAGTATGAAGAAATAAGGATAGTATTTCTTAATTCTATAATCATACAAAATTACCCACGTGCGTCCTTAAATTTAGCGATAATTACCTATTTCAAACATTGACTGATATTTCTATTTATTATTTGTTATAAATAAAAGAATCAAAAATTAAATGTTTAAATCGTACGACAGTATAAGAATGAATTTGGTCATATTCATATTGAAACTTCTAGTTGGAATTCATTTCTAGAATTCTGCTCGGAGGCTGTTTGCTTTCAATGTTAATTATGCCGTTATCACATAAAGGATACCTAACTGATAAAACCATTTCGTTATACTGCTCGTCAAAATAGAGATTCAGAAAGGATCTAGTGAAAAAGACAAAATGTCTGTCATAACCGCAAGCATTAATTTCTACAAGCAATCATTTGTTAACTGTAATTACATTTTAACTACGTATAGTGCAATCCGTAATTCTCAATCATTAGATACTCTGAGAGTGTGTCGATAATTATCCGCAATTCAGTTTTATTTGTATTTTTGTATTGTTTTAGAGAGCGTTGATGTCTAGTTTGTCTAATCTATTTCTGTCTAATCACTGCTGCTCAGTTTTGAAGTTGCTTGATCTCTGCCCTTGTCTCTGCTGTGACATTAACCATGGTCACTCCGCTTTCCGTTTGCATCAAAGAGCAGCGTTCAGTGATCTTAATTTTGCAATCTGATGGCCCAAAATCCATCGCAATGTTTAAGCACAGTACTGAAAGAGTGTTTTGCAGCAACAAAGTGTCTATGAATGGATTTAAAGGTTAGAAATGATCGCACACATGAAGAAGCCAGACAACCATCTGCTACTACGATTGACGACAGCGGCGATTTATGGTGTCAATAATTATCCTCAACACATGGTTAGTTTAACAAGGTTTGTTTACACAGACGGGTGACTATTGTTGAAGTGGAAAATTAGTCATTCCCAGCTGACCAAGATCTGAAAAAAGCGGTGTATGCTTGGATCTCTACTCAGAGAAATTTTTGGGTGCATAAAGAAGCTTGTGTAACGATCGTATAAGTGTGTTGAAATGCAGGGGACTACGTTGAAAAATGGTGCTATTGTCAGTTGTCTTAAACAAGCTTGTTCAACGATGGTAAAACTGTGTTGAAATGCGGGGACTGTTGAAAAATGATGCTATTGTAAGTTGTCTTTGAAAGCTTATGCCACAATGGTACAACTACGCTAAAATTCAGGGGACTATGTTGAAATTGATACTATTGTTTGTTGTCAATTCTTATTAAAATAAAGTTGGTAGGAGTATTTTGGAAAATTATCGTCTCATCTCCTTACATCATAAAGTTCAAATAGCCAAATAGTTTCTTGTTATAGAAGACGCTCTTAATACCATTGCCCACGATAAAAATTTCTCTCATCATAAACATCACATGCATGGGCAGGTATTGGTCGTAATTTGATTATGACGATACTCAAACTGTGCACTGCATTTATATGAAGTATACGTTTTTTCACGGAGTATGGTTATATTAGGTGAGCAAAAGTAATATAGTGGAAATATATGCGATTGCTTCAGCAACTGTTAAAAATATCCATCGAATTTTTCATGTACTATGAAGTTAACAGATCAATATTTTTATTTTCTAATTGACTACGATCACCAAGAACCTACGTTATTTGAAAACACACTACTTTAGCATGCCTCTCTTTGTTTAATTCGGATTCTCAATATATTTAATGAGCTCCTTCCAGGAGAGACTTCGTGGAAACCTCATTTACTTCAGAAGTTATTAGAATCTTTAAAATTCTACTTTCTGGGTTGAAATCAATATACTTCCACACATAATTTGAATTTATTGCTACCTAAGGAAGAGCTGTTCAGTATTGATTCCTGGAAGGGGTCTATCAAAAGCATTGTGAAACTAACACAAACACTCCTTGTAATGGAATTCGAAAATGGAAGTTTCCAGAAGCAACGAAATTACTCCATTCCTCTATAATAATCTAAATATTTCATAGGAAATTCAATCTCTTTTCATTTTCATGCGCAATCCTTGTTTGCATGTTAAATATAAAATTTCCTTTTAGCTACTGATGTGCGTGTTATTGAGTTGTTACTTTTAGCAAACTCTGTGATACGAATTGCTCTCTATCCTGTTTACAATAATTGTTAGTGCTTTTAAAGAACCTATCTTCTTTTGCATATAACGTAAGAAATTACATGCTTCGCAACCGTAAGTCGTATACCTAAGATGCATATTTTAGCCATAAATCAAAAGCATATATTCAAAATCGCGCTCTCTGTTTCTAAAACCTTTCCTTCGGTTTAAACCAATTTCTTGTAATTCTATTTATCAGTAGAATTGCTTCCGGATAACGTCATTCAAGCACACATCACGTTATTTGTATATATCTTTTAGATGAAGATAGACGAATTTTATCTTCAAATATTATTCTTCAAGGAAAAAGAAAGTTGGAAGACTTTCTTATATAGCTGAAATTCCTTTCACTAGTGGTTATACTTTAAAATATCTGAGGATTAAATTCATGCATAAAAATTTTCTTACATTTAATGCATTAGTTAGCTTTAATTCCGTTGAACTCTTTCGGTACTGTTTAAGCATTGTATAATATTGAGAAATCTTCAAAACTTCTGGGAAATATGATTTATTTTGATGGCAATGAGATTCTGGGATTGAGATTATTAAAACTTTCAACGGAGTAGAGCAATTTTTGCTAGTTTGTTTTAAAAGCAACATCAGTAAAAATGAACTTCGAATTCTATTACTTTATTTGAACTTCGAATAAATAAAAAAAGAGAGAAACACGAAACATTTTCAAGAATACGTTATGTTAGACCACTTAAATTTAGTAAATTATTTTATATCAATATAATTTAGTATTAAGAAGTTTTTAAAACAACTTTTAAATTCAAGTTTTAATGTGGAGATTTGTTATTTTGTATTTCTCTCAAAATTCTTTCATAAGTTTTATTAAAAAATTTTAAGATAACAAACGTTTTTCGAAATAAAGTATTAAGATTTCTATTAAACAGAAAATTGTGGGCTTAAATTTCAAATTTGATTTTAATAATCGCTACTGTAAACGGAGTAAATATTTTGGCTGGTGTTTTGTTACTTTTATCAGTTACTTTTATTGATTATAAGCTTGATTAATTGCAAAATGTATCTGCTATGATTTTGGTCATTAGCTTAGATTTTAGTGGTTTTGTACGTTTTGCAAAAAGAAAATATATTGAATTTATTTCATATTTTTTTTAAAAAATGCTTGTAATATTTTCGTATTCTCACATCCCTTTGCTAAACGTATAATGATGTATTCAAATACTAACTAGCGAAGCATAATATTGGGAAAATGTGATTGATTGTGTATTGTAATATTGAAACTGTTAGAATTTAATTGTTCTGAACACACAGAATATAGTTTAAACTATTTTTATTTATTTTCATTTGTACTCTTAAGAAGTTAAAATTTGTATCGCATGAAAAAGGATACACACAACAAATAAAACTGTAAACCAAAAACTGTCCTCTCATTTTAACAATTCAGTAAAACGTAATTCAGTGAAAAAAAATTTGAATTCCGAAAATTTTTATCACTCACTTTACCTGTTAGATGCAATTTAAAATAAATATTTGCTTGTGGTGATTACATATTACAGACTCAATTGTTTGTTACTTACTGTTTGTGTCTTATGGTTAAACACTCAAAAAATTGGCTCTAGAGACAAGAACAAAAGGTTAAATAACAAAACACGAGAACAGCCGAAAGTAAACGCAAATAAAACGTAATTACCTTAACAAACGAAAAACATTTTTCACGCTAATTGTATTTTGGAAGAAGGCCAGCGTGTCTGACGCAGAGCAAAAGAGAAGATTCGTTTCCAAGTTTTCGAATCACAGTAAAACCGTTGCTAAACACCCGTTATTAAAAAACGCTTTTATAGATACGATACATGATCGATTGTTATTATTTTTCCTTCAACGGCTTCCGTGATAGCAGCTAAATTCTAGTTGAAAGAAATATCTTTCCAATGTGCAACTTGAAGGAAATTAACATTATTTCCTGTCTTAGATAAGTATTTTTCCGATCGGAAAATTAGAAAACCACTTTTAAATTATTGTAAGAATTCGCCGTTTACAGGTATAGAAAATTAGTGAGTGGAATTATTCGCTTTTCAAACGCAAAAAAAAAATATTTTAGACCACTTTGTTAACAGCCAGTACATCAAACTCTGAAGCTTTATCCTATTTACAACACAAGTTTTACAGGATAGATCATAGAGGAAATACAAAACTAGAGTGGTAGTCTTTTTCTGTGTCCAGGATTATGTGACCTAAACTAGTAGTAACGTAACTTTTAGACTACTTTCGTCTGCTGGTTGAAAACAAATATTAATCGTCTGATTGGTCCATGGATGGAAGAAGACGCCCATCCATTGACTGATCATCTGATTGATCTGGCGACACATAGTAGAAGACTTTGGTAACTTCGCCACTTTTGTTGCCACTCTGGCAATGCGCATTCACACACCTACCCTATCTTAAAAAGTTATATCACCAATCGAGGCGATAATATGCCAAGTCAGCCAACCACATCAAATTTTTACAGAGCAGTCAAGTGACTACTGTCAACATCATGGTCACACTTTTTGCAGCTCCTCTCATAAGTCACTGAAACTCAGTATACTTATATTTCACTACTATACTATTGATTGGAATATCGTCACTCAAAAGTGTAAAAGGTTGTATGTTTAAAAGTCGCATTTTTCAGGAGAGCAAAAAAATTAATTTTTTCCTTATGATTTGATTCTATTATTATATACTTTGGGAGAGGGTTTCTTCTTTTTTTTTATTATACATTAGAGATTTTGCCGCCAGGTGGAAATCACAAAATGCCACATATGGCAATAATAAAAGAAGAAATGGAATTTTTGGCATACGACCTTTTGCACTTTGAGTGATGATATCTTCCTTATGAGTAAAATTCCCGAATTCCTAACCAAATCATATTTCTTTCTTAAAGTAATTATTTAGTTTTTATTTGATAAAATATGAATAGTACTTCAAATTAATTTGATGATATAGTGACTACTCCCGTAATCAATAAAATTAAAATTAAATACTTTTGAAAATACTGAAGTTACTTACGCATTTGAAATTAGACAAAAGGATAAAATTTCTAATGTTTAACATCTGAGAAACTCATTCTGTTTATGTGCAATTTTTGTTGGAAGCTGATATTTATTTCTGGTAAGTTTAGGGCTAATGCGTTAGAGTTATTAGAATGTGCATAATTAAGAGAACCTACTTGACCTACGTGAAATCACACAACACACACACAGCTTCTTAAAACACATTTCTTTTTAACTGAAAAACATTTAGAAAATCATTTATTTTGAATTCTTGTGAAAGGCTTATAGCTTTTAAAAGTCCAAAACAATGCATTTAAAAGCAGTTAGAAATCCAATTTTGGTTTCAGAAAGAGTTGCATTGAATTTGTCTTAAATGTCAGATTTCCGATAAGTAGACTGCAAGTACTAATAAGTAGTAAAGGACAGATTTATTCTATAAGATATCCTCTCATCATTATGTTTTGTTACAATACTTTAATTAAAGTTATGGTTTTCAGGAAAAAATTTAAAAAAATAAACTTTTATGATTAAGACTAGTTGCAATTGCCAAGTCATTTTCACCCAGTAATAACCCAAACGTTTACTTTCTCTTAGATATATTCGTGAGTTTTTATGTAAATAAGTATCATTAGTTATACGATTTCATTTAAAAAGTTTCAAATGTTTACATCTATTCATCCTTTCCATGAAAATGCAAATCCGGCAAGTATTAGCAAGCATAACTTCTCTAAGAATTAGTCACCAACAGAACGCAAAGCTTCAAATCCCAATTCTAATCGCAGTTACTACTCCAATGGCCATTTTTCTTCATCCTGGCCTCCCCTTTAATGTCTTGAATCTCCACTTCCTCTTGATTGACGATAGCCGCGACAGATCCGGGAGGACAAGACAGTGATCGAAGGTAACTCCCGAAGAAATCTTTTAGAAGTTAGCGGTACTCGAGAATTTGGAAACGAAAGAGTTTTCTCCTCCACTCCCATGTTCAACGGAAATACCTATAAATCAGACCTAAAAATGGAAGAACCAACGAATAGGGTTTAAATAAGGAAGAGGGGTATTCAAAGTACATTAAGAGAAGATGTACTTTTGATACGAAATTGGATGCTTTTTGATTAGTTAAACTTTTGCACTGCGGCTGGTACAGCAGTTTAACCCTCCAAGGTGTTTCGACGAGATTCCTCATCTATCAAGATCTGACCAAGTTTGTTTATGACGAGTTATATCATTATCAAGATACTGCCAATTTTTTTATGATGACGAGACCAAGATCTAGTCAGTTTTCTTCTAATGACGAGATTCTCGTCCATCTAGATCTGATAATGGTTTGCTAATGACGAGATATATCATCCATCAAGATCTGTTAATGCTTTTGCTAATGACGAGATATCTCGTCCATCAAGATCTGCTAATAATTTTGATAATGACGAGACAGTCATCAGGAGGGTTAAGAGGATACAGTTCCTTAAAAATTATCAAAAATATCAATTTTTTATTACAATTCGTATATTAATTGTACAGCTTTATTGCAGTGGTTCCCAAACTTTTCAGTCAAAACACTCTGATATAAAATTAAATTTGGTACACGAGCCTGCATAAGTCTTATGAAATTCTTACTTTTCATCTTAATATTTGGAGTAAAATATTTAGATCTTTGTTAAGTAGATTATAAAACATTAAAACTCACATTGAGGATTAGTGATAACAGTTTTAAAGTTCTGAAATATAGAAAGAGTAGATAGTTTTGAAATAAAATAAACAGTAAAAATTTCATAAAACTCTCATTTATTGATTAAAACGTATTAAATTGAAAGGCTCTCATCTTGTAAAATTATAATATTAATAAAATCAAAATATATACTTTAATCTTAATGTGAACAATGAAAGGCTGCTTTTGAACTATTAGCTCAGCAATGCTTGGCTTGATGTCTTATAACTTCATTAAGTCATTTTCAACTCGATTTCAAATCAATAAATACTGTAATCTCTTACTTATTTTTTAGGCTATAAAATTTTGAGTTTTGAACATAAAAGAATCTGAGAAAATAATGGAATATTTTATAGTTTCTTGGAAGTTGTGTTTTGTCTAGTGAAATATTACATGTTTTCAGCGAAACCCTTTGTCAAAACAACTACTTTCAGAACCACTGCTTTAGAGAATATGTGTGCAAAATTTCATAGATGTAGTTGCGTTACTTAGAGACTTATTAAAGTTTTTCCGTTGAATATCAGGAGTGAAACCAACTAACTTGTGAAATATAGTCCTTTTTTCAGCTTTCTGTTTTACATGACTACAATATATTTGAAACTCGATGACTTTATTAGTAATTAATACAGAGATTTGAAACTTTTGTGGTTGTTTTTAATGATGTAGTATTTAATAGCCTTGTGCATGGAAGAAGGATTTAGAAAAATAATTAATTTTTTTTTAAATTATAAAAATCAATTACCACTGTTCTTTACTGTTTGTCAATATGTTATAAAATATGTATTAAAAAGTAAATAACAGTAGTATATGCAAACCCATGCACAAAATTATTGTAAATACTTCAAGAAAAAAAAATTTGAAAAAATTTCCAGGAGTAAGAATTTAAAATATTGAAAGATTTTTAATTGAATTTTTTAATTTTTTTATGTAAAAATGTTTTTCTTTTTAATGTATATTTCATGTGTATTGGAATAAGGTATATTAATATATTTTGTTACGTAAAATAAAAAAAAATGTTCACACACGGAGTATTGTGTTCCCTTAAGACATTTCCAATAAATGTATGTGGCTATTGAAAATAATCAGTAACTAGTAACTTTGTATTTGTATACCTATTTACAAATCCAGGTTATTTATTACTGTGCATATTTATAGACGGTTTTGTTTGTCACTCAACTGTCATTGTTTGCTACACTAGGCATATTTATAAATGTTTTCTATTGTCAAATTTGCATATTTCAGTCGCATAATAGTTTTGAATAAGCTCCGTGAAAAATATTTTATAAATTGTTTGCAATAAGTTGGTTTTTTATAATTTTTGCACTGCACACAGGTTAATTTAAAATTTAAATAATTTAGAGTCCATTCATTATAATAGAGCGGTTACCTTAAAAGTTGGGATATTTTAATCAACATAAAATTAAGTCTTTCAGAAAGAGATCAAATACATAACAAACATTTCACAATTTTATATACTAATACATGCATATAATTTAGCTCTAAATTTTTGTGAAAATGGCGTGGAAGTGTAGAAAACAAATTGCTGCCAGTTATTTTTAATTTATATTTGAAATAAAATTTACTGTTCATTAGTAACAAATTTCAGATTCGAGCTAAAACACGAATGGTTTCTAGCAAATAAATACAAAATTAAACAAAAATCAGACAATCATCTTCAACTATGTAAATTAGACTATACTTTTTAAAAAAGAGACTGAAAGTTTTGTTCAAAAAGTATTGCTTAATTTTTGGGAATGTTTAGGTTTTATTGAAACATGACTACACAAAGCAGAACCTTGATAATTTTTCGTCGCAGGTTTACACTTGATAAGTAACTCTGTATTCTAGTTACATGGAAAAATTGTGACTGTTTCAAATTGAACCGACTTTAGTTTTTGTCGCTAATTGTTTAAAATATATTAAATTCAATTAAAAGTATTAAAATCTTTATCATATCGTTTCTTTTGATACCATCTCTTGTCGACAAAAATACAATTTCATTTCGTAATTGTTTTTATATAAATAGATTGAATTTCTATAAAACAAACGAAACACAGTTTGAGAACTGATTTAATTTTTTTCATAAACATTATAAACAGATTTATATTTTTTAAAATAAAATAAAAGCCGTTTATTGGAAACTTCTAAACGGTAAATCGACTTGTTTTGTATTGTAAACTATTAATTTTAACTCAATTTTTTTCTCATTTCAAAGTTGTTTCAGCAACGATGTTTTTATTGTTATCCATTTCTTAAAGCATGTTGATTTAATTTATGGAAATATAATTTTTGCTGACAATCCATCAATAATAAAATGTCAATTAATTGTACTTCATTAATTAATATTAATCACCAATTATATTTAACCATATATCTAAATTTATCAGATTTAGTCCTTATACAGCGATTTTCGAGAAAAAAGCATCTCTCCAGCAAAAGGCTTTCGAAAATCCACTGCAAAATATACGTTTCATTAACTTCAACATACTCAATTTTTGTGAATAGATATCCTTGTTGAATCGTTTCACTGCTGAACTATTAAAATTACTGAAACGGTGCATTTATGTTGGGTGGTCTAAAGTTATATCTACTGTAGGAGCAAAGTATATGTGGCTGTCTTTGTGGGAAACTCGTCTATTCAGAGAATAGATTAAGGAGCATTACCTTTCGACACCTCAATACATTGTGAGTATCAACATCCAACGAGGCGTTTGGGAACTATAACGGCGGCAAGTTGAATAGCCCAGCGAGTTCATACGAATGTATATACATCCCCGGACAGATAATAGGTGTTCTTTTCAATTTAAGAAATCCAGAATATTCATCCATTTCTATCTGTGATACATTGTTTTTCAAATCTTATTTTCTATGGTTTGAATGTTTACAAGGGAATTTTATTCCGTTTTAAAACGAGTGTATCGGGGGGCTTTGGGGAAGTCTAATTACAAGTACACTCCATACATAGTTAAATAGTAGATCCCGATTTTGGCAGCGTACTAAAGGTTTTCGAATACACATTTCGTGCATTAGAGTAGGTATATGTATGTATTTTTAATTAACGTGGAGCAACACAACGGGCTGCTGTCGACTGTCAAACCGAAGGGAAAGGTCCGAGGACAACACTACGTAATTTTGAATCCCGGTCAGATGACGAGGTCACACCTGAGCTGGCCAACGCGAGGACATTAGATTAAACGTGCAGCAGCCCTTTTGTACACGGCGGTCTTTGGTTGGATTCGAACTTGTAACTCTCCGGTTGATAATCCGTTACTCTTCCAACCGCTGCCCTCGTGCATTAGGGAATTGGAAACTTGTGATTTTAATACACGTGTATTAAAAGCAGATTTAACTTCCCGACCGGTAGGTAGTTGAATTAAAGTCTTACTGGAGCAACACAGCGGGCCATTGGAGACGTTCCGGTATCAATCTCGAAGGGGAACATTCGAGGACAATACCTCGTTATTTTGAATCAAGTCAGATGACGAGGTCAACATCTGAGCTACGTCCCGACAGTGTTTTTAATACACAGATATTTATGGGTTTTACTCATGAACACGCTTTCACTTTACGACTGAGAATAAACCTTTGATTCTCGTAATTTCGTTGAACTTATAACAATTTCACGCATTTTTAAATTTTCTAACATTTTAAAGAGTTGAATGCTTCTTGTTTAAAACTTTACTGATTGTTTTGAGGAACAATTTTACAGGAAGTTTATGCTAAACGTATTTAACCGTTTTTATTTCGTTTAGATTTTGAAGAATATGTAAATGACCACTGCTATTCACAGAATTAACCTATATTATCTTTAAAAGTTAAATATGGAAATCAATGCTAAAGTATTGAAACAATGGAAGTTAAATATGAAAACTTTTCATTGTATGTGGAAACGGAATTTATAATTAAGTCTGTTCACTTAGATTTTGTATAGAAAGTGGTAAAAACAAACATGCTTGATGAACAATATACACAAAGAGTTCGTAAATTGTCGTTTGCCCGTGAGTATATAGTGATAGCATGAAAAACCTTAAAAGCAATTAGTTTCATATATATAGTGAGAGTGTGAAAACAAAAGCTTTTAATCATGTCTATGTGTGAGAGATAAATAATTGAAGTTTAAGTAGTGAGATTCAATTAATTATATAGCCAGTTATAAAACATTTTATATTGTTTGATTAGGCGGCTTTGAGTTTTCAACCAATTTTTCTTTTCTATGTGCGTTAATGAAATCGTTTCTTTAGCTTTAATACATTGTTACAAATATAAAATTACAAGTCTTGGCTCACATTTTATGACCAATCCTAATTCAGAAATACAAAACTACTGTGGAACATACACTTATTCAATTAGCATATTTTGCATACTTATATATAGTACATGTTATAACTCAAAGTGTGAAGCTTTTCTTTGTATTTGTTATATTTTGCCTAATGTATACTCGTTGTGTTACTCCAGGGTGACGTTAATTAAAATACCTACCTACCTAATGTATACTCAAAATTTTAAAATCTTTTATTAAGATTATATGCCCAAATTTCTAATAGGGCGTCAAAACACTTGTTTAAACGATTTTAAATAAAATAAATAATTGATTTTTCAGATAATTTGGGTGTGTATTTTAAAAATTGTCAGTATTTACTGACAATTTTTCATCGGTATATGTCATGTTTTCATATCTGAATTCTCCTGTTTATTTTCTAACGATATATAACGATTTTATTTGTGCCCCTTACAAATGATAAAATCGTTCCAAATGTATTTTTCATATCCAATAGAAAACTAGAATTCGTTTATAAATATGCTACACCTTTTCTCAGAATGAATTCAATCTAGTAAATAAAAACTTTATTTTGTATATTCTTTTTAGCAATTTGATTTTTTTTATAGTTTCAGTATAAAAGCAGTTTTACAGCATGTTTGACTTTTACTTATTTTTTCCTTTTTCTGAAACAATTTTAATATCACTTTTGCAATTTAGTATTGTTGTGACTAAAACGCATAACTGATAATAAATCACTCCTTAGTGTGATGTAGTGCTTTTCAAAAATCCGTTGGATAAAATAGTATACACAACTGAAAGGTTTACACAGAATACAGTATAAGCGAATACTATGCAGCTTTGAAAGAGTTAAAATGTACGTATAGAATGTGCACTAGTTTCTATTATATTGAACTGAAATATGTTAAATGCAACAAGTGTGTTCTTTAATCATGGTAATGACAAAAGGATGAATGGAGTAATGTAGTGGTTGTTTATAATATTCACACACACACTTTTTCAATCGATAATACGGCCGCGATAGCCCAGTTGGAAGAGTAACTGGTTAGCAACCAAAGGTGTGCGAGTTCGAAACTCGGTAGAACCAAAGACCGTCGTGTACGCGAGGGTTGGTGCACGTTAAATCTGTCGTGGCCTAAAATGTCCTCACGTTGGCGTGGTGTGAAAATTTGGAGAGTGGGGTGCGTGCTCAGGAGTTGACCGTGGTTCTAAGCTGCGAGGTGTTGTCCTCGATCTTTCCCTGCGGGGTTGATCCCGGACCGTCGCCAATAGCCCGTTGTGTTGTTCCAGTGCTACGTAAATTTAACTGCCTACCTAAGTATTTAAGGCTGTTAAACGTTTTTCTTAGAATTAAAATATAAAACTGAAGTCCGCATTTTTAAGATTTTAAATTTAGCATTATCTTGAAAACTTAAATACCTACCTCAGTCGAGTAAAGAAAAACACCTGTTAGACTAATTGCGTTAACTCTTCCAACAAAACAATTTTCCTCCATTCGTGCATGTATAATCTATAAAAACATTTGTACTAATAACAATGAGTAATATTATGTGTAATAACTGTGTATGGTGTATAACTGTTATGTGCATAATTGCAATATTATGTCGATAATCTAAGTAATGCATTTTATACTCACAATGTAAAATATTTTTAAGTGAATAGCAGATATTGCTACCAAATTGCATAATTTAGAAATTTGTTGAAATAAACGTGTATTACACCAGCACCTACCCTAGTCTTTATTTTTCGGATGACGTCTCATATTAGGACTATTACTCTCCAGACATGCCAACAAACCACCATTCACGATCATTGGCTGGGACTTATGACACAACATCCAAAATCTCACCAGTGGGATGGACTTACCAGTCTACGGATTTTATGTGATCCTACCCAGCATATAAACGAGGGCATTTCATCTCACAGGTTACGGTATCGAACCCAAGACTTCTCTATCCTCCCGCGGAACGAAATGTCCGTGTGTATACCCACTAGGCCCAAAACAAATGTGTAAAGTCTTCTTTTCTAGGGGTACAAGCTATGCGAAGCATAAAAGAAATTGATTCTCTGTGGTACAATATAGGGGTTTATGGCTTTTCCTTATTCTTTATATCCTATTTTGGGGGGATTTAAAGTAAAGGCGTATGTCTTTAAACAGTTCCACTACATCACTTCTTGAGAAATTACCCGAAACAAAATAACTCTCAAGAGGAGGTTTGGATATTTGCTTTGTAATAAAATATTACTGGTTTCCTTTTAAAATACTTCGTACATGGTATTTAGGAAACAAATGATGTCGGAAGAAGAATGAAAATACGGGATTTCTTTTCACTTTGTGGAAACTTGTAGTATGCAAAGCGCTATGCGATTTATGAAGAGCAGCGATTTTTAACCTTCCTCATCTCATGGAATACGCCAAATAATTAAAAATTTGCGGCATACCAAGATATATATTATATTTTTTGCCGATCAGCCAAATACGCATGTACAATTTTGATTTATTTACGAAAAAATAATATTAGTTACATAACCTTTTTGGTCCAGTGTCTTTTTAAAGAATCTTTTTGAAACAATTTATGGCAAATACTCTATAGTAAAAGGGCCGTGGTAGCACAATTGGATTAGCAGCCGGAGGGTCGCGAGTTCGAACTAGGTCCAACCAAAACATTCGTATACATGGGAACTATCGTGGCCTCAAATGTCCTCACATTGGCGTGGTGTAGAAGTTTGGAGAATGTGGTGCTAGCTGAGGTGTTGTCCTCGTCATCTGACCTGGTTCAAAATTACGAGGTGTTGTTCTTGGGACTGTTTCACTTCGGGATTGATCCCGGACCGTCGCCAATAGTCCGTTGTGTTGCTCCAGTGTGACGTTAATTACCGTTATAAAAAATTATTTGTATGGGTATTACTTGAAATTATTTGCGAACATGTTTGTCAAAAATTAAAAACTAATAAACTGATCTTATAAAATTTGAACCGTTTCACCATCCGCTCACAAGTATCATTCTTTCAATTTCAAGTCATTCTTTCGATTTCAAGTCATTCTTTTACATCAATATCATTCTTTTACGATTATCAAGTATCATTCTTTTACGATTTTATCTTGCGCTTGGCGCAAGATAAAATCGTAAAATCAGTGTATATATCAAAATATTAAAAAATAGGTATTATTCTTGAGATACACCAGTTAAAAATCACTGATGCAGAGTATTATCATTGTTGTTACCACAATTAAGTAAAAGTAAAGAATACTTTCGGGGCATTAAATTGTACAAAAAGGGTGTTCCTAAAGTCCTTAGACATTTCAAAAATTCATAAAAGCTGGAAAAATTGGTATATTCAAATGCGGTTTGCACGAAAGATTACCAATTAGGAAAATTGTTTCCAAGTTCAGAATTTCCCAAGCTTCATGTGCTAGGTATGCAAATGAGGAAACAAAGATAAAATAATCCAAGCCAATGTGGTAGTCAAACTGGTTAAACTTCGAAAAAAGGAACAATGAGAGTTGTTTAGAATGTAAAACTTGTTTATGCGGACTTCTATAACACTCTGCATTTATCCGGGTAAGAGACATTTATTTATTTATAGTATAATTGACACAAGAACTTACAAGGTCATACTGCGCTAGTACAACAGATTAATAAAGATACACATCGAAATAAAAAAAATTTAATAGAATTTTTTTCAAATTTATTTTAAATTTATAGCATTTCAAATACCTAATTTGAATTAATTATAGCATTTCAAATACCTATCATCACACTGAACAATCAATACTTTGCCTTTGAGTTTAGATCCAAAAGGTGTCGAAAGATCATTGTTTTTCAAATACCTAATTTGAAAAACAATGATCTTTCGACACCTTTTGGATCTAAACTCAAAGGCAAAGTATTGATTTGAATAAGTTACGATTAAACCACACATAGAAATTTAGTATAAAGTAAAATTTTAAGACTAAATGGTACCCATAATAGATTTAAATTGAGACATAACAAATACACTGAATTAAACATAATTAATCAAATTATATAAACTCACACGTTCAAAAATATGTCTAAATCATCACACTGAACATTTTTTGGATTCAAAGAATTTTAATTACTTGGAATCATGTGAATATAAAATATTTATATATGCTTATCTAACATTTTAGTTCAAGTAAATACAATTTTAACTGACTTATTATATACTGTGGATTCAAGTGACAAGCATTTAATTTTAATTTTGTGTTTCAGTTCAACTCTGTGTAGTAAAAAAAACACGATGAACCAATCCGAATCGTATTTCAGCGAATGAAGTGTTATAACGCCTATTATACAGCGTCTGTTATTACAGTAACCAGACTTCGAGCCCATATTTGTCGAGATGTTTACTCTTTAAGCACACAGCTTAACCCGCCTGGTGGTTATCTCGTTATTATCAAAACTGACCAGATCTTGATGGACGAAATATCTCGTCATTAGAAAAACTGATCAGATCTTGATCCTTTCATCATAAAAATCAACAATATATTGATGACGAGATATCTCGTCATTAGAAAAATTAGTAAGATCTTGATGGATGAGATATCTCGTCGAAACCACTTGGAGGGTTAAATGCTATCTATAATAAGCATCTAATTTTTAGTTTTGAGTCAGTTGAACTCTGTAACTCTGTGACTTCAAGCCCATATTTGTCGAGATGTTTACTCTTTAAGCACACAGCTTAACCCGCCTGGTGGTTATCTCGTTATTATCAAAACTTACCAGATCTTGATGGACGAAATATCTCGTCATTAGAAAAACTGATCAGATCTTGGTCCTTTCATCATAAAAAATCAACAATATATTGATGACGAGATATCTCGTCATTAGAAAAATTAGTAAGATCTTGATGGATGAGATATCTCGTCGAAACCACTTGGAGGGTTAAATGCTATCTATAATAAGCACTAATTTTTAGTTTTGAGTCAGTTTAACTCTGTGTAACAAAAAATACTAAAGCATCTAACATTTTAGTTTAGTGTCAATTGAACTGTAGACAAAAATATCACAATGATTAACCAAATCAAATCTCGTCGAAGTAGGTTCCATGACTTCCAAAACGTGCAATGTCTATTACAGACACCAGACCCCGAATCAATAATATTTGGCGTGGTGTTTATTCTCTTTCAAGCGCACAGTTTAAATCCCGAACTCCATTCCTCAATGCTTGAACATAGATCGCCGAATCAATTCTATGCATTTCACAAGCGCATGATAAAATAAGTGACGTCCTCAGAGAAAAGATCTCTTTATCCACGGATGGCTGTTCCAACCCGAGTTCCGAACTCACTGAGAAGTCCTCCGGAACGACAAGACGACGGCGGTTCTATCCGAAGAATGCCGGGTTTGAAGCCATCGTGAATTAAGCTTCAAATCCTGCGGTATAAACTGTTCCCCTGGCAATTTCCAACTCACGCTTCATTTCAGTCATGAGTTTCGAAACTCTAGATCCGATGGGAGTTCCTCTGCACTACCATTTCGTTCGGAGATATTCACTGGGGTTTGGCATCTCTCGCAAGTAGGAAAGGGACAGAAATTGATGGGATAGACAATACGGGTTTATATCTTCAAAGAAGGATGAAATTTTGACGCATATTTGAGGGTTTCAGTTAATACTGAGGTCGCGAAACGAGATTTATATCGTTATTATCAGTTTAGATCTGCTAAGGTGCTTGCTTTAAGATGACGGTGCTCTTAGACAGCGGGTGGCTTATAAGCAATGATGGGTGTGAATATTTTCTTTTGCTCTTTTTACTATAAAAGATAGAGTGGGGCCGATGGCATTTTCATATCCTTATCAGTTCGTCTGCGTAATTGCGCAGATAGAATTATCTAAAATACAATCACAGATTTTAAATTAGAAGTTTCTCATCCCATTTTGTGTACAATTAATGAGTAGCAAAACTTCAAATTCTCGACAGACTGATATCGCTATCAACAAGTTTAGATATCATCCAGGTGCTTGCTTTAAAGTGATGATGCTCTTAGTATGCTTATAAGCAATGATGGGTATTGATATTTGCTTTAGCTCTTTTGACTATAAAAGATAGAATGAGGCCAATGACATTTTCATATCCTAATCAGTTCATCTGCGTAATTGTGCAGATAGAATTATTTAAAATAGAATCGCAACATTTTAATGCAAAGTTAGTTTCCTACTTTTGTGTACAATTAACCAGTAGCAAAATTTCAAACTTTCGACTGACTGATATCGTTATCAACAAGTTTAGATAGCGTCCAGGTGCTTGTTTTAAAATGGTGGTGTTTTTAGACAGTTTGTGATTTATAAGCAATGATGGGATAAATAATATGTATGAATATTTTCTTTTAATTGCTTTATAACTATAAAAAGTAGCTTGAGGTCAATGAAATTTTCAAATCCTAATCAGCTCATCTGTAATTCTACAGATTGAATTATCTAAAATACAATCACATCTTTTAAACGAGAAGTTTCTCATCCTATTTTGTGTACAAATAATGCGGAGCAAAACTACATGGTTTTCATACTTATATTGTTATTATCTTACAGGTTCTTGTTTTAAAATAGTGGTACTCTTAGTGATATTCAAGCAATGTTTAAGTAACGATGTAACGAATATTGTATAACAATATATTCTTTTATTTACTCTTTTGACTATAAGATAAAAGATTAATTTCATTTTCGTAGCACAATCAGTTAACTGCTTAATTGTACTTATAAAGTTATTTCAAATACAATCAGATTTCAATTTTAGTCCCTTACCCTATTTTATGTATTATCGGCTGCATATTTTCTCTTTATAGTCAGTTTTCTTTAAAAGCTCCCTATTAATTATCATATTAGAAATTTTAAGTAACGAATATTCAAAATTTCAAGGATACAACTTGAAATGTAGCATTTGAGGAAAGGAATAGTCCAATTCTACATTTCGAAAATTATTAGGTATTCTAATAATAATTAGGATGATTATCCACTTAAATCATAAAGTAATGATTCAATAGCAAATATTAAAAATTTTATTATACATTTCGAAAAGGCAGATATTTTAACAGAAGTTAGAATCTGACAACCGATTGTCTATTTATTCATTTTATTGAAAAAATATACTGCACAAAACGTTTGGAAGAAATGTTATCTAATTTTTAGGATTGAAATTTTGAACAAGTAATAATTTAATTTGCTTCTAATCAGTTATAAAATATTACACATGTGTTCAAGATTTTAAAAATTACAGATTACTGCATGTTTAATTAAAACATAAGAACAGGATTATTAAAAAGAATAATTAGGGTCATAAAAGTTCAATTTTAAACTTCCAGAAAGGTTCCATTATATAACTGATCATTATTCAAATACATTTTATTCAGATGAGAAGTTTATGCATGGATTGAAGTCTTCATCAATTTTTTGTTCAAACCGAAATATTTTCTAAGTGAACTCATTTACTTAACATAGAAAAACTTTCTCCATTTAGGTATTCTTTATTTTATCCTGCTCCAAGTATGTTTTAAGTATGTTTTTTAATGACAATACTGCAATTAGGGTCATGATTATTGATTACCTGACAGCTCCTAAACAATTACTGAACTTATATCCTAGTTTTTACACTCAAATTGATCGATTCTCCGAACAATACAGCATCGTTGTTGCCTCTATAAAGCAAAGAATAAGCTTAAATATATCGTTCTTGATAACTGAAGTAATAACTTGACTTACTTCATGTGTGAAGTAGCTTCACACATGAAGTAAGTCAAGTTATTTGAATTAAATATTACAAATTAATTATTCATGTGTAGTATTTATGAAGATTTTTAGTGTATTCACGTGGGATGCATAAATTTTTTAAAATTCTTTTTTAATGAAATTTAAGCAAGAAAATAATCAAGGTTATTATTATATTAGATAGTCTAGCACATGTAATGATTCCAAAAAATAAATTTTTTGGAATGTTATGTACTGCCTTTTAAAATATTTTTTAATTTAGATAAGAAAAATATAAACATTTTCAATTTTAATTTCTCATAAACAGATGACGATAAGCTTGTTAAACTGATGTATTATTTCGATTGTGTATAGATTGAACATCTTTAATGAGCGTGTATTCTGTATATTTAATGCGAAAATATTACCGCAATAACAAAAATATTTAACTGTAACGCAAAACGAGTGATTCGAAGATTTTATTTATAGTGTATTCTGCAATATTTTATGAAATCATACATTGCATCTTGTATGATAGCTTGTGAACTTGCTAGAATTCTTTTCTACATACATTAGAACTAATACAAATTTTTGTTGTTTTACTTCCGAATAAACAAAATATGCGTTTAGATTATTAATTTTCAAAGATATGTGGACATAACTTCAGTTCAAACAGCCCTGGGTGGAATTAATAATTTAGATTTTTGAACAATAGAATTATATACATAGACGGCTCAACTTTTTTAAAGTAAGGCTTGTAGTTCTACTGTTTTTTTTATGTAACAAAGGTTGTTGAATAATTAGAAATCCAGTGCACACATGTTCAATTGCACTTATACATAATGTGGATATAAATATAAAACTGGAGTAATTTGAATTGTCTAAATGCTCCCCACTTCTTAGAACAGAATATTAAAATTGTTCTTTTTAACCCCAAGCTGTTTTGACGAGATATCTCGTCCATAGAGATCTGACCAATTTTGCTAATGACGAGATATCTCGTCATCAGGATATTGACGATTTTGTATAACACGATCAAGATCTGGTCAGTTTTTCTAAGGACGAGATATTTCGTCCATCAAGACCTGGTCAGTTCTCTTCTAAAGACGAGATATCTCGTCCATCAAGATTTGGTCAGTTTTGCTAATGACAAGATACCTCGTAGAAAGACAACCACCTGGAGGGTTAATATGAAGGCCGGCATCACAAATAAATTGTTTGTAAATTTCATTCTTTTATTTAAGATTTTACTAAACAGAATTATCTTTGAATATAATTGATAGTCATTTATACACTCACAAATAATCAATAGCTCGGATATGATAAGAGCAGTAATTTGATAAAACGATGCTTTGTATTGTCTCTATAGTAATATTCCTTATTGTCTTTTGGGGCCGCGGTAGCAATAGGAGGGATGCGAGTTCGAATCCAACCAAAGACCGTCGTATACATGGGAGGCTGGTGCACGTTAATCTGTTGTGGCCTCAAATGTCCTCACTTTGGCTTGATGTGATAGTTTGGAGAATGGGTTGCCAGATCAGGTGTGACCTCGTCATCTGCCAGTGGTTCAAAATTACGTGGTGTTGTCCTCGGATCTTTCAATTTGGATTCGATCCCGGACTGTCGCCAATAGCCCGTTGTGTTGCTCCAGTGCGACGTTAATTGAAATACCTAACTACCTTATTGTCTTCATAAATGTACCGAGTTACAGTTGAACGAGAAGCTTTTTTGCAAAATAAGAATAAAATCTATGTCAGAAAACGTTAAGTCTCAATAAACTTAATGAATATGATCGATAAATCGCTTTTCCCAACCGTTTAATGAGTCTCGACATCAGTACAACAGTAAAATTTCAAGGCAATATCGGTTTTTCCATTGTTAAGGAAATCTAAAACTCGAAAACATTAAGTCCATTTCTGGATAATAAAAATGAACTCCAGATAGAGCAGGTGAGTGTGTTATATAAATCATGTGGAAAATTTCGAACTTTCCGTTTTCGTATTCGAAAGTTTCTGTGAGATTGACTGGAGGTAATAAAGGAGAATCACGCAGCTTTTATCATTCTTCTAAGTATAAATTAAATATTTACATTACTGGGAATATCTTGGAAACTCTTTGAATCTTTTATTTATAGTACTGATCACTTATTAAATCAGTTTTGGCTGCAAATAGAAAAGATAGCTAAGCTTGATATTAATGTCCATTCATTCATTGAAAATATTTTATGTACACTGAAGAGTCCGCTGCTGAGTCTAAGCATTGTTCTGTTCATGTAATACCATAAAATGCTTCAAAACATATGATTGAGAACTATATTGACCAAACTGATAGAATATAAATGCTGAAAGATTGATTTTTAACTTTTAAGACAAAAAATTTGAGGAAAACGAACTACTTTTAAATATGCAACTTCGTGTGATGCATATATTTATTTTATTTTATTTATTTTATTTCAATTAACGTCACACTGGAGCAACACAATGGGCTATTGGTGACGGTCCGGGATCAATCCCAAAGGGAAAGATCCGAGGACAACACCACGTAATTTTGAACCATGGTCAGATGACGAGGCAACACCTGAGCTGGCACCCCACTCTCCAAACTTCCACACCACGCCAACGTGAGGACATTTGAGGCCACGACAGATTTAACGTGCACCAGCCCCCTTTGTACACGACGGTGTTTGGCTGGATTCGAACTCGCAACCCTTCGGTTGCTAGTTCGTTACTCTTCCAACCGGGCCACCGCGGCCCTAATATATTTAGAATACCGTTTAAAGTAAATTGGTATGTATTGTATAGTTTAACTAAGTAACCAATAGAAATCACCATACTAAATAGATTTTAGATTACCTGGAGCCTAGATACGGCCCTCTGATTATTTTATCAGGCCCGTGAACCGGATAAGGCCCTCCGAATAAGTTTAACCAGTTCGCAGTTCAGATACACTCATCCAAATACTTTTATCAAGCCGGCAAACCAGATACGGCCCTTCAAATACTTTTATCGGTCCCGCAGAACAAATAGATTTATCAGGATTTTACAAGGAAAATATTTATTTTTACGAAAAGGTTTAGTTTAGTATGCAGTATGTAAGAATCATGTTTTTTCTTCAAACTTTATCTCAAACAAGACTAACCCGATTAACTAGAGACCCAGTCAACGGGAATCAGCTGTATGCTGAAGGTGATTTATGACTCAGTATCATTTTGGCAATAGAAGTCCTATGGTGAATTGTACTATTTGTTTTGCTGATGGGGATTTGGTAAGAAAATTTTATGAGCTGGAGCAAGAATGAATAAATGTTTAAACAAAATAGTCAAAAAAATTAAATGAAATTATAGAATTGACAGGGGGAGACAATTCGACCTTGTTACGTGAAAAAAACTTGTGTGTAAAAAATTCGATACTATCTATCGTAATTGGTTCTAAAAGGAAGTTGATAAAAAGAAATGTTAATTTAGTCACTTAAGCATGGTTATAAAAAATAAGGTAATCTTCAAAACCCTCGTAAAATTTATGAAGGTATCATAACTGTCGTCTGTCAGGCGCTTGTAGAATTCATTCTCAAAATGAATTAAAAACGGTGAAACCTTTTTTATTATTCAATTATATTTTATTGATTAAATCTGAATAAGTTAATACAGAAATATAATTTTGTTTTACATATTGCTGGAGAGAAAATTATTATATTAAGATAGTTCTTTCAAAATAGTTAAAATCATAACTATTTAAGATTTAAATTAAAATTTTGGTTATTTTATGGAAATTTCCAAACAAATATCTAGGAGATAGAAAATATGTTACTTTGCAAATTTACTTTTGTATAGAAAATTAATATGAGTCATTGGTTTAATAAGACATTCATATACTAAGCATTAAGTACATAAATATGAGTAATGGTAATATTTTAGACTCAGACTTCTGAGTTAAAAAATTAAGCAATAAGGGCATAAATATGAGTAATGGTAATATTTTCACATTCAGTTCTCTAAGTTAAAAAAATTAAGCATTAAGTACATAAATGAGGAATTTTAATATTTTTAGACTCAGTTCTCCAAGTTAAAAAATTAAGCATTAAGTACATAAATATGAGTAATAGTAATATTTTTAGACTCAGTTCTCTAAGTCAAAAAAAGAAACGTCAAGTAAAAAATGAGTAACGGTAATGTTTTTAAAGACTCAGTTTTCTGAGTTACAAATATATTAACCGGTCTAAAAGAGAAACTAGCTGTTTCAGTGAGAATAACGACGTGTTTCAAAAATGTTGAAAAGTTAATACAGCAAATAAAACGATATTTTTCATTGAACCGAATTTGCAAGCAGCGAAGAAACATATATCTGGTGAATTGTTCTTGAAAATCGAATAATTCTCAAAGAATATCTAACATTAATTTTCACAGACAGGAAAGAATTGAGAGGGTTTTCCATTAACTATGAATAAAAAAAAGTTCGTTTCCTGAGTATTGCAGAAGCAAATCCAACCTTCTTTCTTTGACTGAAATACAAAAGAAAAATCTTTTAAAAACTGCATCGGTTTCGAAAATCAATACTTTGCATTCGCACGAGTTGCGCTCATCAAACTGTATCAAGCCCAGGTCATGTTTTAGGAACAGAGCCAACTTAGGAAATAAACACAGTTTGTGTCCTAGAGGGGGTTACGGATTTTGGTCTCATAGATTTCAAATAATACGTGAGACGTTTCGTACCCAAATGGTTCATATCACAGATGCGAAATTTAAAATTTTTATTTGATTTTCCAGATTTCGTCTGTTCCATCGTACTTTAATATTTAAAAACTTCGCTTTTTGTTTCTACAAAGTACGTTAAAACAATTAACATGTACTTAAAACGAGAATTTTCTATATATTTTTATTTTAACATGCATTTATTGGAATTGTATCTACCAAAATCGAGTTGTCACATTAGTTATTTTGTTTGTAAAGAGTTCTTTAAACATCGAGTCACAGTTATTAGAAATTGGAAACAAATTTCATTTACACGTATTTTGAAAATATGACATTTTTTATGTATCGAGTTGTCACATGAATTATTTTGTTTGTAAAGAGTGCTTTAAACATTGAGTCAGTTATTAGAAATTGGAAATAAGTTTCATTTACACATATTTAGAAAATATGAAAATTTGTTTTAATGTATTTAGATTTAATTTAAGGTATTTGTATACTTTTAAAACGGCCATTTTCACCCGAATTTCACATTTTTCAAATTTTACATATTATACTACAGCTCTTTAGCTCTTCAAATCCCTTTGGATTTTACTTCTTCGACGATTAGAACTGGAGGTATAAAATTTTTAAAACGCCTTGACATCTATATATTTGACACAAGGGGGTTATATTGGTTTTAACTTTATCTCGAAATGCAATTTTCGCTAAGCGTTACTCTCCGCAAAACACAATATTTCAGAATGCATCAATTAAATTCTTTTGAAATTTTTTATACATGTTCCAAAGATTATAAAGCAGGATTTTAACTATTATTAAGAAATATGCAATTAAAAACCTGACGTAACCTGAATATTTTTGCATTTTGCTCTTTTTCATGTTTTTTCAAGGATGACTTTCGTCAAAGTCCACAATTAATTTAAATATAACAATATAGTAATGATTGTAATTCAATATCTGAATTAATGTTTTTGAAGAGAATTCACTTTACAAACTGGAAAATTTTTAAGTATTTTTAAAATATGACATTTTGCGTAAATGATATTGTTGGCTGTTTTTACACTTTTTACTCCATTTTTATAAAAAATAAATTTAAAACGCAATATTTTCTGCCATAAAATACTTTTTTAGTAGAAACCAATAATCTATAAAAAATCTGAGTTCCGTGATAATTTCAAAAAATTAAAACCGAAGGTATACAAATACCTTAAGTTTGACTTTAAAATCTATTGCTGTAGCTAATCACATAAATAATGAGTTGTAATAGAGTTAGAAATATATTAAATACAAGGATGGAAATTTGATTGACTCAAAAAATTCTGGATCGTCATTTCAAGAACTGATCTATACTCTATTGTGATGCACTTAAATACAAATTTTCAGCATTAACTTTCAAAATTGTATCATATAATGAATATTTAACTTTCTCGCTTTTAACCCCTTGGATTGTCACTGATTTCCGATTAGTGTAGTACTGCTTTAACCCCACAGCACACATTATGACTAATTTGGTGCAGCTTGTCCTTTTTTGGACCTTGAGCCAAAAAACCCAACTACCCCATTATGACTAAACACCCATACCGATTGGTTGAAAGAATCTTTGGAAAGATTCTATTGGTCAAGAAGGTCAAAACTGGTTAGAAGTCATTCGTAGAAGGCTGCAGGTTGTTGACAGGATATATAATTGTGAACCTCTCAGTGGGTGAAAGTTAGGTACGAGTTTAGAGTAAGCAGAGCGTTTAAAAATTTATTCAGAAAATAGGTGTGGATAAATTAAATGAATCTAAAATATATTAGAGTTCATCTAGATTTCCCTTGTCCTATTTATAATATTTTGTCTTAACTATAACGGTTCTGTTGCTCCAGTGCGACGTTAAGTTCAACAACCTACCTACCTTAACTATAATGGAACAGAATTGGTGTTAATGCAAAGTAATGATTTTATGTTAGAGAAATACTTCAGTAAAGAGAAAGAAATGACTACTATCACCACAGCAAATAAAAACTATTTTTGATAAAGATTTAACCCTTTCCAGATTGATGAGACATCTGGTGCCCCATTTCCTCAAATGGGTAAAGTAAGTATATAATTACTATGTAAATTAAAGCTGATGAGGTGTGTATAATTACTCTCTTGCTTGATATTTTCTGATGTCAAGGAATGCTTTAGATGGACAGTGAGATATAATGTACATCTTTCTCTTTAAAAAATGAAACTTTTTTACGTATAAAATACTTCATTTAAAGTGATAGTTCTAAACTAAAATTAGTAAATTTTATTATGTATGAAATACATCATATAAAGTTATATGTCTAAACTAAAATTACTAAATATTTATTATGTGCAAAATACATATATATAAGGTGATAGGTCTTAAACCTATAAAGTTTTTCCAAACATAATTTTTTATCATGAAAAGGTCAAGAAATGTATTGGAACATAAAAATTTAAGGCAGAAAAAATTGTTTGTGTTTACACTTAAATGATATATTCTTAAAATGTTTGAAAATTACTTTCCTCCAAAACATTTTCTGGAGTGAGATTCGTTCGATTATAAACGTTAAATTCAGTGGGTGAAAGTCTTAAAATAATACGGCTATACCAAACCTTCTCTACCTAATTTTATACTACCCCTCATAAAAAATCAAAATATATTCAAATGGCTCCTGAGTTAAATGTTTCTGTAACTTTTTACTTAAATGAACTCTTTTCTTTCAGAAAACTTCAGCAAGGTGTAAGGTGCATAGAAGATCACAGTTTTCGTTGTTTTACTGCCCGTCAGAAAAGTGTTTTTAAATCTGTTGTTTCAGAATCTAGACATGTCATAGATGATATATGTGTACAGGGAAAACTTCAACAAGGTAAGATGAATCATTAATCATTTTCACGAGTATTATTTTCGTATTGTTGTAGTGTTGTTTCTCATCCCACTTGGTCTAGACGAACTAGACCAAGTCCGTGAGTTCATGCACCTTCAAAAGTTCCAGACGACTGTAGGATGAAAGTAGATTCTCCCTCGACAATCCCAGACAACCAAGGAGGTGACCAGGAGAGGCTTGCTTCATATTGCATTTCCTACAAGTTGGGAAAATCTTTAACCCCCTGGTGGTATCTAGACGAGGTATCTCGTCATTAGCAAAACTAATCAGATCTTGATGGACGAGATATCGCGTCGCTAGAAGTAAACTGACCTTTATCTCTATACCTTTGAAGATATACCTACATATTAGAAGTAAACTTGCCTTTATTTATGCTAATCTTTATCTCTCCGATTTGAGCGTTCCTCTGAGATGTTTTCTCTGATACCAGCTATGGGTGGGAGGAATTTTCCCAAGAAATACTGTTCTGAAGTTACTTTTTTGCAAATATTTCCTGATAAGTAAGAGTATTTGATTGAATTGCACTCTAAGGTGCTCTTATTTGCCAAGCTATATGCCATTTCATTTTTACCGAGGTCCACATGGGAAATAATCCATTGTAAACGGATTATTTCCCATGGAGGACTGGTCATTGCCTACACTTATCTAGAATATCAATTCCATTCCTATCTCCGATTCTGTTCCAGCTCTTTGAGTATTGCATGGTGCTACGGCTGTTATTAAGTATCCATATGCTATAATTATTCGTAGATTTTATACACTGCACTCTTCATCGGTGGATAAATTCTCAGTATACTGCAGCTATTCTTTTTTAAATTTCAATCTACCATTAAATTAAAATATGCCTTAACAACAGTTTTTTGCAGTTAACATTTATATTTTAATATATCAATTTTGTAATAATTCTATTTTAAGATAGAGTTTGCATGATACAAACTAATCACTTAACCCTCCTGGTGGTTGTCTCGATGAGGTATCTCGTCGTTAACAAAACTAATCAGATCTCGATGAACGAGATTCTCGTCACCAGCAAAATTGGTCAGATCTTGATGGACAAGATATCTCGTTGAAACCACTTGCTGGTTACGCTATTACCAACATTTTGATTTATATAGTGCCTCGATTTATTTTCTGTGTACTATAAAAAAACATTTTATAAACATTTTGAGTAACTTCGTTCTGGTAGGTCAAAAGAAAAAGTTTTTTAATCAAGACTTCTAGTATTTAAATACTTTTCATATCAAATTAACATATATTTCGGGATTTTCACTTCTACCATGAATCTTTATAAACAAATTCAGAAAGAAAAGTATTGAATTCCTAAGGCTGTTACATTAAATCAAAATCATGTTCCAATGCAGTCATTGAGACATTATATGAATAGATATTTCACACAATTTAAAATTCAAACAGCTTAGAGAATGTTTACCTTCTAATGCACGAGGAAGATCTAGGAAAATTCCTCACAATGCCCCTAACAATCACTGAATTTTCCTTTCCATTTTTCTTGTCTGGAGTTTTGAAAAGATCAATAAATAAAATCTGCGGCCAAAATAAAAATATTTTGATTTCTTTGTCCCCAACCCAAACCATCAAGTCACGTGTGAGAGTAGAGAGATCGTCGCCAGGCTGTGCATAATAATTGCAGGAATGATGAACAAGCGTCAGCATAGACCGGACACTTCGTCTCGCAATACACAATAGGAATTGAGGCTAATGCGCAGTATTTGAGCACTGTGATCCGCATAGTAATCAGATGCGCGTCCGAATTCCCAGCAACATTTTGAAGCCAATTCCCCTTCTCGTTCCGTTAGATCTGAATTTTTATGCAGCACGGTGACAACTACTGGATCGTGTTGTCAGGCTAATATGTTCGCATTCACGGCTTTTTCTTTCTTGTGCACGACTCGGTTGGGTTGGACGTGTCTACTGTGGGGAGGAGATAGGGTCAGCAGGCGGACATACTCCAGACGTACGGTGACTGACAACAAATGTTCGCTTTATCTCCTAGTTCGGTAGAATAGAATTTCCTTGGCTCAAAGCTTACGACTTTCCTTAGAAGGATGATTTGAGATGTTTTCTAAACACTTTCTGCAACTGGTAGTTATGAAACTAAATAGCAATTAACCATAATAGTGGAAGATATTCTAACATTCTGATGTTTTGGAAAAATCACTTGGAGAATCAAAACATACTGTGACTGATCAACAAATGCCCGCTTATCTCCTAGTTTCGTAGAATAGAATTTCCTTTGCTCAAAACTTACGACTTTCCTTAGACGGATCATTTGAGATGTATGTTTCAAACACCTTCTGCAACCGGTTGTTATGAAACTAAATAACAATTAACCATATAAAAGTGGAAGAAATTCTATCATTCATATGTTCTTGGAAAATCACTCCTGGTGGTTGTCTCAACAAATTGTTTCGTCATTAACAAAATTTACAAGATCCTGTGGGACGAGATATCTCGTCATTAAAAGCTAACCCGATCACGATCATTAGAAGTATACTGTCTAGATCTTGATCTAGTAACCACCAAAAAATCTTGATGACGAGATATCTCGTCATTAGCAAAATTGGTCAGATCTTGATACACGAGTTATCTCGTCGAAACCACTTGGAGTGTTCAAACTTACTGTAACTGATCGACACAAATGTTCGCTTATCTAAAAATTTGTAGAATACAATTTCCTTGGCTGAAAGTTTACAACTTTCCTTAGACTGATTATCTGAGATGCTCGTTCTGAACGCTCTTTGCAACTGGTAGTTATGAACCTAGATAGCAATTAACCATAAAAGTGGAAGATGTTTCAACATTTAAATGTTCTTATAATTTGGACACTCAAAACTTACTGTGAATGACCGAAAAATGTCCGCTTATCTCCTAGTTTGTAGAATAGCATATCCTTGCTGATGGTTAAAACTTTTTTCGTCTCATTATTTAAAATTTTGATTTAAATGCTCTTTTCAACACTCTGTAATCGGCACTCACAAAACTAGATAGCAATTACCCATAAAATCGAGATATTCTAGCATTCAAAACGTCGAATGGCTGACAAATTTCATTGGCAAATGACCAGAACATTCTAAACATATTGTTACTGAGGACAAATGTCCACTTATCTACTCTCTTTGTAGAATAGAATTTTCTCTACAGAGTTTATAACTTTTTCAGGCTCTGATCATTTAAAACTTAAATTTAAATTCTCCTTTTTACACCCGCTACGATCGGTCATCATAAAACTAGCAATAAATTAGTTATAAAATCGAAATATATCCTAGCATTCCAAACACCCATTTTGACAAACGTTCTTCGAAAATCACCTTACGAATGAATTCTTTGTTAATCTCGTTGGGTACTCGAAATTCAAATTTGAATATTTATTATTTAGAATGCACCTCCCACCAATTAGTGACACTAAAACAAGCAATAGCTTATATTTAATCTCAATGATACTGCATATTTAAGACACTCTCGAAACAAATATCGACAATTTCAGTCCTGTTTTCAAAATTGCGAACAAAGACTCTGCCTTTGGTCAAGTCAAATTCTTTAGTATTTGAAATTGGAATCATTTTCAATTCCCATTTGCAGTTAGTAAACAGCTAACTATCAACATGTATTCGTAAAACTCAAACGTATAAGTACTTAAAACATCTGAATATTTAAAGCATAATTTCAATATGAAACAGGTTCTATAAACTTACATTAGGTGAATTATGAATATTTAATTGTTAGTTTCAACTTCTGTACGCATCTTTTCCTCCATTGAGAGGGAAAAACGGGACCTAAAATCAATATCAAAACGTTTTACTGAAATTGAAACATTCTATTCGGGAATGAAATCCAATTCGCTTATTAAACGTCCTTTCAAAATAAATGCAATGTCTTTATTAATGCACCTTGAACAGTAAAGAAGGAATTTTTTCCAACGATTATTTTTTATAAGACTGTACAAAGGTTTATCTCCAGATCTACACACATAAACCCCATTTTTAACCCTTTATTTAAAATTTTAAGTGATTAAACCTATTGAACATTTCTAACAATATTCTGTTTGTATTATCTTGAAAAGCCAGAAAAATACTTTGAAAGATTTTAGCGTACATAGGAAACTGAATTCATTTAAGAAAGAATTTCCAAACATTTTAACTACGATGCATTTATTTTGATAATGGCATCGTCCACCAACACACTAAAGAGAGTTAATTTTAACAAATATAAAGTAGTTAAGACAGTACCTATTAATTTAAAAAATTGCGTGACCTTCTAATGAAATAGACCGCGCATGGGCGCGCAGTTTCATGTTATTTCTTCCGATCGCTCGGTTTCAAGATCTCGGGGTGGAGGTCACGTGGTATTGTAAGAAGCCTGAATTCCAATGTAAGATTACTTGACGAGCGTGGTGGGAAAAGCTAGTTTCCTCTTCGATAGCTAATCAATTCCCAAGCCCACGTGACTTATGCTTCTGCGATCTTACGACAGCGACTCCGTAATTTCATTACGGAGCGCTGCTCCACATTGCTCCGTTTATTTCATTAGAAGGTCGATTTATATTACAAGAGTAAGTTCAAAGCATTGGACGCTTGACCACAGGGAACATCTCACTTTCTCTTTTTCTATCGGCACCTTATTCCAAAGCAACAGCAACGTAAAATTAAATTGTATGATTGCACTTTTGTAAAAGGAACATCATATCACAGTATTCTATTTAATTACACTAATTTCAAAACTTGTTACTTTCCTAGAACGTTTGGGACACAAGAAGTAAATCGTTTTTTAAATTAAGTTATTTGAATCGATAATTCTTATTTTCATCGCTTTTCCTCTTACAGATTATCTACGGCGTGCCATGTTTGAGAAATGTATCCACGGATGAAAGGAAATTGAAAAGTTATGAAAAAAGATAAAAATGAAAAGTTATTTGAATCGATAATTCGTATTTTCATCACTTTTTCCTTTTACAGATTATCTACGGCATGCGCCATGTCTGAGAAATGTATCCACGGATGAAAGAAAGTGTGCAAACCAATACAAAAAGCTTGCAAACAATCATGGAGGTAATCCCGACGACCCAAATACCGCTGTCAATGTCAACTATGGACTCAAAATGCACTGCTGGTAGGTACAAGTAAAATAACAAAATAAAGTCAAAACAATGCATATAGCATATTTCTACTACTTGTCGAAAACGAACAAATTTAATCCTATCATTTAAATCTTAAAGTTTTAGTTTTTAAGACTAGACTCGTTTGGTTTCATTTTATAATTTTTACCCATCTGAAATTCATTAATAAAATAAATAGTTTTTTGTGGAAACTGGTAATTTATTTTGACTTCAAAGATGTACGCACGTTCTTTAAAATTATTTTTAAATGTTTCTCTAAAATAGCCATCATAAATGAATTTAAGTTTAGCAACATAATTAACAATTTAAGTTTCTGATCAAAATATTTTCAAAATAAAGTTTGAAAATTGGTCCAAAAGTACTTTTTCTTATATTTATTTACTTGATAGTAGCCATTAACCCTCCTAGTGGTTGTCTCGTCGCGGTATCTTGTCATTAGAACTGACCTGATCTTGATGTACGAGATATCTCGTCGTTAGGAATACACAGACCAGATCTTGATCTCGTCATCTTAATGACTAGATATTTCGTCAATAGCAAAATTAGTTATATCTTGATGGACGAGATATCTCGTCAAAACCACTTGGAGGGTTAATACATTTTGGAGATTTTGGAGCTCTGCGTAAAATTTCAGACCATACTTGAGCAATATCTTTGGTATTTATTAAATATTTGAAGTTGAATATTAGTAGTTGAATATTAAATAGTTGAATATTAGTAGTTGAATATTAAATAGTTGAATATTAGTAGTTGAATATTAAATAGTTGAATATTAAATAGTTGAAATTTTATTCATTGCTTTCAGTCATATTTAAGCTTGCAATAATTTTATTTTGCGTGTTCTTTAACAAGCAAAACCTTTTTCGCATTCAAACTCAATACATACTTACAATTCGGTAACGCAAGCAATTAAAACAAGTCATTTTTAAGGCACACTAAGCTAGTTTGTATAGGCTACGTAGGAACGACTGTGGCTGTTAGTGAGTAAATAATAAAATTACTACTATCTACGCAATTATTATCATCAACCTTCCCAAAAATAAACGCCACACGTGGGAGGAGTCGCTGTCATAAGATCTCAGAAGCATAAGTCACGTGGGCATGAAAATCGACTAGAGCCGATTGACTATCGAAGCACAAACGAGTGTTTTTCATCATTCTCGTCAATTAGTTCTGCATAAGGATTCATGCTTTCTTCAATACCACGTGACTTTCACCAGATCTTCAAACCGAGCGATCGGAAGAAATAACATGAAACTGATTGCGCATATTCCATGTTTCGTTAGATGGTTATTATCACCCAAATGCTGCAGTAGCAGCACATGCATGTCTGAGCATGAACACGACAGATCTCCCGGAATGTTTGTATCCAACTATAGTTTCATTTTGATAAATTTAATCTTAATAAAAATGATTAGTTGCAAGAAGTGCAAGTTTAAACTTTGGTCTATAATTTCAAAAGTGAGAAAAAGAATTGTCTAGATTTAATGTATCGGTCATTTTTACTTCATTTCTGGTTTATAAATGTTGTAAATTTACACCTTCCCTTAATTTTCTTAATTTGTATCCAGCTTCCCATTAATCTAACATGTTCTCAAATCAACCTGTCTCGGTATTAAATATTCTGTATAATATGATTGTGCTGGTGGAGTTGCATAGAATCTGTCTCGATCCAACTTTGTTAACCCTATGAGGGGTTAATAAAGTTGCACACATATATTCGCAAATATATACAAACGTTCTGCAACCTGCAGTCTTCCCTCCATGACTTCTAACCAGGTTTGACCTTCGCGATCGAAATAACTTTTCTTATGATTCTTTCAACCAACAGATGAGGGTATTTAGTCATTGTTAGGGAAAAAACAGTACTGCACTACTCGGTAATCTCGCGACACTCAAAGGATTAAATACTTTCTAATAAAATCCACATTTCTGACATTTTATAGGGTATTTCGAAAATATCTGGCCAAATTGTAAAGAGTGGTAGAAGAGCCCAAACTTAACATTTTTTTCAAGGAATGTGTATCCGGAAATGCCTAATTTAGGTGGTAGAGGGAGCTTTTAGGTCCGTTGTTTCTGTGACGCAAGGGGTCATTCCCCTTTTGGATTTTCAACGGCATACATCACTACACGACTTCGGAGCTCGCAGATATGCATCTCATGTATGGGGCTGAGAACGGAAACAGACGAGCTGGAGGTCAGAAACTTCTGGATTCAAAGGTTTCTGGTTAGAATCCTGGGCAAGACATGGATGTTTGTCCGTCCTGAATGAATGTGTCCTCTCTATTGATGTTTACTTCGAGCCCTTCTTTGGAGTTTGGCCAGATATTTTCGAAACACCCAGTATATTGCTCATTAAGTCTTGCGACTGATTGTAAAGTTGTTAAATCCCCCTCTGTAACCCAAAATATTTAATGAATTAATTCAAATTTATAAATTGCATCATTATTATTAGAGTTTCTTATGCAATCTGCTGTGAAACCTTCTTTTGAACTAAAAACTTTACATCTTTCATTTTTAGTGCATTTACTGATTTCGTGGAATGCCAGCATGAGCATATTCTAAGAGATTGTGGTCACCATGCCCATCAGTTTTTCCAAAGCCAACTGGATCGAATGTCAGGCTCACTTCTGAACGAACATTGTGCCCTCTTCACCCATGGATCCAATGCCTGCCTATTCAATCAAAACGCAGGAGTCAGCACCTTTAGCAAAGATTATGTGTATGCAAGATTTATTTTGTTAGTCGCTATTACAACAGCCATGTTATTTTTTATTCAGCGATGACAATAAAAGTTCTCGTCTCTATTTTGCATTTGTCATTAGTGTTGAGCATTGAAATGATAGAAAACGACACAAGATGAAGAAAACAACACTGAAATTTAATTTAATCTTCGAACGTGACTTTGAATATATGCTTTGCTATATCTCACAAACGGAATCATGGTGAAATTAATTATATTTTGCTGAAGACGTTTTCCAAGAATCTACCACAAGTATATCTTTCATTTTTACAGTTAAATCGAAATAAAAAGCGTATAATTTCTCCGAAAATTATTTTAAGTTGCGTTAATTTAGAACTTTCGACTGTTTATTGGCTCAAATAAATCTTTGATCGAAAGCTATTCCGGGAAGAAATATTGTACTATTATTCACCTTTTCAAAGCTTTATTAATATTATGAAATTCGTAGTAACGATGCTATTTTAGTCATCTAATAAAGGTTTAAATTTCTCCCCAGAATTCTCATCGTTTTATTTGCCTTATGTCAACTTATTAAAATACTGGTATATCTATGAAGTATATCTCAACATTGTGCGATTCAATAGTCAAATAGATTTAAGAAACCAACTAATGTGTAACATTTTATATATCAGGTTTGGTACTGCTCATTCATCTCTAATACCTGAAATTCTAATACACTTCACTACTTCCAGAAAATATTTTACCTAAAATGTATTGTTTTGTGGGGAGCACGTTTTTCTCTTGCTTAAATTTTCCGATGCATGTTCAAAACTGTCTTTCAAATGCCATTTCCTCTTATTCTAAAAACATTCTTGAAAATGTTGGAAGATAAAAACCTCCGTTCTTTGACAATTTTGGCCGTCGAATGACAGTTGTTAGGTATCTACTATCTCGCCCAGACCAAATGCGTATAAAGATATGGCCCTGCGCCATAAAACTACTAACCAACTAATGCATATAAATAACTTGCTTTACTTCTTACGATTTTCAAGAAGAATATTTGAGGAAGACAAAGCTTCAGTTAGATATCACCACAGCATACAACTGTAGGAATATGTTTTACTTATTAAGATTTTCAGGACAGATACTTGAGGGAAGGCAAAGCTTCAGTTATATATTAACCACAGCATTCAATTGTAGGATCAGCAGTGAAAGTTTGCCCACATTGTCTCTCTCATCTCTAATTCCTAAACGCTTTAGTGAATTAGAGAGAAACATTGCTGTCGGAAATTCCTGGTAAGACAAAAACTAAAACAATATCAATACAGTTAACATTAAATACACTGAAAACAGAAAACCAACCGGAAAGAAAGTATGGCATGCTCTTGCAATACAATAGAGTAGAATTTTGATTATCTGAGGTAATGTGGACCAAGGCCACCTCGGATAACCAGAAACTCTTGATTTTATGGACGTAGTAACACAAAACAGCTTATACGAACTGCAAGAAGATTTACTTAACTACATGTTACCACTACTACTACTGAAAGATTCATAAAGCTAGGATTAAGAACAACCTATTCTCGGATTTGTGTCACAGTTTGTATTTATTGTGATAATTTTACAATAAGTATGGGTTGTGAGTTGAATACCTTTAAAACTCTCTTAGAAGTCCTTAACGGTCTTTTGTTTCGCAGCACTTTCTCGTCTCTTTGGACAATGAGCTCAAAGCTTTATTTAAAATTTACGAACACTCGATATCAAGTTATCGGATAACAAAGACACTCGGGTAATCACGGTTCTTCTATATATGACACGCTTTCTATACAACATATTGTAGTGCCACGCATTACTGCATTATCATTTTCAAAGTTAAGATATTTTTAAAAAGTTCCATGAGCAGCTATACTACTTAAAACATTAAATAATTACAATTTTCTTTCACCCTTCTCAGGTTTTAGTCAAACCAAATTTCTATATTCCTGTCGTTGATCAAAAAATCTTTGTTTAACAAATTGAGATAAAACTCTTTTGAACCTTAAAATTCCGAAAAGATTGCTTACATCATATGAAACAGAAGCTTTATAATTTTAACTATCGGAACAATGTCATTTTACGATATAAAGGTGAAATAAAAGCATTTAATAAAATATCATAAGAGGTTCGGTGTTCAATTCAAGCTAGTTTTTGACTGGAAATATTTTGATTCTTCCTGCAGGTTTCGCAGTACTTTCTCGTCTCTGGATAATGTGCTCGAAGCTTTATTTAAAATTTAATAGCACTCGGTATAAATTTATCGGATAACAAAGACACGTGGATAATCACAGTTCTGTATACAACACGCTTGCAATACTATATATTGTAATGTAAGCATTACTGCGTTATCATTTCCAGAGTTGAAAGATTTTTATAGGTTTTTTCTTAGGCATTCCATAAACAGTTATACTAATTCGAACAACATTAAATCGTTACAATTTTCTTTCACCCTTCTCAATTTTTAGCTAACTCAAATTTCGATATTTCTGTCGCTGATAAAATAACCTTTGCTTTTCCCAAATTCAGATAAAATTCTTTTGAACCTTAAAATCGGAAAAGATTACTTACATCATATGAAACAGAAACTTCATAATTTTTAATGATCAGAACAATGTCCTTTTACGAGATAAGGGTGAAATAAAAGCATTTCATAAAATATCATAAGAGGTTCGGTGTCCAATTGTAGCTGGGTTTTGACTGGAAATATTTTGATTGTTCCTGCAGGTTTATAGGGTACTAACGGCTCCGACAATTCACGTAAGAAAATCAATGTTCAGAGTGTTATTTGCTTTCCTATCCTTACAGAAGGGCGAAATCAGCAAGAATGGCGCAGTATCAGAAACCCTCCGTCGCTCCACTGACTTCTCAGAAGTATTCATCGCCAACGATTGCTATGGCTCGCTCCGCCAGATGTCACCAAACTACATAAGTTCATTTTCGGTTTACTTCAGAGAAACGAATAAAGTGCCGTTTACCTTTTGGTTTAGAAGTGGTTCGAGTCCAAACTATCAATATTCACATTACCTTCAACTATTTCAAGAAAATTCTGTCGATGAAGAAAAAATCAGTTGAAAAATCAACACCTATTCTAAGAAAGGTTTGAAGAATCAATCCGAAATATGAAGTTTGGGTGTGAGAATCCGCGAAGCAAAGGAAATGAAAAAGTAAAAATCATAATCAAATGCATGACTAAAAATAATTACAGAAATCAGATGGTACAAGATAATTCAATACAAGGAAAGCGCCAAACGTGCGATAGGATCCACATGCCATAGAACTGTAGAGTTGCTTTACCGACGCAGTTATCAACTCTATAATTTTAACTAGACTTTTGTCACTTTGAAAATACAATAAGATGAAAACAATAAAGCTCAACAAATAACTTTAAAATAAATTAACGAACTCAAACTAAGATACCATTTTATTTCAAGAAGGAAACACTGGATGCATTCAAGAGCCGACACATTACGACTTACTTTATAATTTCTATACTTGTACGGTATAATACAAATGTAGTACTCTTTGAGATATATACGTTACAATGCTTAGTAGCTATTCGAAAGAACTTCAGTTTTAATTCCTAAATTCTTACTCAAGATTGATAATGGATAACTTTTCTACCTGATTTGAGAGTATGATATGAAACAAGTTAAATTATAAAATTTCATTTTTTTTCATGACATTTTATTGTATGATTTTTGCAAAATAAAATATTATTTATTTCGATTTGATTAATTTCTTGATTATCTTAATTTTTTTCTGAAATAACCACCTCCGAAAGATCTCTCAGAAAAGCGTTAATAATTTTTACTCGTTCCAACGCTTAACCCTCCAAGTGGTTTCAATGAGATATCTCTCACCAAGATCTGACCAATTTTGCTAATGACGTAATATCTCGTCATCAAGAATGCCGATTAAATTCTGTTTGATGAGGATATTACCGTTTTTGATGATGAGATCAATATCGTGTTAGTTTTCTCTAATGACGAGATATCTCGTCCATCAAGATCTGGTCAGTTTTCTAATGTATGGGAATCAAATAATGACGAGGTGTTTCGTCGAGACAACCACCAGGAGGGTTAAAACAAATTTATTTGAACCTGTCTTATACTTACCCACAGTATTATTTCTATAATTTTAACAGCCGCTCTATTAAGCAGCAAAATGATAGCATGCCAGAAAAACACCCACCTGTTCCAGTATGTGGCATTGCGAAATAAAAGACTGACAAATACTTCCTACTTAACATTCCAAGCCATGAAAGGTGAGTCAGAGAACGGAGCCACTTGATCTTATGTTTGTAGACCAAAGCATCCTGAGAAATCCGAAGAATCTGCTCCAGCTGTTTCCTCGTCCACTATTTAATTCCCGTCTTGATATTCCAATGAGGCACCGCCTAGCAAACATCATATGGCCATTCCCATGCAACCTGCGACGCCCCTCTACGAAAAAGGAGAACATTTAAGCATCTTATGGTGGAAAATAATGTACTCGGAGTGTTTTTTTCCTTGTTTGATTTGCGGTTTTCTGGCCTAACATCGAATGCCTTTGTCTTCTTCCGTAATTGAATAAGTTAAGCCAATAGTTGAATCAAGACATAAAACAGTGGATGGCAAAGAGGAAAAAACGTGGGTATCATAGAAAAAGGTTAAAGTACTTCACAAGCAGAGTTCTTTCACACAATCACAATGGGGTTAAAGGTTTTCTTTTCCTAGGAATGGTGATCACCAGTAAACTGGTAGGTTAATGGAGACAGATAGGTAAGGTTATAGAATTCGGAAATTATGAAAGTGGAAATCAACATTTCACTTTAAAAAAGGAATTTAAAGCACATTCAGTTCATATTAATATCAAATGTATTGATTAATTGTTGATTAGTGGATTTATTTTTTCAGTAATCCCACATTAAATTGATCATTTTTTCTTAGATTTATGCGTCGTTAAACTGACTGATTATATTTTTCCATTTTATTAATATATGGCCCCTTGAAACGTTTATAACGACCAAAATAAATCAGGATAGCGGAATGCTTTTTTCAATTAAATACGATCAATTTTTCGTGTAAGTAATACTTTTATTCATTTCAACTCCCTTGAATATTAAATGTGGTTCAATCTGTACCTTGGTAGGAAAAGGGCCAATGTCCAGATTCGCTGATTCTGAGTTATGTTCACAAATCACTTCAATGTAAAGAAGGTTATAATAAAAAAAATGCCAATGTCCTCCAGTCAATACATTATGAAAGTGCCAAACATTAAAAATTATTTTTGGTGAGCTGTATTAAAATCCAAAATAATAAAAATTACTAAATTAGGTTTATTAAAAACTTGAAAATGAACATAGGCCCTTTTTCTACCGAGGTACGGAAATATTATCTTTGTTTTCCATCAGTAGTCTTACATTAGATGCTCGTTTCGGAGAACTACACAATTTTTCAGTCTTGCAAATGGAGAAAGAATGAATAAGCCTAGGTATTATTTAAAAGTAAAAAGATAAATTTCAAATTCATTTGCATTTAAAACAAATTTGAATAAATTAAAATTTATATGAGGCAAAGAATTATATTCAGAACTCAACTTGAAAATAGGAATATCAGCCAGCTTGAAAAATATTAATCACAAGTCAAAGAATTTCTTTCAATATTTTTGTCGAAATTTATTTGGGTGGTCAAACTTTCTAGGAGAATATTATGAGATAGTTACCATTAACTGTAAGTAGTTTGGCGGCTGAAGAATATAGAAACGCCTCGAAGCTTTTTAAATTCATAAATAAATCAAATACTTTGATTAAATATTTTAATACTGAATCAAACATCACTCAACTTAATGTCTTTCCAATTTTTAATAGTAAATGCATTATTTTAATTGTGTCTGACAGGAATTTTTATACTTACTTTTTGTCCAATCGATTTTAAAAACTACAGTAGTGGAAAAAGTCGTACCAACTTTTCTTAAGTAGCATATTCCATTATCCAACCGACGTAGGTGGAAATTTTGTATAATTGATGATGCCTATAATGATGGTAATCAACGAGAAAAATCTTTTGCGACAGTACTGTAGCGCTAAATGACACATGAAAAAAAAATTATTTAATACGTCACTGCATCCCTACTGGATATATTCTTAGGATAACAAAATATAGTTATATTACTCCCTCTGCGATATTTTTGCACCTGAAAAGCAAAAAAATTAAAGAGAAAGTTCTATATAAACTACTTCAAAACAATATATAGCTGTAGGAAGGATATGCATGTGAAAATACTTTTAGCTGGTAGACAAGGTGCTACATCATGTTGAAAAATCTTCAAAGATGTCATCGATAGAACTTTTCAGACGGCAAAGAAAGATCTTTATGGGTTTTTCAGTATTCAATATATCATCCATAAGGTAAAAACTACCTACACATGCATGGAAAAAGTCCTCCAAAACATTTGACTGGGTAGATGCTTCATAGAATGCTAATCAAGATGAATTTTCCGAAATTTGACTGAGCGTTTCAATCGAAGTTGTAGAGATAAAATGTTGGTTTTATTGGAAAATACCATCTTTTTTAGTTGTTTATGGGCCTTTCTTTGTTCTTTTACCCACTTCCTTTTCTTTGCCAGCAATAGCTTCCTCGCAGATGCCGAGGAACCCAAACAAATAAGTAGATACCAAACGATGTGAACATGCCGAACAGTGTGAAGATACCGAACAGTGTGAAGATACCGAAAGTTATTTGCCATTCAAATAAAATTTACCAAGTCAGTTTCAGGTCAGTGGTTGTTGCATTGTTGCACCTATTTCTAAGTGAGAATCTATTCAAAAAATAATCTCAAAGATAATATTGATATCTTCTTACTATCCCTACATTTCATTCGTGCAGTACTGTCAATTTATTTCCCATTTTTAAATTGTAATGATTTTGAAAAGTGATTAAGTCCAACTAACTGAAAAATATTTTAAACGGAGCATTCGTCCTTGAGCTTTATGTAGCAAACAATTACCGTAGAGTGACAAACCAAACGACACTCTTCTCTCATCCTTGTTGTTTCTACTTGACGTTGTCTGTCTTGTATTTGGCGCAACATGGTCAAATATGGCCATTGCACCATAAAACCAACCAAACAGTCATTGTTATTTCCACAGTTCCCCTAATAGTGCTGTCACTTAACGCAAAAATCCATAAAGCTTCAGCTCCTGACTTCAATCTTCAGATCCAATAACACTGTCCACCTGCTTGCATATCCGTAAGAGCGTACTACGCAGAAGGTTGTTGCGTATAATGCAATAGTTTAAGGTTCTGATGCAACAATTACGTGTTTCAAAAATTCAAACTATTTAAAAGTTTGGTGCAGTATTTTTTTCACTACTGTGTATATTAAATAAAATAACCGAATTATTCCTGCCATTTTCTGTACCATTCTATCACCACTCAGAGAATTAATTTCTCTACTAATATAATAAGGCAGATGTCCTAAAACTTGCATTGGACAAGAATTCGCTGTAAAGCTCCTGATGAATAAAATATGATGAACTTCGAGCTTCTCTAAATAAATTTTTGCACATGTGCGTATATAAAATAATAAGCTTAAGCACACACGTGCAGTAAATATTTTTCTTCACTATTTTGCCAAACGTCTTCAAGTTTCCGGCAGTCAACATTCTACACCGATACCTTATTTTAAATATCTTATACCACACTGAGCACTAAACATAACTTCAACAAAATTCGTGTCCCTCCTCTGTAAAAGTCAAGGAATAAATTTTAATAAATAAGGAGAAATTGTGTACATTTATAAAAGTTAACCTATCGTTGTGGAATGTTATATTTATACTGCATATAGAATGGAAAGGGGACGTATCGTTGGATATGGACCCCAGAAGCATTCGCTTTTCATCTTTAAGAGCAGAAATATAAAGTGACTCTTTTCGCTTTAGAGCCGAAGCATTTTGCTGGGAAATCTCTGAGAATGCATCCCTTGAGCGGACCCTCTCTCTCTCACCGGAATTGGTATCTTCTAAAGGAGACCCAAATGTGAAGCTTTTCTCGCTATGTAAATAGTCGAGGATCTATTCTTATAGCTTTTTTTGGGATCAAGCTTTAGTGACTGTTATCAGCATTCTTCACCGTACCGAATTTTCTGATTGGAAAGTAAAGCGTTTTGTATGCTTCCCTTCTGAAAATGAACAAGTATTTCTGTTAGTGAGCCAGATTTCTGTGTTTTTCTTTTAGGCTTATTGATTTAAATATTAATACGTATTTAGTAGCCTAGCTATAATTTATCTCAAGGACGAAAGTGCAATTTTACTTCGATTTCGAGGTGTGAATATATTTTATTCAGAGTTTCATTTGCGAGCACTGAAGGTTAGGTTTTCCGATCCAGTTCTGTGAAACGGATCAAATTTGATGGGATGGATCACGATAGATTACAATCTAATAGATGTGGTTCTATTAAAAATGTGTTGTATCATTTCATATTTTTAAGCATTGCATTTTGTTAGTTTTTCTACGGTCACAGCTCTTTCAGCTGAAAAGAAGACTATTGAGAGCCTGTTGTGCTTCTCAAGTACGTTTTGGCCCTTGTGAAACATGGAAATATAGTTGTGCTCATGGGGAAGTCAAAACTACATTTAACACAACATACATGGTAGAAATTCCCTGGCCAAACTTTAAAAGGTGGTAGGGCGCATCGAAATAAACATTTTTGGTCAAAGAATACATGTCCGCAAATGTTGTTTGTAGGCGCTAACGCCACCCAAACATTGACAGAAAATCGTTTCTGGTAAGCATGTGGTTGTGTATCGTGTAGGTTAGCGTACTTCCAAAAATGAGCATTGTGGACATTAACCCTCCAAGTGGTCGAGACGGGATATCTCATCCGTCAAGATCCGATCGATTCTCCAGTGACACGATATCTCGTCTATCAAGATCTGACCAGGTTTGATAATGACGAGGTATCTCGCCGAGATAAAACTGCCCTATTACTCCAGGGGAGCGAAAACCAAGGAGGAAAAACAAATTTCACCTGCCCAGAACTGGTGACAATTTTGAACACGTTTTGTCATCAGAGGTAAACCGCTACTAGGCAGTTTCCGACGCGAAGATCTATCTGTAATGCGCTCTGCTGTAGAAAACCAATGGACGAATTCTAGGCGCAGAGGATAATCTTCAGATTTCAATGTCTAGACTGTGTAAATACAAGGGATGTAAATACTGTTCGTACAAAACCCATCATACGATGAATTGACTAACACTTAGGTTACGAGTAACAGCTCAAGTGCTTGGATTTCTCTCAATCTCCGTTTAGAATATAATTCCATTTTCTGGTATGAACGACCCGCATGACTGCTGACATGAAATGTTCCAGTTTTACACAGCTGACAGTGCAAATGCTTAAGTACTTGACGCTTCGGCACACGCCATTTGAAAAGCGTTCAAAATACAATCTTTGAGCAGCTCTTCCGTTGACAGCCGTTAGATACTTGTCATCCATCTCGGAATTCGTGTAATACTCCATCACGTGCAAAATGTTCCAGTTCCCTTAGAATATAGTTCCATTTCTGGTAAGCTCCAACTTCTCGACCGACCCGCATGCTTGTTAACATGAAATGTTCTAGTTTCACACAGCTGGCAGTGCAAATACTCAAGTACTTGACGATTCGGCACTAACCTATAGAAAAATATTCAAGGTACAATATTTGAGCAACTCTTCAGTTGACAGCCGTTAGATACTTGTCATCCATCTCGGAATTCGTGTAATACTCCATCACGTGAGAATGCCGAAGTATAAAAAAAAACGAATAATTCCCAAACGTTTCAAACAATACCCTTTAGCACCTACGTGCAACTGTTGCGGACATACACTCTTTGACGAAAAAAATGTTTATTTTGATGCACCCTACCACCCTTTAAAGTTTGGCCAGGGAATTTCGAATCATTCTGCGTGGGCATTCATTTGCAGACCTCTTCGAAGCTTTTTTTTTTTCAAAATATCTGATATGCAAACACAATACCTGTTTGTCGCCTGTGGCCGATTGAAAGATTTTGCAGTAAGTTTTATAAATTACCTCTCCTGCCTCGATTCCCTTTCCCCAGTCCTGGTTCTTCGACCCATTCTTGAAGAAAGCCTTTCTCATGACATAAGATGACCCGGGAGAGTCGTAATGCTTTTCCTGAGTACTTTATCACCGCAGTGCTTGAAAACACTAAAATACTAGCTGAGCTACGACTAGACTCGGCAATCTGCAACAGTTACAAGGGCAAAAAATTATTTCAGCAAAACTTCACAAATTTTATCACCTGTTTTCGAAAACAGTGACAATTTGCAGAAGTGTTTCGTGTTTTCCAAACATTGCACATTGCTTATTGAATTAATGTTGTTAAAAAGGATATTTTAAAACTTTTAGAAGTGAGACACAAGAAATTATTACGGTGTGTGTGTGTTTTGGTTTTTACACCTGTAATTAATTTTTCCTAGCGATTCCAAACCAAGTTCATTTGTTAGCATTTGATAATTGCATTTGTATCATTTGATAAAAACTCGAATCCTGGAAATTTGTTTTAGAAGTTGGTTGAAAGAAAAATTAGCAAGTTACCCGAACTTTCTTTATTCGAAAAGGGCTAACTTTCGCTCGAAACGAATGTGTAACTTTTACAGAAATTGAACGACATTGGAAGATAACGATGAACGGAGTCAATTTTTTTACATAGTGCTCACGGAGAGCGAATGTCCCAAATTTTGTATTGAGACTTTTGAAGATATGGGGATGTATTCCGCGAAAAAAAAATTTTACCAAAATAGCTGATGGGGGAAATTTGGGGCTGTTATAGTCGAAAACAGTCGAACATTCGATTGTCGAACAGTCGATTTGTATTAAAAGCAGATAAAATGGATAATTTAAAGTTTCGACAGCGTAGCAACAACCACACCACTAATTCCAGCTGGATATGTGGCGCGTTGCTATAAAAAATTGCAATAGACAGACAAATAGAGATTTAACTCACAGGAAACAATCTTTTATTCACCAGAATCAGCTTCTTGGCCACATAGACCAATACCAATGCGCTTGGATTGGAAAGGAATGCGAAACTGGATGTCCCTAACGAGCTAAGAGCTCAACACACCATTACTGATCCTCCCCGAGGGTGCTTGAGAAAATATTGTGGTTTCTTCGTAATTAATGTCACTAGTACTTTAAGGATAGAAAAACGGGAAGTTGACTTATACCTAGAAAGACGAAGTGGGCCAGTGTAGCCCCTGTTCTTATAGAGTGCTAGATCAAATTAAGCAGATTATATTAGGTAGCAGATGATTAATTCAAATTGAAAATGTATATCGCACTGACCATATCGTTACCACCACGCCAAAGGCACTACTCTGCATTCTGGCGATTTTCACCTAACTGCATTTTTCGAGTCCTTACATTCTTTATACTATGACAAAGCCACGAATCATCTTGATCCTTAGTGTCGTAACTCGATTTTTCCCGAAGCACCAAAACTTTGAAAGTGTTTTTGTAGAAACGTCAATTTTGAAGATTTGCGCCTTTGGCGTGGTGGTAACGATATGTTACTTTTCTGTGTATCATATGAGTAAGATGTCTGGCATTCCAAACGCTTAGAAAAACAATAATTAGTCAGATGACAGACTGCCGACAAAACAGTGTTCACAGCTGGAGAGGGAAACATGACGTTTATAAGCAAAATATAAAGTGGAGAAAAAAATGTGAAGCTACTTGGAACGTCATTGCTAGGTAATAATCGTTTCCAAACGGGAAAACTTCGCGGTATCATTGCGAAATACCTTTGGGACCACTCTGGCCCCTTCAGTCTTTCAAGGTACATGGTCTTATATATCCTGTTCTATTGCATATGGGCCAAACTAATTAACCCATCTGGTGGTTTATCTTCACATCTAAAACTACCCGGTAGTGGTCAGCCTCTGGTACAAAAACGGTAGTAGTGCAAAAACCTGACCCAAACTGTCACCAGTTTCTGGGCTATGGGCAATTGGATTTGTACGTGGATCTACATTCCTCTTGGAGTAATAGGGCAGTTTTATCTCGACGAGGTATCTCGTCATTGGCAAAACTGACTAGATCGTGGATATCTCGTCGGAACACTCTTGAAGTGTTTAATACACAATAAATGTGTACCAAATTATTAAAAGTCATAAAATAGCAGCCTATTCAATTCATTGTTAAGCGAGTTACAGGCTAGCAAAGAACTCGAGAATCATAAGCCACGACTGTCTTTCGAGTGTTAATCTGTAGGGTAGATTAAAATCTTCTTTTGCCCCAGAATACTACTCACCCGAATTAGAGTAGAATGTAAAGCAAGTATTTGTAATGGAAAAACATCTCATGAACAAAACTTCCAACCGTACCACTCCGGCAGTGTGAACCAGTCGGAATATTCTCTCACGCTTACTGATTTTCTGACTCATAAGATAGGCCTGCGTGAATGCAAAAAGATACTAGAGGGGGAACGGGATGTGGTTTCTCGCCATCAACTTCTATTTACGCTGCTATCGCGGTGGGTTGCTACGAAACAAAATGCAAATCTACGCAAAATGAAAAATCCCGTTTAGTTTCTCAGAAGAGGAAGTTCTCTACTGATCAAGGCTTTTCAGAATAGATTATGCAATGCAGAATTAATTTAAATTGAAAAAATTACTATTGTATACGATTTCACGGTACTTTTATTTTATTTTTCCCGAGAATTCTACCGGCGTCTCGGGATTTTCCCGAGCCTGTCAGTTACGGCTTTGGCCCATTATTACTGCCTGCTCGATACTGCTTTGTGAATAGAGATTTACTCTTGCATTTTGCATATATATGAAACGATACCTAAAACTAACCCCTAAGTACAATTCTCACTACAGATAAGTCCCTTAGCGGTCCCCTTTTCTCCCAGTCTTTGTCTCCCTATCCAAGTTTTTAATATATCTTGCCACTCCCTTTCACTTTTGAACTCAAGCCGTCTCGTTAACTTGGACCTCCCACGGACTCTGCTTTCAAATCGCATATGTAAGACACATTTCTCCTTCGTTAAACCACCGATTTCTACCAATGAACTTTCTTGTTAGATCTCCTGGTCCAATATATTTCTCTTAATCCTAATCCCTCTAGCGAGATCATTGAAAACTATTATTTCTTTCACGAGCCTCTTGGGCTAAGGAGCCCCCTCAGAGCCATTTCAAACTCCAAACGCTCAACCTCCACGCCTTATGATGTAACTACTCGTCTATTGAATTAATAAAGAATTGTCATAGAACTTTCTGCCTCTCCATTTACGGAACCATCATTACACTCAGTACCAATGGATCATTCTCTCTGGTTGCCTAATACCACTTTTGCCACTCTCGTCACGACTGCAGGCTTATGAGATCTGTTATTATGACATATATTCACAATTTTATTGCTTGATAGAACTGTTTAAGCAGTTCTCCGATTCACTTCCAGTCCCAATGCTTTCTTTCTCTCCTGGTGGTTGTCTCTACTTAGGTATCTCGTTCTTAGAAACAACTGACTAGATCTTGATCTCGTCATCATAAAAAAATAGGCAATATCTCAACAAGATTTCTCGTCAACAGCACATTTTGTCTATTCTGAAGCTGCATAAAATTCAAATACTGTCTTAATATGTAATATCTATGCTAGAAAACAAGCATTTTAGGTAGGTAGGTATTTAATTACCGTCTCACTGGAGCAACACAAATGGCTATTGTCGGCGGTCCGGGATCAAACCCAAGGGAACGATCCGAGGACAATACCACGAAATCTTGAGCAACGGTCAGATGATCTGAGCTGGCACCCCACTCTCCAAACTTCCTCACCACGCCAACGTGAGGCTACGACGGATCTACTGCGGCACTCTGACCTTTTAATTTGCTATTAAATCCTTTTCGTCTTTTTTACAAATTTGAAAAAATTATTTGGTAGGTAGGTGGGTATTTTAATTAACGTCACACTGGAGCAACACAACGGGCTATTGGTGACGGTCCGGGATCAATCCCAAAGGGAAAGAACCGAGGACAACACCGCGTAATTTTGAACCACAGTCAGATGACGAAAAATTATTTGGAATAAAATTCAAGTATTAAAGGTGATTCATTTTGGGACAGAAAGAGTACATCTTTCCATGTTGAAATCTCGTCATGACACTGTTGAGATAACTCGCCATATCTCGTCAAAAAACTGACCAGATCTTGATCTCGTCACTATTAAAAAAAATCGGCAATATCTTAATGAAGAGATATGTCGTCATTAGCAAAATTTGTCAGGTAGGTAGGTATTTTAATTAACGTCGCACTGGAGTATCATACCGGGTTATTGGCGACCGTCCGGGATCAAACCCGAAGAGAAAGATCCGAGGATAGCACATCATTTCGATTCAAGGTCAAATGACGAAAAAGTCATTGGACCTAACCACTTTCCATTTGAACCAAAGTAAGAGAAGCATTCGGTTATCTGTTTTTGTAGTCTGATATTGCATCAGGCGCCGGGATTCCTCAAATTTCAGCTCAGAAAATGAAGTGTTTAGCTGCAATTTAGTGTCTATGAATGGATTGAAAAGTTCAAAAATGGTATCACAGGTGTTTCTCTTTAAAAAGCCAGACGAGCGTCTGATAACACAACTTACAGCAGTCATTTATAGTGTACATATTATAGTACATGATTTATAGTAAGAGTTCTGTTACGCAGACGAGACTTGATGAAGTAGCAAATTGGTCATTCACCAAGGACCAAGAACTGAAAGAATATGTGTAACTCTCTGATGTGCCCTTTTTTGAGGGCTTGTGCAACAATGCAACAAGTGCGTTGGAATGCAGGAGATTGCTATTATTGTAAGTTGTCTATTTTTATTGAATAAAGTTTACAGCTGCATTGCGGATAATTATTGACTCACCCTCTCGAATATCACTTGTTACTTTTTGGTATATGTACCTTTCCATAAACATAAAAAAAATAAAATATCGTATATCGCATACCCTCGTATATCACCAGTGGCGGCTTTTCAGGGGAAGGAAGGGAAGTGCCACTTCCCCAACATTTTTCATCAAATTCATTTTTCAAATTACATTTCTCAAATTAGTCTTTTTTCAGTATTTCATATATATATAAACAATTTCAATATTTCTACGCAAAATTTCTCTTTTTTCTTTTACGATTTATAAATTATTAAAGTACTTACAAATATGAACGAATTTAATTTCGCAGAGAGCGTTATTTAATACACGGAAAATATCTTACAATGCTTACGACTGTAGACAGCGAAAGCTTTGCACGGAAGTTTTTGCTGAAAAATAGCTGCGCATATTCCGTAAGCCAGATGATTGCTATGACACCACCGCCATTAGCAGACAAAAGACATTTAGACTGTCGGCTCCGAAGGAAGGCAAAAGCTAGAAACCGCGATTCCCCTTCCTCTATAGGATTTCCGGTTGAAATCTAAAAATAGATGTCCCTCGTTTCCCGTTGCGAGCAGCGAATACAGAAAACTAATAGAGGGAGCTTTAGCGCCAAAAAGTCTAGCCAATCACGCCGAAACTGCCGAATATTCATGAAATAGAGCAATGAATTTGTTGACCATTTTGTTTTAAATTTTTCAGTTGAATGTATCCAATTAATGATATTGTCTATAATTTACTGGAAATTCCGTTTAGCCGGTGGAAAGGCGAAGACAAAAGGACGTATTACGTCAAGCACGTCCAACGGATTTATTGACGACTATGGCCAAAAAAGAAATTAAAAAGAGCGGTAAGACGAACAATACTAGTTTTCAAGAGTGTTGGTTTACTCAGTACAAATGGCTATGCAGTAGTATAACCTTAAAAGTATATAACCTTAAAAAGATTATTTTGTTGGCCGCACTTGCTTTTTAGTAAAAACATTCTGTTTGGAATAAAGACGGATTCACAGACTTATTAAACATAACACGAGCACTCCATAGGCACGATGATTCTGCTGAACCTCTGAAGTGTGAATTAATGCTAAGAATTTTTATAAAAATCAGAACACGATTGCCGATGCCCTGAGGGAGAATGCTAGGCTTTTTGAAGTGCATTTCAATGAAAACGTTCGTTTGAATAGACTGTTTCTAAAAACAGTGATTGATGCAGTAATATATTTGAGCGAACAAGAAATGGCATTCCGGGGCCATGATGAAAGCAGTGACTCCATAAATCGCGGAAATTTCAAGGAATTACTAGGATTGTTGATATCAAAAAGTCCTTTAGAAATTCAAAGATGAAATAAACGGGACTCAATTCTTTTCTATTCAAGTGGACGACACCACTGACATAAATCAAACTTCCCAGTGCTCCTTAATATTAAGATTTGTGAATTGTGAAGGCGTATTAGTTGAGCGATTTTTGGGTTTCCATGATGTGAGTGAAGACAGAACGTCAGAAATGTTATACAAAATGTTGGAGAAAATTTTGGATCCGTTTGATTATCAACACAAATTAATAGGATAATGTTGCGATGGAGCCAGTGTAATATCTGGACATTTGAATGTACTCCACAAAAAAGTCACAAGGATAAAGCTCCTCAAGCCTTTTTTGTCTATTGTCTAACACATCGTTTCAATCTTGTATTGCAGCAAAGTTTTTCTAAAATTTCTAAGTGTCGAATTTTTTTTGCAAACCTCAGCGGCATTCCTTCGTTTTTTCATCACTCGGTCAAGCGATCTTATGCTCTTGCATCAAATTCCGCAAGACGCATACCAACCATAACACAAACTCGATGGTCCTCCAATTCGAAATTAGTGAATGTGATTGTTGAAGATTGGAATAAATTAAAAGAAATATTCGAATTTATGACAAACAACGAACATTCAGACAAAACAACAATTCAACTTGCAAAGGGATTTTTAAATGATATGAACGATTTTGAATTTACATTTTTGGCAGTAGTATTCAGCGAAATTTTTGGCCTTACTGATATATTATTCGAAATTCTCCAGAAAAAATCACTAGATTTAAACTATTGTGTATCTCAAATAAAATACACTCGTGAGCTATTGAGCCGTAAAAGGGACGATGATGTTTTTAAAACACTGTTTGAAAACACACGTAAAATCACAGAAATAGTCCAATCTAAACGGGAATATGATGCTCTTTCACTAGAAACAATTTCTCAAAATTATAAACAGCTGTATTTTGAAATTTTAGACCACATTCTTATGGAAATAAACAGAAGATTTCAGGATTGTGAAAAGCTTCAATTTATTTGTCTTGCTGATACAACGAAATTCGAACAATTTAATTTACATTTTCCACCTCAGGCACTTGGAAAATCTTCAACAGTTTCACGGCGATGTGTTTAAAAAACCAGCACCTTAAAAATGAACAATGACTTATATGTGCCGATGGAAAATTCAGGAATATATCGACACAAGAACTTCTTCGAATGCTTTATGATGATAAAGAAATTTTCACAGAAGCTTATAATTTGTTTTCTCTCGTCTTAGCAATTCCATCTACAAGTGTATCAGTGGAAAGTATAGTTTTTCTTGCCTTAAAAGAATAAAAACTTACTCAAGAAATGCTATTTCGCAAGACTTTCTTCTTTAGTAAATAATTCTATTCACACACACACAAAAGACGTATTAGTGACGCTTATGAAGAAAGTCATTTTACCATGACATATCAGACAGATTTGCAGCATTAAAGGACAGAAGAATTGATTTAATGTACAGAAAATAGGTAAATCCTCATTAACTAATTTTCGGAACTGCTATATTTTCATATCACTGGCATAGCCAGGATTTAATTTTGGTGGGGGTTGATTCTGGGGAGGCCCTTCCCCTATTTTCCAACCACGAGCCGCCGCTTTATATCACTTGTTACTTTTTTGGCACTTGTACCTTTCCATGAACATTAAAAAATAAAATATAGTGCATCGCATATCCTCGTATATCACTTGTTACTCTTTTGATACTTATGTCCTTCTGTAAACAAAAAATATAAAATCACAGTGTTCGGTAGTTTTCAATTGGTTGTACGTTATGTAGTTTTTCTTTTGAAAATACATTGTATTACGAAAATCACAGCAGGCAAATCATATTTTCCTGCACTTCCCCTTCACTTTCCATTTCTTCAAATCTAATAACATTAAGCAATATTTTCCTGTCATTTTGCTTTTACTAAAAATATAAATCTCCCGACATCTATTTCAATTTAATATGTTTACCTGTTGGGGAAAGTATTGGCTGTTTATCAACAACCAGGCCTACTCGCGTTCGCTTGAATATCCTCTACTTTCATCTCATTGCCCTTTATGCTGAAGAATTTAAATAAAACGCGAAAATCTCATTCTGCACTTTTGATATTTGTAGCTCCACTGCTCAAATCAAGCACATTTGAACGAGGCGGTAAAATCGTTGAACGAACCCAGTAGTAGGTTGGCTTTATTCGTTTTTGCTTACATCCGTTTGTTGCCATTCGACAATATATAAATATATAGATAGGAACGAAAACAAAAATGAAAGTGGAAAATGGCGGAAATGAGTAACCGAAGCGTGAAAGATAGAACACAGTCCTAATTAGAATCATGAATCTTTAAGCATTTCGAATTCGCTCGAGTTCAAAGTTTTATTTTATCTTTTGACTCTCAGAAATCTCGTTACGTCTTAAAAAGATAGAGATCTTAATAACATGATTAGTTATTTAATCAAAGTATGTATATTTATGAGTCACAAAAGAATTGAATAAGCCAAGTTTCAAAGGGTGAACTAGGTGCTAATAATTCGGTTACTACTAAGTACTTTTTTTCGCTTTAAAAATTTTTGAATCATGTTTGTGCTTGGAGGTTATAGTATATTTTTGCATCTGAATTTGGTGTCTAAACTTTAAAACGTTCAATCTATTGGAAAAATATGTTTTTATCTTTATTTTTATAAAAAAGTTTAGCATGACAGTTATGATTATAGAGTGGTGGTATTAATACCCACGAAATATCAACAATTAAGCTCATTAACTGACGTCATTTTAGTAGACTCGGAATGTACACTTTCATGTTGCTGAGAAATAAATTAATGTATTGAAATCTGTTTATATATAAAAGATATCTAATACTATCAAAATACTTATAATTTGTATTTTTGACATAAAACTAATAGTTAGCTAATGATTAAGTTACTTTTGTGAGTTAATAAATTTTTGTTCTTCGTCGGCGATTGATCTTATTTTAATACTCGTATGTCGTTTACAATATGGTTGTCATAGTTTTCGTACTATTCAGGTGCATTCTAATTTAGATGAGTCTTTAAAATAATATTATAGTTTATGGATACAATATTGAAATGAAAATTGGAATTTCTAAAAATAAAAACAAGGTTCCTTTCATTCATAATTTTATTAATGTCACGATTGAGTTTACTATCAGAGTCAAAATCGATTCCAAACCTTGTGGAGAGTAACTTTTTCACTCCACCGCGTAGTTTACTTAACCCTTCAAGTGGTTTCGACACGTTATCTCGTCCATCAAAATCTGACCAATTTTGCTAAAGATGAGATACTTCGTCATCAGGACATAGCCGATTTTTTTATGGTGACGAGATCGAGATCTGGTCAGTTTTCTTCTAATAACTAGACGACGAGAAACATGATAGTCGAGATATCTCGTCCATCAAGATCTGGTCAGTTTTGCTAATGACGAGATACCTGGTCGAGACAACCACAGGAGGGTTAATACAAATGGATTCGATTCCTCCCAAAGTGTATTTCTCTCTTATGTGTCAGTAAAACTTTCCTTGTGTGTATGTTAATTTACGTGACATGTGTATGGCGCCTGCTTCGTCCTTACATTATAAAACCCCAAACCAACCAATCTACTTAATATAAGCGACATGACTAAAATTCAATTTATAGTACTCAAAGACTTTGTGGTGCTGTGTGAAACAACCACATTTAACAAAAAATAATGTATTATAGGCTATTTTCAAACTCTTCACAAACCCAAAAATGTTCAGCTTTAAAAAATTTAATGCTTGTATTTTTATAATACTGATTTTCCAACTTAATGCTTAGCTTAATTTGAATTTAAGTATTTAAAAATACATTTTTAAAAGTGCTTTACATACTTTTTATTTTTATGTTTACATAATAAATGCATGCAACAACTACACAAATGTTATCAAGCTAAGTTGTATGCTCATTTATACTTGAACGCACTTAATTGTTTACTCACATTACTTTGTATTCTCTCTCTCTCACTCAGAGATAATTTCTGTAATTTGCATTAAAAACGTTTATTAGAATCTGTAGACAGGTTGGAATCTGGATAAAACATAAGTCTACTAGTGTTGCAATTTCGATTAAAAGTATTTTGCTACAACTTTAAGCAAATACTTCGGTACACATCGAAAACTGGTTTGAAAAACAGCCCTAATTATTACGCAGCTAAAATTAACCAAACAGTGATTTGTAATTATCCCTCCTTTGTAAAAATACAATACAATTTCCTGAATCAAAAACTCTGTTTACCGCAATTAATCATTGTAAAAAGAGACTTTTGAACGGTGACCAGTGCCATAACATTTTGTGTATACATTCCCAGGGACTAGAAACTTTTCAAAAACGAGGGTCTATACATCCTCCAAAAGGGTAAAAAAGACGGAAAGAAATTAAACAAAGCCGAAAAGTATGCATTTTCTAATTAGCGAGCTGTGTCTTCAGGAAAAGAAACGCCGGAATCCATTGTAACACCCCTAACTCTAATTTATTTCAATAAAGCGTTTGTGTTTCGTAAATGAGCTGCTTGTTAACTTAAAGAACAAGCTGGATCTAAGGACACTTTTTGAGAATTTTCGGGGAGCTACGATAAAACAAAGGGGGCTCTAAAAGTTAATTATCTTATGAATAATTATTATAATTATAAGGGGGAACAAGATAAAGAAATCGCCGAGCACTCCGCAGATTGCATAAATAACTATCAGTGTCAGTATTAAGACTTTTCGTCATTTCGGCCTTCGTGTCTTGTAGTTAAAGGAGAAAAAGTAAACGGGAGCAGATTCTGGGCAAGACTGCTGTGTAATTAATTTTAAGAAATGACGATTCAAACGAGATTTAGTACGGGATAATACGAGTAGTTACTTTACGACTAAAGAAAAGAAGACTTGATGGTAACTTTCTGGAACTTTAAGTGGCGTTTATCTTTATTATTAAATGCACCATAGCTCATAGCTCGAGATTTAATAGCATGTATAAACGATCAATTTATCAGGATGTTCCATCAACTGGGCATCAATGACCGTTTTTTACAGATGATAAAGAATGCGTAAATTTTATTTTATGCGTCTTTACGTTCTCGTGACGGATATTATTGTTCCCTTAGGGCGTTTTGTAAAAGTTTGAACGGAATCCCTTTAATCTACTGGTAGCTGTGAGTTACTTATTTCGTGACATAGAAACAATTTATGCGACCTTTAGCATTGAGATAATCGATTTTCGGGACATTTCCAAGCATTTTATGTTGTATTTTGCGCAGTGTGTATGGTTTTATTTGTTCAAAATATCTGAGAAAGTTTCTAACTGTTGATTTTGATTTTTTTCATCGGCAGTGAGCTGAAACTCAAATATCTGTACATTAGTAGAAAAAGGGCCAATACAAATTCGCTGATTTTGACTTATGTCCACAAATCACTTCCAGGTAAAGAAAGTTAAAATGTAAAAAGTAATAATGTCCACCTGTCACTACATTTTGAAACAATCAAACCATTGGAAAGTATTTTTGTCCGCTCTGTGTTAAAAATTTAAAAAAGTAAAAGCTACTAAATCAGCAGTTACAAAGAAGTTACAAAATACACATTGTCCCATTTTCTACCAAGTTACAGATCTATTTCTTAACCCTCCTGGTGGGTTGTCTCGTCATTAGCATAACTGACCAGATAAATGACTATCAGTGTCAGTATTAAGACTTCGTCTTTTCAGCCTTCGCGTCTTGTAGTTAAGGCGAGAAAAAAGCAAAAGGGAGCAGATTCTGGGCAAGACTGCTCTGTAACGAATTTTAAGAAATGACGATTCAAACAAGATTTAGTACGGGATAATACGAGTAGTTATTTTACGACTAATGAAAAGACTTGATGGCAATTTCTGGAACTTTAAGTGGCGTTTATCTTTATTATTAAATTCGCCCAAGCTCTCATAGCTCGAGATTTAATAGCATGAATAAACGATCAATTTATCGGGATGTTCCGTCAACTGGCTTCAATGACTGTTTTTCAAAGATGATAAAGAATGCATAAATTTTATTTTATGCGTCTTTACGTTCTCGTGACGGATATTGTTCCCTTAGGGCGTTTTGTGAAAGTTGAACGGAATCCCCTTAACCAATGTTAGCTATGAGTTATTTGTTTCGCGACATGGAAAACAATTTATTCGACCTTTATCATTGAGGTAAATAACGGAGGCATAATTTTCGGAGCATTTACAAGCATTTTATGTCGAATTTTGTACGGATTTATTTATTCAAAATATCTGATAAAGTTTTTAACTTTTGAGTTTAGTTTTAGTTTCTTTCATCGTTAATAAGCTGGATCCCATTATATCTGTACCTAAATTTCATTTCTGTTTTATTTTTAAGGGTACTGTCCATAATCGTACTGCAATAAGAATTACAACCGACTTCCACAAAGGATTACAAATAGATTAGGTCCGTTGTGGGTAGCAATAGCTCGAAGGGAAGTTCTTGTAATCCATTCACAAGGGATTAATCTCAATCAGTCTATTTTGGCGAGTCATTTTGTCCCATGCATTATTTCGCAAAAGAAAGGAGTTATTAGAAATTGGCTTCATTCATTGTGGGTTCCATTCGCTCACGGATTAAACACCAATCTAGCAATCGGATCTTCATGGTTTAATCTTGGTCTATGACTCAATTCTGATCTGTTTTGTCCTACATCCTATGTATACAACAGGAATCAAATCTTATGGAATTGGCTCAATTCATTGTAGACCACAGTAATAAAGTGGGTGAAGACTCGGTATGGGATCATCGTAGATTCAATATAGGTCAATCAATTCTGATTTGCCAACTTTATTCTCTACACTTCTAAAAAGAAACGACGTTTTAAGCTATTGATTAAGACACAAAATCTTGTTAGCTATTTGAGAAATAGCTGTTGTTCTCTACCGTTTGAGATATAACCAGCCCGTCCTCAAAAAAACCAAACGTACAAGATAAATCAGTTTCAGCGAATATGTTGATCTCAGATCTGGTTACTAGATACGGCCCTCCAAATATTTTAATCTGACCCGTGGACCAGATAAGGCCCTCCGACTAGGTTTTACCTGCATGCAGTCCCGATACTGCTTTTCAAATATTTTTTTCAGGACCACAGACCAGACGTGGCCCTTCGGAGAGGCTTAACCGGCCAGCAGTCCATATACAGTCCTCCTGACACGTTTACCCAGCCCGCAGACTAGACTCAGCCCTCCTGAGAGGTTCACCCCTCTCGAAGACGGGATACGGCCCTCCATAAATATTTATCTGGCCCTTGGATCGGATACGGTCCTCTAAATAGTTCTATCAGGACTACAGTCCAGATACGGTCCTCTGAATAGGTTTAACCTGTTCACAGACCAGATACGGCCCTCCGAATAAGTTTAACCAGCTCGCAGTCCAGATACGGTCCTCTAAATATTTTTATCAGGACTGCAGTCCAGATACGGTCCGCTAAATAGGTTTACCCTGTCCATATATAATACCATATATAGACCATATATAATCCTCCAAATATTTTTATCAGGCCCGCGGACCAGATAAGGCCCTCCGTATAAGCTTGACCAACCGGAGTCCAGATACGGCCCTTTAAATAGGTTTACGCGATCCACAGACCAGATGATACAGCCCTCTGAATAGGTTCACGCGGTCCACAGACCAGATACTGCCCTCCAAATACATTTATCAGACCCGCAGGCCAGAACAAAACAAGACAAGAATCGCTAAAATAAAAAACGCAAATAACAAAATAAGCGGGCTGTTCTTTGTAATATTTTCCATAAAAAAATATTATTTTTGTGCTTAACACCCTAAAAACTGAAACACGAAAATCGTCGAAACACACGTTATCAAGCAAGGCTCCTAATGAAAAATATAAGAGCTTTTAATTTTATTTTCCTGACTCCAGAGAAAAGTGACAGTTTGATCGCATCTAACTCATCTTGAGAAAAAAACGAGTCCCCTGAGTACTTAATATAAGCCGGGCTATCATGACACAGTATCAAAAGGCATTCGAGCGGTTCCGTGAGGAAGTTCTTCGGAATATTAATAACTAACTTTGAGATGTGTGTACGATGGTATCTTTTATTGATTGGGGTAACTAGAGGCCAGCTATCATTATGAGCACCCGCTTTGTCTCGTCCTCGTTCCTGCTTTTTCGATCAATTAAGAGTTGCTGCAAAGACAGCCGATTCGCGCCATTGTCGTTTACGATTACAGCCTAATAAAAGGTAGGCCTTTTAATGGTGTCTTTTTTATTTACTGGCGTTGTTGATCTTTTATATATTTTCAATAACAAATTGGGCTGGGAATGTTATCTGTGACGAATTGAATAGATGCTAGCAATTTTTCCATTTTATGCATGTTTCCGTCGATGATTGGGTTTTATGTTTGCAATAATAAACTCGTGTCAAAATTGACTCCAGTTTGGAGAAACTATTAAGGGGAGCCAAAGTATGACTCCAATATATGCAACGTGTGTGGTTATTTGTTTATAATATTAATAAATAATAATGCATATTCCCTCTTTTGATAATAACTTAAATTGTCATTCATCAGAGTTCATTAGTTAATATGAGTAAAGTTCAATAATTACCTCCATGGGTAATATTAGTAAAAGTATAATAAGTCTCCATTAAAAATAACTCATCATCCGACCGTGGTTCAAAATTACGTGGTGTTGTCCTAGGATATTTCCCTTCGGGTTGATCCCGGACCGTCGCCAATAGCACGCTGTGTTGCCCCAGCGCGATGTTAATTAAATACTTACCTACCTCTCCGTTTTATGACTCGCGAATTGCGAGTTCAAAACTCGATTCAACCAAAGACCGTCGTGTACATCTGGTATTTCTGTTACAATGGTTGTTACAGGTACTTTAAAAACTTTCTATGAAAACTTTAAGGGGAGGTAGGATAGCAAAATTAAACCTTATTCACAAAGGGATATATGCCCTCAAGCACAATAGTTCAACATTTATAGTTTCACAGACAGTGCTCAAAGTTGCAACCACCGACAATAATGCGCGCCTGACAGCGTGCATGCTAGCACATTCTTCAACTCATGCGATACGGTCCACTTCGGAGTCAATTGGTATTCACAATGACTTCGAAGTTTTCCCAGATAAAGGAATCAATGTGTGATAAATCTGATGATCCTAGTGGCCAGGGAAGGAATCCACCCCCATCAATCCACTGAGCTTCCAAAGCACCCTTGCTAGCCCCTTGAGAACATACATGTGTATACAGCTTAATTTAGTGTACGTTTCCTGCCTCCCCTTAACCCTCCTGGTGGCTGTCCCGACGAGGTATCTCATCATTACCACAACTGACCAGATCTTAATGAACGGGATACCTCGTCATTAATAAGAAAGCTGACCACATCTTTATGGGTATATCTCGTCATTGATGAGAAAACCGACGGTATCTTGATCTCGTCATCATAAAAAATTCGGCAATGGTCTTGATAACGAGATATCTCGTCATCAGCAAAATTGGTCAGATCTTGATGGACGAGATATCTCGTCGAAATCACTTGGAGGGTTAAAACTTCTTCCGGAAGTTTTAAAATCTCCTGTATATATAATTTATTGTAATTGTTTCTTGTCTAACGACGATTCATATATAAACGTATCTTCGAAATCAAACATAAATGTATGTATGAATATGTATGTGCACACAACCAATCGGGAATAGCGTGGGTTTTTTCGCTTGAGTGGCTTGAATCGGGAATTGTGAAAATTTGAGTTTCATAAAAAAATGAATTTTATCACTCTCACCGAAAAGCTAAAGCACTTCAAGGTAGGTATTTGAATTAACTTCGCACTGAAACACCTCAACGGGCTATTAGGGACCTTCCGGGATCAAACCCGAACGGAAAGATCCGAGGAAAACACCACGTAATTTTGAATCACGGTCAGATGACGAGGTCATACCTGAGCTGGCACACCACGCCAACGTGAGTACATTTAAGGCCACGACAGATTAAACGTGCACCAGCCCCCTTTGTACACGACGATCTTTGATTGAATTCGAACTAGCAACCAAGGGCCGTGATAGCCCGGTTGGAATAGTAACGGACTAGCAACTGGACCGTGGTTCAAAATTACGTGGTGTTGTCCTCGATCGTTTCCCTTCGGGTTTGATCCCTGACCGTCACCAAGGGCCCGTTGTGTTGCTCCAGTGCGACGTTAATTAAAATACCTAACTTCCTACCTCGAACTCGCAACAATCCTGTTGCTAATCCGTTACTTTTGCAACAGGGCTCCGCGGCCCTTGATAATAAGCTTCCTACCTCGAACTCGCAACCATCCTGTTGCTAATCCGTTACTTTTGCAACAGGGCTACCGCGGCCCTTGATAATAAGCTTCCTACCTCGAACTCGCAACCATCCTGTTGCTAATCCGTTACTTTTGCAACAGGGCTCCGCGGCCCTTGATAATAAGCTTCCTACCTCGAACTCGCAACAATCCTGTTGCTAATCCGTTACTTTTGCAACAGGGCTCCGCGGCCCTTGATAATAAGCTTCCTACCTCGAACTCGCAACCATCCTGTTGCTAATCCGTTACTTTTCCAACAGGGCTACCGCGGCCCTTGATAATAGGCTTCCTACCTCGAACTCGCAACCATTCTGTTGTTAATCCGTTACTTTTCCAACAGGGCTACCGCGGCCCTTGATAATAGGACCTGGTGGTTGAGTAACACCTTTCTAGAGTGTCGTCAACAGAACGAACTGAGATTTCTCTAAAAAAATAAATAATTCGAAAACAAAGGATGGTTTCGGTGATTAAGTACTTAAATCTCTTCAAGGTTTTACTTTTGTTTCCCATGTAATGAACACGAGAATCTCTTTCTTTTTCTCCCTATGTCTTCGCGTTTGAAAGCGAAAAAAAAATCGCTCCACTTCTAAAGCCATCTCTTGCAAGAGGTTTTTCACAGCATTTAAAATATTTATAAAAAACCAAGTAGTTGCATCAATTAAGAAGGGAGGGAGTATAGGATCTACTTTCATTTCATCAGTGCTTTGTTTCCTTTCTAAATGGGGATTTAATTATTAAGTTCAATTACGGCGCGCTTGATAAGGGCAGAAAAGGTGGGAAGCCTACTTTCAAACGAAGTTTATCACAGCAATAAAAGTTTAGGAAGCAGAAACTTGGAATTATATAGAAGTAAATTACGAATTAATAAGCGAGAATGTTTCTACAAATAATGAATTCATTTCGCTACGGAAATCAAATTAGAGAACCCTTTTTACAGATATTTTAATGTTGCAATTATGGAATACAATTATCTTGGATCCGACGAAATTGGGGGATAATGATGATGGTTGTTTTAATCGTATTTTTCTGAATCATCAATTTTATATATGGATGTGAGGTGCTGATGACTTTTAAAGAACACTTATTAAATTGATCGGTTATTGGCGAAATAAAAATGTTGAAACTTCCAACGATGTCTAGCGCTAAAACTATTAACTTATTTTCACCGTTCTACATACCCTACCGATGAATAAATTTGGGAATAAATGTGTATAAAGACCGTTTTCGCTCATAAACTGGTGTAAAATATTTTAAAGTTTTCAATTTATGAGCGAAAGGTGTCTTTATATACATTTCTTACCGAAATTATTCATCGGTAGGATATGTCATACGGTGAAAATAAGTTAATAGTTCTGGCGCTCATAAATTAGTGTAAAATATTCAAAAGTTTTCAATTTATGAGCGAAAGTTGTCTTTACATGCATTTCTTAGGAAAATCCCTTCTGGTTTGATCCCAGACCTTCGCCAATAGCCGTTGTGTTGCTCCAGTGCGACATTAATTAATATCTACCTACCTTACCAAAATTATTCATCGTTGGGGTATGTCCTACGGTGAAAATAAGTTAATAGTTCTGGTACTAGACATGCTGCAAGTTTTAGCATTTTTCAATTTATAACAAGTAATGTTTCAACTAATGGAAATTTTCCGTTTCATAGTGAATACCTCCCAATCTGTTAAATTTTAAAAATAATTTTTTCCGGAAATACATCTGTTTTAAATTTGTATTGTTTCAGCTTATGTTACATATTCCTAAGCAATAATTTCTACTGTTTGATCTCTGGACAACTTTTCATAAGGTAAAATTCAAAGAATGTTTAATGAACGAATAAGAATAAAAATGTTAAACTAACAAACGATGGAGATACACTAATTCATCAAATACCTAATTTTCGCTTAATTTATTTAAAAAATTGTATTACATATAGATTATAGATTTAGTTAGATAAAACACTACATGATTCAACATGAATATTACATATGACCAATACTATCCAAAAAAGTAAGCCAACAGACAAAACAAACGTATAACAAATTTAAAAAATGAACATGGTAAGAGACCATTAAAATCTACCATTACGTATGTAAAATACGCTTTTAAATCAAGGCATAAGTATATTATTAAAATCGACGCAATAAACTGATTTAAGCAAACAAAATCACAAAGTATTGTGTAAAAAACAGAAAGAAATATATTATCAAATCCATATACTAATTTTATATCCTTAGTTTGTAAATTTAAATTAAACAATTCATCGGGCCCCCAAGTAAATTATAGATCCTACATCTTTACCACTCAAATTAGTTTTCTCAGTCCTGCTTACAGTATTGCAATTTACATCATTAAATATCTAGATAAATGAAAAATATTGTTTCATTATGAACGATATTGAAGTGAAATTCTAAAAATGGATATTCGGCTATTGCAAATTCGTATTGTATGCTCTTTCCTTGTTGATGAATTCAGAAGTTTGAGCTTTAAGGGGAGTTGGCACATCCGCTGATATTGTTGATTTAAGTATTTCTATATACATTTTCCCAGAATGCGCTAAAAGATGCCGGTTTTAATTTTTTGTGCACTCAATGGACATTTACTTACAGGGGTGTCCCAAAAAGGACTCCCTGTTTTTAAAGTTAAATAACTCGGAAACGGAGATCGATAGAAGAATAAAGCAAGTGGTATCTTTATTTTGAAAGGATGCAGGAATGAATAAGATCACTAGAAGAGTGCGTTCCCTAGCACTTAGGTTTGGGAGGTTTATGGCGCAAGGGCCATATTTGGCCAAGCTACGCCAAACACAAGACAATAACAAGAGAAGTAAAAAAGCAAAAGGCAGAAGGGTAAACGAGGATGAAACAGAAAGGAGGACAGATCATTCAGGTACTTCGGGGTTGTGATGCCCGTGAACACCTAAAGAAGACGTGCGCCTGAGGGTCTCTTGCAATTAGGACAAACTGGGAAAAAATTTTGACCATTCAGGAATCCCCGGAAAACAAACAGGAAAGATTTTTGACCATTCAGGAATCCCCGGAAAACAAACAGGAAAGATTTTTGACCATCCAGGAATCCTCGGAAACCAAACAGGAAAGATTTTTGACCATCCAGGAATCCCGGAAAACAAACTGGAAAGATTTTTGACCATTCAGGAATCCTCGGAAACAAACTGAAGATTTTTTACCATTCAGTAGCTTAGGCTCCTAAGGTGCCCACCCTTGCAATCTAGATAAAATCGCTTGAGTCCCTCTTTCCCCTTAGTAAAACAAGGATGGAACTAGAATTTTTCCCAGATAGTAGTCATGATTGGGAGGAATTCGTCACATTGCTTTATTTGAAGTTTTTATTTTGGAGAACTCGCTCGAGGAAAATCAGGTACCCCAAGAGCATATGAAGACCCCTCCTCGGCCAGTCTCTCAGGAATGCCATTTACCCTAATGTCGATGTTAGATGGTATCCATTGAAAATGGATTTTGTTCGCTTTGAGCGATTCGGGCCAAAGGACATTAAAGTTTACGAGACATTATTGAAATTAGTTTTGTTGAAACCAATTCGTATTTATAAATACAAGCATTGGAAAAGTTAAGACGTCTCGTCTAGATCATCTCCTGCAATCGTCTATTTATTATAAAGACTTCTGTGGAGACAGATAGATATCGCTCCTCTGCGCATGTCAAGTAAGACTTGGATGGACGAAAGAGATGGTAATGGGTGTGGTTGGACACTCGTTTTTAAGAAGAAAAAAAGTGATGATGGAAACTGAAATGTGTCAACTTGGATACGTTCTACCTTTTATTTTGTGTTGTGTCGTGCCTGTACTGTGACTGAGATTATTAAAGTGGTTTAAACCAAAAAAGGGAGTATTGCTTGTGATGCTTTTAGTGTGATTAAAATTTAATTTTAGCATGTCAGTACTATATAGTTAAGAGTGCACACTAGATTAACATAATGTTTACATAATAGTTTACGTGTTTCACATCACCACAAGGCACTCTAAAAGTAGCCCTCTGCTAGAGGTTGAGAGACCGATTCAACAGATTTCAATTTAAGGCGACATATTCAATGCTTGTTTTATCTCTAACAGTTCAGCACTTTCTTAAGTGCTGACTGAGCTACGACTATCAGATAGGATCCAGATATCATTATAACGATTTAAAGAACCAAGGTGTTCCAAGGTTTCGTTAATAGCAATTAATTCAGCTCGAAAAACTGAGCGGTGATCAGGATTTCTTATTTTTAGTTGAATAGAATCATTGACAAATTTGATGAGTACAAAACTTTCAGTGTTACCTTTTTCATTCCGGTTACTATCAGTATCAGGGAAAGTTCTACTTGCAAGGTTAACCCTCCAAGCCGTTTGGACTAGATATCTCGTCCGTAAAAATCTGACCATCACAATATTGCCGTTTTTTTATGACGACGTCAAGATTAGGTCAGCTTTCTTCTAATGACGAGATATCTCGTCCATCAAGATCTGGTCAGCTTTCTTCTAATGACGAGATATCTCGTCCATCAAGATCTGGTCAGTTTTCTTCTAATGACGAGATATCTCGTCCATCAAGATCTAGTCAGTTTTGATAAAAAAGATACCTCGTCGAGGCAACAACTAGGAGGGTTAAAGTAGTTTTTAGAAAATGTACTTCGTTTTTTAGAAAAGAAAATCGAATTTAAGTTCAAAATTTGAGATTATTTAATTGAGTTTATTATTAGTTTTTTATTAAATTTTTCAATAGGAGTTGAAACAAAAATGAAGTATTTGAAAATGCATAAAATACAACTGCTTATCCAAATCTAACAATCTCAAAATCGGTATTTTTGAAATTTTTGTTTCAACTCCTCTTAGAAGTATGTCCTTAAGTGATATTAGAAAATATTTAGTCAAAAGTAATATGTTCTAAAGCGAAGAAAGAGAATCGGATACTCTATAGGCAGATATTGAGTAAGAATCTCCTACTTCCGATTACTTTCATGGTGTAAACAAAATAGCTCAGTAATGCTCAAGTGAGACTCAGCCAATTATGGTCAAATGAATGGGAAATATTTACGACTCGTGAATTAGTAAGCAAATAAAGCAACAGTAAAGGAAACGCATCGCTGCTTTTTGAACACTTATCATGAAAGATGGCTCAAAAAAGCGCCGTGCTTAAATTAAGCTCTTCGCTGTCAGTTCATTCGTTTAAAAGAAGAGTGAAAATGAACAGCGGTGTTTTTACAATATTAAATTGTTTAATAAAAAGGAGTTTGGGTTATTTTTCAACCGCCTAGCTCCAAGCTACTCTTTCATTTTACTCCTTTTTTACTTCCCAGAAATAGTTAGCAAGGTTTTTATTTACTTACAGAAACTCCATTATTTTTGTCAGTTTAACAACAGAAGCGAAATAATGTCTACAGCTCCCGAATAATTACGTTAAAATACGAAAATCCCGGCGAGGAGATTTTTCGCAAAGGCAATATTAAATAAAAGTATAAGTTGGCTTCGAATGATTTCTAAAGTAAACACAAGGGAACTTCTTCCGTTTCTTTAGATGAAGCTCAGCAGAGCAGAGAATCTTGTAGGTTGCAATGGAAGAACGTGTTTATGAGTGAGGGGAATTATCCAAAGCGTGGAAAATTTATATTTTTCTTCCCCTCAGAAACCAACGTTTCCTTTTAAATAATTCCTTACTGATTTAAGTAGCTCCTTCTGACTTTTTAATTTGATGTTGACTTCGTGCGTTATACTTAAACGAAGCTAGCTCTAATATTTAATCAAAAAATGTAAAATCACGGTATTTTTCATTTCACTAATTTTCGGCCATGAATATTTACAATTACCTACATTAAGCCAACATGTATAGAATTGTGGCTACAGTACAAAATATTTTACACCCAATATTTTGTCAAAATAATGCAATTATCCCTCCTGGTGGTTGCCTTGACGTAGTATCTAGTCATCCGCAAAGCCATTAGCAGTTCTTGATGGACGATATATTCCGTCATTAGAAGAAAACTGTCTAGATCTTGATCTCGTTATCATCAAAAAATTGGTAATATCTTGATGGATGAGATATCTCGTCGAAACCACTTGGAGGGTTAAATAGTTCAGTTCGTCAAAATAGTTTTTTCGAATTGAGGAATCAGAAAACTTAGACTTGTATATAAATTTATATTCATACAGATCATGACATAAAGAACATCTTATATAACTTTTTGCAAGCATCCATCCTAAATATTAACATAAGTACTATAATAGTACAGAAATTAGGATTTCTTCATTAATATTACTAGCATTCAAATTTCTAGCCATGAATAAACTAATCCGATATTTTCTATAGATAATATACATAACACAGACTGATGCTTCGTTTCTGAAAGCATATTTTCCATGTATGAATATTATAGGTAATTGAGATAATGAAAGGGTTGTACGAATTTTTCGTACTCTAATTCGAACAACCCTCTAATAACCTAGAAAAACGTAAGGTAGGTGGATGAATTAACGTCGCACTGGATTAACACAACGGGGTATTGGCGGTGATCTGGGATCAATCCCGAAGGGAAAAATTCGAGCATACCTACCTCGTAATTTTGAACCAAGGTCGGATGACGAAGTCACACCTGAGCTTCCACCCCAAACTTCCACACCATGCCAATGTGAGGACAACAGATTTAAAGTGCACCATCCCCTATGGCGGTCTTTGATTGGATCTAGTTTCGGATTCGCAACTCTTCGGTTGCTCATCCGCTACTCTTCTAACCAGGCTACCACGGCCCCTAGCAAAATGTAAGACTTAAATGTCATACAAATTATACATTCATTTTTCTTTAAGAAAAAATGAAAACAAACTTTGAAAGTTTTAAGTAAAAAAATGGATGTCATTAATTTGAAAAGGAATTCTTCGTATTGTACTTACAGTAAAAATTGAACATAACACATCTTTAAAAGAACGTATAACTAAGTAAATAAAATTTTTAGTTGAGTAAAAAGTACAATCCCGATACTTCTAATATATTTAATTAAATATACATATATATACATTAGTTAAATCTCTCTCTATAAATCTATATATCTATAGCTAAACCTATAAATATACATTTTTAGTTAGTGGAAAGTAAAAGACTATACCAATCTCAATTGTAACAGCAACTGAACTCTCACCTAAGTGTGTGAATAAGACAAATAAAGTTATCAAATAAGTTTTTCTTGCAAACTAGAAGGGATACAAGCTTTATATATATAAATGCAACATATAAGAGTCAAATTCAGTGAATGAGTCAATTTTCTTAGATGTGCGTATAACCTATGAATATTTCTTCGATGAAAATAAATTACCCAAGTAACCCCCAAAAAATTTTCAAATTGCTTTAAAAGCAAAATGGACGGTGATTCAACAAAGGCCTATCCAAGGGCTGCGAGCAACAATTTTACACTGAACAATAATCTAAATCAAACAATAGAAATACATTGATGTAAAATTACTTTTTCGTGATTTTATTCAGGGAATATGCATTGTAAGCTGATAGACGACACCATGAAAAATAGCTATAACCTTCTTAGTGAATAACCACAATGAGAATGATTACAGGCGAAATTTTCCATGTTTTCGAAAGTTCGAAAAACAAATTATATAAAATTTATGTAACAATATTTTATCCTTTTCTACTTAAATAAATTAAAAAAAGAGAGATTTGGTATCATATTTCTAAAGATATTAGGATATCCTTTATTCAGTGTTAGCGACTGGTTCTTCGGGATTTTAAAGCGCTTCTTCTAATTAACGTTCCAGTTGAGCTATTTTTGTACAGTTTAGAAAGACATTATTACAGCATCAATTAATTTTTTAATATTAAACGAAAATGACGTTATTTCTCGACGGTTTTGGAAGAATGTTAATTCCTCCTAACCGTCGCTCTCAAGATTTAGCATCCCTTTTTCATTAGGAGTTCTTTTATTTGCTTATATGCAAATATTTAATTAAGATAGAATGAATCTTTAGGACAACGTCAGCTACGGCTCTGCACAGTTCATTTTGGGTTTTACATTTTTTTATACTTCTTATCGTTACAAGGTAAAGCATAGCATTAATTGGCTAAAAATGAACTAAAACGTTAATTTCATTTTACTAGTTTCTGCGATTTTTTTCGCTCTCTTTAAAAATATTGTCGTTGCTTCTCTTCATGAAAGTGCCATTGTAGAATAAAATTAATGCATTAAAGCATAAAATTAGCTTTTTTCGTATCGTTTAATGGTCAAGTTGGTAATTTTGTGCTTTGTTTTAAGAGATCAAAGATTAAAAGCAAACTTAACAGTTTTTATTTAAAAAATCTTTTGATATATAAAGTTATGTAGTTTCTATTCCAAGACCCGTGCACGCTTTGAATGTGTATCTTTCTTGTGCTTAGACATTTAATAATGCATAGGTAAACAGTTATACAAGTAGAAATACATACAAGTAGAAATGCATGCAAGTAGAAATGCATACAAGTCGAAATACATACAAGTCGAAATACATACAAGTAGAAATACGTATAAGTCGAAATACAGGGGGTTGTATAAAATAATGCAAACCCTCGTTTAAAGAGTTAGAGAAGTTAATTTTATTTTTCCATACTACATAACTTAACTGTTTCCGCTACTTTTTGTAAATGCTTTGCTAAGTTTCTCGATTTTTGTGGGTTGTCATGCAGCATATTTAAAGATTTGGTTAATCAAACTAATTTCAGGGTGGAGGAAAAATGAGTGACTTTCAAAAGGGACGAATTGTGAAAGCCCGTTTCATGAAGCTTATCGACATGTGTGGGAGGGTTGTCGTACAGTGTATTTAAAGATTCGGTTTGTTAAACGTATTTCTATAAAGGAAAAATGAGTGACTTAACAAATTTACAAAAGAGACGAATTGTACAAGCTCGTTCTGTGAAGCTTCTCAATTTATCACAGGATATTGAGCAATGTATTTAAATATTTGGTTCACTAAACTTGTGTCAGTGTGTGTGGGGAGTTAATGAGTGACTTCACAAATTTACAAGAGACGAATTGTACAAGATCGTTTTGTGAAGCTTCTCGATTTATCAGGAGTTATTGATCAATGTATTTAAAGATTTGGTTCACCAAACCTATTTTAGGGTGAAGGAAAAATGAATGACTTGCAAAAGGGATGATTTGTAAAAGTCTGTTTTGTGAAGTTTTCCGATTTGTGTGAGGTTGTCATGCAGTGTATTTAAAGATTCGGTTCACTAAACGTATTTCAGAGTGGAGGGAAAATGAGTGACTTCACAAGTTTGCATAAAGGGAGAATTATTAAAGTGTTTTGTGAAGCACCTTCGTACTAAAAACACAAACTGTTTTCGTTTCAAGAACCGTTGTGCACGGTTGTGACTGAACGAACAGTCCGACTATACATCATCCTTGAAGGAAAACACTGGTTTAAAAACAAAGCTGAATTTCAGGGGTCGATGAGTATTTACAAGGATTGTATCCAAGCAGCACTTAATAAAAGAGTGGTAAACATTTGAATTTGCAATATTAAAAACTTGGTTTTCTCCAAAATCTGTATCTCTCTACTCTTTAGAAAACTTTCGGAACTGAAAGCAACATAGAAAAGAGTGAAAGAAAGGGTAAAAGTATCCTAAACTTTAAACCGCTGATGAATTAAAGCGTGTGACATGATCCAATGAGGCAATCGTTTATATTTTCATCTAAAAGAATAGTTAATGATTTGGAGGATCTACAAAGAAGAGAACAATCAAGAGAGAATGACCTCTACCAAGTCCTAAACCCTAGACAGCAGATGAATTGAAGGGCATGATCCAATGAGGCAATCGTTTATATTTTCAACTATGGAGTAGTTTATGATTTGGAGAACCTTTAACCCTCGAAGTGGTTCTGACGAGAAATTGGACCAATTTTTACAATGACGAGATATCTCATCATCGCGATTTTAATTGCCAATTTTTTTATGATGAGACCAAGATCTGGTCAATTTTCTTCCAATGACGAGATATCTCGTAGATCAAGATCTGGTCAATTTTGTTAATTACGAGATACCTCATTGAGATAACCACCAAGAGGGTTAAAGAAGATAACAATTAAAAATTACCTCTACCAAGTGTCAAGTGAAAATATCCTAAACCCTAGACAGCTTATGAGTTGAAGAGGACATGATCCAATGAGACAATCGTTTACATTTTTATATAAAGGAGTAGTTAATGATTTGGAGAACCTTTAAAGAAGAGAACAATCAAGAATGACCTATGCCAAGTGTTAAACATGCTCATGGTTCTGTGAATAGTAGGGAGGAGGAGATATTATATCTTGGGGTTCAATGTCCCCATAGTTACCCTCAAACGGTCAAATTACTACTTGCGAATATTTAAGCATTTCAGAAAACCATAGTTAGACCATAAGTTCACTTTATGGTATAATACTTGCTTCTTTACTTGCAAGTAGATGACATTTTCATCACCAGATGAATTAAGACATCTGCTTTGGCAGCTCTTTCACCTAATATGAATATCATAGAACCATTGGGGCAGTTTAAGAGAACAAAGTAGAACACGAATTCCCTCTTCCAACCCACTAACGCAATTAGGAATTATTTCTATGGAACAATGGTACAAAGTTCCATTGAGAATAGTTGAACGTCGCGACTCTTCCAGGACGTATGAAAGCTGTCCAAAGGTGTCCCAAAATCTTATTAATAAAGAATGTAAGATATTTCTAAGATGTTTTTGTTATTTGTCGAGTCCTTGCATTTTGCAGTTGGGTACTCAAAAATATTTTTTTAATGTTTCCATCCCTTCAGTTTTGTGAAAAGTTTCAGTTTCATTGAAAAATGTTGAAACATTGAAAAAGCATGAAAATTTATTTAAAGCACGGCAAAGGTTCCTATGCATTTGGGTTTATTTTATTATATTTAGACCCAATTAAGTGAATAATATATTAAATATAATACATAATACATAAATATAATATATAACTTAATTTCACATACAAGAATGCTAAAACTAATTACGGTTAATTTACTTACTAATTTATTCATATTAATGAATAAATTAGTAAGTAAATTAAGTAAGTAATGAATAAAAAATTAGTACTTAGTTCGTATATCTTTAATTACGTTTCGAGCATCAGTTATTGAATTAAATTTATTCGTTAAAATATTCGTATATATATATATATATATATATATACATATATATATATACATATATATATATATACATATATATATATACATATATATATATATATATATATATATATATATATATATATATCATTGTATTGTATCAATCAAAATATTATAACTCAGAAATACTCCTCTTATATTTTCCTCGACTGTCCTATACTTCATTGACATTAGAAACATTAAGTAAAATTAACTTATCCTATTTTTGTGCTTCTTACTATTTTTCTCTTAAACTTTCTTTGAAGATGTGAAACACACGACACTTAAACCATTTCTTTCAAACATTTAATGTAAGACAGATGTAATTTTATCCACCCATGAATAAAACAGCACATTTTCTGAGTAAATGCTCAACAAACGCAATGTCACATTTGCTGTATTCAACCGAGAATGGAAATGGGAACATGAAGTGAAAATATACAAAGCAAATTTCTAAGAGCGTGCTCAGAATTGAAAACAAAATGATCGAGCAAGGAAACGAAATTCCATCAAGAAAGGTCATGAGGGAAAATCCAAAAACTCGTCTCGTCTTTTATTTGTTATTATTCCGGGGCTTTATTCATTGCGCGTTGAGTTAGTTCAAGTATCTGTTTCTTTGAGTCAAAGAAGTACAAACATTGCAATGAATCTTGGAGGGAGAGGAAAGAAAGTAACAAGTTGTCGCGCAGATGCAACTTAGTTACTGATGGTGGGCACGTTCTACCTATCTTTGCAACTTCATTTTCTAGGGCCTTTCAGTCTACTTCCTACCGGAAATGATACCGCTTTTTTACAACAGATCGCATGAAATGAGGTTTATTCTGAATATGCTAATTTTGCATTTGCCTTATCCCTCATTTTAATGCAACGGAACTTGAGCAAAGATCTCCAAGTTGAACGTACGTGATCATTGTGAAGTTTTATTGAGGACGGTTTTTCTTCGATGTCACACTTTTCTAGCTCATGTTATCTAATAGTAGGGCTCAATTTACTCGATGGATGATCACTGGAAATGGGTATTATTTATATGAATTAAGAAATATGTACGATGAAGTTTGCTATTTTGGAAATTTGCACTTTATTTCTTTTACTGACTGCGACCTGAAGACAAGTACGAAATTATTGTGCTCTGATATAAAATAATATACATTGTAAAGCAGTGGGCAGAGTGGTGTGACAATGAACACAACGAAACAGCCTAAATTATAAATGAACTTACTTTTTTTACAATAACGATACGTATAATATCTTAGAATAAGGATTTGTATCCCTAGGTCGTGGCAGGCAACGTGGCAGGTAAACAGGCAAAAATGGATTTACTCAACGGTCGTGACCCCCAAAACGAGCACCACAAAACACCTCTGCTCAGCTTGAGCTCTCCAACAGTTCTGTGTCGCCAAATTTTTTAGGGAACCAGTTCAATCACCTGCACCCCTAAAAACCATCTGAACGGCTGACGAAGACCATCTGGACGGCCCCGACAGATGTTTCAGGAATTTTCGGCCGTAGGTCAGTGGTGTTGACCTCTGATACCGAGCTGTTGTTATGGACTTTAAAACATCGCCTCTAGACTTGCTGTCCTCTAAAAGTTGAGAAACAAACTATTTTGCTTTATAACATTGTACAATAATTACAAGGACATAAATTATTATTTACAGGAAGGTTGTCAATTCGTGATAAGATAAACAATTATAGATAAGGACCAGATAGTGCATTGAAAGAAGGAGGAAGGTAGTTGAATTTTTGTCTCACTGAAGCAACACATTCCCAAGTAGAACAGTCACGTATTTAACATGTGTTGACGATAATCGAAAGGTATCACATAGGTACATGAATAAGACGCTCAGATGTCAATGGCATACTAATCTTTTTTCCTATCATATTTACGTTGTTTGCAACGTGAATGCGACGAACAGCTCAATTAGTAAACAATGGAGCTCAATTAGTGAACAGCGGAGACGTTATAGAAAAAGCTGTTATCTTAATAGTTTAGCCTTAAGATAGAAACATAAACGCTGTATTTTCGATGTTGGTGTTGTTTTGCGACGACGAGATGCCTTTGCACCACGTCGCATAAAAGATGTGATAAAGACATAATCATTGGTATATTTCTGTTACCACGCGGTGTATAAGACAGCTGCTACCTTTTTGCGAAGGAAAACCACCTCTTGTGCTAGTTGGGTTGGCGATGGTCCAGGATCAATCCTGAAGGAAAATATCCGAGGACAACACCGCAAAATTTTGAACCATGGTCAAATGACAAGGCCAATACCTGAGCTGGCATCCCACTCTTCAAACTTCCACACCACGCTAACGTGAGTGCATTGAAAGATACGAAGTAATAGCTACTACTGGAATTATGCATGTGCTTCATATAATTTAGTGGGGCAAATTGGATCGTGTTGTCACAGTCACATATTTTGTTTAGACAACTGTAAGCATATTTTAAACTGATAAAATAATTTAATTTTCTACTTTGTTACACTCAGTTAGATTATGCAACGAGTTTATTCTTGTAAATATCCTGAGTTTTTCCTAGAGCTACGTGATCCAAAGAAGCGTAAGGGTACAAACTATTTCCCTTATATATTCTGGAGAAATCGGTATCCCTAAAGCGCAGCACATTTAAAGTATACCAGAAACAACTTCGGTGAAGAAAGAAATATGGACAGATTGCCAAGGGTTCATTGGGAACAAGAGGTAAGAGAATTCAGTGCTGCCCTTTTCTCTTGTCTCACAAATGGGCTTTAGTGGTGGGTGATTTGTGTGTATAATCAAACTCGTCTTTTTGTTTTTTATTAAGGCGTCCTGACAAGAGAATGAAAAATGACATGTTCAATATGTAAAAAATCTACACAAATGGGATTTGGCCTATATGAAAAGGCAGTTACGAAGATTACCTTCCAGTTTGCAGAAAACTTGGGTATTAAACAAGCATTCACCCCAGAGCTATTATAATTGAAGAAAATAGCAATTGTTCTCTCAGATAAACCAAGAAACCACACAAATTCATGTATAATGAGCTTTAACAGATCCACATATTGTCGGAATGATTATAGATATAAAAAGCTGTGATTGGATTGTGTGTGCAAATTGTAAATTGTGGTTGCATAAAAATTGCACTTTATATGGATACAATTGTAATGATTGTGGAAGAAAAAATGTAAAGAAAGGACACTCAAGACGAAAATTTTAATATTCACTCATAATTTGATTTAAATTTATGTTTTATTTATTCATATGAGTATGAGTTTTCAAAAGTGCGACTTGAAAAAAGTTTTCGGATATATTTTGCTTTTTAAATTCACAACAGGCTGACTTTCATGAAAACTCGCCATATCTTCCTCACTTACCTATACATAAATGAGGCTATAGCTAGTTTATAAAACTGATAGATATTAATACTTAGAACTGTAAAGTCCAGATAACTTTGCTTGGAGAAGTGCATTTAAAAAATTTTCTCACGAAATTTTACTGGGTGTTGAAACTTTGAGTCTGAAATATTGTAAATGATGTACATTTTGCTGATTCGTTTAGACCACGGGTCGGTGATAGAAAAGGGAGCGACATAAGTTGAAACGACAAGATAGCTAATTGTACGTCACTACATAATATTGGTTTTCGAAAGTATTTTTTTTGTTCACTGTATGTTTCTGAAAAAATATTTTATTTTTACGCTGTGCTTTGTCGATTTCTCAAATACTTGTAAGAGGCCATTTGAGTACTACGTAGTATTATTTCTGTTACCTTATCGTAATATCTAACCAATCCAGTAGGTTGTAGCTGTGCTGCTTATTGAAGGCTTGTTTTTGATTGGATTGATCATGTTCTTTTATACTTATGTTAAATCATTTTTAAGAGTCGTCGATAAAGATTTTTTTAAGATCCTTAAGGTAATTCCCACTTAGCCAATAGGTCATTCAAAGATGTCTGTTGTAGTTCAGAATGCACTTTAACCCTCTGAGGGTCATGCATGCATATTTAACCTGCAGTCTCCTGCATCCTCCAAGCCAGTTTTAATCTTCTTGACAAATATAATCTTTCGTAAGATTCTTTCAACTAATAGATGCCAATTAACCCTCTGAGGGCCATGCATGCATATTTAACCTGCAGTCTCCTGCATCTTCCAAGCCAGTTTTAATCTTCTTGACAAATATAATCTTTCGTAAGATTCTTTCAACTAATAGATGCCAATTAACCCTCTGAGAGCCATGCATGCATATTTAACCTGCAGTCTCCTGCATCTTCCAAGCCAGTTTTAATCTTCTTGACAAATATAATCTTTCGTAAGATTCTTTCAACTAATAGATGCCAATTAACCCTCTGAGGGCCATGCATGCATATTTAACCTGCAGTCTCCTGCATCTTTCAAGCCAGTTTTAATCTTCTTGACAAATATAATCTTTCGTAAGATTCTTTCAACTAATAGATGCCAATTAACCCTCTGAGGGCCATGCATGCATATTTAACCTGCAGTCTCCTGCATCTTCCAAGCCAGTTTTAATCTTCTTGACAAATATAATCTTTCGCAAGATTCTTTCAACTAATAGATGACAATTAACCCTCTGAGGGCCATGCACGCATAATCTAAACTGTAGTCTTCCTTGCATGACTTCCAGCCAGTTTATTGACCAATATAATCTTAAGATTCTTTCAACCAGTAGATACTAATTAAGCCTCTGAAGGTCAATACCTAATCCAACCTGAAGTCTTGCCAGTATGACTCCTAGCCAGTTTTAACCTTCTTGACCAATAGAATCTTTCCTTGGATTATTTTAACCAATAGATAAGGCTATTGAGTTATTATGTGTGCTGTAGGGCAAAAAGAAAACTACACCACTCGGAAATCTAGCAGAAGGTAAACTATTGCTCGCGCTTTAACTACCTTCTTATAGCAAAATACTGACAGTAAAGAAATATAATTTCCGATTCATGCCTACAAATAAAAACGCTTAAAAGACAGTGAAAAAGTAACCTTTAAACTCTCCATCTGCTATGGAATGAGAATACACAGATTATATTATACAATATTATAATTTGTTGCATCATTGGCTATGCAAATAGTTGCATTGATTGGTTATTTTGTCAACAACTGTGCACAAGACACTGTTGACAAAGTGCGCCAGAATACCAATTTTGAATTTCTTTGCAGAGGTAACTTTTTCGTGCGTGGTATGTCTGAATTCGAATTTTATTTCAGGGTCCATATTTCATGCTGTCTGGAAACGGAAAAAGCACATTCAGAGCGGCGAAAGGATATTTTTGTCTGGTAAATATGATTCAGCTTCTTTTTCTTTGTTTATCTGGGATAAGCGAAAAACTCTGCATACCTGATAGTGACAGGAAAAGTTACAAAACGGAGCCTCGAAAATTGTGAATAAAAATTCCATTTTTGGACACTTCCTTCGAATCATTCATTGTGTCGTAAACCACTTTCGCAGTAACAAATGAGAGGAATTCAGCTCTCCCTCAGAGAAAGCAGGAATAAACAGTTTCATACCATTAAAGCAAAATAAGTTTACGATTTGTCAAGGAAAAAACGGGTGTGCCTTTTTAGATTCATGCTTGTATCACTGGGCTTGTACTTGAGAGCTGCTTGAAATATACGTATGCGCAGAGAAATCTAATTTCAAGCATAGTCAGTTTCAGGAGGAAAATCAAAATAATGACAAAAACACTAAAAAGGAAAGAATCAGAATATTCCCAACACTTTTAAAGTACGTTTTTGTATTCATGAGTTTCCCGTGCATACCGGAATATTTCATTGCGCGATACCGGAGGTTGAAACTGCAATCTGCATTTGTCTTCAACTGTATAACATAAAAATAATAAGATATGCTTTGAGACCATTTTTTATTCGTCCTGAATTTAAACATTTTAGGTGTATAAAGAGTTATTAGAATATGTGTCGGAATGACTCCCATTTCTCTATTTCCTACACTTGCTTCCGAAATCATGTCATGATTTTTTATAACGTAGGGAATAAAAATGATTTTTGACTTTGGGATACCGTGAACCACAAAATAGCACTGCATAAGTGTTATACAAATGGTAGAAACTTTCTTATAAGCTTAAATGAAATGCATTGTACACTTTATCGCTTTTATTTTTGAGTAGTAAATTTTAGCTCTGTTTCTCTAAGTCTTTTTCTAAGTCTCTATACTGTTATTTGATCTCTTAGATGGGAGAGATTGTATTAGAAATGCTTTCACGTCTCTATTCAAAATTGTTTACCTTCAATATATTTTTATTTATCGTTTCAAATATCTAAAAGCGATTCTACATACCAGAAACTTGGTTTATGCTTTAATTTTTCGTTGAATTGAGATTAAGAATGTTTTAACCCTCCTGCTGGTTGTCCCGACGAGATATCTCGTCTCCTTAACAAAACTGACCAAATCTTGATAGACGAGACACTTCGTCATTAAAAAAACTGTCCACTCCTAGTCCTCATCATCATTAAAAATCGGCAATATCTTGATGACGAGGTATCTCGTCATTAGCAAGAGTTGGTCAGATCTTGAAAGACGAGATATCTCATCGTAATCACTTGAAGGGTTAATATTACGTTCGAGATAATGTTTGACCCCTAAAAGGAATATGTAGATAAATAAAAAAGATGTAGATAAATAAGGGAGACATTTTCACAGAAGTCGACTCCTGTGAATTTTGCAAGCAAAAAAATCCAGGAGTCGACTTTTTTCGACGACGAACGGCAACCCTTTCAACCATACATCAAGTACATAACTTTGTTATCGAAATATATAAGTAATCTTTAATCTGAATTAGAATTAAGATTAAAAAATTTTGAAAAATAAACGTGCCATTGTGGCATCTGTACCTGAGCGTTGAAGGTAAGATGGTGCAATTTTGAAAACTCATGCTATGGATAAATAACATAAAATTTTGAGTGAAATGATGAATCAGTTTTCCTGTTTTATCCTTTAATGTCCTTTACTTATATTTTTTCTCCCCAATCACTGCAATGGGTGTTTAATATCCATGCTTTCTACAAACTGGCAACCTTCCTTTTCATCTAGGCCAAATCCCATTTCTGCATGTTTTTATGCTATGAATTCGTTTCTCATTCTCCTTTCCCAGGACATCTTAATGAAAAACAAAAAGAAGGCTCTGATTATACATTTATATCACCCGCCACTAAAGCCCATTAGTGAGATAAATGAAAACGTGAGCACTGAATTGTTTTACCACTTAGTCCCAATGAACCCATGGCAAAATGTCCATAATCTCTTTTTTTGCTTTTGGTGTACTCTAAATCGCTGTGCTTCGCGGATACTGATTTCTCCAGAATATATACGGGAAATAGCTTGTGCCTTAATCCTTCTTGGGAACACTACCAAGCCCTTGGAAACTCGGATTATTTCCCAAGAATAAACGGAACCCGGTTGGAAGAGTAACGGATTAGGAACCGGAGGGTTGCTAGTTCGAATCCAACCAAAGACCGTCGTGTACAAAGGGGCTGGTGCACGTTAAATCTGTCATGTCCTCACGTTGGCGGGATGTGGAAGTTTGGAGAGTGGGGTACCAGATCAGGTGCTACCTCGTCATCTGGTCCAAAATTACGTGTTCCGCTTGGGATTGATCCAGAACCGTCGTCAATAGCCGTTGCGTCGCTCCAGTGTGACTGTAATTAAAATACCTACCTACCCACAAGAATAAACTCATGGCATAATCCAATCTAGAATAGCAAAATAAGGAAATTAAATTATTTTGTATGTCAAAAAGGTTTACAGATGTCTCATAAAATGCGCCGCCCAAGCAATTATTTTGGGACAATAGAAGGGTTCTAGCAATCTTTCTACAGGAAATGAAACAAGCGTCAGAAAGACATCTTATCCTGACAGTAGGTGCGCCATCTCTTTCAAGTGTCAGAGGAGACTACGCACTCAGGCATTAGATAACGAAACTGGCAATATGGCCGATATCACAGACATTTTTTGAACATACAATTCTTTAAAGATGATAAAAGCTATGGCTTAAATACGAATGCAACACAACTTTCTCCACTACATTTTCTGAAATTTTTTAATGAAGAGAAATAATAATTCCGTTGAATGCAGATATATCATCCGAGAAGCTATGGCTTAAATACAAATGCAACACAACTTTCTCCACTACATTTTCTGGAGTTTTTTAATGAAAAGAAATAATATTTCCGACGAATGCAGATACATCATCCTAGAAGCTATGGCTTAAATATCAATGCAACACAACTTTCTCCACTACATTTTCTGAAGTTTTTTAATGAAAAGAAATAATAATTTCGACGAATGCAGATATAGCATCCGAGTATCTATTGCATCATTTCTCTCAGTATTACATCTGTCCTCACTTCACTACTCAGATTCTTTTTTTCTGTACCTTTTCAAAATGAAGTGCTTCACTTTTGAAACATGGAAGGTTTTTCATAGACTCGTTTGACATATTTTTAATTATTTTGTCTAAACCGTGTGAACGTATTTGCATTTTTAAATTTTATTTAAAAAATAGCATCGCAAATTTTCTTAGTAAGCGAGTTCAGTTTCCTTGCCAAAGTCGAAGATTTACAAAGTAATTTAATCCTTAAAAGCACAAGTTTTGATCGATGTGTGGATGATAAAATCTCAAACTCCATCTAATCAGCGTCTTTAGATTAAAAAAGTAATGTAAAAGAGTTTTTTTATATAGAGAAGAGTTTACAGTTTTCATTAAAACAAGTTTCAAAAATAATATTTTTGCTATTTGTGGTAGATAAACTCCATCCAGCTAAACAGCTACTTTCATTTCTGTAATTTTTACTTTTTCTAACTTGAACCTCTTTCCCACTTCTGTAGAGCTTCTGCTGTTGCTGATACGATATTCAACAAATTTAAAAAAGATTACCCTCAAGGAATCCTTATGTGAATACACATCAGAATCTAAAATTTGTAACTTAAAAATTTTATCTACATTTTTCAAATTATGAGATTTGATACTAAAATAACTGTTGTATAATTAGTGAGCAGATTTCTGTAAATCGTATAGATAATTCGCATGGTGATGCAGTTATCAAGTCATGCATGCATTTTATCATCAGCAATGAAAATCCGCTCCATAACTACATATACGTTAGCTTTAAAATATGCAGCATATTTCAGAACGAAATGGACTAATTCACTCCGTCGAATTATTAAAGGGAATTTTAACTAAATTCCTAGATTTCAATCCCTGTGAAAAATTCACTCGATTCCATAGAAGTTTTCCCATGGGTCATGTTTTAATGCATTTCTTAAATAACTCGATAGTGAAATCCGTATTAAAAGCATAACTGGAGAAAAGCGAAAAATATTCAAGTTCCAGTGAAAAGACTAAGCGATCAAATATTTGGAATGATAATTTGTCGAAAGCTGATAGAAATATAAAAGTGCCGGTGGCACTTGCTCTTCTATAAAAAAGTATTCAGAGCCAATAAATCTAGATAGAATGCTTTTTTAATGAAAACTCATTCTTCCGGAGGAGTTTTGTGTACTAATTAAATTAATGCCTTTTATCCTCTCCCTTTAGACTTCAACAAATCAAACATGTCTTAAAGAAAACAAAGATTTCTTGGACATTAAAGAATTTACTCTTGTAATGAGTCTTCTAGTATTGTATATCAATCCAATATAAGGAAAATATTAATGATGTTAAATGTTAAATTAATAATGTTGAAACTTACTTGCAATTCAACGGTTTTCTGCCTCCTGAATAACGTCCCATTTCCAGTAGTCTAAAAATGTTTATAAATTTGAAAACATATGGAATTTTATACATTTGAAAATAAAATAACTGTTAAGGAAAATATTGTGTCGTTGTAGCCCGTTTGGAAGAGTAAAGGATTAGCAAACCGGAGGGTTGTGAGCTCGAATCCAATCAAAGAGCGTCGTGTACAAAGGGGCTGATGCACGTTAAATCTGTCGTGGCCTCAAATTTCCTCACGTTGGCGTGGCGTGGAAGTTTGGAGAGGAGGTGCCAGCTCAGGTGTGACCTCGTCATATGACCGTGGTTCAAAATTATGAGATGCTGTCGTCGGATCTTTCCCTTGGGGATTGATTCCGGACCTTCGTCAATAGCCCTTTGTGTTGCTCTAGTGCGACGTTAATCAAAATACCTACCTACCTTCCATGAAAGGTCAATCCTCACGTAAAAGACAACACCACGTAATTTTGAACCACGGTCAGATGACGAGGCAACACCTGAGCTGGCACCCCACTCTCCAAACTTCCACACCACGCCAACGTGAGGACATTTGAGGCCACGACAGATTTAATGTGTATCAGCCTCCTTTGTACACGACGGTCTTAGGTGGGATTCAAACTCGCAATAAATGTTTGACTTATTATTTATTTACTTATTTTCAGTTTGCAGTTTCAGACTTTTAAAACAAGTATCATTTGCATCAATCAAGATTAAGATACTCATGTATTAAGATTATAAGCGATAGAGTTAATGGCCCAATGCACAGCAAGTTTCTACTTTCAAATGACTTGAATAGATTTCAATAGAAATTTTTATTGTTTTATCACATCATTATTCAGACGTGAAGGCATAAATTTCCACAACAAACTTCTACATCGTAGCATTTACTGGTGGAACCACAACCTACTTCTAGTGGGTATAAATACTGAGTCTAAATAACATATTCTAAATTTGTACAGCGTATTCCGTCATTACCATTGAAGGATTCAGCACAAAAGTTGCTGTGGTTGCCTTTATAAGTGTTAGCAAAAAAGAAACAGACTTTCAAAAAAGAAGTATTTAACCCTCAAAGTGGTTTCGACGAGATTTCTCGTTCACCAAAATCTGACCAATTTTGCTAATAACGAGATACACGGTCAAGACAACCACCTGGAGGATTAAATCCTGCATACATTTTAGATACATCATATGTTTTACAAGGGGCAGAATCTGCATGAATATACATAATTTAACTTCCCATTTAAACCTCCTAAAACACTTCCTATTTAAAAAGTGGTTCTGCTGTAGCCCGGTTGGAAGAGTAACAGATTAGCAACCGGAGGGTTCCGAATTCGAATCCAACCAAAGATTGTCGTGTACATGGGAGACTGGTTCACGTTAAATCTGTCGTGGCCTCAAATGTCCTCACGTTGGCGGGGTGTGGAAGTTTGGAGAGTGGGGTGCCAGCTCAGGTGTGACCTCGTCATCTGACCATGGTTCAAAATTACGTGGTTACAAAAATCCTCGGATTTATCCCTTCGAGTTTGATCCTGGACCGTCACCAATAGCTCGTTATGTTGTTCCAGTGCGACGTTAATTAAATACCTACCTAACGAGCCTAGAAAAAACACCTCTTCTCAGCTCGAGTTCTGCAACAGTTCTCTTCTGTGTCGCCAGATTTCACTGGGAGACAGTTCAATCACAGGGGGTGTTGTGCACCCCTAAAAACCATCTGGATGGCAATTAAACCACCCCTATAGATGTTTCGGGGTTTTTGGTCAGAGGTCAGTGGTGTTGACTTCTGATTCCTACTTTGTTGCTAGAGACGTTATACTGCGTGTTTGTTTCATGAGAGTACTCGCATTTTTATTTGAGTAATAATCAGAGATATTAAAACCTTTGTTAGAAAGTCGAAGCTTCTCGATAGAATAAGATAAATTTCGAATTTTTATAGTACACAGTTCCTTTCAAAATAAAGTATAAGTCCATACACCATTCGAACCATTTCTCATTAAAAGTATGTTTTTACCCCAAATGGTTAAAAAGATAATTTTTAACCATATTTATTAGAGCAATAATTAGAGATATTAAACTTTTGTTTCAAATTCGAAGCTTTTCGATAGCATGAGTTAAATTTCAAATATTTATAAGTATACAGCTCCTTTTAAAATAAAGTATAAGTCCATACACTATTCGAACCATTTCTCATTAAAAGTATGTTTTTACCCCAAATGGTTAAAAAGATAATTTTTAACCATATTTATTAGAGTAATAATTAGAGATATTAAACTTTTGTTTCAAATTCGAAGCTTTTCGATAGCATGAGTTAAATTTCAAATATTTATAAGTATACAGCTCCTTTTAAAATAAAGTATAAATCCATACACCATTCGAACCATTTCTCATTAAAAGTATGTTTTTACCCCAAATGGTTCGAAAGATAATTTTTAACCATATTTATTAGAGTAATAATTAGAGATATTAAACTTTTGTTTCAAATTCGAAGCTTTTCGATAGCATGAGTTAAATTTCAAATATTTATAAGTATACAGCTCCTTTTAAAATAAAGTATAAGTCCATACACTATTCGAACCATTTCTCATTAAAAGTACGTTTTTACCCCAAATGGTTAAAAAGATCATTTTTAACCATATTTATTAGAGTAATAATTAGAGATATTAAACTTTTGTTTCAAATTCGAAGCTTTTCGATAGCATGAGTTAAATTTCAAATATTTATAAGTATACAGCTCCTTTTAAAATAAAATATAAATCCATACACCATTCGAACCATTTCTCATTAAAAGTATGTTTTTACCCCAAATGGTTCGAAAGATAATTTTTAACCATATTTATTAGAGTAATAATTAGAGATATTAAACTTTTGTTTCAAATTCGAAGCTTTTCGATAGCATGAGTTAAATTTCAAATATTTATAAGTATACAGCTCCTTTTAAAATAAAGTATAAATCCATACACCATTCGAACCATTTCTCATTAAAAGTACGTTTATACCCCAAATGGTTAAAAAGATAATCCCTGTAACATCCTTTCTTATTCACTTTATATATATGTTAGTGTAAGAGGAACTGTTATAGGTCAGAATTCAATTAGAGAGGAACAGTTTCTTCTCTTGTAATTTTATCAAGTCTTCATTTATATTACAGGTAATAAATTTCCTACTAATGTAAGTAATGTTCTGAGAAGCTTATTTTCGGTATAAGAGGATTTCACGTACAAGAGTTTTGTGTTTTGAAAGTACATTTCACTGATGCTTTCTAGAGTGCAATACTATATGCAAATTTGGATGCCCCTGTTTTATATTTTGTAAACTAAATCTGTAATTAAATCAGCAAACTTTTCTTCTATCTATAGGTAGCGAAAAGTATAAAACTTTTTTCGAAAAATCGATATTCAATGAGGGGAGATATGTTTTCTGAGCTGTGTATCAAACACTAATACGCGTTTAGTAAACATGGAGGTCGCGCTCTCTATATACCCAAGCGATCTTTTCTACTTTCATCACACTAATCTATTCCCCAAACACTATTTTTTCTGGGCAGTGGTAACCCGGTTGGAAGAGTAACGGATTAGGAACCGGAGGGTTGCGAGTTCGAATCCAAGCAAAGACCCTCCTGTACAAAGGGAGTTGATGCACGTTAAATCTGTCGTGGTCTCAAATGTCCTCACGTTGTTGTGGTGTGGAAGTTTGGAGAGTGGGGTGCCAGCTCAGGTGTGACCTCGTCAACTGACCGTGGTTCAAAATTACGTGATGTTCTCCTCGGATCTTTCCCTTCGGGTATGATCCCAGACCGTCGCCAATAACCCGATGTGTTGCTTCAGTGTGACGTTAATTAACTACCTTCCTACCTACCCTCATTGTGTTGTCTGTCTTGGATTTGGCGCAGTTTGGTCAAATATGGCCTTTACGCCATAAAACCCGAAACCAACCGACCTCATCAAGGCAAATAAGGCACTTGTTGGGATCATCCAGATGAAAACGATTCAAGTAGGCCTGAGTTACAATGTGGCCTATTCTGGCTTTAGCAGATAAAATGACAACTGCTCTATGGATTTTTTTGAAGTAATGGAGGTAGGTCATTAGGATCACTATGGAATAGAAAAAGATGGAGATTCATTCCAGTGTTCTTCCATAAAGCACACCAAAGGGAACTCTCCTCTCCTGAACCTACTCAGACACCTAGAGAGGGTAGTTGCTGACAAAGGAACTGGGCCTGTTATGTAGTTCATGTTTAAGGTGCTGGACAATTTCATTTCATAAATTCCAGCTTTACTTCGTAGAAAAAATACAATACTTTCTACCATAATATAACCAGTACTATTTTTGTGAAAAAATATAGGTTCCGGGGAGCGGAAGACTAAATATTCGGGCGGTAGGTAGTTAATTAACGTTGCACTGGAGCAACACAACGGACTATTGGCGAAGGTCCAGGATCAATCAGAAGGGAAATATCAAAGGACACTCCTCATAATTTTGAACCTCGGTCGCATGACGAGGTCAGCATCTGAGCTGGCTCCCCACTCTCCAAACTTCCACACCACGCCCACGTGAGGACATTTGAGGCCACGACAAATTTAACGTGCACCAGCCCCCGAGTACGCGACCATCTTCCGTTGGACCGAGTCTCGAACTAGCAACCCTCCGGTTACTAATTCGTTACTCTTTCAACTGAGCTGCAACGCCCCAAATATTCAGACGGAGGGGTCTGGTTGTAACCAGCGCAATATTAAGTTCAGGGTCTGTGTTCAGAATCTGTTGGAAGAAGTAATTTTACTTCCTACCTCTCACGACAAGTGTTAATTATCTTTCTTGGAAATTAATGCCTTTCGCTTCCATTCGATGTTCTGCATCCAGCAGAAAGGTGAGTTCTGAAAAGCTTTCACGTATTTCATACCAGAACGATGTGAGTGGGCGTTTAGAGCTATTAAGGATCTAAGATGCAACGCCTCCTATACTAATATGAGCGTTCCCAGAAGACGAAGCAATACGATGTTTGAATGCCCATTTAAACATTCTTTCTTGTCTATCTACGATAAGAAATGTGATAGGTGAGTCCGTGTACTTTATCAGGGGAGTAAAGCGGGAGTCACTTTTAAAAAAATGTTTTGAGTTTTTTCTGTACTTGTGGGAGGCTTAGTCAAAGAAATAAACACAATCTTAGTATTCTAGAAAGATCGGAAAGAGCAGAGAAACATCAACATAAACAGTCTTATGTTATTTTGTTTTTCGTTATTACAAGTGCTTTGTTTTTGGTTAGGTTAATCCGATGATGACCTTATCTGATTCTTGGTGATGGCCTACATATATATTAATTCAACTAAAGAAAAGTCTGTTTGATTAATGTTTATTTCCCTTTTTTTACTTTTTAAACTATTGCAATTTTATGATATATATATAGGTGAGTCTAAATTGTTTTTACAAAATAAGAGGGGTGATAGTACCCATCCAGACGAGCAATAATTACCATGGAACATAGGGTCGCATTCCACTCTGAGAGGCAGAAAAGAGTAAAGTCGAAACGCGTCGAGCATGAACAATTCATCGCCTCTGACGTCGTTTTGTACCTTCCTACGTAGCATATCTCCTAAGTAAGATGGCCTGGTCGGTAGTGCACTGGCGGACCTGTGGCTTGGCCTCCTCGCTCACCGGACCTCAATCCACTGGACTTTTTCTTCTGGGGGCACATGAAGTCTTTAGTGTACCAGACGCCTGTGGACTCGGCTGAAGATCTCGTAGCGAGAATCGGTGTTGCCACAGACAAAATTAACACAACACCAGGAATCTTCGAGAGGGTGCTCCAGTCATTCCTTCGCCGGTGTGAACTGTGCAGCGACACGCGTGGCCGCCACTTTGAGCACTTGCTGTGAGTTTTTCTCTGATCAATAAATCAGATTGTGCAACTTTTGGTATCGTTCATTCGCTTTCCCAACACTGTTGTAAGTTCATGTTGAAATTCTAATTTTACTCTTTTCTGCCTCTCAGAGTGGAATGCGACCCTATGTTCCATGGTAATTATTGCTCGTCTGGATGGGTACTATCACCCCTCTTATTTTGTAAAAACAATTTGGACTCACCCTGTATATATATTTCTGTCAAGCTAAATGTAGGTAGCGTTAGTGTTTTTTAGGTGGAACGTGCTTCCGGAAGTTACTTCACTTGTCTTGTTTTTCGAATACGATTTCAGCACGTTGTCAATAGGAATTGCAAATAATGAATTCCGAATTGATATATGATAGTTATTTGGTCAACACCAATTAGATGAAACCTCAAACGTCGTTAAAGCTGTGATGAACTGCATTTTTTAGCTAACCCCGATGTGTATAATGCGAGAGCATTTTAGTAACAGGAAGTAAAATCCTCATCTTCCGTCTGTTTTTATTTTTTTGTAGTTTACAGTAAATTCGTTCTCATACACAGAAGCGAGAATTTAGCATTATATTCATGTCATTTATATATAAATATAAAATTAGTCAGCTATATGTACACAGTTATAAGAGTCAGCTATATAATATCAGCTATATATACACGCCATTGGAGTGTTATCCTTTGTTCGAAAACTAATTTTAAACGTTATTGGACTGGTGGTTAGAAACATGAGATAAAATTTCACCACCACACTTAGAATGGCATAAAGCCTAAAAATATTTGAAAATACATTTACGAATAGTTGCGAACATGGAGAAAACGAAGCTTAAATAAAATTTTTCTTATGTGAATGCGTTTATTGGTGTTTTAAATTTTCTTTTAACAAACGGAGCGATCTTTTTTAAATACATGATTAAAGACTTCATCAACTCTAATAATTTAAGAGCGCTTCCTACTAGAGAAAAAAGTAAACGCATTATAAAATATTCGCTTTTTCTCAATATTATTTTGTTGGTTGGTAGTTGAATTAACGTCGCACCGGAGCGACACAACAGGCTATTGTCGACGTTCCGGGATTAATCCCGAAGAGAAAGATTCGACAGTATTATTTAGAACAACTTATGTCAATACATACGACGTTAAAGAGCTTTACCATGAGTGCAGTTTTCTAAATACAGTTTTTTCATTTATTCTTATAATTTCCATCGCTGTGTGTACATTCACTCACTATTAACTCTTTGGGGTTAGGTGGGTTAAAAACTGTCCCACCTTTTGCTTAGCTTTTTATGCATGGGGATATTTTTCAACCCACCTCAAAAAGTTGAAATTACTCATAGTCATACAGTTAAATGTTAATTAAAGTTTTTCATTGAGTTGGCATTGCTATGAACTAACGTTAAATGTGCAAATAACTGAAAATAAAAACTTATACGCGTCGAAACGCATTAGTAAGTTGTTGACACTGTTGTGAATAAGGTTGACGAATTGTGTGGTGAAGTGAATTTTTGTGTTTCATAACGGTAAATGGGTTTTTTTGTAAAAATTTATTATGAGTGGATAAATAATTTTTAATAAAAATACATGTTTGATGTTTTATACTAATTTTGAAGCTGCATAAGTGAATAAACAATTCTGAGAAATTTGTTTTTTTTAAATCGTGTACCTCAGAGTTAAAGTCAAATACTTTCTGTTCCCGTATCTAATTTTCATAATTTGTAGGTACAACCTATGTTTCAAATCCACAGAGAGTAATCCAGTAATCAATTGGATATAGTGTGAATAAATCAACTTGTAAAGGTTTCTCTGACTAGCTCACAGCATAATGAAGTAAGATTGCTTATTCCACACTCAACACATCCCACATTAATACAAATATCAATAACGAATGCTCGAGCGAACGGGGATGCTGCCAAGCCTAAAGAACATCCTCCGTAAGAGGCTGTAACAAAAACAAGCATTATCCAGACTTGAATTCACCTTGTTTTCATTTCACGTTCAGCTCCCCAACACGAACTTTCCTGAGATTGGAAAGAAACTTTTATGGTCACCTTTTCAATGATTTATTTGGGTCTACTGCGCTTCGTTTCTTGCTCTCTTCACTATCGGATAAATAGAAAGACAAACCTCGGAATGTATCTACTGTGAGAATAAATCTTTTTAGTTTTCTTTCTATAGTGGAGTGAGGAAATGAGAGTTGGAAAGGAAGTAGTAATATTCACTCTCGTGGAGTTAAGATTTGAACCTTAAGGGAAAGAAGTGACTTCAGCTTCCAATATCGATAACAGACGATACCGAGATTAGAAACGACTTCAGCTAACACTTCAATGGTTCATATAAGAGCTTCATTTTCAAATTTTAAATGGGATGTTGTTTAGTTGGTTCGTAGGTATGTCGGATGGTTGATTAGGTTGTGTTTTTATGGCGCAAGGACCACATTTAATCAAGATGGGCCAAACGTCAAGTAAATGGTATGTAGGTAGGTATTTGTTTACAAGATAATGCTAAATTAAAATCTTAAAATTTCTTTAAAAATCTTCAAAGTTTAAACTAAAATTTAAAATTTTACTTCTAAGAAAAACGTTAGATTAATGTTCGCAGACTTGAATACCTAGGTAGGTAATTAAATTTATGTCGCACTGGAGCAATACAACTGTCTATTGGTGACGGTCCTGAATCGATTCCGAAGAGAAAGATCTTAGGATACCTCGTCATTTTGAACAACGGTCAGATGACAAGGTCAGCATCCTACTCTCCAAACTTCCACACCACGCCAACGGGAGGACATTTGAGAGGCCACGACAGATTTTACCTGCACCAGCCCCCACGCACACGACAGTCTTTGGTATGATCTAGTTTCGAACTCGCAACCCACCAGTTGCTAATCCGTGACTCTTCCAACTGGGCTACCGCGGCCCACATTAAATACTTATAGAAAAATGTGCATAATTTAAAATGTTGTGGCATACTTAATTTTTAAAATGGTTATTTTTTTAACCCAAGAAGGATAAGGTATAACAGTTGAAGTTTACATAACGTGCTTAAAGCTGTAGCTAATCAAAAATCAATCGTGTGAGTCATTTAGTTATACTAAAAATTTTTTTCATATTTATTGCCTTATTAGTAACCAACTGTTACTTTTATAGAGTTAAAATTTTCTAATTGCGCTTAGCTTCAGATAGGACACAGTAAATTGCATTGTACAAAAATTCAGAATCGCTGAAATATATTTTAACACTGTTTCTTGTAATTCTTTAGTCAATATTTACCCTAATCCGTTGACTTCTTTTAAGAACAATATCAAAAAAGCTAAGCCTTTACTTTAAGTTACTTTTAACTCTCCTAGTGGTTATCCCTGTGAGGTATCTCGTCATTAGCAAAACTGACCAGATCTTGATGAACGAGATACCACGCCATTAACAAAATTGGTCCGATCTTGATGGACGGGATATCACGTCATTAACAAAATTGGTCCGATCTTGATGGACGAGATACCTCGTCATTAGCGAAATTGGTCAAATTTTGATGGACGAAATATCTTGTCGAAACCCACTTAGAGGGTTAAAAAGTCAATTAAAATTTCTAATTCCGCTTAGCGTCAGATAAGGCACAGTGGGTTGCATAAAGCCAATTAATTGTCAACGAATATGCAAAAATAAGGAATCGCTGGACTATATTTTAACAATGTTTCTTGTAATTCTTTAGTAAAAAAAATTGCCCTCACCTTAATTCATTTAGACCAATATCGAAGAAGCTAAGCTTCTCGCATTTTAAATCTTCGATGAACGCATTGCGTCAGGTCTGAATATGCAAGTGTAACAGTACTACGATCGTTAATCAAACAGCAGCCATTGTGTAAAATACTAGCTTTTCAATCCATTAACATCGTCCTATGACTTCTAAAAATTTATCATAAGGACTATAAAAGTGCAATCACTTTAATGTCATTATCAGAAATTGCCAAAATAATTAATTCAGCATATGCTTAAGCTCCCCATTTTAATGAAACTAATAGTAAATTATAGAAGAATACCGGCTCTAAAAGCAGCAATTGACATCAAAAGGAGCTGAAATTTTCTGTCGTGACACGTTTCCATGTACTATCGTGAGATCATCAACACCTGCTGATGTTTTTTTATTTTTGTCTTGTGTGATAATGAAAAGAAATTCACGGTAAAGGGCCCAAAACAATTTTTGTTGAAGATCGTAAAGCACATAGAGCAAACTTTACTCAGAATAAAAAACTTCCGATAACGATCTTTTTCATGCAACTTTTACTTGTTCTCTGATCGAAAGGCAGACGTTTATTGTAGGTAGTTATCATTTGTATACTTTTCATTGAGATTGTTTTAATTTGCTTTATTTCTTCAATCTGGAGATTTCATATTAGTACTCAATAACTGGTTCTCTGCTCCTCTTCTAGTATTTTATGATCGTTTATTGTGGATAGTTATCATTTGTATACTTTTCATTGATATTGTTTTAATTTACATTATTTCTTCAATCTGGGGATTCCATTTGAGTACTTAATAACTGATTCTCGGCTCTTGTTCTAGTATTTTATGAGCGTTCATTTGGGTAGTTATCATTTGTATACTTTTCATTTGGATTGTTTTTATTTACTTTATTTCTTCAATCTGGGGATTTCATGATTACTTAATAACTGGTTCTCGGCTCCTGTTCTAGTATTTTATGAACGTTTATTCTGAGTAGTTATCATTTATTGATTGTTATTATTTGTTTATTTCTTTAATCCGGGGGTTTCATGAGTACTTAACTGGTTCTCGGTGCTGTTCTAGAATTTTATGAACATTGTGGGTAGTTATCATTTGTATGCTTTTCATTTGGATTGTTTTATTTACTTTTTCTCCAATCTGAGGATTACATATTAGTACTTAATAACTGGTTCTCGTTTTCTGTTCTAGTGTTTTATGAGCGTTTATTGTGGGTAGTTATCATTTGTATACTTTTCAATGAAATTGTTTTCATTTGCTTTATTTCTTCAATCTGGGGACTTCATGAGTACTTAATAACTGATTCTCGGCTCCTGTTCTAGCATTTTATAAACTTTCACTACCTCACTTGATTGCATGTTTTGTGCTGCAAGTCAAAGTCTGGAATAAGTTAAAGTCTAAACAGTATATAAGTACACAACGAAGAATTTTGCTGTGTACATATACAGCATGTCTTTTATGTAGACATCATTTTATTTTACAATAACTTTTAAATAAAACATTTCGAATTTGAATTTAATTTCTTCACATTCTGTTTACTCAATTAATGCTAATGTTTATGAAATTGCCCGTATTTGGACAACGGTTAAATGAACCGCTTCGGATTACGCTACAAATACGGTCTCTTTCGGTAGTTGGTAGGTAGGCAGCCAAATTGAAATTCACAAAGATGCCGAACTAACAAATTCGGTGGATAAGTAGTTAATTAAAGTCACACTGGAGCAGCACAACGGGCTATTGGCGGCGTTCCGGGATCAATCTCGAATGGAAAGATCCGAGAACACCTCGTCATTTTGAACCGGGGTCAGATTCCAAGGTTAACACCTGTGAGCTGGCACTCCACTATCCAAACTTCCACACCACTCCAAGTTGAGGACATTTGAGGCCATGATAGATTTAACGTGCACCAGTTGGATCGAGTTTCGAACTCTCAATCTTCTGATTGCTAATCCGATACTCTTTCCAACTGGGCTCCGCACTTTTTCCACTGGCTCCTTCGACTATATTTTCCATTACGTTTGGAATATTTCCGGAGTGATTTGTTCAATTTCATGTGCCTAAGCTATTGTATTGTTGTTGGCTTGTTAGTGTTCGTAGGCTTTTTACTCGTTCCTTTAAGTAGCCCCATAGAAAAAAATCCGGCGTGGTCGAATCTGGGGAACGAAGGGCCAACCGACATCACCGAATTTTGACATTATTGGGGCAGGAAATGCGTCCTGTAGAATCCACATGGTTGTACAAGCTGTATGACACACACACATGTTGCTCCATCTTGATGAAACCACGTGTGCTGTTTACTTTGTCAATCCATTTCAGGCAGAAAGAAACTTTGTAACATCGCACGCTATTGTTGCACAGTAATAAATGTTCATAAGCATTTTCGGAACAAAAAGGTTCAATAAAGCCTTCGCTCCAAATTTCCAATTGTTCTTAAGTAAAGAGTAGGTAAAAAATTTTTTAACTGAAAGTATTTTCTTTAAATTTATTTCGAAACAAAATATTGCCATATCTTTAAAAACACCCTGTAAAAGCATTTGATACCAATCATACCAATTTACTCTCATACTAAGCATTAATTTTCCTATTTCCAATGTTGTTATAGTTTTCGAAAGATCTTTTATCAAGATCTAGTACTTAAAAAATATTTACCTATTTTATTTTCTCATAATTATTACAGTATTTAGCTCTTTTTTGTAGAAGTTTATTTCTTTATATGCGAACGTATATACCCATCCAATTAAATCTTGAACTTCCATTACCAACTGAAAGGATCTTTCATTAATGTTGAGATTATTCTGAAAGTCAATAATGGTGGTCACATAGTTTGCGTTGTAAAGCTATTACTCTCATTTTGAAACGTATAGTTATTTTATGGATGTCATAAATTTACAACTTCATGAAAATATGACTGCACTTCCGTTGATACAGTTACTTTCATTTCAATATGCATCAATTAGCATATTTTTTATTACTTATAGCTAGAAAACTTCACGACTACTGTAAAAGAGATAGGTATAGTAGAAGAGTATATATAGCAACCTACATTTAAGTCGATCTTTGATAATCAGAAAGCTCGATAAACAGCTCACCTAATTTGCTTGCCTATATTCCCTAGTTTAACGCATGATTAAGCAATTTTATAAGTTGCTTGCTATTTATTCGGTTCAAATAAGACAAGCAAGTTTATTTTGTTACTATTTTTGCTTTGTAAATAAAGCCTTCTTTTTGATTTAAACTAAGCTACGCATATTTTATTAAGACTTGAGTTATTAAGATTTAACCGTTCTCGTAGTTGTCTCGACGAGGTATCTCGTCATTAGCAAAGAAAACTGACCGGAACTTGAACTCGTCGCCATAAGAAATTCACAAGTTCCTGGTTACGAAATATCGCGTCATTAGCAAAACTTGTCGGATCTTGATGGACGAGATATCTTGTCAAAACCACTTGAAGGGTTAAGTGCAAAGATACATATAGACCCAAATTCAACACGTAAGATACACAATATTTTACTTACTGTACCCTCGTCCCTCCCACTCACCAGAGGTCATTGAGGTCATCATTAGAGTTTTCATTGGAGGGACGGGGAGAGGGAAAACGAGGTAAAAAGATATCACATATAATATAACATTTGGACATATACAAGGGCACAAACGGAACAAAAGGCACCAATAGTCAAAGATTAAAGTTGGAACATAACAGCGAAAACGTGAACAGAATACAAAGAAATTACACAACACACACAATTAAACAACACGAGGAACAGAATTCAGGGATCGGAGGGCAGAAAGGAGGCACACAGGCGACGTGATTATTTTATTCGTCGTTTCTTAAAATTTATGCTATGCATCTAACATATGATATGAATTTTTGATGGTTAAGATTACATCGGGGCAATAACACCAGTTTAATGGTTAAATATATTTACATTTAAATTCCTCAAAAGTCTATCAAGAATAGAACTCTGAGGATAAAACAGGAAAACACCCTCATTGGGAGTATTCATAAAATAAAATATAAAGTAAATCTTATATTTAAAATAATTAAAATAGTAGCACGCTCTAGAAAGGCTAAGTAATATATTACGTTAATCTCATTAGAACTATTAAAGAAGAAAAAATTTATTTTCCTTTCCCCTCCATTCCCAAAGAATATCACTTGGAATTGATGACTATATCACAGCCGATCAGCCATCTCCGTACATTTTTTGATATTGTAAATTGATTTTGTTTTTAATAATATCCATCCAAATTTGAATGTTTTCTTTTGAGGGACAATATTTTACTTGTCCACAATACCCCTTGCAGATATTCCGTCACTCCATATTTATTCTTATCCGTAAAGTATTTAATTTTTTATTTCACTTTCAAAAGCCATGCACTTAACAATGAAATCCGTTTATGTTATTAATCTGAAACCGAATAACCGACGTTGATCGAAACGTGAAAGTGCAGAGAATTTTTCCTATTATTTTTCTAATCTTAGGAGCTCGTCTCGTGACTTCACACACATTTTATGATAAACCAAAGGGTGATGATCAAGGGAAAAGCTTCTTACGTAACTTCCAGTGAAAGTGATCCTAGGGTACATAGCTTTCACGTCAGGCGGCTCAACAGTGCGGCAAAGAAGTATTAAGAGCATCCTATGAAATATTCATAATCGAAGATGAAAGAAGCTATCATCAACTACACAGAATCAATAAATTATTCACCGCAGTATATCCAAAACCCATGGCTAGCTACTGCTGCTACTACCTATTGTTTTATTTCGGGATATTATATCGTCAAATTAATTTCTGAAATCGTTTCATCTTTCCATGTTCATCCAACAAAAAGTAAATAAAAATTACGCAGGGTGGGTTGGGTGTATTCGTTTTTAAATACATTTCAGAAACTATAGAATAACGCTAAGTATCGTATATTAAATACATGCATTTTCCAATTCAACTGATATCGGAAGCTATGGTACGAACACATTATGAAAACATTTCATAACATTCAGCATGTTAGTAGTTACATCCCCAGAATGAAAACTTGTATTAAATGATAATTTTAAGATGCGGCTGTTATGGTTTGTCACTACTGTCATCTTTGCTACTCTTAGATCAAAATACATTCCGTATTTACTTTCTTTTTCTCAATAGGCCCTCATCTCCTTTAGGTGTATACGGGATTCACAAACCCGAGAAACTAGTGATATTTTCTATTCACATGGGGTTTACTGTCTTTAATAAACACGGGGGTCAAAGCGATTTCTTTCTGCTTTAATCCCACTCCTTTATTCCAAAATCTCTCTTATAGCAACTTATCAGGCCAGCTATGTATATAAAAATCAAATCTCTGGACGAGACACAACATTTATTTACAGACAAGAAATGAAAATGGCACACATCTCCAAACGGACAACAGAAAGTATGCCCTCTCGCTTAACAGAAACAGACGTTAGCACTTTCGAACGAGCCACATGCGCAGAAGAGAGCACGATCATGTGTCCTTGGAAACAGCTGATAAACAGTTCCTCGTTCCGAAAGGGGAGAAGAGAAGAAAAACACTGGTGTTCTGCTAAACTCTTTTTTCCTTTTCACGATATTTTTTACTTGGCGTTGTCTTGTTTGGCGCAGCTTGGCCAAATATGGCCCTTGAGCCATGAAACGCCAAAACAACCAACCAATTTTTTCTCATTAGAGGGGGTTTGAAAATCTAACGAATGATATTGTACGAAAGGAAAATAACGTGTCAGTTTAAAATAAGGAGCATAATTTGATTTTCATAAATGAAAAATTGTAGGAACTCAAAAACTAATTTAAATGAAATTCCACTTATGTCTTTATGCGCCACCTGTTGAGTACATTCCTACGAGATGACGCGCAGACAACCCGACCATTCGGGGGAGTGTCATCGCGCCTTCATGTGTATATTTAAAGGGTTGCTTAGCCACCCCTTATTTTGTTTGTTACTTCCGAGGGGATTGCTTGCCGAGCACCAACTTCGTATCTTCGCTCTCTGTCGTCACTTTTTGACAAGCACGTTGTTTGTTGATCCTGAGTTCTATTCTGTTAAATAATCAAGCACAGAACAGGATCGATTGACGTGCTCAAACACCTACTACTAAACAATGTTTATGAATACACTTACATTTTGTACTTTCTATAAAAGATATATATATTTATATGTATATTATATTTAATATATATTAAAAATGCAAAACAGTAAAAAAGCTAGAGCCGTAAAATGCAAAATAGTAAAAAGGCTAAAAAACGGAGAGTAAGCATTAGTTAAACAGAACTCTCCATGTATGCGCGTTAAAGCCGCAAGACATAGTATGGCGAGCAAAATAATAATTCAATTAAAGAAAATGAAAGGGAAATTTTAAGAATATTTCAAAGAATGAAGTGATGTTTGTTGATCAGGGAGTCATCAGGAAGGAACCTGACCCAGACAACACAAAATGGTGTTTTCTGAGTGTGAGCAGCGGTATGCTAAACGTTGCTCACCCCCCCAACACCATATTGAACAAAAGTGAAAAATAAGGCAAATAGTCCATGCATCAGAAGTTAAAATATCAAGACACCACAGATTAAAGAAACACCATGGATTAAAAACGAACACACAGAACACTGAACCGTAAAACTTCACAGAAAGGAATAAAAAAATCCGTAACGTTATATACCGCCGATAACAATTCAGGATGGATACATTATACGAGTTCCATTCTGTTAATGATGGATTCTATAAGGACCACAGCTATTGCGTAACGTATATGAGGTCCGTAATGTCTACTCTTCTGCAAAGCTGTTAAAAGCCCTTGAAGGTTTAGGATCATGAGTTGAGATCAATATTACCACTTAGAGCGTTCCAATACATACTGATAGAATTAAGAACGGCAGAGCAAGCAGCCACTTCAGAGGAACCCGTCTCTTCATGGTATTACTCCGCTGTAGGGCTGCTAGCCAAAGATTAGCACTCTGACTCGCGATTCAACAGGTTCTACGTTGGAATCTTGGTGTGAACGCAGATGTTTGTAGTGATAAGGAATCCACTTTAGGCACTTGTCTAGTTAACCCTCATGTTGTAAAAATGACGGTAAAGTGACAATCCAATTCATCAGCCCAGTTGTAGGAAGTATTACTGGCTTTTATAAATCTACGGTAGGTAGGTATTTTAATTTACGTCGGCACTGGAGCAACACAACAGGCTATTGGCGACGGTCCGGGATCAATCCCAAAGGACAGCACCACATAATTTTCAACCACGGTCAGATGACGAGGCAACACCTGAGCTGGCACCCCACTCTCCAAATTTCCACACTCGGCCAACGTGAGGACATTTGAGGCCACTACAGATTTAATGTGCACTAGCCCTCTTTGTACACGACGGCCTTTGGTTGGATTCGAACTCGCAGCCCTTCGGTTTCTAATCCGTTACTCTTCCAACCGGGCTACCGCGGCCCTTATAATCTACGGAAAATTGAGGACTACAAATGAAGTCTATGTTATGTTGTATGACTAAGATGAAACTGTTAATATTTCAAACAGTTTAACGTTACTATATATGATAGATAAAAAAATTATGCTCTTCATATAATTTTTTTAAATATGCACACCAAAATCTGTGGTATCTAATCTTCCTCACTCAGTTAAAGAATTCCTATGTACGCGGAAATATTTTAGCTTTCACCATTTTTAAAACATATCTCAGCTACTTAATTTTTCAAAATATTATTTAAAAAGGCGGCGTTTTTCTAACTTTTTCCCCCAGCTTCAAAGGGAGAATTATCTTGAAATACATCAGACTTTTTCAGTCCCTGTTTGCCAGATGATAAAGGTTTTAAAATATGATGGCGTCAAACTCTGTGGCATTTCACAAGAGCAAATATTAATAGGAAAACAGTAAAAATACTAAAGGCACAAGAAAAGGGAAATAAATGGATAAGAAATAGGAAAGCATAGTAATTACTTTTCCTTTAATCCAAAACTATTCAAAAAATGTTTGAAATTGGCTAGTAAAACATTTTCAGTGTTTTGTCATAAATGCTCTTTACTTACAAACTTGATAAAGATTAAATTTTTTTAATTTTCGTGAAAAGTTTGTTATTAACTTTTGGAAATATTTTTACTTTATTACCTTCAAGAAAATCTTCATGATGTTCAAGGTTTCCATATTTATATGTATATAATATGGATATGCAAGTTATAATACAGATAATCTGCAGAGCATAATATAGATATAAAGCAGAGTTGGCATCTTTCTGTCTGTTCTCTATACAAATCTACACCGTTTGACCTATCTACACCAAATTTGGTACATTTGTTCTTTGGAATCCTGTGCGGGTAACGTAAGCTACATATTAACCCCGTTCTATTTGTCTTTGGTGTGCAGAGGGGTGTAACAGCCAGTCATCCTGGACAGAGAACTTGCTAGGGGGCGCTCTCTCCCTGTCTGGCTGTGCAGATGATGTCAGAACATCTACAGGAATCGCCTCTCAAGATGACCTTGGAGGTTTTTTAGAATCTTAGAATATGATTCAATCGCAGATGGGTGCGGTTGCGCTGAAAATCGCTCAGTATTATATCGTTTATGTATCCCGTCTGTAAATTCTTAAACTGTAACTTTTTTTTAATGTAAATTTTTACGATAATATAAGATTATTTTCATAGAAAGTGGTCTTTTTTACCGTCGATATGGTACAGGGGGCTAAAGACAATTCGAAATCCTCATAGGAATAACATTGCGTATTTATAAGATCAATATCAGACCAATTCACACTAAATTTGGTACATTCATCCTGTAGAATTCTGCCGGACACATGGGCTATATATTAACCCCGTTCGATTTGTCCTGGGTCTGCAGGGGGCTAAAAACAATTCGAAATTTCCATAGGAATAATATTGAGTAATATTACGATGAATTATTAACAATTCAACCCGAGCAACGCCGGGTAATTCAGCTAGTTAAATATAAACGCAAATACGATCTGCTTTAGTTTAGTATCTTTTGTATGGATACAGTTGGAATGTGCTCATGCCCATGTACCCATGTGCATGTTCCCATGCTCATGTATCACAAAAATATTTCATTATAAAAAGACTGGTAATATTAAATTAATTTCCTCTCATTGTTTATCATTAAGCATTTTAAAAGTATTGCATATTTATATCATTTTTGACAATTTAATACACCATTTACAAATAATTAATTCTGACTAGAATTACTCCAATATGGTCACGTTTGAAACTTAGTTGGTACATAACTAATAAAAGTACTTTTTAAAGTTATGTACAAGATTTCGAAAGGAGAAATACATAAGTGAATCCTACATTCATAGAATGCATGGATATAGATGCAAGTACCTTGGGATTTTTTGTCTCAGCGTTTTCTTTAGGATTTGAATAGCCCGTTGTGTTGCTCCATTGTGACGTTAATTAAAATACCTACCTTTAGGGTTTGAAATTCTACTATCTTCTAAATATTTTTATGTCGAATTCTATTTGACACCCTCTAAATTGCTCTCCAATATTTTATACTCTAAATATTCCTCTCCTTAGTATCTTGATAAGTACGAGGCCCCATAGAGTAAATAGCATTGTATTAAGCACCTTTTATGGCCAATTCACGTAGTCGCATTTGCTTAATCTATCCTAGGAATCTGAAACACAAAATTAAGACTCCTGACACTAAATACTTAGTCAAAACAAGCATCCTTAACCCTCCAAGTGGCTTCGACGAGATATCTCGTCTATCAAGATCTGACCAATTTTGCTAATGACGAGATATCTCGTCATCAAGATATTGAAGTTTTTTTAATGATGGCGAGATGAAGATCTCGCGCGCGCGCGCGCGCGCGTTAGTTTTCCTTTAATGACGAGAGACAACGAGATCTTGATGGACAAAATACCTCATCCATCAAGATCTTGTCAGTTTTGCTACTGTCGAGACAAACATTAGAAGGGTTAGAAACCCTTTCTATTGGACAAACCTATTGGTACAAATAAAAAATAGAAGTAAATAATCCGAAATTGCTATTGTATGATTCGAAATGTTTTCGACGAAATATCTCTTCCATCAAAATCTGAACAAATTTTCTAATGATGAGATATCTCGACATTAAGATATTTCCGATTTTTTTATGATGACGACATCAAGATCTGGTCAGTTTCTCTCTTCAACGAGATATCTCGTCTATTAAGCTCAGGTCAGTTTCCTCAGTGACAAGATACCTCGTCGAGTCAACCACCAGGAGAGTATTACATAAATAATCTATAAAATATTCAATTTGTTTCATTTAACACAAAACATTATATTTCAATGCAAATAAACTTCGAAAAAGGTACGGAACATCACTCTAATAAAAATGCTTTTTCTTTTCTATGTTCCGATGTTTTATAAAATAAATAAACATTTTTATCTCCTTTTTGGCATCCTTTGTTATAAGTGTCTCGTGACAGATAGGAAAACTTTTTTCACCGGATGAATAAAATTATATCTGCGTTTGCTGGTGCTATAATCAAAACATTTTCTTTACACGCCCTTTTGCATCTGAAAATTTCCAGAGAACATTTCGTTTGTAATATTCTGTTATGCAACAATTTTTACAATAAAGCATACATTCATTTGTATTAATCGATTAAATGTCTATTTTCCATTGATGTTTGAAAAGCACTTGTAAAGGCTTTTTCCGAAGACTAATCGATTCAATGACCATAGAATGCTTGGTTTCATTGTCATATTATTTTTTAAGTTAGTCCCCTCTCACAATAAAGGTACAAGGTAGCCCTGTTGGAAGAGTAATGGATTAGCAACCGGAGGGTTGCGAGTTTGAATCCAACCAACGACTGTCGTGCTCAAAGGGGCTGGTGCACGTTAAATTTGTCATGGCCTCAAATGTCTTCATATTGGCGTGGTGTGGAAGTTTGGAGAGTGGGGTGCCAGCTCAGGTATTGATGACCGTGGTTCTAAAGGACGAGGTGTTGTCCTCGGATCTTGACCTTCGGGATGGGTCCCGGATCGTTGCCAATAGCCCGTTGTGTTGCTCCAGTGCTACGTTAATTAAATATCTATCTACCATCCCCTCTGAATACACCTTTTGACTCTGCATGCGAATAAAGTTGAAAATGGTCATGAATACATGTTGAATTGCTTACATAGGCCATTCCATGTCAAACAGCACAAAAATGTGGCGTTTTCAACCACCCCCTTCAGATTTTCTTGAAATTTGGTGATTTTGTTGTCCAGCTATATAAGAAAAAAAAGAAAATTGTAGTTTCCTACCTTGTTTTTTATATTAATTTCAAATTTGAAAACGGGTAATTTTCCATTATTCTAGAATCACTAACTTGCCTGTATCTCGCGATCTTACTAAATTAGGGCTTATTTTATAGACAAATGTACAAGATTTTAATGGTGCTATAACAAAATATTCTGAGTTGCATTTCTAGTTTTAAGGTCATTCAGTGTGACCTTTGACCTCGAATTACAAAGTTTGTTTTATATCTGTTAAAGGTAGCTACTTATTTTCTCTGAAAGTTTCGAGTTGTTACGGGCATTGGTTCATAGAAAAAGTATTCGAAGCAAATGGAATGATGTAAACAAAACCCATGAACATATGTATCCTGTGCTCATTGGGTTTGCTCGTTGTCCTAATTAAGTTCCATTAAATCTTGAACTCTCTAAATCTGCATGTGGTTTTAAACATCTACTTTAAGCTATCAGTTAAAATATACTCGCTTTTCTTTTAAATATAAATCACAATAGTATATAAAGTTAGTATTTTTTTACCAATGTCCGATCAATTTGAACTTGTTAGAAGTGATTTTAATCATCGCACTACAAGTGAGGAATTGTGAACCACTTGGCGTTACCCTGGCACACCACGGGGAATGGGTTTACGTTCCACCAAACATACATACCCTACATACATTCAAGGTACAACCCCATTTATAGAGAGGCTATATATTCACTCCAGACCTATAAACATATATGCCTTACCCCGGATTCGCATCAGGAATCTTTCGATCCAGAATCCGGCACCCTAACCACAAGCCCAATTGGTTGGTTAGAATATCTTCCGTGTCAGGGTAAAAGGGGTTAAGTCTGACTTTTGATGGATTCAAGGGAGTCAAGTGTATCATTACAATTTAAAAAATAATGTAGCTTAAAATCAAAACTAAATTAATCTAATCTCAATTATTTGTATCATGGCATGCTTCTTTTTCTTCCTAAATATTTGCAGAAATATTCAAATTAAAATTCTAAGAAGTAGCCATTTTGACTTAATCCCTTTTGCCCTGACACGGAACATATACTAGTACATAATACAGCTCACGAGGCCCGTATCGGAGATGAAAACCTTCAAACATTTGGTTCGATTAGTCCACGCTAGAATAGGTTGATGTCCTCTTGCGACATCAACTTCAACTTCATATTCTATCCATGTCTGTAACACACATCCGTTCACTATCACAACTACCACTCTTAGGATGCGTGTATGCTCTGCACACTAATTGTCACCATAGTGTTACAAGTTGAAAAGCAACAATCAATACGAAATAGAATGATTTACAGCACAGTGAATTGGGAGGGGTCAAACAGCTAGTGATTGAATAAGGGATGAGTGGACTTGCTGGTATTGGTCTTGAGCGCTGGGGTGTAGCTGGTGCAGGGCACGTTGAGATGAGAACGATGCTACGGGGCCAGAAATCACTTTTTATCTTTCATTTTGGTTTGTTGAGGAGCTCGTTCTTTTCCCGTCGTCCACTCTCGGCAATTTTTCAGATCCTTGATGAGTCGCAAATGAGTTTCCCAGTTGTGCCCTTTGTCGGTTGCTCTAACCCCAATAAAATCCAGCTTCATACCCAATGCTCTGGCCAATGCCAGCAAATCCACTCATCCCATATTCAGTCACTGTGGCCGCTTCACCCCTCCTAATTCATTATGCTGTAAATCGTTCCATTTCATATTGTTTGTTGCGTTTTAACTATGGTGACACTAATCTTTCTCTTCCGCTTACTCTACGTGCTACAAGACCGTGACGAGACATCTTTCAGACATATATACCTGCGCGAACACAATAATTAAAAATAAATACATCACCTCCGACAATATAGAAACGCAAAACTTATTTTCGAAATTCTCTCAAAATAAAACAAATCTTAAACATTCTTTTCAAAAGAATACATGTATTTCTATGTGCAATTAACTATACAGTATTTGAAGTGTGTTCTTATTAAAAACTGGAACAATCAGAGCTCTCCATACATCGATACAAATAAGAAAAACGTCGAGCTGGTTATTTTTAAAATAGGGCTCCAAATATATTTTAGAAATACAAGATTGATATAAGTTTTTAAGTTTTGAAGCTCTCAAATTATCTTCTTCCGAAGAGTATTGAAAATAAACTAATAATTTAAACGGGTTTATACATCCAGGTTATAGGCAGTGTCTTATTCCTTGAAATTTAGCTCGGCAAATAAATGTTTACTTAATTAAACGAGGTATTTGCTGAACAAATATAAATAAGTGATTTAAACTGTGTTTAGAATAAATTGATTTAACGAAAAAAGTGAGGTATCGTTTTCTTCAAGCAACCATTCACGCTGCTTTTGCATAAACATTACCTTTGATGAAAAAATATAAACGCAAACATAATTTTAAAACCTATTTGTTAAGTAAACAGCACCCTGAAATATTTATTTTTCGGCTGTTGTTTTTAGATGATTTATTTCAGAAGTTAAATTTTACTTAATTCGTGGAAGAAATACGAAATATTTATGTTTTGCGAAATTCGCGGCTTGCACTTTCAACAACACATTTCAGAAAAGTGTTTTATGAAATTTAAAAAACATTAATTGGTAAGAAAATGTATTTTCTTAAGATTGTATCGAATGCAGCGTTCAAAATTGTCATTATGAGTTTGAAAAGGCTTTTTATTGCAGCTTCAATTCTCTAAAATGTAAGTGATGACGATGAATATCCATGTTTATTAAATTTGTTGCAAGTATTTCAAATAAACAAAGAGAATAATTTAAGTAATAACAGAACACATACCTCAAATTGTGTTACAGCTTCAATAGATATATAGAAAGGTATAAAATAGAAAGTAAATTTAATAGACTGAATCGAATTTATAATGAAGGAACCCAGATGAACTAAAATTAAAATGTGATAAAAGTATGTTAGCTTTCGACTAAAATACACGTAAGATAGAAATTACCCGTTTTCTACTAATTGATAAATCATTCGGTACAGACAGAAAATAAGCAAACAAAAGCACTCCTCTGCGTGAAAGGTAGTTGATCTCGAAACCAATTCGTAAGATAAAAAACATGTCCGTTCAGTTAGATACAATAAACATGATTACAGCAATATAACAGAAATCAAAACACATCTGTACATTGTCTCATCTCATGTCTATTCTCATCTACTATCAATTGTTCAGGCAAACAATAAATATATATCGTTCGCCACTACTTCCTGACAGCAGTGAATAGCAGCTATTGATACAATGCTCTAGTATTTGTAATCTAAGACAGATGAAATACGTTTCTCTTCAACTTGTTGAGGGAAGGTAACATTTATATATAAACCCAGAAATTTATATATGAAACCCAAAACCGCTCGACAAGCAGTTCTTGAAAGGTTCTTTTATCTGATACTTAATAAAGTAGTTCAAATTTAATATTTTGCAATTGAAAGTTGCACTAGGAAGATCATATCCTGTAGAGCGGACTGGCCATGGTTCAAAATTATGTGATGTTGGCCTCGATCTTTCCCTTCGGGTTTGATCCCGGACCATCGCCAATAGCCCGTTGTGTTGCTCCAGTGCGACGTTAATTAAAATACCTACCTGTGTGGCGCTAGACAAATTCTGAATTTCCTATCAAACAAATTTTCCACGTTGTGATACTTTTTGAGAAGGGGCAGATTTTTTGTCTGAACTTCAGTAGAGTAGAAGAGCTGGCTTAACCCTACATATGGTTGCGACGAGATATCTCGTCCATCAAGATCTGACCAATTTTGCTAATGACGAGACATCTCGTCATCAAGATATTGTCGATTTTTTTTATGATGGCGAAATCAAGATCTGGTCAGTTTTCTTCTAATGACGAGATATCGCGTCCATTAAGATCTGGTCAGTTTTACTAATGAGACGAGATACCGCTTCGAGACAACCACAGGAGGGTTAAAAGACGATTTCATCTATGGTTCCTACTTAATCACGAGCATTACAGGATTTTTACGAGGTACAGTTGCCAAAAAGAATTTTTAAAAGATGACCGAATGTAACCTGGTTCACGCATTTTCTGTAACATCGGTAGTCACGTAGCTGAATCTGTAAATGTTTACAAAGCTTCACAAACATGAACCTACATATTATCGAACGTTAGCATTTTAAAAGCATCTAATGAGCTTCTTTCGTGACTTGGTAACATCTTGCTGAATTCGTTACAACGTGTTGAAGCTGTAATAAAGTTATCCTAGAGTAAGTAACGGAAAAGAATCAAAAGTGAACGAAAAAATCAAAATGTTCAAAAATTAAAATATTACAAATTCTGAAATTGCATGGATTTGTGTACTATAATCAGCTCTAAGTGACAAAAAAGTCGGCAATAGAGCTGAGCTTACAAGCTTCGTGATTCAGGTGCTCTCATCTATATAAATAAAAATGGAGTGTTTGTTTGTACACATTGAATATTTTCGACCCATTTCAAGTTTGTTTTCTATCTGTTTTGGGCCCTTCTGATGTAAAATCCGTCTCTTACACGCTTGGTATCAGTCCGTCTGTCCGTATGTGTGTGCCCGTACTACGTCCAAACGGTTGAATATATTTTCATGAAACTTTGCGTACTGTGAGTACTTACATTCATATAGTGACTGAACTTAGTTGCATTTGTCTGTCTGTCCATCTTCCAGTCCTATGTCTGATTGTGTGTGTGTTTGTGCAAGTATCACATAAATTTTATTCCATACTAGCAGAATTGCCCGGCGTTACTCGGGTTGAATTGGTTGACTAACTTCCACTTTCGTTAATAAATTGTAATTCCTATTGATTACATGTAACAACTTCCACACTCTAATAAAGGCACACAATTAATAAAATAAGCAATTTCACAAATGTAAATAAATGTCATTTAACATTTCAAATTTTTGTAGAATTTAAATTTTTAGTATGACAGAAAGTCTCTAGAGTGTGCCAATGTTACCCACAATGCATAGAATAGTTCAGAGCATGCATATTAATGCCTTGTATGTCATTTAAAAACAAAACCGTTTCCTAAAATTATCGTACAATAATTAAGAATGTTTTTAAAACTAATTAAACCATTACTTACCTTGTTTACAGTTACTGAACAAAAACAATCAAATTGAAAATCAGGAATACATCTTAAAACAGATTTTAAAAAAGCTTCGAACGAAAATTAATGAATGTATCTGTTTTTTCGCTACAAAATAGATTCTTGGAATATAACGGACACAAATTTAAAAAGCAAACGATTAAAAAGTACCAAGGTTGCCATATTAGCTACCAGTAGTATTTAAAGAGGTCTTGTTCCGTTTATTTTATTTAATGTTTTATTCTCTTTATCGTCTGTCCCAAATATTCAGAATTTTTAATATTTCGTAAAGAAAAAATAAGGCTGAAAATACAAAAGTATTAGAATTTAAATTCCGTAATAATAGTTTTTGGAAAAATAATTGATATTTCACAGCACTGGTAAAACAATCTAATGCTCAATATACCTCAGTTTTAACATCAAACTTGCTTAAATGTTAAGCAGAGAAATTTCAAATACACTGCTGGCCACCCAAATTGCAACACCAAGAAAGACAAGAGATATCACAACAAAATTTATTTTGTAGATAACATGTTGACCAAGTATCAAATGATTAAATTTATAGACTTCTGTGAAGTGTGGTTCCTGCCAAAATCAGTAGCCAGAGTAGCCGCCATTGTTGGAGATCACCGCTGCCACACGCCTCGGCATTGATTCAAAGAGACTTTGGATGTGTTCTTGGGGTACAGCAGACCAAGCAGCTTCCACACGTTGCCAAAGTTGATCTGGTGTGGCAGCTGGGGATGTATTCTGGGTCAATCGTTGAGCAACCATGGACCACATGTTTTCTATCGGCGAAAGATCCGGAGAGCGAGCTGGCCAGGGAAGCAATTCAATCTGGCGATTGACGAAGAACCCTTGGACAATGCGTGCCACGTGTGGTCGCGCATTATCCTGTTGAAATATGGCTGTGGGCAAGCCCTGAAGGTAAGGAAGAACAACTGGCTCCAACACATCGGAGATGTAGCGCTGGCTGTTTAAAGTACCGGCAATGCGTACTAGAGGAGTGTGAGAGTGATATCCAATACCGCCCCATACCATAATACCCGGTGCAGGACCAGTGTGGCGGTGCATAACGCAGCTGTTCAGCATCCTCTCTCCACGGTGTCTCCAGACTCGAATCCGACCATCGTGGTGTTGCAGACAGAAGCGTGACTCGTCAGTAAAGACAATTTCATTCCATTCTGCCGTCCACATCCTTCTTTCATCGCACCATTGGCGGCGGAAACGTCTGTGGTTCTGCGTCAAGGGTAGACGAAGCAATGGACGTCTTGCGGACAGACCACTCTGCTGTAAACGGCATCGAATGGTACGCACAGACACTGGATGATGCGGTACAGACGGAATGTGCTGTGCTATGGTTCGTGATGTGGCTGAGCGATCCGTCACTGCCATACGCACAATATGCCTGTCATCATGTGAAGTGGTGCACTGAGGTGGATGCGATCGAACAGGTCGGTCCGTCGTACCCTCCTGCATCCAACGATCACATATCCGCATTACAGTTGTTTGGTTTCGTCCAACACGACTACCGATTTCCCTGAAAGATAATCCACAATCTCGGTAGGCCACTATCCTTCCTCTGTCGAACTCGGATACTTGATCAAAAGATGATCGCTGTTTTCTACGAGGCATAATTGATCGTTTTTTTTTTTGAAAAAACCACAAGAAAAGCACAATTGCCGTACTTGAAATCGTCGAAATCTCCAAGCCTTAAATAGCGCTTTGAAGTGGCGCCACAGGCGCGCGTGATGTGCGTCTGCGCTGAAATTCTAATCATTTGCATATCTCACCTCCGCTAATGCATGTTGTAAATTTCATATTATTTGCATGCTTCCTTCAGGGTGTTGCATTTACGGTGGCCAGCAGTGTAATATATTCACTAAACTAAAGTATGGTGTATCAAATATAGAACACTGTATTAAATTTTGTTAAATAAATTTTATCTGATACTTGTACAAACACAAAATCAACATAGAGCGGGAAGACGGACAGACTAGCGCAACCAAGTTCAGTCACTAAATGAATGTAAGTACTCACAGTATGCAAAGTTTCATGAAAATAGATTTAACCGTTCGGACGCAGTACGGGCACACACATACAGACAGATGGACAGACACCAAACGCTCAAGAGACGGATTTTGTATCGAAAGGGCCTAAAACTATAAATGGGTAGAAAACTTGAAATGGGTCGAAAATATTCAATGTACGAACACGCCATTCTTATTTATATAGATATTTGAATACAATATGCTTATTTTTAACCTTATTTTTTCTTTACGAAACAAAAAATTCTGAAAAGTTTGGGACAGACGATAAAGAGAATAAAATATGCAGCACAAAAACTTTTAAAATAGGACTCGTAGCTAATATGGCAACCTTGGTATTTTTAGAAATTATTTTTGACATGCGCAACAGAATTAGTTCTAAAAAATCATTATTAATCGTTTGCTTTTTTAAATTCCTGTAACCCGTTAGCATATATTCCAGGAATCCATTTTGTAGTGAAAACAAGCACATTCATTGCCTTTCGTTCATAAATCTGTTTTAAGATGTATGTCTGGATTTTGAATTTCATGTTTTTCATTCATTTTATAATTTTAGGAAACGCTTTTGATTTTAAATGACACACAAGGCATTTAAATGCATACTCTCAATTATCATATGCATTCTGGGTAACATTGGCACACTCTAGAGACTTATCCCTTACTAAAAATTTAAACTCAACGAAAATGTTAAATGTTAAAATTGACATTTATTTACATTTGTGAAAAATTGTGTATTTAACAATTGCGTACTTTTATTAGAGTGTGGTAATTGGAACATGTGATGAATAGGAATTAGAAATTATTAACGAAAACGGAAGTTAGTTAACCAATTCAACCCGAGTAACGAGGGTAATTCTGTTAGTTATAACTATAATTCTCTCTCTTCCCCCTCTCTCTTCCCCTCTCTTTCCCACTCTCTTTCTGTCTCTCTTTTTCCTTCTCTCTCTTTCTATCTCATTCTCTTTCTCTTTCTGTGTCCCTCTCTTTCCCTCTCTCTCTCTTTCTCTCTATATATCTCAATAACTTTCTTCAAACGTTCTTGTGGGCAGATAAATACACGGAAGGTTGAGATTCGACATTTTTATTTTATAGGAATACGATGATGAGCCTTAAAGAAAAATCTGAGCATCTCTGACCCTAATCAATACCGCGTTATAACAATCCCATAAATTATTCTCTTCTCTTCATTAAAAATGAGAAATTACATCCGCTTTGTAACACTGAACTTTGCGCTCATTTCGTCCACTTCAAGAATATTCATTTTCCTCCGAAGAACATAATATGAAAATGATAGGCATCTCATAATCCATCAAATTAAGATTGCTTCGAAATGGGAAAATATCTTCATTTGGTTCTTGTTATGCACCGGGCATAAAATATACAAGGAAATATTTGGTCACCATAATGAGGGACTGGAAGGAAAATAACGACTTTCCGTTTCTGACGTCCATTTTACCCATTGCAGCTCTTCTAAAACAGGCTTCGATAATTAGGTTATTTTTTTATACAACTAAATCGAAAACATCTTCGACGTGTGGTGCATTTCTTAATCCAAATAAGTATATTTCGATAGCGTGTCTAGTATAATATCCAAGTTTCTATCTAACTGGTAATTGGCTGAAAAATTGAGTTCATGAATTAGGTAGAATGATGAATCCTTGTTAGGTAATTTGGACCCAAATTCCGAACACTAATTTCTGAGTGTTTGCGATTCATTCAGCTTATTACTAATTAACTTTTTTGAATTGCTTGATCAACATAGGTTTTGGTCTTTCTAAATACTTGTAAAAACAAGTATATAGGATACTAATTTAGACTCATGAAGTTGTTATATCGAGATAGTATACTTTATTTCGGAATAATCTTTGCATTCATTTTCAGGGGAATATATTTTATAAGTTGCAATGCTGTTAAAGAATGTAATTATAGTATACTTTAACTGTCATTGACTTACAAATCATGCAGTCTGTCAAAAAAGTAGCAAACATCTTTTGTTATTCACGCCCCTGGAGTCCAACAGACAAACCGAAATTGTCATTAGACTTGGAATGATTCCCTCTGGAATTAAATATGCGCTTCATTTGCTTAAGGGTCCGTCT